>CM050404.1:80841531-82041531 GCA_027580255.1 Therioaphis trifolii | reverse complement strand
TTAGGTCACTCGGTGAATATGCTTAACGGCCCTAGAAGAAGTCTTAATCCGGCCTCAAGTATCTACATGTCGTGACTGTCATATATTGCGTTAGAATAAGTCAGTGTTTTCGCTTAATTGTGTTATACGACGAAAACGCGTGAAAATAAATCGAGTATATTTTATGCGACGGATTCGACGAGAAAAAAACGACGCTTCAAAGTTCAAAATATTTCGTGTGCCTCGATTGTCTTTTGAGTACGCAAGGTAAATACGAATAATGTGTATGATAATATACGTGAAATACATAAAATAGATACGCAATATAGTATCGTGAACACGGATTCATAAATATTCTGTTTGGATATTCCTGAAATTTCCCTCCTGTCCCCTGAACACGTTTGAATATTATTTTTTCACGTAACCGCCAGAGACTTTTTATCTCTATCAACTCGCTGAATAAACATCGAGAGATAGAAATAGAAATATTTCATCAAAATCATGATACCAATACGTGTGTATTTAGATAATAGTATTGCATTTATTACAAATATTTATTGAAAAAACTATTGCTCCACTGACCGTAAATGCGAGTCGTCTAATTTTGTTTCATGACATTCATAAATAAAAAGCAAATCAGACACTGTTGGTTGTTAAACATCATAGGTAACGTAATGATTTGTATCAAATGAACTCCTACGAGATTAAAATGGTCTTGTTACTTTTATTTATTTCATTATCTATATTTTACGGGTATAATAATCCATTATATTTCCACGGCCAAAACGTATAATCATTAAAATTATAACGTCGTTAATATGTCTCATAGGCTTAATACAGTTTTATGCACAAGACAGCGTGTCAAATTAAATTTTATTTTTGATCTCGTGTTAAATTTATAAAACGCCATTTGTTTCTTTTGCCTAAGACACCATTGTGTGACTAAGTTTTGGTAATAAATTGTTAAAATGTACACACATAATTAAGTTAAAATTGTACGAAGTTTAAACTTTTAAAGTGTGTTTTATATTTATAATGGTATTATCAACAATTTTGGAGGGTTGATAATTTTTGCTCTAGTTTTAACTAATTCATTAATGTTAAGTGATTTATCAATTTACACGAGACAAATTTTACGGTCACGTATTTAATTGGATACTTAGTAATTTCAAATAAGCTTCGATTTCTTATATTATAGTATCTCTTATCTATCACTTAGTAATGAAACCATTTCTATGAACAGAGTAAGGTAAGCATAGTATGATACTATATATAATTATATATCACTAATGTATTCATTGATATTATATAATTTATAATTATTACGTCTTTCGAAAAGCAAAAATATTTAAATTTTGTTTTTGTCGGTTTCGTTTATTTTTGACACTGTTCTTATTTTAACACGATGAACCATCGCTGTATAATTTATTTAGCTAAGTACACTTTACGACGTTAATTATTTGTGTTATATATGCTATGTGTAAATTTTTTCAAATATCAATCTTAACCGCAGCATGGGAAAGTTGTTTTCGCACGATGACAATAATATTATTAGCAACAGAACAAACGTATAAGTATGCCTTTTCCCACGTATACAAAAAAAAAAAAAAAATAATAATAATAATAATAATAAAAAAAGCCCACATTTTTGTGTGGCTTTATGTTCCCGTTGTTTTATGTGGTGGATTCGGTCGATCGAAGAAACTCCGCGTGAACAGATACTATGCACTTAGTTTAGAGTTTGTTAAAGCTGTAAAACGATATTTATTAGCTTCTCGGGGAAAAACGGTTACATTAGGACGTCGCCCCTGTAACGTAACGCATAGCAGTAATATAATTATGAATTATTTATTATTGGGAATTTGTCTTAGTTTTTTTTTTCTGGTCATGGGTAGAATACTTTTTAAAAAGTTTAAAAAGTTTTCAGCGGAAACTATGATTTATTCATTTGTGAATTTAAAAAACTGTGCCCACTATCGTCATCCGAACGCAATGATTCATAACTAGCCTTAAAATAATAACGTTTACAGTGCCCAGTCTATATATACGTTTGAAAAGTTCTGCGCGTTTATACCAATAGTCATTCTGAATTCGTTCCGTGTGCTGATTTTATAATTCTCTTAGTCGCTTTATCATAAACCGTGTCCGACGCTACTACGGCTGTCACTCATTAAATAGACAACGCGGTGGCTATTTTTATCATGCTACAGCTGCGTAGCTATCATCGGGAAAAGCAGGGCAGTACCCTGGGGCCCCTAGAGCTCAGGGGCCCTCAGATCTCTTGGTAAATTTTAAAAATACATCCGTAAAATATATAATAATTATTATATATTTTATTTATAATATATTATTAATATATAATAATAATAATTGAAATAAAATTGAAAAAAAGGTTGGATATCTTTAGTATGATAATTATTGAATATTAGAAATTTAATATGAGTATTGTATGCCTATAAATACTAACAATATACAATGATTGCAATGATCGGTGTTCGACTACGGAGTAATCTTATCGCATTACGGCCTACCAAGGTTTGTAAATATTAATAAGACGATTGGGACGTACGTAGGAATTGCCGCGTAAATAACAATCCTAAAATAGCCTAAATAGCCTATATAAAAGATCCTTCAGCAAACTAAAAATAATCAAAAATTATCTTAGAAATAGTACCGGACAAGATCGACTCAAATATTTATCACTGATTGCAGTTGAAAACAAAGCAGCTTCAAAATTGGATTTAAGTGAAGTGATAGATCACTTTGCTAATATTAAAGCTCGTAAAAGTTTATAAGTTTGATTTGATAGACTTTATTTTATTTTATTTTATTAGATATAATTAATAAATGAATAATGATAGAATGTTAATATTTAAAATTTGTTTTAGTAATCAAACGGATTTGCTTTTTATTTTGAGTATCAATAGATTATCTGTTTATTATTTTCATTGATGGTTTTATTGAGGTATGTATATTTTAAACAACAATATAACGTACATAATATCTCGTATTATATTATAATGTGGTTTTGCCTATAGATAGAATTAAGGGGCTAATTTATTTACTGCCCCGGGGCCCTTTCCCATCTTGTGACGCCACTGGCTATACCAAGTTGTTTTGTAGTTTACATTAAACACATTATATTTCTGAACAATAGTTCAGTTATATAAATATAAAAAATGAAAAGCAAACATTAATAATAGAGAAAATTCAGCTATTTGAAGTACACAGGAGAAGCAATTATTTCTAGTCTATAGAAAGGCCGAACGTAACTTTTGGATGAAATTTACAACCTGAAAGAATGGTTCCAGGAAAAAAAAATAGTATTGAAAACCTGATAGAACCTTCGTTTTATACAGAATGTAAAATGTATATACTACGTGATTTTAAAGAAACATCCGTGAACGATCAAATTACGTTTTGTTTAATAGATAGATTCTAAACCGATTGGTGGAGTAGCTCTGATTTTTTCAAATAATCTGTCACAACTCGGATCACGCTATTTAATGTTGCAGATTATGGTAAAATATTTTATTTTATACTTCCAAGTATAAAGTTTTCAGACTCCTAATGGCGTATATTCCAGTTTATGTTCGTCTGTCTGACTATATAGTTATATAGTTGTACAGTTATGGTATGTTTATCAATTCGTATTAGTCAGTCAATAAAAATACAAAAATACAAGATTAAAAGAATAATTTATTCTCAAAAAAAAAAAAAAAAAAAATCGTTTCAGTATTATATTTATTTGATGATATATATTGAATTAGCTTTAGTGTTATTTGAATATTAACCTTGAGCAATTTTTTAATGTCACTTAATTTTTTTTTTAGTACGTTCAATAATAGTTAAAAATGTAAAACATTTTTCTGAGTGAATTTTTTAAATAATTTTTTGAATACGTATTTAAACAAAAATATCTGTGGACAATACATTTTCTCTTATGCATTTTGTAATGTTGAAAAATAATAATCATAATTTTTTTTCTTGGTTAATGTTTGAAAAAACAGGTGTTTGTGTTGGGTTATGTGACTTATTTTCTGCCCAAAGTGGTCCACGGTCCAAAAAAATAAGAGCCTCTGTTTTAGACTGAAAAGCGATCGATTAATCGGTGAACTTTTTCAACCTGATTCACGTTGTCTTTGTGATTGTTGTACTTATGATGATATGCTGTGTTATTATCACGCAGAAGTCAATTTAAAAAACAAAAAAAAAAAGTTTTCATTTATAATTTTTTTTTTTTCATTTCAGGACCGTAGGGGTAGTCTGAGTGTGGATTCGGAACGGTCGTCGAATTATTTTTCGAGTCGATTGACGCTCGCCCGCGTTACCAAAGCGGACTCGGGCAAATATACTTGCAAGTCTGGCATCAAGAACTCTACTACTTTCACGTTACACGTTATACAACCAGGTGAGCACAATGTAGTCGCAAACAAGTGATACATCATAACCTATGATTCATAGGTGATGGTGAACAATAATGATGCTCACCTCCCCCAAAAAATTAAGTAATTCGTTTGTGTTGACGAAAATCAATTTCAGTAATCGAATTTGGTATGACAATGATGAAATAGCACAATATGAATCTACCTTAAAAACGTATAGATATTTATTTAGAGTTAAACCTTAACTATGATGAACACATTCATATACAGTGGAATGTGGATACTTTTTCTTCTTTTTTTTAGGGCGGGGTAGAGACGAGAACATATTATAGACGAGACGATTTGAATAGTTCTGTTATCTTTTATAGTGAGTTTTGATGGGTTCAGTGAATGTGTAGTGTGTGTAGTTGGAGGTTTTTGTTTATTCGAAATAAACCAGGTAGCTTCTATTTTAAATCTGAGACTGATTGACTGAAAGGCGTGTAGTGTAATAATGAGGAAATGTTGAAATGATTACTTGACAATGGCTCAACGATCCAATAATTTTATAATTTTGAAAAAAAAATCAATTATACAATATGTATATTAGGAACGTGATTCTGTTCACCTCAGCTTCGTCGTGCATTATGGATAGAGCTAAACGTTTCGGGACGTTAATTTATTATAAAACAAAATAATTAAGTCATAATTTTATTTTCTAGACGCGTTCGAAACATCAAACAAGATTTCGGAACGCAATTGGGTTTTGTGAAAAAAAAAAAAACGTATTCTTTTTCGCGGGACGCACTCGGGCGATACTTTATTGCGAACGTACATTGAAAAAGGGTCATATCGGGACGCTCTCGGGAGATTCCCATCCCTTCTTGTTGCTTCCCACCGAAATAATGCCACTTGTGTGTCAGACGACGTCGAATATACGTTCTGAACGCATTGTTAGTGTTATCATTATCGTCATTGTGTCGTCGTCGTCGTTAACGTATCACATGCGCATGCCAACGATTATTTAGTCGTACACGTACAATCGCGGTCATATTGAAAAAAAAAAAAAATAAAGATAACTAACGCGTTTGTCTGCCACCGTCGACGGCCGGGGTCTGGGCGCGTGTTATAGAATATTATCGAACGCGCGTGGACTATGACAAACGGTCGGACTCGCGGTGCAGACGCGATCCGCACAAGTGTCGACTACCCGACAGAGGCGGTTTGAACATTATATTATCTTACCGGGGAAATTTAATATAAACCACCCACCTACCGAACCCTATCTACTCCGAAATTTTTTTCTCGCTTCGTTCCATTTACACAACTTCTCTAATATTACAATGTTAATTATATTATACTACTTAACGGGTTCATGAATTTACTAGGACATAGTATATCATATACCTACATTTTTATTTATTTAACCAAAATTTACCTAAAAATACAGTTAAGCATAAGAATTTTCAAAAAATTTAAAATTTTGTTGTCTTAGCTTATTATTTTAGTTCTAGGAAAATAATATATATGTTTACAGTAGAATCTCGATTATCCGAACTAATGGAGACCACACCGAGTTCAGATAATAGAAATTTAAAATAAATATTGTTTCTAAAATGAATATAGAATAATTATTACATATTATTGACTTATTACTACCTACACATTTCGTATTATGTTATTATTATACATATTATGTATTATTATTTGTTTTTGACAAACTGATCAATTTTTATTTGACGAATTGCTGCTACGCGCTTTTGCCGAGCTAAATTTCGCAAACGTTTTAGTAGAAGTTTGGATAAAAGAAAATTCGGATGTATGAATAATTGAAACAAAGTAACATTCGGATAATAAAGGGTCCGTATAACGATTAAATATAACAATTTAAAACTGATTATATGGACATAAGGAACGTTTCTAAATACTTATATTTACTATTATTTTATATATTATAACCAGGGCTCGGAACTTTATACACTAAAAAACTATGAAATATGTGCATACGTATGCACTAAAAAAATTCAAATATGCAGTATAATATGCAACTATTTTTATTGTAAATATTCATATAAAAGTAAAATTATGAAAAAAAAAAAATTATTTTTCAATCCGGTACAAAATAATGTTTTTTGTAATTTTTCCTTGACTATTTTTATTATAAATATGTATATCTAAAAGTATGATTATGAAAAAAAAAAATTATTTTAATATTTATTCATTTGATTTTTAAAAATGTACAAATGTCTCATGTATTTCTCCAACTAAAATATTAAAATACCAGCAGTTATCGACCTTCCAACAAACGGCCGGTCATTAAGATTACGAGATCCAACTTATTTAACGATACGGGGCAATAAATATATTTTCATTCTTGAAAATTTTAAAATTAAATTCTGAGCCAGTGAAAACAAAACTGAAATTAATACTAGGTACAACATAAATTAAATTTATTAATAATAAATTATTAACATAAAATATGCATTAATAGGCTTAAAATCTTTTAATATGCGAAATCATATACATTTAGTTAAATTATGCAAAAATATGCAACATACACTTTTATATTTCAATTGTATGGACCATGAAACGAATTTGTATCAAATCAGATTTTGAATATGCAGCTTCCTGAAAAACATGCAATTGCATAAAGTTCCGAGCCCTGATGGAGGGGTAGTTTTTGTTCCTAGGCAAGACGTCAATGCATATTTTTACATACACGCGCACTGAAAACATATAATCTTCTAAAAATCGAAAATTACTCTTGAAAGTTAGGCAGGTAGTATTTTATAAAATTTATTTTTTAATGATTGTTATTCTTAGATAATTCAATAAAATAAAATGTAATAATTTTTTATTATGACCCGTTCACTTTGGCTTGAGTTCGTTAGACAATAAAAATGTGTCACGGTCAGCAGTCAAGTCTCATTAGTAGAGTTAGGATGTTGATGACTTTTGCATTTTTTTCCTTTGATTCTATTGGCATCTGAACGGTAGGCGTGGTCTATCATCGAACGAAGTAACCACTGTCATACAGTCGGGTTGCGGTAAAATCAAAACGTTATAGGTATTAATATTTTTTATTATAATGGGTTGATATTTAAATTGTATAAATTTGTATTAACTAAACAACAAGCGTCATCATCTAAATTTGTGTTACAGATTAATATATTAATGGTATATTAATCCGTCGTCAGTTTTTTTCTAAAAATAATCGTCAATTTAATTACAAATATAATATTAAAAACAATTCTATTAGAATAATATTGATATCAATGACTCATTGTTAATTTTATTCAACCGCAGTGTTGGTACTTACTTATATAATATTATCAAGCATTTTTAGTTGTATTTGTTTTTCCAAATAGTCTTATTAATTATAATGGTCAATTGAATAAAATATATATTTATACCCAACCTCTCCTGTTAGCATACACATATTATATAGACATAATACTCGTGAATTGTTTATATTTTTTTATAACTGTGAGTACAGTTATAAATTATAATAAATAGAGATGATAAGAATTATTGACATTCCAAACAATTATGTGTGCCTGTTGTCATTTGCATACAAATCTGTTTGTTATACGAATATTTTATTATTTCGAGGTCAATTTTTAACATGGATAGAGTTAGCTTCAATGAAATTTATATGATTTGTAATGGAACGCCAACGATTCGAAATATGGTTGAAGGCGAAAATATATTAAGTTCTAGACATTTAATTCACAGTGGGTATACTTATAAAGATAACAATATAATTAAATTATTCGTTATGTGTCTACAAACATCTGAATTAAGAGATAAACCTCATGAAGTTCATGGAATTTTAAGTTTCATAAGCAATAGTAGCAATAGTAAATGTATTATATCCCAAATGGTTTGTTCATGTAAAGCTGGTGCAAGTCGGACTTGTTAACACATTGTTTTTACATGACTTCATGTGTACCTAGTTTTATTAGTAGATAATTAAATGTAATGCATATTTAGTCTGTATTTTAACTCTAGATCTGGTATTAATGTTAGAAGAAGTTTCACAGACTGACTGACTTACAATGTTCTTGCAGGAATCAAAAAAAGTCTAACTTCGGATTTGGACAAGTAGTAAAAAATCATTTTAATATTATTATTGTTGGGTTTTTGTTTTTATCAAATTTATCGCGTTCCGAGAAGGTTTACTGTTTGAGTGTTATATATTGATAAAACAAGTCCTCTTATTAATATTATTAATAGACAAGATTAAATTTACATAGATATTAGACCTATTGATTGACGTGCTTATGATTGCAGTAAAGTCAATTGTAGTCTATTGTAAGAAGTGATCGGCATTCACGGTCACCATTTAACCGATATTTTTCAAATTTTATATTATAACGATTTTAACATGTCGAAAGCAAAATTGTCTGTAAGTAGCCACGTAGTTATGTTAGTGAATACGGAAACGATATTTCTTCAGTGCAGTGCAACAATTCAGTATAAATATTATTAATGCGAATATTTTTAATATAATTTTTTTATTTATATTTTGCTTTTAATTTATTTTTAATAATTTTATATAATGCTTAAATGTAAATGTACACTATTGTTTATTATTTTATTAATATTATAATCTATAATCCATATTTTAAATTACTATTACAACCATTATCATGCGCATATTTCTAATAAAAATTATTATTTATAAATACATTTTTTCACTAACTTAATTAGTTTTTTAGATAATTTTTAAGGGAATTTTTGAAGTTTTTAGGGAATTTTTGCACTTTTTTTAGGGCATTTTAGAATTTTTTTAAGGGCATTTTTGTGAGTTTCTTAGGTCATTAACATTCTAATAACTCTACTTATTATGAAAGAGACTTTACCGACCAATATTTAAGGTTGATTTCTTGATGAAACTACCAAGCTTATGTCAATTTATACTTATGGTTTTATACGCATAAAAACACGTCAAATTTTCGTACGTTTAATTAGCTTATAACTGCCGTTGCCTGAGTTCTAGTGATCGGCCAACTTCCGACTTTTCAGCTCGGATTTTTCGTCCCGGATTCCCATACCTCCAGGTCTGGACCATCAAACGCATAGCGATCTTCACGTGTCTCTTCAATTTCGCACACGTCGACCGCACAATATCGTCGTGACATCCATGTTTGTTAACAATATCAAAGTCTTGCGACCACATGCATGGTCAGGGAGACGTTTGGCGAACATTGAACCGTGAAAAAAGAAACAAAGTATAGTCGGGAGTAAAACGGATTATTACACATGACGGGTACGGTCGGAGAGACAAACGCATTTTGAAATATTTTTTCAATGACGTCGTACACGACAGTATTCAACTTTTATCGCTAGCATAGTACGTGTGCGCGGAGTACAGTCAAATGTTGCAGATGTGACGGCGCTCCGAAAATGTCGGTGATTACACGACGGTATAAAGCAGTCTATTTCGTCTCCTAGAGCGATTTAAGTCACGATCGACAAACGTTATCAGTGAGTTGTAGCCTTTTTAGTCGTGGGTTTGTTTCCGTCAAATCATCACGTGATTTCCCGTACACGCAGTGAAGGTACGAATATTTGCCACCGCATTGTGGCGCAGTCTTGGCGTATTACACGGTCACACAATTTAGTACGATTGAGCATACACAATAGGCCGCTTTAGATCAGTGCTTCTCAACCTGGGGGCCACGCCCCCCTAGAGGGCCGTGGCTATATGATTGGGAGGCCTTGAAATATAAAATCAGATACTTCTACTTCAACTAGTAACATAAGATTTCCAGAAACAGATAATTCTAGTTCAACAACCAGCAAAAGAAAAAATGAATTTTTACCTGCAAACAATAAAAAAAAACGCAAATACAATTCAGAATATATAAAATTTGGTTATATTGCATCATGCGTAAATAAGGAAGAACGACCGATGTGGGTCATGTGTTCAAATACACTCTCAAACGCTTTTATATCCATGGAAGGGAGCCTTGACAGTTTTACATTGAATTTAGGGGGCCCTATAACAAAAAAAGGTTGAGAAGCACTGCTTTAGACGATCGCACTTTCTGGCGCGCTAAGACTGCGCGCTGAGTTCGCAGTCTATCCCGAAGGATTGGCTCGTGACACGCCAAGAGTGTGCTTAAAATTAAGTGACACGCGCCAATCGTGCGTTCTTTCCTTTATGTTGGAGTCACCAAGAAACCGCGTCCATCTAAATACAAAAATGTTCTATTTTCCCATGCGATTGGCGTGGCGTGTGGAATTTTGCGAAAACCAACAGTTTTGTCTACGTTCCACAATATGTTTTCAAAATCCCGTAGAGTATAGACGAGTAACGTTGAGTGTATCGTGGTGTTAATTCATTTATATATTTATTTCGTATTTAATAAAATTCAAAAATGTTCAATTAAATTAAAAGTGTTCATTTTATATGTTATTTTAAATTGAAAACTTTTAAAACTTTGGATTTCTTTAACGATGAAATCCCGGTAGGCTTCTGGATTAATAGTCTTACACACTGAAAGTAATTCGTCGTAGGCTCTATTTTTTAAGTTTTTATTAGTGTAATCTTTTGATTTTATTTTCCATAAACATGGAAACTGACGATATTTGTCTAATAATTCAATTATAAATTCTTTTGATAGATATCTTGAGTCACTCATGTTGTCGAAATGGAAAATTAGGTAACAAATTTAAATTTTATATTAAATTTAGTAAAATTACGTAAATTTCAAAACGCACCAAACCAGTCATTAAATTAAATTTTAATTATTATTTTAATTTAGTGTAATATAACACGTTAATAATAAATAAGTTCAATAAATTCGAATAATTTTTAGTTAATACATAACAACATTTTTATAAAAATGTACGCACAAGTCGTGAACGATAAACTGTGTGATATACCGACATACCGTCCGTGTAATGACAATATTATCACGCACGACAATCCTGTTGAAACATGTACAATCATGCACGCTTTCCTAAATGACGAATTTATAATTACACGCACACATTTTCTTGTACGAATGGAACGTCACGTTTCAATCTCGCGAGAAAAAACGATCGTCTAAAGTGGCCTAATAATATCACGATCGGTTTGTAGAAAACAGTATATTGCACGTTCGAAACAAAGCAGAGTTATACGACTAGCTTATACCACGCAGCTCGATGTTGACGATAATCTCTTGAAATTCTCACGGATGAATCGGAATAGAACTTTGGTTTGCGAACTTGTATACTGCAGTTTACGCCGACAGTATGGCGAGGGCAAAAAAGAAAACGAATATTGTGCAAAGTTTTATCGTAACCGTTAGTTTGATACAAATTATCCCTCCCCCCCTGGTTAAAAATCTGTGTTTTATAAGTGTCAAACAATAATGTTCTACGTTCACGTACATTATTAGGACGTGTGTAAAGACGTTTTTATGATTGTAAAATAGTGTGATGTTTACGATGTGTGGAGCATTTTCTAGGTGTACAACGAATTCGTGGAGTAACTGAATTAGAGGGCCATATACGTGTTATAACAATGACAAGTTTTGAGGACGGTAAAGACGAAGGAGAGACCCATTGTGCTCGACCCTACAGTGCGTGATTTAAGAGGAGATATGATGCCAACTGCGACAGCTCCTATTCAGTCATCTGTATGGATTTCTCGGTGCGCGTTTTGTTACGACGTTTGAAATAGTGAGGTTTTCGTTGGATCGGACAGACGTGTGACCTTTTTCGCAGGACCATAACGCCGGGTAGATGTATTTTTTAAAGTGGTAATCTGAGAGTCCTTGTGCCGGAATGTTTTATGAGTGACAAACACCAGAGCATACGGGGAAGGGGTTCAAGTCTATATAACACACATGGTCTAAGACGAATGTATTGTGTTCGACCATTAGTGCGTTTTGTAAACAGTGGGTTTGATTTGAAAGCCGTAAAATCTAATCGATCTAAAGAGGGGAAATGGAATTTTAAGCTCAATTCCATCGCAAGATTTTTAGTTTCGCTTACAATCGAAGATCGAGAAACTTGACGAGTCTGGTATAACCACTTCGTTTTTAAGATGACGGTCCAAGTACACTGGCAGTCGTTTAACACGTATCATTCGAAGCCAAAAGTACGTAATGGCATCGTTTGTCCCGTAACCCATTTTTTTGTTTATTTACCGTAGATATACATTAAAGAGTCTGTAAATAGTGATTTTACAACGAGTTCAATTGATGAGCTATTTAGACCGGAGTGTTAATCGAAGAAACCGTTTCATGGAACTCCGTGGGGTCGAGTGAATTATTTCAGTCACTTTGGAAGTTTAAACGACACAATGCGCGTTTAACGATTTATTCTAGTGCCTCTTAAGATACTGACAACGGATAAGATTTGAGTTTCTAGTCTGGTCGAGGAAGGAATCTGAGTGGAGTGAAGTTATTTTTTGATATATTCATTGGTCACGACATGATTAACGACAAATCGACGACGACAGAGACATCGTTTTATCGTTTTGTTCACAACACGACGCAATCGTGCGCCAACCGATGTCCCAGTCACTCCTCTCCCCGCCAGTAGTCGATCTTACGTGGTACAAAACGGCAAATGTAAGTTGCGTCCCCCAAAAAAGGTTTCGATAACAACATAAGTAAGTTGTGGACCGATATTTCTCAGGTATATACGTAGGTAGCGGCCCGTGTTTCTGACATGTATACGTTAATCGCGTCCAACGGAAAAACCGTAAAACTAACATTTTACAATGTTTTTATAGATGGCTGGGTAATTACGACTCGTATCAAAAGAGTACATCTGGTTCTCTATCTTCTATAATAACTCAACAGCTCAGTACCGATTAAAATATGCAATTTTAAATAATAATAAATAAATACAATAATAAATATTTTTAACCACACCGACATTATAACAGTAATGTTGGCAGTCTTAATTCTGATGAAATGGGAAAGAAAATAATATGTGTAAATTGGTAATATACATTTTAATATAAAAATACCCGGGACGCAATTTATGTATACCCAAAAAATACCCGGGACGCAATTTACATCAAAAAGGTACATTGGGACGCAACTTACAGTCACCCGTAGACAAGACGTCAGTCCGATCGAATTGTGTCGCATATTACATCCTCTCCGTCCGGTCATAAACGAGTCATCATACGCTGTGAAGTGATGGCTGTCGATAATATTATTAGTTTAAATCGTGTGTACCTGTCCCACGCGTTTCTACGTAACATCAACCCTTCGATCGTTTCCGCCGGGTTTTGATTAATTATCATCCGTAATGACATGATCAATATCGAAGACACTGAAGCGCAGGTCGTTTTTAAAAATAAAAACACCGCTACATTTATTTCAAACTTTAATTATTGTTTTGCACGCGATGCGTAGTGAATTTCGTCTATTGTATTATATTTGCTCGAGTGCACCCAAATGTCATTTAATTACGCACGGTTTCGACCACGTTTCATACACTCGCTCTTTGTTCATTTCCCACTACATCCTTTGACCGTTTAACTCTCGCAAATAACTCTCCATAAAGCTTGTTTTGTTTTAACGTCAGAATTTTTTTCAGTTGGGTTCTATTTGGGTGATGTTTCAAGTAGTCATTTGTATTATTATTATTTTTTATTTCGATGGAAAGCGTGGTCACTCGTACGGTGTATTTGCCGTATTTGTTTACAGCTATACTCACGGGTGGAACGACAGTGTGGCAAGAAAACAATAATGATCATTCTAAGATTATAAAATAAAAATCTTTTGTCTTAATATGAATTAATATATGAAAAAAAACATTAGGTTTTAGTTAAATCAATAGTCTGTTCCTAGTAAGAAAATACGTATTTTCAAACTAACGTTTTTTTTATTTGATTTTTCATAGGCACACTTAAAGAGATCTGTACTTAAAACAATAAATCTTTATAGATCGACATATTATTTTGCTGCTTTGTGTTAATGTTCCTTTGGTTGTAGCGATTGTACTGTTTTTCTTGCACGTGATGTCCTAGACCGTCTGACCGTTTAACAATTGCAATTTTAAAATATACGATCCAAATGAATCGTCATACAAAATAAAACCATAAGCCATTTGTGACCGCAAAAAGTTAACCGGTTTCATCCATCCTCATAACTGTATAGTGTTATATTAAAATCATCCTTTAATTTCGGGAACGTATCGTCTGTGGCACACTGTTCGGCGAGTGATAATTATCACGGACCAAACATTGTAGCCATCATCGTTTTTGTAACAAACGCATATTTATCGTTTGTACCGATAATATTGACTCATGGACGTACGACTTTATTACACAGTATCGACGAAAGTGACGTGAAATAATGATATAATAATGACCTAAACGATGAAAAACGATCAAACAGCGGCCATGCATAATCATAATTATATGCATTTGTGGCGTACCTCGTTGGCGTTCGTCCGTTTATTGTCGACAGGCGCGCGCGTTATTACCTATAACAATATTAAGTTTAATTTTTTTCAATCTTTTTTCAGTTAACGAATTAGCCCTGCAAGATGGCTTGACCTCGGATGGCTCGAAGAATGTCCGCTCAATCTGTACTATACTGTCAGTGGTCATTATTAATTTCATTACACGCTCGACTGTCGTATTTTGATCGAGAGGGAGATGGACATAATTTGTATACATTTTACACGTTTTTGTAATTATTTCTACATTAGTTTCAAATAAGTACCATTAATTTAATGTAATTTTTCTATTTTTTTTTTTTTTTTATTTTAAACAACAACAAATACCAAGAAAAAACATGTATCAAATAAATGTGCGTTGTGTAAAAATATTCCATTCTTTGTTATTTAAATTTATTACGACTTCCTATTTGACATTTTCCACTTTGCTTTTTATTTTTCAAAATACAAAAAGTATTCGAAACGAACTAGATGTTATTTATAATTTACTTATACATTTTAGAAAAAAAAAATGTGTACATAAAGTTATTGTTTTTAATAACGCCGTGTCACATCGAATTAAAAAAAAAAAAAAAAAAATAACTCATTGGAGTTGATTAAATTCAGTGAACCAGATATCGGTACGAAAACTCAAATCAAATTCGAGTCATATTGAATGTCATAAACTGTCGGGTCGTCGTGAATTTTAAAATATACATTATACAGCAATATAACGTCACGATTAAGTAGCACTAAAGTGAATTACTCCGTTTAAGTTTATGATAAACAAACTCATTAATTAACAAATTAAAAAAAAAAAAAAAAAACTGAAGGATCGACGGATTAATGTGAGGATAATTGATCTTATTGCTTAAGTGTGGAGGAAAAAGTTTATTGAAATTAAGTGATCTCAAAGTCACTTCTTGATCTAAAATTAAAACGGCGCGCGGCGGACGATGTAAAATTTAATCGCGCCGACGACGTGATGGTTTATTTTCTCTCGCAGCGACGGTGAACGAGAACACGGACGACTCGTGAGTGATGTTTAAGCGAACGGATTATGTTTGTCTTTGTTCCGAGCCGTGCGATTACACGACAGTTCGTTTGATTCATTAAAAATACAAGTCGACTAATGAATGCGCGATAATGGGCGGCGATTCGAAATTAAACTATTACCAGCTTTCTCCGGGTCGCAATTACTGCGATTATTTATTTATACACAGGTCGGATAATTAGTATGATTATCAAACGTAATTATAATGTTTCACAGTAAGGAGATGATGTAAGTATTTGTTTTCGTCGGCCGGCGGATGTGCACGTTCACTCGCATCCTAAGGAGGTAAAACGTGATATATATATATATATATATATATATATATATATATATATATATATATATATATATATATATATATATATATATACATTTATATATATATAGGGTGTAACAGGTCTATTTGACAAATGCAATAACTTTTTTTCTTTTCATTTTTTTAAACTTTTTTTTTTTAAATAAATACTGAGGCCTTGCGCTATTTCAATTTTGTCTTCTAATATTTTTTTTCTTTTGAAACTCAAATTTGAAAATTTTAAATTTAATTTTATCGTTTACAAAAAAATTCAAAATAGCTATTTTGTAAACCTGATTTTTAGAAAAATATTAGTGTTTAATTAAAGTTTAATTTAAAAATTCTAATAAAGGTTGATCCATTCATTTTCTATGATTTTTTAAAGTTTGTGAAAAAGTTAAGAATTTTATTGTATACCGCATAATAATATTATAACACATATTATTGTATAACACTATTAATTAAATGGCTGATCGAAATTTAATTTTTATTCCAAGATTTTTATGATCGCTTACATCTTTTATCATTTAACTGATATTTATTATTATGAGTCAAAGTCATAATTACGAATGGAATATTTTTAATCAAGTGTATGCTTTCATGGAAAAGTTAATCAAATCACCGACTTCTTGATTGACTCGTATAATATAAATTGTACAATAATTTTGGTAATTTAAATCACATTTTCAAAAAGTTTAAAAAATCATAAGAACCAAACTTTAATAAGAAATTTTAATACCATAATTTTTCTAAAAATCCGGTCTACGAAATGGCTATTCTGATTTTTTTTTTTTTGAATGGTAAAATTAAATTTTAAATTTTCAAATTTGAGTTTTTAAAGTACAAAAAAATATTTGAAATCGATAGTATTGTAGCGCAAGGGCTCAGCATTTATTTGAAAAAAAAAGGAATAGAAAAAAAGTTATTGCATTTGTCAAATAGACCTGTTACACCCTGTATATATATATATATATATATATATATATATCTGTGATGGTTGTTGATGTTCATGTCTGAATAACGTAGGATAATAGATAATAAAAAGAATAAAACTGAAATAAACGCGTCACAATTAAACCGTATCATTATATCATTATTTATCGTGATATTATTATACACACGTATTATTATTCACGTCGTAAACCGAAATGTTGTTAGACATTATTATTATTATTTCTTTCTGTCATTGTGCTCTCACCAAAAGACTCGATGACGTACGTATCTATTGTGCCACGCCCGCGTACATTGGGCTTTTGTGCTTTTGAATACGACTCGCAGAGTTTCGGCGGTACAATAATATTTTATGGCTGAACCGTTGTGTTCGGCGGCGGGGTCTGTGCGACGATGATATTTGCATATTATGTGAATAATGTCGGCCGTCCGGAGCACCGCCGGCAGACGGAGACCGGTGATGTTTTTAACAAGGTAATAATGTCACGAGGGACACGACGACGACGAAAAAAGGAAAATAATTTACGAAAAATACTACGAGAACGTCTCCAGGGTCGTGCGTCGAGTGCGCAGTGAACTACGCACTGTACGCGTAGTCTCACCGATGACGATTCTCGGAAATCTATCCGGATTCCGTTTTTACCGCGATCCCACCCGTCTACCACCACAACGATCTACTGTGCTGTCGTCATTTTCCGTCGAACGGGTAAATCCAAAAAGAATAATAATAATAAATACGAACGAAATAAATAAATGATGATGTGTGTTCTTTTTGTCGACTGATTTTTCGTAGTTATTGTAAGGGCAAAAGCCACCATTTATTAATGCTCGTTTGCAAGTCAGGATGAGCGGGGCGAGGCTGTGGGCGAGAGTCGGGATTTACATTACAAATCGAGCCATTTGACTGGGCAATTAGTCGACGAAAATGACATTAAGGACGTGAAGAGAGAAATCCATTGGCAAGATTAATCGCCACCGAGGCCTGGAAAAACTAATATTTCTTATAATATCATCTTTTTCTTTTCCAAGACGTTTTTTTCTTTCTTTTTTTCTGATCACTCGTAGATTTTTATTTTTTCTTCCCGTGAAATCGATCGTAAAAGCAGAAACGGAAATAGCATTTCCATACGGTCATTATTTCGGTCATTATAGTTAACGTGTAACGTCTTTACGATAATTTCTCTTAGGCACGACCGCAACACGTTTTAATTACATACGTCGCGTATATTTCGTGTTGCCATCGACTAGCGCGTTGTCGGACAGAAAATAACGGTAAGTTCTGTGGAAACAAAAATAGGGGACTGTAATCGCGGGGCGACGACGTGAGGTCGGCAACGGAATCGATCGACACGGTGTTATGACAGTAAGAGTGTTTTTCGCAGACGACATTCACGAAAACGTCGGTCTCACGTTGGCACGTCGGTTACGACTCGTTACGACGATACTCCGTTTTCGAATTCAGACGTCGAACGAAATCAATACTTCCGGACGTCTTAATAAAATTTCGATGTTCTCCGATCATTAATTTCCGCCGACTTTTCAGTTAATCAATATTTTCAATAACATTTACCAAATCGACCCGTTGTTTGTCTCGTCGAAACGTTAACGCGCGTTTTATTTTAACGAATACAATGATTGATCGCGTTTCTTCCCGGACGCTTTAAGAGTTTAAACAACATTTTAATAACATTTCCTCTCTCTTTTTTCCGCGTTCAAATATAATTGCGCGTACGTTCTACTACGTGCACGGTGGATCGTAAAATTTAAATTCAACTTACAACGTGACCGTACGTATACACGAGAACGTAGAAACGTGAAAAACACTCATCGTCTTTCGTTATGATATTACAATAATAAATTATTACCTTACATTTGTAATATCGTGTTGTAATGTTCATGAGCTATAAAAACTTCATAATAACGCGCAGTAATACTAATATCCGTATCTCGTAGGTACGAGAAAATGAAAATTTAACTACGAAATTGTGCAAAAACAAGTACTGCGATTTTTCCATTTTTTTTCACTTGTTACCCCCATTAGTGTAACTTCCGGAGCGTGAAAATTGCAGTCAAAGATTTGTGAGTGCCAAAGACCTTGCAATCAGAAAAACACGCCGTTGTTGTTTTATGCTCGGTGTTTTTACTCCTTGCACGAGCGCGTTTAGGAGATTATAAGCGCGCCGGTATCCATTGTTTGCTGTTGTAAAATTCTATTGGTCTTTGATAGAATAATATTCTTGTATCTCACCGATAAACCCGTATTGAAAAAGTTCGTGGAATCAGCTTTTAAATATTAGCTATGAAATCCTTTTTTTATTTTTAAATCATAACAATATCTTTATTACAATATACGTATCATATTGACCCACTTTCGAGTAAATACTTTGTGTTGACTTTGTGTGCCATATATTTTGAGTGAGTATAATTTTATGAGTATTGGATGGGAATGCAAATTCGACTTCCCAGTCAAGAGTTAGAATTCGCCCCACGAGTTATTTATACATCGCGGTACACTCTATTTATGACCGTGTGTGATAGTAAAAATCTCCAGTTTAAGTTTTAAATCTTTATGTTCTTATTACTTCCTGAGTTATTACTATATTATGGGAAATAATATTATGTACGACGCGAAAAGTATATATGTACAGATATAATATTGACCTTTCTTTCTCTCTTTTTCTCTCAGATTTATTGCGTTTCTTGAAAAAATAGTGATTATTTTACAAATTGTGTATTAACTTTTTGCCTTTACATACCAGTACCACATGATACGTCTTTACTTTATAATATGCAGTAAATCAAACAATAATCATTTTTTTTCGATTTTCAACAAACGCATCGCAGTTTATGTAAACTGTTATAATCTATGTATTATCATAATATTGTTTGCTGAAGTTATTACTGTCCAGACCGTATCTCGACGTTTCAACCTCCGGTATTTTGATTAATTTGATTTTCTCGTTTTTAAATTGTTTCATATATATATATATGTATATGAAATAAAGATACTAATAAATATAAATACTAATAATAAACCAAAAGCAAAAGTTATGATAAATTCGATAAACCGGCCGCGGATACGAGTGCTTCTGGCTTCAACGAGTTTTAACGTTCGGATACTCTAATTGTAGTTCGGATAATAAAGGATTCGTATAATGGAGGTTCGAATAATCGAGGTTCTACTATATATATATATTTTTTTTTTTTATGTATGTTTGAACGCATATACACACTCTTACGCGCGTACGATAAGGCACTTTTGAATTTTGAGTGAAGCGAAGGATCTATTGGTTTTACAATCATGTTTATTTATTTTTTTAAATTATTTTTCTGTAAACCGTTTTATGTTGTGATGATGCTACAAAAAAGTAATTCAGCATCTCTATAGATTTAAAGTTATATGCACATCATACTTTTATAGAAAAAACCGAATGAAAATGGTAACATTTTTTATCAGCAAATTAAATTGATTAGTTATGAAGTAATAGTGAAGAAAGTTATGTAGCTAGAAAGTTGTATTTTTACCACATATTTTATAGCTTATTAGTACAAAATTATTTCACAAAATTTAAACAAATTCGACAATTTTTAGGCTAAAAATAGAATTTCATAAATACCTTATTTTGTTAAAGTATATTATCTCTAATAAACGTTTTAATATTTCACAAATATTTTTGAAAATTTTATATGATCATACTCATACACCTGACAAAAGATAATAGAAAAATTTCAAATAATTTTCTTTTTTGAAAAAGGATTTCTTTTATAAGTGTTTAAGTGAATTATTAAATTGTTTTTATGAAATTGAATTTATTTCCATTTATTTTCTAGTTGTTTATTAAAAAAAAAAAAAAAACAAAAATGGTCTATCCAATCATAATGAAACATTGGAATCAGATAGAATGCAAATGTCTCTTTTATCAAACTATAAAACTTAAACCAGTATTAATAAAAAATCATCTAACAACATTTAGACTAAACATGAGACAATATAAAAATGGTTCACTCAGAATCGTTTAATCATAGAAATTATTTGTCGTTTCATTGAAATATCAGTACGCCCATCGTCATTATTTTTTCTGAGAAGCGATGAATCCCATGGTGTGAGGTACGTCCTTTTTATTTTACACACGATGATACGATGATTCATAATCGATTAAATTTTGCAATATGGAAAATATTTCGAGTACTTTAAAATATACAAAAGGATCTAGGGATTATTGATAGGTACTGGTCGGTTTCGGAGCTAGTTATCTTGTCGATGATAGCGTAAACAGTGATAAATGGCATTAGCTCAGCGCAATTATCGTCTATCAATGGTAATGTATAGTTGTAGCTCTACAGTATAGTAGATACTCAAGTGCTTTTTCCGGAGTGTTGATAATAGTTTTATGTACATTTAGGGTCATCCTTTAAGAACAATAATGACGACCATCGCAGTTATTATTAATGAAAACGTATAATTATTAGTTACAGTTTTGCGAATGATTCATCAAAACGTTTCACCACTGACCGACAAATTGACATTCAATACTCAGTTGACTCGACCCATCACAATCGATCAATCATACTTAGATTAATCAAAATCTGACTCTTTCATTTCGACAACAACTTGTTACCTGACCTTTAATTGTATTTATCAATCACATAGAGTATTCAAAAAGACCAACCATTTATGTTATGAGATGCGGATAACGATGGACTATAAATCAAAATATGAGTATATAAGTTTTTATTTCACACGTCACAGTTTCGGGAGAATAGAACGAGAAAAAATTATTTTAAAAAACTAACCGTATATTTTTCCCTTTATATGT
This sequence comes from Therioaphis trifolii, assembly GCA_027580255.1. Taxonomy (NCBI): domain Eukaryota; kingdom Metazoa; phylum Arthropoda; class Insecta; order Hemiptera; family Aphididae; genus Therioaphis; species Therioaphis trifolii. The sequence goes on along the minus strand of CM050404.1, from coordinate 82,019,670 downwards.
ACTACATTAAACTAAACATTTTGTCAATATCATCTTTTCGACGTGTTCTATATTTATTTCAATATTTTGAAAGTACTTTTTACTTTATAACACCGTAGACGCTTTTAGCCGAAATTTCCATTTTTGTTTTATTTGTTTATTAGTCATCGCCTTTTCATTAATCGAAACTCAAAATTTATTATTTCAAGTTATAAAATGCACAGATAAATGAAGGTGCGAGCGCGGTTACAGCATTTTTTTCCCGGCGAAATCGATAGGAATTTTGATTTAAATGATCTATTCAAATAAAACTGAAAAATTTCAGTGTATTGTTTTGAATATTTATTGTAAAAACTATTATAATCAGAATAAAATTGAGGGTGATTTATAATTTATTTTTATTTTTGTTTATGTTATTATGTTTTTGACAAATAGTGGACCAAAAGTTACGTGAAGCAACATTATAAATCAGAAATGTCATTGGTTCGGTATCCATAAGAGGTTATTTTTCTTTATTCCAAATGTTTTTTTCGAGCATAAGGAAAAATCACCTAAAACATGTGTAAAAACAATTTATGATGATAAAAAATTGATAAACAATGATAAATCATTTGTTATGTCGAACAATTATGAGCAAAGCTTCATTGTACAAATTTAAAAAAAATGTACTGTTTATAAATTTAGCTGTTTTTAGTTCAATTTTCGGTATGTATATTTTTTATCAAACCTGTCATAATACGTTTTTTTTTGGTTGACAAATGAAAAATTATTTTATACTCAAAAAACTCAAAATGTGTTGTTATTTTTGTATCCAAATTTTAATAATGATTTTAGATAGACCAATAAAAAATATATGATATCCAATAAAATAGGATAGACCAATTTTTTAAAATTTTAAATACACATTTAAAGTTGAAAATTAACATAACACTCGATACTGTAAAAATCGTAGAATAATTTACTAAAAACTTATAAAAAAAAATCCCGAGTCATGAATTTTTAAAATTTTCAATATTACCAGTAAAGTATTTTATTACAATTATCTTAAATTTAGACTTAAAGGTGAATATTAAATATTTTATTAGAGATAAACTTTTGAGAAACAAGGTTTTTCTTATGTTATATTTTAAACCAAAAAGTGTCTATTTTTTTTTTTTTAAACTTTCGTAAAGTTGTAGTATTTGACACATAATACATGGTGAAAATTTTAAGTTTCTAGCAACATACATTTTTACGTACGGAATTAAAAAATTATACACTGAAAATAGTAAAAGATGGTATATAATTTATTTTCATAACAAAAAGTTATGCATATCTTCTTTTAAGCTAAATTTAAATCAGCATTTAATATGAAGCATAAATGTTGTTTTTTTGGTTTAAAAATTAGGTCGTTAATTTATTATTATTATCATGATTGTTGTCTATATGATTCAGAAAATTTAGACATCGGCAACGTCACTATTTATCCGAATTAAAATTGTATTAAATGAGACAAAAACCAATAAATTGTAATATTAATACATTTTAATGTCTAGAAGTCATTCACCACTATTTTAGATTTTGAGTGAAGCGAATGATCGTATAGTTTTACATTGATGTTTATTTTTATTTTTATTTTTTCTGAAGACACTTTTTGCTCAACTTAACTTTGTCCAAAAGTTTCATCCAGCAACTTTATAGATCGGGAATTCAATATCGATAGTACTTTGAGAGTTAATTCTAAAAAAAATTCAAAAATCGTGACTCCAGTTTTTTTTTCATAAGCGGTTTTTTAAGGGGCAGCTTGGTGCAGTGGTCACGCAGTTGGCTACGACGCGCGCAGTCATCAGTTCAAACTTCAAACCCGGCTCAGTGCAAAAAACATTCTGCAGAATTAATTATGTAGCCTCTCTCTCTTACCATCGTTCTGGTTGCACTACACTGCCCCTTACCAGACCTACTCCACTGGGAGTGAAGTCCACACGCGTGAGAATTCTCTTCTTAAGAGAATGGGGTAACAAGTACCACACTCTTACCCCTCCAAAAGGTGAAGAGATATCGACAAAGACCTGATCTTTTTTGACAAACACAAAAACTTAACATTATTATTATTTTTTAATCTTCCGAAAATTAAATGAAAATCGATTAAGTGTATGAAAGGTAATTTGTAAATATTTTATGAAAACTTCTGATAATTTAATAAGACCTTAATATTATACTTCAGTAACGATACCGAAAAAATTTCAAATATCATTACAAAGAGTATTTTTTTATAAGCGTTTAGGTAAATTATTATACGATTATTACGTAATAAACTGATTTTACATCAATTTTAAACTTTACATTCTATTTAAAGAAATAGGTCCACCCAAACGGTATATTTTAATTCTGAAGCTTTGCTCAGAATCGTTTAACTAAAGAAGTTATCTACAATTTCTTTAAAATGTAATTCACCAATCCCTATTAACTCTTTTGGGAAGCGAAGTATATCCCTAGGGATGTAATACGTACTTTTTGAGATACTGTATCTATGTGTAGAAAGAGCAACATAGATATTTTTGATCAAAATAATCTGCATTTAATGGGTTAAGGTTAGTGAGTTTTCGAAGTTTACTCTGTTTAGAGTATTACATTATTTGGCTATGGAAGTAAAAATTAAAATAGAGGGTGCAGTGTTCTTTTAAAGTTTAGTGGCCAGTAATTTGGATATTACAGAGGTACACTTAAAAACGGAGCACCTCAGTTGCGTCCTGTGAAAATGGCATACATGAGTTTCAATGCATGTCAAAATTCAGTGTATGTCAAAAAAAAAAAAAACCTACAGGCAATTAAACGAAAAACGGTCAAACACTTAAATGGTATATTCTTAAAACCGACGCTTTGCTCTAAATTGTTTAACTAAAGAAATGATCTATCGTTTCTCTAAAACTCAATACATCTATCTTCATTATTTTGACCGTGGAGCGATGAATACCCTATGGTGCGAAGCAAGTACTTTTTATAGCTTCAGATTTGATGAGGTTAGTATATATGACATGAACTTTTGATATTGGAATCGTAACATTAAATATTTTATCTAGAAACTTTAACATAAGTGGAAGACTTGTGCATGATTGCAATTGATGCACTGTGAATTTCTATCGCAGTATCTATTCGAGGCGTTCGATTTTCAAGGATAATAATTAATTTTTTCCTGAATATTTTGGTAAATTATTCGTTTTGTGGCTCTACTCGTATTCTAGTGGACCGTTTGTTCCGGACAGATTTAAATACGTTACCTGAATATATATCTTTTACATCTTCTAAAGTACTATTGTTCGTTTCAACAATATGATCGTAGTCGATCGCATAAAGATGATATGCCGTGTGACGTTAAATCAGTTAAACCATCAATACGATTTTAAGATCTTATCCCGAAAAACTAAGTTGATTTTCTCGAAATAAGGTCAATGGAAATAAAAACGAGTGGATTATTTGTAGTATTAAAATGTTAAGTTAAATTTGACAATATCAGCAATTCGAATAAAAATGATCATAGATAAATATAAAAAATCATTTCTATGATTTGCTTCGTGGTTTTTTGAAATTATGTATTTGAATAATGAATATAAATTATTATGATTGAAATGTTTTCTTAAGTAATAGAATAACTCCGTAGATTGTTTCGAAATAATTGAGCTTTTCATTTTATAATTAATTTACTAAATGCTAAAAATGTTACTTTATTTTACTTACCTAATATCTGGAAAAATATATATCTATATTCCAGTTTTGTTTTTTGCTGTCTACTGCTAAATGCTAATTTATGCTAATTTTATTTCATGAATACTTGTAATATCGATTTTTTTTATTCTTTGGTTGTTGGTCTTACAAATATGTTTTATGTTTATGTATTTATTAAGTAATCTTTATTATTTTAGTTTTTTTTTTTTTTTTTGAATTTTCCTATAATTCTTCAGTATTTGTATTTGAATTTCTCTGTATATATTTATAAATTATTAACCATAACTTTAAATATACTTTGTGTGAGTGGGAATATCGTTTTCCGTAATAAAGATTATTATGATAATTTCTTTAAAATTCAATAGGTATACTTCATTCGTTTCAGAATCAAATATGTATTGCGGAATGTTAATTGAGGTATAAAAATTATAAAATTAATTAAAATTAAATAGAGTACACAGGATGTGTTTGAAAAAACGAGATATTTCGATGTCATAAACTATTCAAGAGGATTGTGGGATGGACAATACATATGAAAGATATTCACGGAACGTCTTACAACCATAAACTGAGATGTTGGTAAGACTGGGTAAGAGAATGGTATTTTTTTAGATCTGTTTGTTCAATTAATTTGTTTTTAAAGAACATTTTTCTAAAGAAAGAAACATTTTTAAAGACTTTTTTCTCATTGAATATGGAAATATTTTGAGCTTAAAGCTGAAATTCTAACTCGATCACTCTGATTTATGTTTTATCTAGAATTGTTTTGCTATTCTGCTGGTTGGCTAAAAAGGGATAACAAATGCGCACTGATATCTCCTTAACTGGTAATACGTTTTCAAACTTCTGACCTATTCAAACGTGTGACATCATGCGGATTCAATTCGAATTTTAACGGATAATACCTTTGGCGGGCTCGATGTTGTACAACTGTTAACATATCATCGTTTTGTCATAGTCTTTGCAACACATACTCACACTGATAAACGGAGTATATCAATTAATGGACTAGTTGTGATCTTAGATTTTAAATGAAGCGAAGAATTTATTGGTTTTACAATTCTATGTATTATAGTGATATATTGGTTGATGCTTATTTATTTATATCAATATAAATTTGAAATTTTCACCAGATATTAATGAAATGATATACTTCACAAAAGTTCAAAAAGAAATTTACAACTTCTGGTCTAAAAATAGAAATTTTAATATTAAAAAGTTTATCTCAAATATCTGTTTGATTATTCGACTTAAAGTTCTAAAGATTTAATATGTCCATAATCAAATACATGATTAATAATACTGAACAGCTTTCAATATGAATTAAGATTATTTTTATAACTGTTGAAGTAAATTATTCTACGATTTTTCGGCTGTTTTTCCTCTCGCCTTCAAAACTATTCAGATGAGAACTCAATAAACCCTCAAAGAACCAACCACATCAAATTTCTAATCTATAGAGTGGCTGGATGAAACTTCTGGACAAAGTTAAATTAGCAAAAAGTGTCTTCAGAAAAAAAAAATCAACATTTTAAAACCATGAGGTCCTTCGCTTCACTCAGAGACCTACATACAATCAGACTCAACGCGCTTGAATATATGAACGGTATATTTTACACCGAAGTTTTTATCGGAATCGTTTAGGTAAAGAAATTATTTATAGTTTCTTTAAAGTTCAATACACCCGACTCTATTATCTTGTTTGAAGAGCAAAGAATACCCCATGGTGCGAAGTATGTCCTTTTTTGAATTAATGGTCGTTGTATTCGGCCGTCATAGATAGAACCAACGGCGCACTGACGGTGACACATTTACATTGGATTCATTTAAGTATCATGCACGTAACATTCCCTTACGTCGCCGGACTCTGATTCGCTGACATCACGGTTTGTAGACAAATATTACATCGGTCGTACAATAATTTCAAAATATTCCCATTTTGTCGAGATTATAAATACACTGGTTTCATTTGGCTATATAAATCTATCTCAACTTTGCGGCGCGGCGGTTGCATCAGCTCGTCCGTTGCGATCACTATTGAAAAATCTAATGTCCAAATTAGTTTTTCGTTTAAAAACGATAACTTTAGTTTGGTTTTCACTCTCAATTCCCACCATGTGATGTGTTTCATTCGCCTCAGCCAGTGTGACGGATCAGGGAAACGATATGGTTTTGAGTCAGGTCCGAGAAAGAATTACTGATTATGCATAAAATAGGGTAAGGGAGGTTAGATTATATCAAATGTCATACGATGTAGGTTCGGTTTAATTGCAACAATATTCTGATAAAACATAGAATTTGTATAAATGTATAGAGAAATTCACCGTGTCATTCAAAGTCGTTTCTTCAACCATGGTTGAACCACAGATAATCACTATTGCATTCATAGTCATCAATGCCGTTGTTCAATATTGTGAAACACGTCAAACAGCATAGGCGATAAATAATTATTGTGATATGGGTCAAGGAAAGACACGTCCTGTACGTTTCCTTTTATGGGTCACGACGCGGGCGAATCGGCAGTATCAGGTCACTGCGGTATTATCCGAATGAAATAACGAATGTTCAAGTGTACTTGTAGAAGATGACCGGGAAAATTTTTTCGTATTATAAAAATATGATTTCGTTTACACACGCGCACGAATAAATAATACGATAAAAAATAATACCAACATTCTAAAACCAATATATATTCATCTGCACAGAGAACGGACGCTTCACTTTTATAATACACTTACGAGGAGACGGACGCGTAGAGAAATAAAGAAGATTATAATAATAACAACGATGAAAAAAAAAATCTTTTTTTCTTTCTTTACTTTTTTTTCCCATTTACCATGACGGTATACTTTGAATGATTTTGTCGATTAAGCAAAATCGTTTGTCGTTTCTTTTGAACGTCTTCACGATCAAATGCTATGTTAACTCATCGTAATTTTACGACTTTTGAGATTTATTATTAAAACATGACATCTCGATTAATATCAATTAGTATAATTATTCCTATGTTTTTCATATTGCTTTCTAGTGAATAATGTGTTTTTCTGAATTTGCCTTAAATAATTTGTGGTAAAAAGAAATGTTTTTATATTTATTAATTTTTTTTAACATGGCTTAAAAGAATATTTAGGATTTTCCTTAAATTTTATTTTGTTCATTTAAACATTTCTTTTTAACATTATAAACACTTATTGTTATATAAAAGACTTAAGAAAATAACTTATTTTAAATACATTTCAGTGCTACTGCTTTATTTGAATAAAACCGATAAAATTCTTATTGAGACTTTATTTACTCTAAAGAAACGAGCGTCAAACTAATAGGACGTGTCTTGCTCTAAATTAATTAGCTGTAAAAACTGCTTCTACGATCTTATCACATTGTAGTTCTAAAGTATGGTATGTCTTAAAATTCTTAAAACAAGTAAAAGATCTATCACGACTTGCAATATTAGTGGGTGTCATTCAGTTTTTTTCAACCGTTTTGTAATCAGTTGAAATCCCTTTTGAATGTAATTTGGAATTGTATATTATCGATTTTGTTTTTAATTTATTAACTGTGACTATGTTATTATGTTGTGGTGGTTATACAATTTCCATTATTTGTAAAAGTCGGTAAAATAGGTTATATTTATACACCAAACATGGCCTGTCGATTTTAAATTGCACGAAAAAGGACAAGAGCGTGTCTTTAGTGTCTAATGTACATATTTTTCTTTCAACCAACTTATAAAAAAAACAAAAAAAGAAACGAAAAACTTTCTTTAGTATATTATCACTGCCTGAAATAATATGTAACACCTAATACGCAGAGCCGGATTAAAGGGGGGGCAAAGGGGGCATCTGCCCCCGGGCGCAAGGTTTTAAAGGCGCAAAGTTTTGAAATATTGTAGGTACCATTTAGAGCGTTTTTATAAAAATATTATAAATAACAAAAATAAAATATATTTTTATTTACTTACATAATTAATCCCAGGATTTTATATATAATTTTAATAAATTAATTAAAATTAAATTAAATCATGATTACAAAATTGTTATTTTAATAAATGTGTTTACATTGTTTGTTGTGCAGGTATATAGTAATATTAAAAAGATTGTTATCATATAATTTTAATATATTTCTAATATTATTTAATAAATACCAAATTATAGTAAAACAATGTTATGTTTATGTATTGTTAAAAAGTAGTTCTCAATTTTAGGTAGGTTTGCCCAGGGGCGCAAAATATCTTAATCCGGCCCTGCTAATACGTGTCAAGTGTCTGGGAAAATAAGTGTTTGAAAACAACGAAGGTGATATATTGATATTTGGAATAATTCCTAGATTATTTGATCACAAGAACAAAAAGTGCTTGCAGCCTGAGTAGGTACAATTTTTTTCGTGGTACTCGTATTATGATTTGGATCTTTTTTACACAAACTCCGATTTCTAATTTACAAATTTCGAATACGCATTCGTTTGTACAGCATTTGTGGATGAACTCTGATTGTTGACTAATACGCTCAGAGTTATCGCTGGATCAAAATCACGGGGTCGTCGTATCTACGGAATTCTTAAATTTTGTTTTAGCCAAATGTTCGTGCTCATCCGTGAAGTTGGCACCCCAACTTTGTCGTATCGCTTCCAAAACTATGCCATGTTTTCGCAAATAATTTGCAACAATTTGCAGCTTCAGTATTGGAATACCTAGTCTGCGATTTGTGAACTTCGTAAATTAACGAATACTTTCGTAATATTTTCATATTTTTGGTCGTTTATTTATCCATTGTCCATCAGCGTGTACTACGAAGTTAGTATATAAAATACCATTCCAAAAATCCAATATTATTACTTACAGAAAAAAACGTATACTGTATTTTTGCGCTCATTTTGATATCATATTATCATTATATTTCCCGGTTTTTCCATAAGATAATACACAAAAACAAAAACTCGTAACTATAATATCAATCATAAAACCTCGTAAGTCAAATTACTGTTAGTCTGTTACTGTGAAATAGACTGTTAGTCTTTTAGTATTTAATCTGTTAGTATTATTATAGTAGGTTATGACATATATTATTTTCTATAGTATTTACACTTATTTGTAATTTAAAATGGTAGATGAAAGAGAAATTCAATCACTTTTAAATGACCTAAGTGATTCTGATGAACCTGAATCTAATATAATTTTAGATTGTATTTCTGAAACTTCTAATGGTTGATAATTATTTCTATGAATTGTTATACCTAAAGGGTTTTGTATTATAACAATTCAAAGTTTTTTTTTGTTTTAATTTTAATTATTTCTAGTAATTGTATTAAAAGATTTTTAATGTTTTAACAATTTTATTCTTTCAATTATTTTTTTTGGTAACTTTATGTTAAATTTTGTTCTTATTTCAATAATATAGTGTTTTGTTGAATGATAATTATTTCTATGAATTGTTATACCTAAAGGGTTTTGTATTATAACAATTCAAAGTTGTTTTTTTATTTAATTTTAATTATTTCTAGTAATTGTATTAAACGATTTTTAATGTTTTAACAATTTTATTCTTTCAATTATTTTTATTTTATAACTTTATGTTAAATTTTGTTCTTATTTCAATATTATATAGTTTTGTTGAATGATAATTATTTCTATAAATTGTTATACCTCAAAGATTTTTAATGTTAAGACAATTCAACTTAAGTTATATTTTATTTTACAGAATAAGGTTACTATTTTGAAGTTAAAATTATAAAAAGTATTCATACTAAAAATGTGTTCGTAACTATCTTTTTTAAAAATGTATTACACAAAAAACTTTGAAGTCAGATTTACTTAAAATTTTTAAATCAATATACTTTAAATCAAAAACACTTAAGTCAATATTACTCAAATCTAAAAACTCGTAAGTCAATTTAATTAAATCAAAAACTCGTAAGTAAAATTTATTAAAAAACAAAAACTCGTAAGTCAAAATATTTACACAATTATAGTAAAATGTGGATGTTATTATATTTAAACAATGTAGAATACTTATTAAAGAACAATAAAGTTAAAACTATTTATAATTGACAAATAATAACACGTGTCACAGATTTTTGCTTGTCCTGTAAAATTTGGTAAAATCGACTTACGAGGTTTTGTCGTGTAGCCGACGATATGAAGTTCATCTACTAATTTATAATATTTTGCATGTACTCGTATTAGTGACTACGGTCCGTGGGGTCTCAAAACATGTTCGATATTCCTCAGGATAGTTTCTTAAAATATGCCACTAACGCTACAGCTCACAGGTATATTTTGGATTTTCTCATAGCACATTTTAATGATTATTTTTGTTGTTGTAATTTTTCATCATTAGATTTTTGGTGTGGTGGTACGTATGCCACATTTACATGACAATTTCATGTTGGTGGTTACGATCATTAACTATATATGGATGTCGAGTAATTTTTTTGTCCACTAACTTTTGTGATATTGTACGAGGATCTTGAGAAAATTCGTCTCGCTGCTTCTTGTATAATGTAAATTTTTTGATATTGACTATTGAGTATATCTTTCTCAGACCCTACTTTGAAAGATGATGTGCACTCGTATACTCTATTCCTGCACATAAATAGCACGTCATGTGTGTTGTCATTCGATCACCAATAACACCACTCGTTGTTCAGAGTGATTTTATAATTATCATACACTCATTTTTTCATTCGATTTTCGGTAGTTAAACATTTTTTTTTCAAAGTTTGGGAAATTTAGAATTATGTATATTGTTGAAACTTCATATTTTTTATCTAGGTGATTTTTAAATTTATATACTTTAATGACATTTTCTATTAATTATTACAGAATAAATCGAAAAAAAATAAAAATTACTTATAGTCCAGTCGATTTCCACATTTTACCTGGAAAGTATTCCGAAGTTAATGGAATTTTTACAGATTATCTAGGGGTACTTTAGGATGTCTATCCTAAGTTTTCGACCTCTAGGACCGTGTGCTAACTTTGGGGGGGGGGGGTGCAAAAATCTCAAAACTATCATTTTTCAATTTTGTCAACGCTGTTGCTTGCAAAGACCTCACAGAAGAGCTGCTTCAAACCACTTCCAGCCATTATGGTTCCCATGGCACCCATGAAACTCATCAAGAGGTGAAAACCACCAAGCCTTACAGCCACGTTGCTGAAGTCTGGGACGCAGGCAACAACATCTCGAGCCTTCCAGAACAATGGCTGGTCGAATGTCACAACACATGTTTTCTGGTTAATTAATTTGCATTTGTCAAGTGCAGTGAGGATGGATGTATACACAGTGGAATAGTCGCTTGGGGGCGCATTGATAAATGGAAGGCATACAATCTTTGAACATTTATACTCTTCCCCTTGTGTCCTAAACTCCATAAACCCATTCCACCCAGGTACTGTTGACGAGTGAGTATTTTTTCCATAAAGCCAGGCGATATCAGATGCAGATGGTACATTGCCGTCTTGATGGTTGATGTCTATGTCAATAATTTTGATAGTTTTCAGGCCGGAATTTGGTGGACGGTGGAACTCTTTACAGTCGATGGTGCCTGCTTTACCAATTGCACGGGATGATGATCTAACATTCATGCGAAGAACGTCTTGTTCACTGATTACAGCATTTCGGGGGGTAACAGCCATTATTCCTCCCATTGCATGGAACGTGGAATGTCCATCTAATGTATTTACGTTGAAGTCTGCATTGTCAAATATGAATTGGCTAAATGGATTGACTGAGCCATCAACTACGGCTTCCTTTGCTTGCATAACATACGATCCTTCAAGCCTAGAAGCTTCGTCATAGCTGGCTGAAAATCCCAAAGTAGCAAGGAGATTCAGAAGAAGTTTTGATCCAAACTTTTTGTAACAATATATTGAAACCCCAATCATAATTGATGATAAAAATGATTTTGGTCGAACTGCTACCATTATGGCATGTGACAGCGCAAGACACTTCTTTTTCCATGACTCCAATGAACCTTGTTTGTTCGTCAAAATAATTATATGTAACAAAAGAAGCAGTGTCTCTGGGATGACATAATGGGCATCAGCATTGAAATTATCAATCGGCGGGTAGAAAGCAGTGTTGAACATTTTTGATCGGATATCCTGTAAAATAATTTTTCCAGCAGTTTCCACAATTCGAGAGCGTTCGTCTTGAGGGTCTAACATCTTCTCATTAGAATACCAGTTGTCCGTCAAGATTTTGTGGCCAATACTTTTGAAACATACAACACTTGCTCTATTTGCAGACTGAGAAATGATAATATCATCTCCATACTTCTCCTCCAAACGCTTTTTTACTGTTTTTATATGAGGACGGGAATCCTCCGGAATCTCATCTATCAATTTTCCAAGAGAAAACTGGCATTCCTCTTTGTTATTCTCGAGAAACATATATATGATTTCCATTGCTTGGTCAATGTTGGGAGTAGGTTGTCCTCTCTTCTGAAGACGACCCGGCAATTTGTAAAAATGTTGAATGCATTTTTGGTGATATTCTGCGTTTACTGCTACTAAATCAGTGTTCATACCCTCTAAAATACCAACACGATCTCCGATTTTTTTCCCCCACTCATCTCCGCGCTGCCTAGCGTACGACAAAATGGTAATTGCTACCTCAGGTAGCGTCACTTTGACCATTGGATTGCGCCTTTCAACTGGTAATTTGTTCTGTCTTTGCCTGTACTCTTCAGTAACCAGATATTGAGGTCAAGACAATTTACAAAATTATGCATATCTTTTTATTTCCTCTACGAAATATTTTATATAAAGAATTTATATATTAATTTTAATAATTAATACAATAAATAAATAAACATAGATTATATATTAGAGTATATTATATAATGCGTATAAATAAAAATAACATGAAAAATACATTCAATATAATATGATAAAATATTACTTACCCAAAAAAGCGATTTCTAAGTTGTAGGTATGATGTATGAACACCGTCAAAAGTACAAATAAAACGGTACAATATCTCACAATAGCTGAGAGCTGACCATAACATTATTTATTAAATATCAATATATAATGGTATTTGATTATACACGTATTTTTTTAATTATTTTATTTTATTTATATTAATATACACCAATCAGATTTTATAACAGTATTGATAAAAGTATTTAAAAATAAAATATAGCTAGACAAATCGTCATTATCGCGATAAGTGTAATATTTAATTCACCAGAAATTCCTAAAAATAGATCTATTGGCTATCTCCGTTTCTAAATGACAACGCACAGCGCTAATAAGTTATAATGGAAATTATGGTACCCAATACTATATTATAATATATCAGTGTATATTAATAATTTTAAATTCTTTCTACTTATGTACATTGTACATAACAACTGCAATTATATTAATTTTGCCTTTTGTAAATAAATTGATTTACCAACCAAATGTTGGCAAATTTAGTGGTCTACAACTTTGTTATGCTATATGGAACACAAAATATGGTTAGTTTACTAGATATAAGCAAAAAAACTGAAAAAATCTGATAGTTTTAAGGTTTTTTCACCCCCCTAAGTTAGCACAAGGTCCTCGAGGTCGAAAACTTAGGATAGTCATCCTAGAGTATCCCTAGACAACCTGTAAAAATTCCATTAACTTCGGAATACTTTCCAGCTACCCCCCCTATTTTTCATTATATCGACTGGACTATTAACGTTTCTTATAATTTTTAAATTGGTTCATAGTGTGGTGGCAACAGCTATGATAATGTGACTCCAAATTTTATGTAAATTAGATTGTATTTAATTTTTCACGGAGGTGCTAAATTAAATTATTGCCAATCGTTATATTATATGATTACTGCTAAAATTAACAAGCTTTAACTAAGATGTTTAGTTTAAAATTAGCATAAATGAGAATTATAATATTATTTTCTGAAATAGCAGATAAAATATGGGCTGCAGAAGCTTCTTTAAAATTCATGAAAGTTTAATGTTTGAACGTATACTTCACAGAAACGAGTTATCAGGTATTAAAATTTTCGACGTGAATTTTCTTTTTTTTTCCTACACGATTTCGTTAATATATTTGAAGGTTACCATTAAAAAATGAAAAAATAAAAATAAAAATGCGAATCTTGAAAACTTATCTAGATACTACACATTTCCCGTCGTATCTTACTGGGCGTTGAGTCTTAGGTTGATTGCAAATTGTGGCCTATAATTAAACAAAAGGAATTCGAGTACCCGTTATTTAAAACAAATATTGACGCAAAATAAAAACTAAAAATCATCAAAATGCGTTATCTAATTATGTGCTGAGTGTATATTGGTGTCAGGTGATATTTGATGAAAACTGTAATTTAAATAACAGATGCAATTTTCGTTGTGTTTCATAAGCAATCCAAAAAACTCTTCGTGGAGGTAGATTTTTAAAAGTAGTATCGTGTTACTATGGAAATTCGTTAATCCTTTTATTGTAGGTGCACACTGTGAATTAAATTAATATATTTTCGTTTAAATATGACGAGTTTAGTTATTCGATTACTCATTTTGTTTATTTGTTTTGCAGAAATGTGTATTGTGTACATTTTGATTGTTATTATGAACTTAAACAAGTGAATACTGTTTCGTGATGTATTAAATTTGCGTCAAGAGAGAATGGTTTGAAACAACTAAGAAAATAAAATTAATTTTCTGAAAAAAGTTATGTTATTTCATCATATTGGCTTCAATTAGTATTATTCTGGTATTGTTCCAAAACTTAAATTGCTAAAGATTTGAAAATGTCATCAATCATTCATCTGATGGTCTTAAAAATATTCATCTTTTTTCGGACTAATTATAGAGCTTGGATTTCTCTTTATTGGTATAAATTTGTAGCCATGATTACATGAGTTCTAAAATTAAACGCATGCAATGTGGTATCGATTATCGTAGGATTTTGCATTTCATAAAAAATAAAAAATAAAATGATACAATAATCCATTGAGCTTCGCTTAGAATCGTTTTTCGAATGAATCATCATTGATTTCAAATTTAAAATAACATAATCAGAAAATATTAAACCAAACTATCGTGCATCAAGCGGGGCAATTACGAAAGCAATCTACCTAAATACTCTTACACAAACCAATACCAATAAGAAGATAACTTCCAAGGAGTGATGCGATGAATTTCTTTATTTATTTTTACTTAAAATAATGTTCTTTGTCGGCTACACTCGTATTTTTTTCGTAGATATAACTATATGATAATGAAAATTGAAAGAATAGAAACAAATCGAGTAGTTTTTAAATAAAAAAATATATTAGAAATACACGGTATTATAACGTACGGCGAACGGAATGTATTGACTTACATGTTTTAATGACATAATAGAAAACAAACATAATGTGAACGCATTAAAATGTTTACCGTGTAATAATGTAGTTGCGTATTTAGTGAGGGACCTGAGGACCCACCATTGACCTAAGTTTGTATGTAAATTCGATCAATATCGATTTTATTTCACTATATTATTGTTTTACGATAACGATAAATTGCATACACTCAATGGTGGAAGAATCACTATGTGTTAGTCAATGTTAAAAATAATATACATTTTTTCCGAGTTATGACCGGTTTTAAGTGTTAATTGTAATTTTTCAAATTGTGAATATTTTTATCAAAGTAAATTAGTAGTAAGTATCAACCGTCCATAGGTAGAGCTATAATGTGGTAATCAAAAGATGTTTGTATTTTAACAGCAAGAAGCAAGAAGAATACAAATACAAATAATAATAAGAAATATATTTTTTTCAATCGTAACGAATAAAATTTAACTGATATGTTTTTTTAGATTCTAAGTGATTGCAAAATATCAGTTGGTTTCACAACGATTTTTTTAGGCAATATAGTTTACCCAAAAGTTTTGTCCAGCGATTATATAGATCAGAAATTGGATATAGATGGTATTTAAAATACGTTATATTTCTCTATTTTCGATAGTTTTTAGGAAATAACTGATAATTAAGAAAAAACAATAGACTGTATTTTAAACAAGACCTATACTTAAATTTGGTTTTAGTTATTAAGTCATAACTCCAAAAGTAATGTTACTTGAAATTTTTCTCATATTTCAATAAAACATTTTTATGTATGTACTTTACAGGCATTAAAAAAAAAGTTAACATCTTTCGGGCTAAATATAAATCTTTTAAAACATCTCGTTTTTTGAAAGTTTATTTCTAATAATATTTAAAATATTTGATATTAAAAGTTGAACATTTAACGTAAGTAATATTTATTCACCAAAGGGCATTAATATATTTGTAAAATTTGTAACTCAAGACTTTTTTCATTTTAATATTTAACTTAATGCATATACAATTTTTATGAAATCGATTTTATTACATAAATTTAAAATATTAAACATTTATAAAAATAGTTGGTTTATTGAAGAAATATGAAATTTGTGTGTGTGCGTGCGTGCCTGAATGTACCTATGTGTGGAAATGTATGCATTTATTTTATGGTGGCCCCCTTTTGATATTTCTGGCACTGTCACTTCGTATGTATGATATCAATATACTAAATTTACGACCTGCTTGCTTACATCGTACACGCAAGACCATGTATAAACAGGGAACTGAAACACAATATTATTATTAAATTTTATTCACTCGAATCATAACTGTAATAAAACATCAACCAATGTGAATAATAATAATAATAATGATGAAAAAAACTCGTATTAAAGTAGTAGAGAAAATTCGGAACAAATCTGTCATCATTCGAATACATTTTAGTTTTTGAAGAATGTCATTTCAATTTCACCTTTTACAGGTTTTCACGAGAGAATTAATGTTGTCTGTACATAAACTTTGGCATTTCAAACGTAATTTGCTTTTTGTTTATATTGTGAATATAAATGTACCTACACCCGTAAAAAAATCATCAATTTACGGAGAAATGAAAACAAAACAATACTCGACCGAATTTGCGAATAAATAAAATAGTAGGAAAACTACTTTTTTCATTAATTGTTGAGTAAAATGTTGTATACTAATAATAATGTAGTATAATAATGAACGGACCAAAGCGCGTCCGTTTTAAAATCAATTAAGTCTTATCTCGAGCGAAATATTTACAAAGTTCGCGTAATAGCAATTTTCTTTGGATAATCAGAGATCGAACAATGCAGCTTCCTTTGTTGGCACTGACGTATTATTCACCATTCTATGATACTTGTGAGTGTGTAATAGTGTTTCTGGATACGTATATATCATTGTTCTACGATTCGCTGCATTATATCGTACAATAATATCATGTACGTTGACTGGTAGTAGACCGAGGTTTCAATAACCATTACTCGAACTACCTAATATTGTACAAGACACGTTAAGTCGGTCCATTAACATTATTGTTATTTTAATTAGACCAAAACTATAGTCGAGCCTTGAGTGCATTCAATGGCACGAGTGTACCATTATAAATCATAAACGATAACAATAAAAATATATACAGGGTGAACAATGTCTATTTGAGAAATGAAATTATAATTTTTCTATTCATTATTTTTAGTTATACATATATATATATATATATTTTATAGATCTACGTTACATATAAATCGTATGAAATGTTTTTTTGTTTTTTGGAACACCTATTTTAAAATTGTATTTTACCATTGAAAAACAAAAATCAAAATAGCCATATTGTAAAACAGTTTTAAAAAAATAATATGGCATCATAATACCTACTTAGAGTTTGGTCATTAATTTATTATGATTTTTAAATGTCTTGAAAATGCGAATTTTCTAATTGAAATTATTGTACGTTTTAACAAGATTGAATCTGTGATTGTGATTAATTTTTCCACGATTGATAATGATAAACATTGCATTTATTTAAATATAATTTGATAATTACTATAAGTGATACACAGTATTATTAAGAACTTTTTCATAAAGTTTAAAAAATCGTAGAAAATTAATAGATTTAACCTTTATTAGGGAATTGAGTACCAATATTTGTCAAAAAATCCGTTTTAAAAATTTGCTATTTTTAATTTTTTATCAAACGGTACTATAAAGTTAAAATTTGAGTTCCAAAAACAAAACAAAATCTATAAATGCGATTTTGTTGTAACATGACTATGGTATTTATTAAAAAAAAAAAAAATAATAAATAAATAATTACATAGTAATACTAAAAAATAATGCATTTGTCAAATATATCTGACTCACTCTGTTAATAAATTTTAAAAACACAAAATTGAATTTTTTTTTTCTTTGTCGGAAACATTAGATCTAAGCAGGATTTAACTTTTTCTGTCTTGTTTTAGATTTCCGGCACTTCATACATAATTCTACTACTTCTGTATGATTTATGACTTTCGAACTTCTTTACACCACAAAGTTCACCGGCGCGCAGTTATACAGTCCTCGTGTGTATACAATGTAATGCGTTACTCTGTAATTGTGTATACGATTCGCTCAATGCGGCCGCCAGTTAGTCGAACTGATCGTTTATTAGGAACGATTCTTTTGACACCAAAGTCACTCGTATGTTGTCCGTGATGGAATTTTTTCTTTTTTTTTTACCAATACCCACTAATAGAGTTGGAAAATCATCGGCCTCACGTCGTCATAAATGCCAACGCTGTTGGAATACTTCTCTGGCTAAAAAGCTCTACGGTAAGTTCTTAGAATCGAGCTTTTATCGGCTTATAACGCGAGAGTTTATCGCACTAAGGTATCGTATACAGAGCTTACGACTACGTGCGTGTATACTATGGATTGTACAACACGTGTAGAATGGGAGATAAAAAAAAAAAAAAAGAGAAAACTCCGTGCCACGAAATTGCCAGACTCTACGGATTCTTTTCGAGCAAGATTCTAGTCGTTTCACAAATTTACATGATCGGAAAGAATGATCGTGAACACTAGAAGTGTAAACCAGATCACTGTGTCTGATCATTTTGCTGCATACCTACATTCATCATACCAAAGGTGACTTGACGACAATGGTGGACGGTATTGTTTTAATTGTAATATAGGTATTGATTATAATGTGACCGTACGACATTCATTATTTTGTGATAAAGAGAAACTTCTTGAAAAAATAAAGATAATATAAATTTGTATGTCAAAATAATTATATAAATCACTCATGACCACAGCATTCAGATTTTCAGTAGTCGACATTGTTTTCAGCGTTAGTTGTTCAAATCGTTAATCGCTCAAAAAACTATCGTGACTTGACGAATAATAAACAAATGTGTTCGTTTGAGATCGAAAAAAAAATAAAAAAGACCTTTGTAAAAAAGTAGAAGCCTTTATTCACGGGTTCACGGGTTGATGGAAAAATTAATACACATATGTTTTGGTAGAAAGTTTGTATTAGAAGTTTGGCAATTTTTATTCAATCATTTTATGTTTCTGTATCCAAAGAGTTATCGCATTTTTCTACAGATATTATAGTTAATATAATTGCCGATGATTATTTTTTACTCATTTAAATGTACCTGCAACTGGTGTATGAAAAAACTAACACTGATGATTCTTCTATGTATATTTGATGGCACCAAAACTTTAAAATCATTGATAAGTGTTCAAAACGTATCGAGTAGAATAAAAAATAAATTTTATTATCACATAATTGGGGCGATTCATTTATAATTTACCATTTTCGAACATTGGTTAATATATTCTATCGTTTACAGCACATTTTACTGATATACATTTTAATCACGTCATACCATAAACGAAGTTACCCACCACAGGGAAATCATTTTAATTTCTAAATTTGTGCGTAAAATCTCAAACTGGTCATTTAAAATCTTAAAATGTTTACACGTTAAAAATGTTCTATCAGTTCTGAAAAAATTCTGGAATTGTAAATTCCAAGCTATAAATTTAATGTCTTATCCTACGTATAAGTTTCGGAAGAGTAAGTACGTGAACAAAATAATTTATAACGTTTTAATTAACTGTTAAACTTTAATTTCGCCGTATAGAGACGGAAGGCATACAAATATTAGATAATTATATGTAAAAAAAAAAAAAAATCATTTTGATATTTATACTATCTGTTTCGCATAATATCGATCATACATATTTTGTTTAAATGTATAGCTGACATACAGTATACGTATAGTACTGAAGAATATTTATGGGTTTTGCATCGTAATTCTCGTTGTATTCGTACATTGTATAGAGATTCGTGTTTTTACTTCCATTATATAACAAAGGAAATCGTGTGTTGTGGCCATCGATGAAATCAAAACAATAAAATAAAAACGCAACTACTGGTTCAATACAACAATCACACTGTTCCGATTGTTAGTTTAAAATGCGTGTATATAGTTATGCTGGTAACGTACGATTTAGTATTTATAATAAAACGATTGAAAATATCAGTTTTTATATTCATTAAATTTTTCGGTTTTTTTTTCTTTTTTTTTTCATAATTTGTAACCGTTACGATTATATTAATACTGTAGCAGTTATCGTCTTACACGAGAATAACCGCACAACCACCGAGGTAAAAACGTCTACAGACCGCGCGGTATTGTTATTTGTTGTCACGTCACCGGGATCGAGTTCGCACTGTCGCGACGGTAGTGCGTTTTTTTCGTTTTGCGTATTCGACTGCTTAAATAGTATTGAAATACTTATATTATACAGACCGACGTGACCGCATTAAAACGGGCGCTTGTTCGCCGTATTTAACAACGACCCGTATTACGTACCAACATAATAGCTTAAAAATATAATTGTGTTATAATTACTTGTATAGTTATATAAGGTAAAAAAAAAAGAAAGAAAAACGACCGGGAAAGTGAGTGTGTCCGGAAAGCGAAGTTTCGGGTCACTGTCTGCAGTCTGCAGTCGCTATGAGCGCGTTTTTGTGTTTTTGTTAGAGTACGTTTAGATTTTCCATGGACAATACTATTATCGTGGTATGATAACAGAAACAAAAACGCAAATTCAACGGAGGTCCACAGTTAATTATCTATTTGAAAACTTTAATTCTAATCGTAAACTCTTTTAGATTCTGAGTAAAGCGAAGGATCCATTGGTTATACAATGTCTTCTTTTATTTATTTAGTTTTGTCTCTGAACATTTTATCGTATAGTATACTTCGTTTAAAAGTTTTACGTTTAACCTCCCTATGGATCAGATATTTCTTCGGGTTGTTGCTTTAAAGATGTAATTTTCCTCTGTTTTCAAATGTGTTTCAATACTCGGAAAAACGAGAAAAAATAATCGTAAACGAGATTTTCATTAAATAGATTTCAGTTAGCTCCATAAGTCATGTTATAATGTAATATAATAGACAAGTTCACTGTATATCAACAATATTATTTTACAAACTGAATAGAAATTTAACAATTTGACAATTTTTTTTTTTTTTTTTTTTGATAATATCATATTTTGAAAGCATTTTTTTCACTATTTAAAACATATGTTATTGATATTAATACCTGAAATGTTATTAAATGACCTTACTCATTTAATAACTCGGAACAAATCTCAGCATATTTAGTCAGTATTTTTGTACTTTCATAAGCAGTAAAAAAAAAAGAAACAAATTTCCATTTTCATATATGTATTACATTGAAACTTTGTTTAAAATTCTTTTACTAAAAACATTATATATCGTATCTTTGAAATTCTATATATTCACCACCAATTTTTTGTCCAAGAATATAATATTTAGTGTGAAATACATAATTTTTTTTTTTATTAATGTTACAAAAGCGTTTATTGATATTTATTAAATGTATTTATATGTATTTTACATTAAATAAATTTGAAAAAAAAAACAAAAAAAATATATATATATAAAAAATACAAAAAGGCCAGTGTTATGACATAAGGAAATTCTCAGGAACGTCAGTTTTATACAATTAAGTTCTTTCCGTTTGCATCTTTGTAAGGAACTAGGCCTGTGTTCCAATTGCATTTGAAACGTCTTGTAGGATTACTCGAGAGTGTTTCTGAAGTATGTTGGGAGTTGAGGAGGTTAGTATATGACTGTTGTTGACTAAGGAACTTTTCATAAAAGACGATAAATGTTTTTTAACCTATTTGCATGAACAAAATTTTCAGTCGGTGTACTTTTAAACATTTTTATCAGTTATAAAATAAAAGCTAACATTTTGATTTTCAACATTATCTGTGGTGTGTGTGTGTTACGATTTCTGTGAGTTGGTAAAATGTTATGATAAAAATATGTTGATATAACTTACTCAAAATAAATTATATACTACTCGGATTTATCTAAACGAATTATCAAGAGTACAAAATACACGAAAGTAATTCGCTTTATTCAAAGGTTTTAGTAAAATTTTAAATAGGTCAAGTCTGCAGGATCAAAATTATGAGTTTATTTGTTTATTTTTTTCATAATAACATTTTGATGTGATGGAATATCATAATATTCGTGTATTCAGAATCAAAATACTGCTGAATAAATTTGTTTAAGCTTTTTCGGATTTATATCTGCCACTGTTGAAATGTTGTTTATTTCACTGGAGGAGAATTAAGAGAGTTTTTAATTATTTGGAAGATATATTTTTTTTTATTCATTAAAATAAGTTTGTTTCAGAAAATTTTGTTTTCATATGGATTATAAATAAATAAATAACAATTATTTGTATAACGTATTGAATAAGAGAAGAAATAAAAACGAAAGAGAAAATAAAATATTGTTGTAATACGGTAGCAATACATAAATGTACGTATGAGATACGAGTTTAGAGAGAATATTATTATGAGACTAACGATGTCGCTTTTGGCGATTACAGGATTTCTCATGAAAACCGTGGTTATTTTCTGCGGGTTTCTTTGTTTCTTCCTCCATTTGATAGTGATTTGTTCCTTCTACCTAGTCAAGTCTAGGTGGCATTTTCTAAATTCGACTTTGTCGTCTGATTCTATTTGACCAGAGGTGGTGTATTCCGGTGTAGTCGTGGGGTTGCTCGTTTTGCATGTACTACGGAGCTATAACGGTTCCGAGAAATGTATTGAAAAAAAAAACAAAAAACGTGTATTATCTCGTGAGACGAAAATGCCTTCTGTTGTGCTTGTGTTTCGGAGAAAATCGCTCGGGAGCCCAATGAAACACGATATAATAACATTATTATGGTTTGGTGTCGGTTTTATGGACGTCGACGTGCCGTTGATTATCGGGAACGTTGGCGATGCACTTTTTGGGGGTACAGGGAGGGGTCGTACGCCGTTCGATTACGTTATTACTTTCGGCGAGCGTGTTCCGGGCCTCGCCATGTGGCGAACAGCCGATTCGGTTTGTCGAAATTCCACGGCGCGCGGCGTCACGGACGATAATGCACCGCGCTCACTACTCGCCGCGGTGGTACGGCGATAAAACACATTCGTCGATCGGCGTTATCTATAATAATATTATACCCGAGAGCGAGCGGTAAATAATCGCAATAATACGAATTACGATTGCCGTAATAATTAGTCGGAATCGTTGTTTGAAACTGTCGCGTGTTCGCGTGCGTTTCAGCAACGAACTGCCGAAAACCAAACAAAACTCGCGACGGCGGGATTCGCAGACGATAAACTTTATAACTGATTCAATCAAACTACACGGCGCGGAGCGTACGTGTAATATCTCTCGTGCAGTTTAACGAGCGGCTCGAAGCCGTGCGAATCGTCTCGTACGGCGAGTATCGCGTACCACCGCCGCCGCGCTTTTGGGTAATTTTTAATTAGCGCGTCGTCGTTTTTGAGACGAGTTTAAATCCGGTACGTGCGCCGGAGCACGAGCCGGAACGGAAACGAGGAAACAAAACGGCCGTGTATCGAGAAGACATAAAAAAAAAAAAGAAAAGAAAAAAAAACGGTCGTGTCACAATAAAAGATACGAAAATACCGAGTTCGGAGTACAATAATATAAACGCGAACTTCGCGGGACAAATATAAAAATAATGTCCACCTAAAGACCAAATGCGTGATATTTTTAATTTCCGTCCCGTAAATATAAAAAGTAACGATAAAACGATAAGGTAATATCTAATTGTATTTGAAACACTCGTGTCGTTTTACGAAATATTTACCGTTTTTTATCGCACTCACGCGGGTACGTTAAATATATTCCAGAGGAAATCCGATAAGCCGTGACCTAAGCAATCATAGACGTATCGGTCATAAAAATTCCAAGTCGAAATTGAGTTTTGTATATTAATATTTTAAACGAGTTTTGAAAATATCCCTGTCATGAAACTCATCGTTAAAACGTACGCTAACGTAAGTATATTATACGGGCTGATTCAATGTGACATTATGATCATTAACAAAAGTAAACATTCAGCAAAATGTTTACGTTGACGGACGGATATACGGGAAGAATAACAGTACTCGTTAAAAAATATCCGTGGATAATTTAATATGAATAATCCGGGTCTATTTTATTATCAAACGCTGTTGAATTTCTTAAAAATGTATTATTTTTATAGAACAAAATATGATAATGATAAATCTAATTACTGTCTAATAATTTACAAAAGCAATATTGAATGTGTACCAAAGGCAATAAATACAATTTATATTGCTTACCGACAAAATGTGTGTGCGCCGTCTTTAAAATATGGACTACTAATATATATATATATATATAAATCATTTAAAATGTAATTAAGTAAATATGTATTCATTTTTATACAATTATTAAAATTTTATTTGAGTTATAATAAAGTTATGACTCGCATTTATTAAAGAACAGTTTAGTCTTAAGTTCGTACAATCATATTAACATTTAGTTTCACGTAAGTTTCTATAAGAGAGCCGAAAGTTGATGATAATGTCTATAAAGTTACCATTGTAATTAAGGTTGACAATTTAAATAATATAATTATTTTTTCTACTAAGCTTGTGACTACAATTTTCGTTTCAAGTTATCAAAATCATGGAATAAAAACTTTTTAAAGGATTTTGTTTATTATTTTTTTGAAATATATAACGGTATTTAAATCTTAAAACTTAAAAAAAGTTTCGATCTAAACGGACTTAATGAATATTATATCTACTTATACATTATACACGGCGGACATTCCATGGAAGTTTACACAATGTAAAAATTAAACCCTGGGAAATGCAAATATTGATTTTTTTTATGATACGCCAGTAAAACGAATCGTTTGATCTAAGATTTACTGCAATCTGTTGAACATTAAAATTAAATCATTGTCATTCTAAAGCGACCTTTGGATCGGAATTTATAATTTTGTTAAAAATTCTCGATCTCGTTTTCTGCGTCGGCAACTTTTGCCCCGTAGAGGGCGTATTTTTTTTCTCAGAATGATGCCGACATTTCACCGTGGGTAATAAACGTCAAGAAAACACATCAGAACGTTTTCTGTGTAAATGTGATTCAAAACAAGAAGGTGGAAAAACAGTATAAATCGTGTGCAGGTAACGTAGTTACAAACTAACACGGCGCAGGAGGATAAAACAGGAGATAAAATATTATAATATTCGCGTAGATAATGGTTCTAAACATAAAAATGTTTCTCGTATTCGCTTTATAACATATAAAAGACAGTAATAGGGTTGAAACAATATATCTGTGATACAGTTTTATAATAATTATTCTTCTCTTCTTGGTTATATTGATATATTATGTAATATTATATGTAAATAATAGCATTTGTTAAACAAAAATGATCATTTTCAATACGACGAGTAACACAGAAAATTAATTTTCAAATTAAATTTTTTTTTCTAAAGTATAACGTTTTTGTTTCCAAAAAGTGTTTAAATGATTTGAATATGATGTTAATTAATGTAATCTTTAGAATTCGGTATGTTGAAATTAGATATGATTATTATTTAGAATAAAAACAATATGAAAAAATCGTCAAAAGATAATACTACGATAAAGAATAAATTTAAAGATTATACATTTTTGTTCAGTAACAAACTATACTAAGAGATAAAAACAAAAATTTTGGACAATTTGAATGCCTAATGATGATTTTCAAAATCGAAATCAGTGTTAACAAAAATCAAACCAATAAAATATAATAGTAAGAAGCAGTTTTCAATAAAATTATATGAAATGTATTTGATAATTTTTCATTATTGATTTGACTTAAAACATTTTTTTTCACTCATAAAATAGAAACAACAAAATTCAGAAAATAATTTTAATAGAAATATTCTGTTTGATTCTAACCATAGTTGTCCTCACAACGCGATGATTGTCCAAATGTTCGAATTGATAAATTTCCGAGCTCTTGCATTAGCAACTTTCAAAAGATAAACTAATGACTTCAATGACATGGTTTATATTATCAGTATGTATCATGAAAAAACTTGAAAAAAAAATACAACTGTATTTAGTGGATCTTCAAATACTTAAGGTCACAATACATTTCACTTTAAAAACATAAACAAGTGGACATTTAAATATTATTATTATCGTAGTATTTAAAATCGAATTTTAAAAGCAACAGAATTAGTGCTGTGTGGGTTTTTCATAATTTTCATACTTATTGGAAATTCTAATTTATCAAAATCAAAAACAGTAATAATACACATTTTGTAGATTTATGCATCATGTATGTATATTGTATAATCTAAAATATGAATACTGCATATTATATTATGTAAAAACTCTGTAACATTAAATCACTTTATCGAATCCAATGTTTTTGATGCTTTACTTCTTGAATAATAAAACATAATGCATAGTGTAATTCAGTGACTTAAATGTATGAGCGTTAATACAAAAATGTAATGTTAGATTAATTTCGTTTCATTTTAGTTTTTAGCTGAAATTTAGTAATTTAACAAAATGTACGTTTGAACGTTAAAATGCATCAAAAACGTACACATAAAGTAATATCGTTTTAGCTAAGTGTAATCATAATAGTACAACTATATACAATACAACATTTCATCGAATACCGTATTTGTGCCAATAGAATATCATTATATTTATATAATGCCAGATATACACTGCTTAAGTACAGTACAACTTTTTGAACTTTTAATAAATGCATATATATATATATATATATATATATATACATATATATATATATATATATATATATATATATATATATATATATATATATATGTTTTTTTTCAATACAAATAAAATTGAACAATGCAAACTTTAGATAGATAGTAAATGAACAAATATATAACGAGCAAATAAAATTATAAAATAGACAATTGTTGAAAATAAATCATGTACCAACTTTATTGTGCATTAAAATTTTTCATGTCGTATGAAAAATAATATTTGTGACGTTCGTTAAAATTTTAACCATATTAATATTTTCGGTAAAACAATTTTTTTTTATCATTTTCACAATCATTATTTTCTTATAAAACTGCTTGAAAGCATGTGTTAAATGAAAAGTAAGACCGTCTGGAACGTTGAATATTAAATTCTTCTAAATGCGACGGATTTTTAGAACACTAGTTTAAATTATAAAAAAACGAATTTAAATTTTATAATTACATAGGTTAACGTAATGATAAGTAGATAAAAAAAAAAAAATAAATAATAATAATAATAATAATAAATAAAATGAAAAAACAGGTTAATTAATTCAGTAATATAAATGCTAAAGCCTTAAAATATTATAAATTTTGAAATAATATTCGTTGTTAAAACATAACTATTTATAGCGAAATGTATAGCAAAACTTTGAAGTTTGTACAATGTAAATGTGTATTGGAAATTATATTAAGACTAGGTACCTCGTAGCTACGATTAGAGATTCATTCATTTATGAAACGATTGATTTAACGTGCATTGTAAGTATTTAATTGGATATTATTATCTTCAATCGTAGCACGATGTTATCATATGCATGTGATCTCGACTATAAATTTGAGTTTCCAAACTTTCTAGACACGCATTGTACGCTGCAAATAAATTTAAAAGGCCGGCGACTTCAGCTATACGCAGAACATCGTGCAATCATTAATTATTTATCTCGCATACTTTATCGAAGAGTGAATTTCTTAAATCATGAGATACAATATATCATTTGGTTCTTATTATGTTTCGTTGACAGCGTATCTTTTGGAAACTTCATTTTGAAATGATAAAAAATCCGATTCTATTTTTTGACCTATAAACATGATAAATATATCGTATATGTCATAGTATTTACATGGAAGGAATAATAATTTGAATCGTTTGTTTCAAATTAAAAGTTAAATTAAATACAAAACGTAAAAAAAATAAAAAAAATTACAATATCAATAGTAATAATATTATTATTATTTGCTTTTGTTGTATAGAATGCATATAAGTGCACATTTAAACTTTTAGAAAAGGATTTTCTATTCAAGTTAGTACGCGAAAATACTAGTAGTCATAAAAAATTCGAAAATGATCTTCAAAAAGTAAAACTGTCGGAAATGTTTTAAAATAATGTAAAAAATTATCTTGAATACTAAAATAAGATTGGAATTCATAATCTAGGGATAACTACAACACATGACAGTTCAAAATTTTCTTTATATTTTAAACGAATTGTATGGTTAATTCGAAATAATTGATCGACAGATACAAACGAAATAACACGGCATCAATTGTTTGTTTTTGTATATTATTCCCGTTGTTAATATCATTACAGCTATACAATCAATTAATTATTTTGGTACACAGATGATAAGTTTAATTAAAAATCTAGCACTGATAATACATTTTATGATAGCGATAATAATAATGGGTAAACGGGAATGAAGAAGGAAATAAGACACGGCATAATAGATTTTAACTGAAGAACAAAAATACGGATATTAGTATAATACCATTATTATATTTATTAATTACACAATTTGAGTGTGTTTTGAGCAGTGATTTGTACCTTCAAACTGAGCGTGATAGTTTGTACGGATTTATTATATAGTCGTACGAAGAATAAAACGAAACGGGTGCAATACAAATATAATACATTAGTAACAATATTTTCCATCACATGTTTCAACCGTATTTAAACAGCATGTATACGAATAATACGATTTAGTTACAAAAAATATAGTATAACAAGTATGTGCGTGAGATGAGTATCTCATTACGAATGAAATGCACAAAAGTATGGAGTGTTTAAATGTTTTCAATACCGAGATACAATCTAAGGCTGGCGAGAGTTAGTAAAATAAAATGATAAATGATTTCTATGACGTACTAGGAAGAAAATATATAATAACGATAATAAAATAATATTAACATGGTGCCTTTTAATACATATTTAAAAAAAATAAAATGATATTATCACGATAAAAACCTCGAAACGGTTTTTTTTGTGTCATGAAAAATGTTTGCATACTCATAACACGACGGGTCCCTAGCGGCAGTTTGTCTGTTGAAAATCTAATTTTCAAATAAGGAGAAAAAAGTCTTAAACATGGTTCAGGAGAGAGAAGAAGTGCGAGGACAAGAGAGAGAGAGAGAGAGAGAGATAGAGAGGGAAAGAGAGTGAGAGAGGCCCCCAGACAGAGACAGAGAAAAAGTAATAAAATGGGAAACTTTTCAAAAAGTAATTTCATAAAGCGACTCTAAAGAGTGGAAAAAATAAGTTCTTCGAAGTTCTTAAATATATTTTTATTCTATTTTTCCTTTGCCTGGTCTGCGGTGACAAACGTCCGGGATTTCGAAGTTCATGTGCTCTCACATATTATATAACCCGTTTCCTCGCCGGAAAAATACCGCTTGGAACACGCCCAATCACTGGTTTCCGGGGGTAAACTGGAGGTGGAGACGAAAAGAAAGAGAGAGAGAGAGAGAGAAAGAAACAACAACAGCAAAACCTCAGATGACGAAATTTGGTTTCAACTTAAAATGAAAAAACTTCCCCTTAGCACGTACTTAATCATTTTCTCTGCGGGTTTAGCGCAGTGTGTATTTTAGTACCTCCGCGATTTGTGTTTGTTAACATTGCGCCATTATAATGATGGAGCATTATGAAAGTAATATTGTGAAATTCCGGATCTAAAGTCGATTGGAAAAAAATAAAAAATTAAAGAAAAGAAAACGCACGCACGTGCAATATATTATGTAATATACTGATGGCAAAACAATTGCGTTATTCCTTTCGTTTTGTATTTCACGACGGAAGTGTAGGTGATATAGTTGCCTTTGTTGTTTTTTTCCAGCCAATATGGTAGAGAAAATGAAGAGTTTACCCCGGGGATACACGCGCGTGTGTTTCTTTAAGGTAATATATTCGTCTGAAATGTTTATGATGCATTTCTTAAAACGACCATAGAGTTGATAATTATTATCGTTTTTTGGGCAATAATTGTTGATAATGCCTAATTATTGGTTATCACTCAATACGAGTTCTGTTTCTGCAGCCTTATAATATACTTTTAAAATTTTGAACGATGAAAAGTACGTATCGATTTTACAATGATGTTTATTTTTTCTTTTTCTTTTTTCATTTTTTGGTTAAGACTTCGTCTTAAAGTTAAGCTTAGTCTCTCTAATGATCAGAAATTTCATCTAGTTGGTTATACTTTAAAAGGCCGCTATTCTCTACTCTAAAAAGTTTTTTCTTGTGAAAGAAAAAAGTATCGAGAAATTGAGTGAAAACGGTAAAACGTGCCGGGAGATTTTCATTTAATCGATTTCATTTATCAAGTTACAATTCTAAAAGTAATTAAAAATAATAATACCGAAAATTGTCGAAAACCAGAAATTTTCACACAAATTGACGGCAATACTTACAACGTAACTTTGAATATATTATTTTTATTTATTTTTTTTTACGTTTTAGTCCTAATACAATTTTGAATTTCCGATATTTAAACTTAAAAATGTAATAAAATATTATTCATGTACAGTCGTGATACTAAAAATGTCCAAAAATCATTTGTCAGAATGTTTAATCTCAATTTTGACAGAATCGACAATATTCGATTTGGTAACGAATTGGAATATTTTATTCATCAGTGTCCGTATTGAAATGTACATATAAAATAAGTACTTGATCCAATTTTATGAACTTTGAGGTGTACAAAAAAAAAAAAAAAAAAATGTTGTCAAAAGAACATCATTACTTGATTTAAAATTAAAAATATCAAAATGTTTGTATTGAAAGAAAACTTTCGTATAATTCGACCAAAAATAGATAGTAATATATATGAACAATGTTAACTTAAGTTTTGCACTAAATAAAATTTGCTTTAGAAATTATACATCGTTCCTTTAAAATACAATATATTTATCAGCATTATGTAATCCGAGGACCGAGAGAATGAACGAAAGACTATTACCATCATTATTGATTTAAACGTGTCTTTGTATTGCGTGTGATTACGATTTGATTTACAATCAGAGAGTAAAATATTTTATAACGAACAAAATTAAACTATGAGTACGAAAATATGAAAATATAACTCTTCTCCGTTTGAGGAGCTGACATTAACGTCTGAAAAGAGTACCGTGTCTATAGTGGCAGTCGTGGTCGTGAGCATTTGTTTCTTTCTACTTTCATTCCTAGGTTTCGCTCATGCTCAGTGCCGGCGTTAGGGGAGGACAAATGGGACATTTGTCCAGGGCCCCGCGCTTGTTAAAGGGCCCCGTGATTTTTAATTATCATCTTAATACGAATACCGTGAGACACATTGACATTTTATATCAACCAATTATAAATCTATATTATGCCTATCACCAGTTATTTGGAAAACAATATCTAAATTCAGCCATAGTACAAACTACAAAGTAAATCGTTATCGATACAACGAAAGCGTAATATTTTGACGATACCCGTCAAGTAGGTCAATGCCTTTGCTGAGAGTAAATCGAGAAAAAAAATATTTTAGTATAAAATTAATATGTTCTTACTTCAATTAAAAATGTATATATTGTTGTTGTATGTACCTAATTAGTTATTATTTTATTATTTGTAAATAATTTTGTGTTAAAAAAAAGAATAAGAATAACCTAATATTATTAAAGTGTTTAAAATCGACGAAAAACAGTATTTTTTTTAAAATCCTGATTTAAAAAAAAGCTACAATTTCACCCCTCTCTGAGAACCTAAAGGCTATTATCTATGTCCAGGGCCCCGCAATACCTAGCGCCGGCACTGCTCATGCTAGACTCCTTCATCCAGAAGCTCGTGATTCAGTATCGCAGTTTTTGAACTAGGTCCGTTGATCCAATTTGCGTGTATCCTTGTATTTAGTTATTTTATCATGCTCCATATATTGCGTCGAGGACGAAAGGAACATTTTTTTTTTAAAAATTTAATTTCAACGAATATGTTTTGTAGTTAAATAAATTACCACCGGGACTTTTTACTCGCCCGAAGATCGGCAATATAATGGTCGTATATATTAACTCGGTTATGACCTCGTGAAAAGTGCATCCGTTCGCATTGAAACTAAATCATGTTAAAAGTTATGTAGAACCTTTTCGTACACTGCAGTCTCTATACGTCCGTGATCTGAAATATAAAATACATAACATTATTGCGTACTATTTTCCACGATAAAGTACGTATACGTAATATATTATTATTATTATTATTATTATTATCATTATTATAAGCGTTACGTGATGGTCATTCCGGTACACGCTGTGTGGTGACGAGACCGTAATGTTACTCGCACACATTATATTATACGTCATAACATAATTTCTCACGAGTTATTGAATTAATATCGAGTCATAATATTATTAAATATATTAATTTTGTCGGAGTACACGTCCGCGCAGAGTGCATCGACACTCGTTGACGTCAAAAATTTTACGCGGAATTCCATATCGAACACGTGTCAATGCAGTGTACTGCGCTCTCGTTGCAGCCGCTCACGACGTCTGATCGCGATTTCACCTGGAAATGATGGCCGTAGTACCCGTGCAGGTACTTTTGAAAATCTAGTCGGTTCTCGACAAACGTCATTGGTCTCCACACGTTGTGACTCGAAATAATCGAGGTGAATTTTGATTTCGTTTTGTTGTGCGTGCGATTTTCCTTCTATTCGCACGGAAAATCGAAAATCCTAACGCACGAGCACAATGTTGACGTTTTAGATTTTGAGCAGAACAAACTTTAAATTAATTTAGAAGATCTTTTGGGTTTAAAACAATAATGATTTTATTCTTGAAACCCAATTTCACACAGTAGCTTCATCTGAAAAATACGTTAAACCTTTCTATGGATCAGAAATTTCCTCTAGTTAATATTTAAAGATGTAATTTTTTCATTATTTTCTACAGTTTCCCAATGACTGAAAAAAAAAGTTAAAATGTGTTCTGACCGAGATTTTCCTTAAATCGATTTGTATTATCATAAGCATTAACTAAAAAGTAATGTTGCCAGAAACTTGTCATTGTCACTACATACCAACAAAATACTCAAATTCGTGTAAAACTTAAAAACTAAAAAAGTTTTGAAATAAAATGATCACTTTTTGACTAAATAGGGCGTTGAAGATATATATTTTGTTTTTGACTCATAAAGTGTTGAATTCTGTATTTTAATTTTGTAAGTTTTTATATAATATTAAATTCCTCAACGAAATAAAATCTATACTTAACCCCCTTCTTACTGTTTTAACATCCCTTATAAACAAAATAACACTCCCTATAACTCCTACTCCATAGGACACTCCCTACACACACACATCACATATTTCGTACATCAATAACACAAACACACAATATATTTTATTATAATATATTATATATAATATAACTCTAAATTAAATTTCTATTGTTATTGTTATTTATTTATTTATAATTAACATGTTGTAATATGTAATATGTTGATACATTTAATTTTCAATTAATAAAAAAATATATATAATATTTTATTAAAATACTTTATTTACGATTATAAAAAGCTGGTAAGTGAGATGATGGTGGTACAAGTTCGTCCATCGTCCCTTCGGTCCTCGGACAAGATATTGGTGATGAATGTATTAAGTTTTAAAGAAATGATGACTCATTTCTTTAGTATAAAACGATTCTGAGCAAAGCTTCAGTGTAATATAATATATCATTATTTAAATACTGTTTACGTATTTTACGGTCATTTGTGTAATTTTTGGTGAGTTTTTTTGTAATTTTTGTAATTAAATATTCAATTAGATATAACTCATTTAAACTTCAATTGTTATAACAATTATAACTCATTAGAAATAAACTTAAAATAAATCAGACAATATCGAAAAAAATCGTATAATAATTTATTAAAGTGTGTATAAAAAAAAATCCTGACTAACGATTTTTGAACTTTTGTTAGGATAATTAGGTATGTATATGAGTAAGGTCATATTAAATTTTCAGAACTTTTAGTCAAATATTTAAAATTATATTACATAAAAACTTTCAAACAATTTGTTAAATTAAAAGTTCTATATTTAAGTCAAAAGTGCTATAATTGTTCTGAAAATGTTGTCCAATATAAAAATGTATGTATTTGCTATTGGATAAAATTTTCAAGTTTCTAGCTTCAATACTTTTCGATTTATGACTAAATACCTAAAATCTGAACAGTGAAAATCTCGTTTACGGCGGATTTTGACCGATTTCACCGTTTTTACTCAGTTTTTCGATCGTTATTCTTGATTACTGGAAAAACTATGGAGATTTAGGAAAAATGACCTCTCTAAAGTACCATCTCAGTTCAATTTCGAATCTAAAAAGTTGCTGGACGAAACTTTTGGACAAGGATTTCTATACGAAAAAGTGTTTACAGAAAAAAAAAAAAAAAAAAAAAAAATAAACATCATTGTAAAACCATAAGATCCTTCGCTTCACTCAGAATCTAAAAATCTTTAAACCTTATTTAAGACCTACCGTATATATATTATATAGCATACTTTTGTGCACACATGTACCATCACAATTCATCACCAACTCTAACGCTTTTATTAAGCTATTGAATAACTTCATTTATAATCCTATATAAAACTATTTACATTACACGTTGGGGTTTACTATGTTTTTTGACTTTGTTCACTGATTACTTATACTACCATCTGGTTCCTTCAATTATTTAAATTATTTTGATGAAGTTTCGTAGATTTATACTCATCCTGCGTCGTACAAAATTGTGATTTCTGCTTATTCCATCTTTAATTCGTTTTTTTTTTTTCATCACTAGTAAACACTCAGAGACATATACATTATACATCATAATAGTTGGTCTTATTAGAGTTATATAAATATAAAATAATGTTGAGGAAGCGTCTACTCTTACATTCTTGCGTGGTCTCGGGAGACGAATGTGGTGCATTATTTACGATCAAAACGTGACGCGGTCACTTAAATGATTGAAAATACATCAGCGCATTGTGTCGAATTAAATGAATTGTGTCACATAAGTGATATTAAATAAATATATATTTATTTATACGTTAAAATATTTTTTTACGTTTTATTGCTATTAAGAAAACACGTATTTCCGCTTATATTACGCCGAACACAATATGCAATCGTTCGTATGATCGTACGAATCGATCAACTCAGTATTTTATTTGTAATTAACATTTAATCAGCGTGTCAGTTTTAAGTGAAAAAATTACACCATTCAAATAAAAATCCAAAATTTTTTCTACGTAAATCTGTTTAAAATGTTTTGTGATGTACGCTGGATTGAAACAGTTGTAAAATTAAGTATTTTCACTTATACAAACTCTTTTTGCTTGTTGTTAACGAACTTACAACGTCATTGATATGTAAATTACTCTTATTTACTTCCCGTTATGTAAATCGATCATCATATTATGTATATATATATCTGGATACTGTGGAAAACTAATTTTGGTTACACTCCGTATTCTATATTATATTTTTAATGATTTATTGATCGGTCGTCGTCTAGCGTACGTCAATTTGCTGAACTGTTGATTTTAACAACCGATACCCTAAAAGTTATCGTATCATACCCAGATCATATAGAAAACACGCATAAAAATTAGTTTTGTGCAGTAGGCGTTTAACAACGGTTTTGTAATTTTTTTTTTTTCAATATATTTAAAATGGTATGAGACAGTGGCCAGAATAAAAGTTGTAGTAACTAGTAACTACGGCAGATAATACAAAGAAAAAGAAGATAAAGTACATTATCATTTTTGTCGCTGATGAATAAAGAAAAAAATTTAAAAGTTATTGCGCTATTCTTGCAGTACCTTGGTTTGATTTTTTGGTTTTCCAAGCAGAGACATTTAAATATTAACTAGTTGAATTACTCATTCCCTTTCAGAAAAATTCGACCAAGAAAAATGTTTTAAAATTTTTTATCCTTTTTTCCTCTTTTGATTCCTTTTAGGGCGGAATTTTGAAAAATCTTATCATGATGGAGCTCTACTTCATAAAACAAAACTACTGACCAAATTTCATACTATAAGTTCTGAGGTTTTTAATGAATCAGTTAGCTAGTCAAGACAACCCATTTTCATAGATTTAAGACCTCTTAAGAGATTTGATTTTCAAAAAGTATATATTTCTTATTGGATGCCCAAGTCGTAATAGCTATCTGTATAACACATTTCAGTCCATTCCATCCAATTCTTTGACAGATCACTCACGTTTTCTTTTTATTTATTTTGAGTGTTGGGAAACGTACTAGTTAATACAATTTTTTTTATCCATGTTACCTAGGTAATACACAGAACATCAACAGAAAAAAAAGATTTTTTCAGACGAGAAATGCCAAAAAATTGGTATTAGAGTGTGGTAGTGGATATATCGAACGATTTCAATAGTTTAAACCCTCTTCGGACAACATGGAATCATTTTGTGAAAATCCGTGTAAGGAGTAATTTAATAGTTTTTGAGTTTTGCGATCTCAAACATATGAAATTGATTGACTGATTTTTCCGCTGAATTTTCAAAAATTGTCTTTCATGTAAATATTTTCCAGATAATAACTAAGACTAACCTTATAAAAAAAAAAAATACAAATCAGCCAAATTGGTCAATCTATTATCAATGTGATTGAATTATAGTGTCATATAATTAGTATATATTATGGTGTTGCGAACCAACCGAATATTATTATGTTGATACAATGTATAGTGTGAAATGTAAATGGTATTAAGTATTTTATTAATATAATATTTTTATGATGTTGAAATTCAACGATGCAAACTCATTGAATTGTAATAATGTAACGAGCGAGTGAAATTAGACCTACGTTATTGATGCGAAAGACGAAAAATATGTATTGCAATTGCACGGCAATGTCGTGATATAGCGAGTCACAGAAATGGCGGCATTAGTCCAGGAGCGTATTAAAATTATTACACGATAACAATAATAACGATAATGACTTGTGTTACTACGGTGTCGTCGTAGTACAAGCGTCGTGTATTTTCAAACAAAATGAAACTCAATAAATAATTTCAATAGCCAGTCGATTCCATTTAATTGTTTTTCGGAGCAACATTTACGTAACGTGATTGTAAAACTCTGCGCGAGATTTATGCGTTTCTATAATACACCAGTGACGCGAGTCCGCGTTGCGTTTCGTTGACTGTACCATTCAATCGGTAATATTAAAATGATAATACCCGTACGTGTTCAAATTTAGCGTAGACCGTTTCGGCCCGCGTGGTATCCGGCCACGGTCTTGCGTCGTGCTGTCGTCCCACTTTCGTCCTAACAAGACTCCCGTGTCACCTGGCGTTTGGTTTGTGAGTTTTGTTTTCGAGAAATCAAAAGCGAAATCACAGCAGAGTCGAATGAAATCAAATTTTTGTTTTTAGATTCTGAGTGAAGCGAAGGATCTTATGGTTTGACAATGATGTTTATTTTTTTTTTTTTTTTTTTTTTTTATTTTTTTTTTTCTGTTAACACTTTTTCGTATAGAAATTCTTGTCCAAAAGTTTCGTCCAGCAACTTTTTAGATTTGAAATTGAATTGAGATGGTACTTTAAAGAGGTCATTTTTCCAAAATCTCCATAGTTTTTCCAGTAATCAAGAATAACGATCGAAAAACTGAGTAAAAACGGTAAAATCGGTAAAAATCCGCCGTAAACGAGATTTTCACTGTTCAGATTTTAGGTATTTAGTCATAAATCGAAAATTATTGAAGCTAGAAACTTGAAAATTTTATCCAATATCAAATACATACTTTTTTATATTGGACAACAATTTCAGAACAATTATAGCACTTTTGACTTAAATATAGAACTTTTAATTTACCAAATTGTTTGAAAGTTTTTATGTAATGTAATTTTAAATATTTGACAAAAAGTTCTGAAAATTTAATATGACCTTACTCATATACCTACCTAATTATCCTAACAAAAATTCAAAAATCGTGAGTCAGGATTTTTTTTCACACACACTTTAATAAATTATTATACGATTTTTTACGATATTGTCTGATTTCTTTTAAGTTTATTTCTAATGAAATATTGAGTATTTGTTAGAAAGTTCTGAAATTTGAATACAAGTTTACTCTTATACTAAACTATCAATACCGAAAAAATATCAATAATCTTGACTGAAGATAATAATGTATACGATAGAAATTATATTACACTGAAGCTTTCTCAGAATCGTTTTATACTAAAGAAATGAGTCATCATTTCTTTAAAACTTAATACATTCATCACCAATATCTTGTCCGAGGACCGAAGGGACGAAGGACGAACTTTTTTTTTTTCAACCTATATTGGGTTGGCTTACAATATTTTTAACTTCGCTCTCCACTTATCACGATCTTCGGCAAGTCTTCTTAATCCGGCGTAAGTATCAATCCCTGCGTCATTTTAAAGTTGAGATATGTACGAGTTTCTTGGTCTTCCTGGTGGTTTCCGTCCTTCAATTGTACCTTCTATTATGGTATGATGCGATTCTTTGCCATGACGTAAAACGTGTCCCATCATGTCCCATCATCGTCGCTTTATGGCTTTAATTATGGATCTTGTTTCTTCAACTTGGGTCAGTACATCTTCATTTGTTACTTTTTCTGGCCAGTTTATTTTTTCCATATGTCTCCGACACCACATTTCAAATGCTTCAAGGGATCTTTTTTCTTTTTCATTAATAACCCATGTCTCGCAGCCGTATAATGCGACACTCCACACAAATGTTTTTAGAAATGTCTAAATTTTTGTATTCTTGAAATAATGTTCGACCCACGAATTGCATTCACTTCGGAAGCGATTGGATTAAAACCCTTCGATATAAAG
The DNA here is from genome assembly GCA_027580255.1 of Therioaphis trifolii. Lineage (NCBI taxonomy): Eukaryota > Metazoa > Arthropoda > Insecta > Hemiptera > Aphididae > Therioaphis > Therioaphis trifolii. The sequence goes on along the minus strand of CM050404.1, from coordinate 81,980,886 downwards.
AGTAGTATACGTTAATATTAGTAATCAAAATTGTATAGTCAAAGTTATACCATTGACTTCGTTTTTGTTTTGAGCTCAAGCCGTATTTCTTTTAATATTAAAATAGTAATAAAAAAAAAAAAAAAAATCACTCAAATGAAAAATGAAAACTTATTATTATAATAATAATTTTAAATCTACGGAAGAAATAAAGCCAAAGACTTTCAAAAAATTTTAGATTAAGAACATATTATTTACCTTTGATTCGTACTCATGGAGTTTTCAACAATTGTTTTGACTATTTACGCACCATTTGCTTATAATAATTACTTTACACAATCATTTAGTCAAATCGTACTCAAAAACACAATTCAAAACTATGTACGACTAAGCTATTCGACGTTATTTCGCAGGAACTCAAGAATCGGCTCCCTGGTGATCACCCGTCTTTTCCTGCCACGGTCTTGCATCGTGCTATCCACCTTTTGTCTGACGGTCTTAGACGGCCCACTGTTGAAAACAGACCGCTTGTCCCGAACGGGGCTGAATCCCCTCTACGCGCTTGTACGTACATCCACATACTCTCAGGGACATTTCGACTGCCCGGGTCTAAAGTACGTTTTTACTTGAATCATTGAGTAAATCGGTTGGAGCTTTTTAACGTATAATAGCGCTTGTCCTTTTTACATTGCATAAACTATACAACTGAATAATCAAAAAAATGTTGTGGTGCTTGGGTCTTGAAATCTCTTCCGGGTAGGAGCCTAAGCAGCACATTTCCATTTTTTTCGTGTTAAATCCGCCACTGAACTGATGCTTAACAAAAAAACCACAAAAAACGGCGATCAACGTACGTGTTTTAACGAAAAAGTCAATTGGTTTGCGAAATTTTTTTTCGCTTCATCGTTTTTAAAAGGTTTAACATGAATTTCAGACAAAAAAAAAAAATTGCATGGTAACTAAAGTAAATGTATGCCGTTTTTTCCCAATATACAGTGTGATCACGATAAGTGGAAACACTCAATAACTATGCGCAGGCTTCATATATTTCAATTCTGCTTTTTCGGCTAACTAATAAACATTATTATATACATTTTCAAATAATTAGACTATTTTTTTGACAGTTAACTTTGCGCATGCGCACAATAACTTTTTTTTTAAATGGCATGATCCATTTTTGACCACAAATTATTTTTTTTTTTATTTTTTAATGAATTTAAGTGGTTGAATTTCTTTTCTAAGTCAAAAAATGACCGAGTTATAGCAATTTGATTTTACGTTATTTGCACAGGTATAACTGATTATAAAAGGCACCTATGCCCATATGACATTATTTATACATTATAATTATAATGAAATTACTGAGATAAGTTTAATAAAGATAAACACAATAGGTAAACAGGTATTTCATAAATTGGATTAGTTATTTTTATTTTTATTATTATTAACTAAGTATTTTATAAACTGTTATACCCGTGCAAATAACATAAAATCAAATTGCTATAACTCAGTCATTTTTTGACTTAGAAAAGAAATTCAACCACTTAAATTCATTAAAAAATGTAAAAAAAAATAATTTGTGGTCAAAAATGGATCATGCTATTTAAAAAAAAAAGTTATTGTGCGCATGCGCAAAGTTAACTGTCAAAAAAATAGTCTAATTATTTGAAAATGTGTATAATAATTTTTATTAGTTAGCCGAAAAAGCAGAATTGAAATACATATATGAAGCCTGCACATAGTTATTGAGTGTTTCCACTTATCGTGATCACACTGTATAGTGTAAACAATAAATAACGAAATATATAGTTAATATTATAATATATCACTAACATTCAAAATAAATATTAGTAGGTTGTTACAAGTTAGAGACAGTTAAAGACAACATTGTGCAGACAATTGAAAAAGCACGCGCATGCGTGATTCCAGGGTAAATGAGCCACGTAGCATGTTTTGAAATTGTGCCACCGGTACGGCCAAGACACAGAGGACACGGCTCGCGGTCATCGCGGTGTTTTTGAGGTCGGTGATTGGTGGTAGCGATCTGGGCAAAAGCTTCTCGAATATTCGACGACCTATGGACACGGACCGATTACGACGCGTGGCACGAGAAAAAGGGGCCTGAACAGGTAAGACGCGTTTATCTACTAGGACAGACGAACTTCGTAGTAATTTCGACTCACCAACTGCTGCTGCCGACCGAAGGTGAATAAAATTGTCTCGTATTTAGTGACTTTTATCACGTCGCTTCGTAATTCGAAAAATTACGGAAAATCACCAAACGAACGCGTAATCAAATCCGGATCGGGACCATTGATTGAAATATGATGTTTGGAAACGAAAATGTTTACGTAGTAAACACATCGACGACAAATCGCGTAACTACGGGCAATGGCTGCGTTTTGTTTCGTTGGGCTAATTTAAACAAACACTTGTCAGAGTTTTCTCGCTAAGATGATTTATGAAAAAAATACAACCGTTAACGTACATCAATATTAATACATTAATTTACATACGTTTCCGCTACGTCGTAGTTGGCTTTCTTTATTATTTTTTTTTATTTTTTTTTTTCATAATTTACACGTTTTTGTCAACGACGATCGTAATTTCCATTGTTGCGAGTGTCGCGGATGCTGTCAGCATTATTCCACAATCAACCGACGGATCGCGTGCGCTAGCATCACACATTAATTATCAACATTGTATACGTCATGTCCAGGTGCTCGTTAATAATGGGGGTCAATATATAATGATATTGTAAAACACATATTTAGCACTAACTACCCAGATTTTATGTACGCATCCCATTAGATTATAAGTCAATTTGTATTAGAATTAATGCCCCCATGTAAAAACGTCATAATTTAATTAATTCCGATGGTAATTATTTGTTATTTACTACTTTGATGACGTTAATTCACATTTAACTAGTCCCCTTTCTGTTTTCTTTAAATGAGTCTTACACTCTCACGCGTGGCCGAATCCCTATAATTTTTCATTAAGTACACAACATTATACAACGCTTTTCGTTGGGAAAAAACGACACGTTTCTCATTTTATTGATGGCGATAAATATTTTTAAAGTGATACAAAACTGCTATTGTTCGAGCGGCATAGACAAGCTATCTAATATACAAAATTTTGCAAAGTTGTAATAACATTATATTTAAGTTTACTTGATTTAAGTCAGGAAAATGTATTGAATAACAATAATGAAAACCGGTGTGTGCCGAGTGGCGAATGATTGATTTATTTCGAATTAGAAACATTTTCAAAACTAATGCATGTCATATTTGTAAATTTACAAAAAATTTCAATATCTAATTGAACACTTTAAACAAATGTAATAATTTAAAAATAAAGAACCACCACACACGGTTGACTTGTCTATATTTTGAATTACACTATACCAAATATTGATAGTAAATCTGTTATTGATAATTAAAGATGTTAAAGATTATTGGTTTTCTTAAATGGTAACTATTATTCATAATATGAAAGTACTAACATAAATACTATTTTAAATGACTTGATATTTTAATTGTTATTATTATATAACTAACAAAATAACAAATATAATAGTTGATGGTTTAAAAGATATGAACGTTTAAAGTATAATGCAGTGGTGAAGAGTAGTAGGGATCTCCGTAAAATATCTTATGATTCTAAGTCACTACTCTATATGTAATATGATTATATTTTCTTGAACTATTGGTTAAATAATAACAATTTAAATATAAGTATTACCAAAAAAAGTATTTCATGTCATTATATTATGATATAATTAATAGTTACCTTCTAAGGAAACGAAAAACTTAAAAATTGTAAAAAAAAAAAATATTTTTATAAAAATTTAGTTGTATTATTATTTGACATTAAGCATAAAAAAAATGAATTGAACGCATAAAACAAGGTCAAAAATGGAGTGTGCATACCAAAAATTCACTCTGTATAAAACGCTTTAAAATTATTCAAAATTGTTTCCTTCACTTTTTATCATAAACGTGGTATTTTACACCATCTTCATACACAATAATAAAAGCCTTTGATAGGCGTATTAAATATGAGTTCCCAGGCAATCAGGTGGTTTAAAGTTCTTGTACAAATTATTTAATGGATTTCCAGAGTCACGGACGTGGCACAAACTTAAGTAAAAAAAAAAAAAAAGAAAGTGGTGGCGTGACAGTGTATGATATCTGGAACCAGATTTTGTCCTTTTAAATCGTGTGAATCGCATTGTTTGGTACTAAGATCACTAACTAACGAATCACAGAACCAATTTATTTTAAATTTACATTTCAGTATCAAAACTGTTGTACAGATCATTGTTTTGAAAAAATTATGTTAATGGTAATAAATTAAATGGATTTATGAAGTAAGATGTAGCAACTTTTATAAGGGAAAAATATAATGAGTGATACCGACGGAACCCGGAGTTTATTGAACAGGTAGCCTCGGTATCGATACAATGCCTCCGCATCTGTATGTACGCGCATGCCAATGCGAACGTCATCGTCATAGTTCATTTTATTTGTGTATTGTTTTATAATTATAATATATATAATTAATAATAATTTTCCGATGACTTGACAAGATATTTTTACTCGAAACTTGAATTTATTTTAACATTTTACTCACAGAAAAAAATATAGGTTCTTATTTAATTTTCAAAAGTTAACCCCCAAAAATACCCACTGAGAGCAATTTAAAATATACCTACAATTTATTATTCATTTGAGATTTCTCTAAATAAAAAAAAAAAACATTAAATTAATATATTTTATTTTATTTTGAATATTTGTAAGATAGAATTGTTATAACATAATTGCTGAATTACTTGTGTTGTTTATAAATAAATAAATAAATAAATAAATATAAATATATATATATATATATATATATATATATATATATATATATACTATTTTTTTATAGGCTTGAATTGTCTGGTATTTCTTGTTTTATTTGTCGGCTAACTTCCTTTTTTTTTTTTTTATATCATCCATGAAATATTCCCATTGAAAAACTATGAAAGTTTTTTCTTGTTTGTTTTGTTTATGTAACCATGGTGGAATTAACTATTGAAGAACGCGTTTTGGTTGTTAAAACTTTTATTGCCATAATTAGAGTTATGCTGAAACAGTTTGCAACCTTAGACGGATCATGGAATCAGTTTCCCAGAATTTAATCACCGATCGACGAACTTTCGACTAATTAAGAGCCTCATTTTGACCCATGTCCGGACTTACATTGCACACTGTTTCGGCATAACTCTCATGTTAAAAAATGATCACGATAACCAAAACGCGTTTTCAGTGTTATCATGGTGTGACTAGCACCTTGGTTACACAAACAACATAAATTGAAAAACTGTCATACCAAGTGTTTTATTGCGGAGAGTTAGAGATGATAGAAATAAAAAAATAGGTTAGCCAACACATGTAACGGATAATGCCAGATAATGAAAATCTGGCGTTCTTAATGAAACATCTTTTATATGGAATTTTGAGGTAAATAACTAACAGTTTGTGATAAAGTTCATAAACAAATACATTATACTTTACAAAATTATGGTTTTATATTATTATCATTAATAAATACTCAAATTTTAATGTAAATGTTCTCAGCAAGTAAATAATTATATTGTTGTGAAGATACCTTATATTTTTCAAACTTAGTGCAATATAATATATTATTATCACTTCTTTATAGTGCTAAAATATAACCTATTAATTAATTGTTAAAATATATTGGATATTTTTATGTCCTTCATTGTCGATTTAAGTCTCTTTTTAAACGACTTAAACACCAACTCAAAACTTTATTTGATAAACTACAACTTATTTGGATCATTTTACACTTTAATTATTAGAGTTTATTCGTGAATTATGTGATAAAAATACGTATTATTCTTATATATTACTAACCGTTATATATATATATATATATATATATATATATATATATATATATATATATATATAATTATTAAAATATTATCTATAATTACTATACTGTGACTTAATTTAAACCAAAATCGTTAATAAGAATTTTTTTTATAAGTGGTTGAACTAAATTCATAGATTATTTTCACGGGATCGACTATTTTCACATCAATGCTTTAAATGTGTGTGAAAATGATTAATTTATTTTATGATTATAACACTTAGAATACATATAGAAACACGTGTTTTGAATCTTTTGGAAAAATAAAATATCTAATTTATTCAAAATACAGTTTTAAATGAGTTTCAAAAAAATAAATCTACAGATTACATTTTTAGGTTAAAAACTAAAAGGTATTTTAAATTATATAATTTTATACTGAAGTTCTTTATTTTTACTCCAAAAAAATGTTCAACTGTTAATTATATGATCTAATGTTTTGATATTAGCATATTTATAAGCAGTCTCAATATATTAACAATGGCATATTAATCGGTTTAAATATTTTTTTTATATAAACTTACAATTTCAAAAAGTACGGACTTGACCCCATTGGATATTGTTTCTACTTGGACAAGTTTATCGGGACGGGTGTATTGATTTCTAAAGAAATGGTAGATCATTTCTTTAGTTAAACGATTCTGAGCAAGCTTTATTTCTTAAAATAAATTGTTAAAGTTAAAAATAGACCTGGTAACAGTTTATTACGTTATAATCGGAAAATAATTCACTTAAACGCTTATAAAACATAATTGTTTGTCACAGTTTTCGAAATCTTTTAAGTATCGTTGGTAAAGTATATGATAAACATCACATTCAATTTTAAGAAGTTTTTGTCAAATATTTAAAACTGAATTAGGGATAAACTTTTAAAAATCAAGGTATTTTCAAAGTTCTATTTTTAGCCGAAAAGTTATCAATTTTTTTTGAAACTCTTTTTTGAGTATATAATTATACGTCCATAACATATGGTAAGTTTCTGGCAACATTACTTTTGGAGTAATGACGAAATTACTAAAGTAAATTTAATGAAAATGTCGTATACGGAGAATTTCGCTGTTTTTGGTCCATTTTAGGTTGTTTTTCCGGTCGCCTGGATAAAATGTTGAGATGAGAGCTTAACAAACACACAAAGTACCATCTAAACCGAATTTTCTATCTATAGAGTTGCTGGATGAAGCTTTTAGACAAAGTTAAGTTGAGCAAAAAGTGTCTCCAGAAAAAAAATACACATCATTGTAAGCCATAAGATCCTTCGCTTCACTCAGAATTTAACATGATCGTTTTTACAAATTAATATTCATAAATCTAGAATTTTTTTATTTGAAACTTACAAAATTGAAAATTTTTGTCACATGATTTTTATTTATTCGAAAATTAGTAATTGTAAAATTATTTGAGTTTCTCTTAGCACTGTTTCCTGAAAATAATGGTTTTTTATTGATATAAAATTTAAAATGATTTCTTACTAAATGATCGTTTGCTAGATGATCGATGTGTTCAAATCACTCACACAAGATCTTAAAATTCACCACGATTAATTCCATCGGAGGACCGAAGAGACGAAGGGTGAACTTTCGCTGGCATTATCATAACGGATTTTTTCACATTTCCATCAGACAAATCTATTAAGCTTTGTAAATAATAATATGAAGATTTTTATGAAATTTTGACTTTATGTCATAATCTGTGAACAAAACGGTAAGTCACGGTGTATGATTGAATAATATACCTGCCATCCCACGATTCTATCTCATATCTAAGGTTGGTGCCGAGCAAAGTTTCCGATGCTAAAACACACAGATGTCCCGGGTTAGCGTTGAATCGACGCGGTACACGTTTTCCGTATATTTTAGTGTACATCTGTTGGTTTCGTCATATATTCATAAATAACGTCAGTGTGTACACGCGGATAGAGTGATTCTTAAGTGCAGAGTCGCCAAACCGCGTTTCTTTAAAATCAAATTTCGCGGTGCACATTATGCAGGTGACCTATATTACAGTGCGTTCATACAAAGACGCAATTTTATCATATTTTTAATGCTACACGACCACCACTAAGTGGTCATTATTGGAATAAGTGATCACAATTTTATTTATAGTACGATCTTGTGAAAATCTATTGTTTCGAAATAATACTAAAGTGGCATACATTTTACGCTATAACAAAACGCGACTATTGTATCTGTTATTGTGTGAGAGTATGTACAGGGACATTTTTCTACCTACTTGATAATAGGCAAAAAAAATTGATAGTGGCATTTCATAAAAATTAAACTGAAAAAAAGCCGGTAAGACAATGGTGGTGGAAGTTCGTCCATCGTCGCTCCGCTCCTCGGACAAGATTATGGTGATGAGTAGAGATACAGGAGTTGGGTGGGATACACGAGATGTATTGATAGATTAGGCATTATAGGATAGATTAGGACATTATTTTATATTATAAAAAAAAAAAAACGATTCTGAACGAAGATGAATTGTCAGTGAATAATATGTTTATAGTAAATCGTAATTTAACGCCTGAAATTGAAATTTTAATACAATTTAATTAATTAATAACAATGAATTACCCTCGTATTTTTTACAATTATGGTAAGCCGAACTTATGGCCAACCTTGTATTAAAATTTCAATTGTTAGCTTCTAGTAAAAAATTTTTTATGAATTTTTACCTACAAAATACATAGCAAATATACATGATTTTGACGAATTTTGTCAATATTAGCACTTATAAACGCTTATAAAAAAATTTTGTGCCTATGTATTTTTATAATTTTTGAATGGGAGTTAGAACAACTTATGTGGACCCTTCTATTAAATTTTCAAGTATTTCGTCCGAGCTACATTTTTTTTATCAACATTTATAAAAAATAAAGTAAAAAAAATCGAATATTTCAAATGCCTATAAATTGATTAAAAATGAGTGAAATCTTTTGAAAATAAAATTATATAAAGAAAATGCCAATATAAACAACTGATAAAATTTTCAAGTTTCTACAACTTATACTTTTTGAAAAAAAAACAAATAGCAAAAATCGTTTGAGGCTAAACCGTTGTTTAACGTGTTTTTGTAAAAATGTAAATTTCAAACACTCATAAAATTTTTTTGTCTGACTCCGGTAGAGTTTTTTTTGCAGATAATTGAAGAAAAACTAATGAAAAACCTTGTACCAAATTTTCAAAACTTAGTTATAAAAGAAAAAAAATTTACGATTTTTCAACAACAAAATTATTTGCGAATTTTCGCAATTTTTACATATTTCGTATAAATTGGAACTTTGAGCACTTATAAAAAAAAATTGTGACTTACGATTTTGGATTTTTTTTTATCAGTTATGGAACAACTTATAAGAAACCTTGTATTAAATTTTCAAGATTTTCTGACAAAAAAAAAAAATTTTATCGTTATTTTAAAAAAAAATACTTAAAAAAATTGAAAATTTCAATTGTCTATAATTAGCTCAATAAAAGTCAAAATACTTTGAAAATTTAACGGTGTATAGAGAACGCTAATCTAAACATTTGGTGAAAATTTCAAGTATTTACATCGATTAGTTTTTGAGTTATAGCAAAATAAAAAATTTGATTTTGTCGAAAACTGGTTTTGCGTAAAATATACCGTTTTCCCCTCATTTTTTAAGGGTTTTTCCCGGCGCGTTAAAAAAATATTGAAAATTTTTAACTTTTGACCCCCCAAAGTACCAACTAGATTCAATTTCCTTTCAGAAAAGTTGCTATATAAGGCAATCGAAGCATTTTTACTGCCCCAAATCGTGTCGACAGACACAAAAAAAAAAAAAAAAAAAAAAAAAAAAAAAAAAAAAAAAAACACACATCATTGTAAAATCAATACATTCATCACTCCGTTCAGAATCTAAAAGTACTAATGATGGTCTCGTTTTACCCATATCCAATGTTCTTGCATTTTTTCCATGAACGTCAATTGCAAATCGTTATACAAAACGACATTTTAAAAATCGCTACTTGTCTATTTTCAGAAAATTATAATAATCAATAGTATATATTATGTTAAGCTCAATACCAAAAAAGACCAATTATTGTAAAAAAAAAAAAAAATAAATAAATAAAATAAAATAAATAAAAAAATAAATTGTATTCATACTGAGTGTTAAAATTACAAGCACATGTAATATGATTTAATTATAACTACAAGATATTAATTTTAATTTATGCATTCTGTTAACACTGTACGTGTAGGTACATGAGTGTACACTATACTTACGTAAAAACCGTTTATAATTGTATGTCATACACATACTACAATTCATCAAGTGTCCAAATTGAGTTAAAATTATACCGGTTATTACGTACAAAAATGAAATGAAAATAAAATAAAATGTTAAGTGACAAATTGACTTCCATTTAAATGAATAAATTGTCAAGCTATAAAATTCATTTAAAAATGTGCCTATACATATAAATATATATATATATATATATATATCTCGTATATTAGAATATTAATGATATTGACTGCTGAACCAATTTAATTGTTCTTTAAAGGAATGTTATCACATGAGGTGAAAATCTATATAAATTATGGAATAATCTTTTACAGTTATTCATTTCATCTTTTAGGAATTAAAAGTTATTTAAATATTGTACTGACTGACTTTTAAATATGATTTGAAATGAAATCAGCATCATGTTTTATGATTTTTTTTTATCAGACTTTCGCAAAAACATTAATGAAAATAAATTTGATGCATTACGTTATTTTGTTTTATCTTAATTGTAATAAGATTAAATCAAATTTATAACTATTTTGTCACTGTCCAATAAAATAATTGTTTTCTCTTATGTAATTAAGGATTTATGTAATTGACCCTTATTCTCTTCCTTAACACTTTATTTTATCACAAAATGTCAACCAATAATCTTGTTCTTAATATTAAATATTATACCGATGATACAAAAAGAAACCAATCTTGAAACAGCATTGATGAGTGGCCTACACTAAGCATAATTGATTAATACAAAATAAAACTATCAAATAATCACAATAAAAATGTGTATTTAATTTAACTGAGTTTATTTAACTGAGAAAGTTTTACTGAAAATAATGAAGGTCACTAAGAATAATCTTAGTATTTTTTATAGAATGTTAACGTTATAAACGGATTATTCAGATTAAGAATATTAATGAAAGTAAGATTGATATGTTTGAAAAAAATAAGTCAGAGAAAATGTTCGGTCTTCAAAGAAATAACTTAAAAAAGCAAGAATTAAGAAACAATAAAAAAATTGAAAGACATCAATAACGAATCTGACATTGTGGGGACGTTAATACGTATTAGAATTAATCGTGCTTGATATGCGTAGAGATCAGAACATCTATTCTATCTAACAGCAAAATGAAAAATCAAACACTAAGGCACCCGGATATCAGCTTAGACATAGATCAAACAAAATACAGCAATGTATAAGGTTGCTAAGAGTAAAGTACGCATGAAAAGCTACAAAAAACCAGAAAGATAAAAGTCAGAATATGGGTGTGGCAATGACACAGAAATATCAGTAATAGTCTAAAGAATAAGAATAATAATAACAAATAGACTATTACTTTCTAAAACCAATAAAATTACCTTTCAAAAAACTAAAACTACCTACTTTAATTTGTAGTTATTTAAAGGTTAAAAAATTTAAAGTAATTATAGGTGTTTTATTTTATCTCATGATATTTACGATTATTATCAAATAAATTAAATACCCATGAAATATAATTATTTTGTGTGTCTAGCAATTGATTTCGATCGGTAGTATCGCTAGTTTAAAAGCTAATTTAAAAGTACATACACTTCTCACTAGATTAAACTCGCTCTATTCAATGAAAGTGATTATTCGGTTATCAGATGTTTTGATTTTAAGTTTATTGGTACTTTATATGATTTTTTTGTGATTTGTATAAAAATACATTGTTAAACCATTTATGTATTGGTTTATTTAATTGTATGAAATATATATAAATATATATATATATATATATATATATATATAAATATATATATATATATATATATATATGTACAAATTGTTTTATTTCGGACCAAAGTTAAATTATCTATTGGTTTTACAATGATGTTTGTTTATTTTCTCTGTAAACATTTTTTGACAAACTTAACTTAGTCCAAAAGTTTCACACGGGAAATCTGTTGATCGAAAATCGCACTTGGATGGTCTTTTTGGAGTTCATTTTTCTCATTTCTCAATAGCTGTTAGAAAAAATAGTCAAAAACTCAGTAAAAATTATAAAATTTGCCGTTAACGAGAATGCCATTTAATAACCAATATTAATATCATAATATTACATATTTTACGAAAGTTTCAACGAAAAAAAAATGCAACTTTGAAATACCTCATTTTTAAAGTTTATCTGTTATTGTATTTGTATAGAAAAAAAAAAATGAAAATTCAATATGACCTTACTTATATAAGTATAATAACTGAAATATACTGTAAAATTAAAAAAAAAAAAATCGTGACTCAGGATTTTTTTAAATTACTAAAACTTTTTTTAAGTAAACTGTTAGATAACTTTTTACAGAATAGATTGTCTTCATCAATTTTCAACAGTACAAGTATACAATAATTGATTATTGGACCATCTAATCACTATAAACCATTAGATACAGATAGAACAACGTTTCGAATATTTGGCATAAAAAATATCTTAATTGTTCAGGGGAAAACGTTTAAATGGTTTTAATTGAAAACAAACCTACAGATAATTCGAGTAATAATGGTTAAATATAATATGGATGGTGAATTTTACTTTGAAACTTTGCTCAGTATCGTTTAACTAAGGAAATGATTTATCGTTTCTTTAAAATTCAATACACCCATCTTCATTATCTTGTCTGATGAGCGAAAAATACCCCATGGTGTGAAGTACGTCCCTTTTAATGATTGGACTGTATTTTACACTGAAAATTAAAAAATATTCTTCAAAACAACATTAAATTATACAAAGTGAATGAATACTTTATAAAATATACTAGGTATGAATAAATACACCACGAGTGTAAAAAAAAAAATTGTAAGTATTTGCATGTATATATTTTTTTCTAAAAAATTAATTCATAAAAAAAAAAATAATAATAATAATTATAAAATACTAATGTTAAATAGTAATCCGATTATTTTTTGACGGTTAATTATAATAAAATGGATGTGCTGCATTTTAAGTTCTGAAATAACTTAATATTATTCGACTCGGAATCATTAAATAATTTTACAATGCATAGTACTTCAATAAAAACTAAAACAAACAATGGATAATACAACAAAAAGTGGTTCTCTTATTGTTGGTTATTTTATTACACAATAAATTGTGATTTGTAGAAGCTCAATACATACATTATCCTCTGATATTTTCTGTATTGTGATTACGCTTCGTAAACCTTTATACCGAAGATCATTTAAATATAATTTAAATACGAAACAATACAAATTAAAAGCATTAAGTATCTTGGTAATACCTTCATTGGAATTCGTAGTAATTTCCAGTTCATACTGAAGTACTCATAAAATCGATCGTATTATATTTTACTTTTGGTATTTCCTTGGCAAATAAATAACATAGCTTAAATTAATATCAGAACTTCAAGAAATGGAAGTATACATAAACGCATTAATTTAGATATTTGAAGAATATTGAATTAGATCTGGATGTACAGAAATTTTTAATATTAACTGCTAACAAAAATTTATGTGAATATTCACATAAATTGAGCAGTTTAAATTATTAAAACTTCTGATAGTTTTTACTTAAATTGATAGTTACATACAAAGCGTACACACAAGTGTTTAAATTGATGTTTGGTTTAATGTGTGAAAGTATAAATATAATTTAATAATTAATTAATGTTGCATTACTCACATAATTTTTCTTACTCATTTTTTACGCAAGATAAGTGATTAAATTTAAAGCTTTAATCACAATACAGATCTAACATAACTCACGTAAAAAAGTAAAGATTTCTCGAACACAATGCTATAGTATTATTTTATAATATACCTAAATTACTATATTACATATAGACTTTATTTTGAACATTATTTCAGTATGTTTAATAAGCTTTATAGAAGAAATATAATTTAGACTTATGATAAATCATAAAAAATTAAAAAAAAAAAAAACTCAATCATAATTTAAAACGAGTACTATATTGAATATGATATGGAACGGCGTACCGTGTAGGCAATATAGCTACATAATTGCATAGGAGGACAAAAAATATGAACCTTTTTTATTATTGCAAACGATGCATTCAGTAAAATTAAAATAATTATTATTTTATTCAAAACTTATACAGCTGGTATAGAATCTGTAAATAATTGATATGGAATAAATTATTTTTAAATGTATTCAGCTAATATAATAGTTTTTCTTTCGACGATATCATTAAAATGAAGTTGACAGTTTTGTTCATTTATATCTAGTGTGTTTTACAATGCATACTTAATAAAAACTTTAAAAAAAAAACTTGTTGTTTGGTAATTATTGGTTACGATGAACAAAGTTAGGTTTGATGATTGGTAAAAATTAATGAAAACTACGGTATGACGCATCTTTGACAACGTTTGTCCGTTTCAACATCATCAGGTCGAGAACTAAAACAAATAAAGTAGGCCGCATAAAAATAGCCACGATACAATCCAAACGGCTATTAAAAAATATACGTACTTTTCCGCTCCTCGGAAAAGATAATTGTTATGGGTGTATTGATTTTTAAATAAAATTTTCATTATATATAAGATAAATAGCTAAACGATTCTAAGCAAAGCTTGTAATGATCGATTCCGTGATAATAGTATAAAAATATACTAAAACTCTTAAAAAAAGTATCTTAAGTTAAATACATTATAAGTATAACAATAAATTATTCAGCCCGATAGTCGTATTTTTTTTTTACATTTGTAAATTTTTAGCGAAAAAACTGATTTATTAAAATCAATTCAATGAAAATCTTTTGGACGGTAAATCTGCTCTTTTTACTCAGATTTTCGACAAATATCTGCTCGAGCCTAGAAAAAATGTCGAGAAGAGAGAAAAATAAAGTCTCAAAATACCACATGCATGTGATTTTATATATAAATATATATATTATGGGGTGAAAGTTTAGGACAAAATTAGGTGTACCAAAAAGTGTTAACAGAAAAAAAAGAAAGAAATACAAGTTACTGTGAAACCAACAAATCCTTTACGTCACTCAGAATCTAACATTTAGCATATAATTAATATTTTCATAAAACACATAAACCGCGGCCGGAGTTGCCGGCGATTTTTTCACCGTGCTGACATGTTAAGTTGGTACCCTATGGACGAACGTACATCAACAATTTTTTACCCCACTATACCATTGTCATGTTTTCCGTAACACGTGAAAATATATAAAATAATATGACGTGTAAACGGTTTATATCACTTTTTCCCCTTCGTCCTGCACGACGAATTTTCAGCCGAATGTACGTTTTGATGATGACAATGACATGAACGTTGGTAATTCAGTATAATTGCACAGTTGGTCTGTAAACAATATACATTTATATTATATGTTTTTATTAATTTTTTTTTAAAATCGTGTGTGTAATTTAAGAAAACAATGTCCCCCCATGTTCGATATCAAGGTCTATTCAAGTTCATCTGATGAAACCCTCTCATATATTCACGTTTTGTCTTCATACCTAATGAAACCACTAAGTCTTAACAAATTTATCGTTGCTAAAATAAAATTCATATACAAATATTACGTATAGGGTTCTATTTACAATTGACATATATATATATATATATATATATATATATATATATATATATATATTTATTTTATATGTTTTTTAAGTAGATTAACCAATTTAATGTATATCTGATAGGTATTCAAATATATTTTTCGATTTAATAATAATAATTAATTTCTGTTTTTTTTTTTTTTTTAATTTTCATATTTTTTAATTTTTTTTTAAAAGCTATTCATTTTTTGTCATCATAATGAAAATAACGCTTTAAAACCAATTTTATTTCAGAAATTATTTCTGGAACCAAAATTGTATAGAATATAAAGTTATATTTTTGATTTTTATCTCATCGAGAAATGTAATAAATTATAAAATATGAATGTATGTAATACTTATACTCATGAGTTATATAAAAAAAAAAGTATTTTTTTAATTTTAGAAAATGTCTTAGTGAGTATTTCTTTATAAGCCACCCTGTATTTGTAGTGTTCACTAAAAAGAATTATTTGAAAAAAATACATGCAGTAAATTGTTATGAATAAGTTAGATGGCTCTAACTGTGATGGATACATCTTGAAAGTATAATACAGTATGTTTGGTACTGCGCTACTTATTTTAAATTATAAGTCAAACGCGTGTATAGCCTAAATTTGTAGTAGATATATGAAATGATAAATGTTTAATATTTCACTATAGATCTCCTTAGCTTTTTCAAGGTATATTTATACAGTGAATTTTTATAAAATCAGTGAAAAAATTTGGAATATATATTACATATTCCTATGTGTATTATAATTTGGTATATTGGAAACTTAATATTTAAAAAAAATCATGGCAGTAGATCATTTAAAAAAATACAATACATTATTATTATATACAGATTATGTTACCTCAAAATGAAATGTGATTCAATTTTTTTTTTGTGGAATTTTACTGAAGTTTAGTTCTTAGATACTTAGAGCACGATATTTAGATTAGACATTTCATTTATATAATTATTTAGTAAATTACATTTTTTGTGTATAATTCGAAAATAATTAATTTCAGGTAAATATGTTTGTACTTATGTAAAATTGAATGATAAATGTATAAAAGTTAGTACAACAGTGCTTATAGAATAATCATATATAAAATGAAAACAACAATTATTTTTTTACATGTAATTTATAAAAAAAAAAAAACACAATAAGCAATATTTCAAAAATATGTTCTAGATCGATTTTTTTTTTTTAATTATTCATGTTGTGTTAGATTCATTTTAACTTGTTCTTAAATCTTATCCATGACCATTTCTTTTTCCAAGAAATATAAAAAAACGATTTTGTCAATTTATTATAGTCTTATAATCGTAATTAGTTGCACATTTAATTATCGTTATTTGTTGTTTCTACAGAGCACACTACTTGTATTGAAGTGAAATAAAATCTAAGTGAATAAAACATGGGGAATGCGTTCAGAATTCTGTAACGAGTGTACCGTGAACTTCTAGAAGCTGCTACAGGTTTTGGATTCGAGTATTGACGTTTGTGCCCAAGTGGTATAAGCTGAGTTCAAACATTTGAAAAGGAGGGCATAGACTTTTTCTCCAAGTTTACGAATCGGACGCTTCCGGTTCGACGGACAAAACGTCCATGTTCATTTCCGGAAATCCGTCGAGATGGAATCGTAGAATTTCCGTTAGATTTTTGAATAGAAAATCTCTCAAAATCTAGCTAGGCGTGTTATGGCAATTTTCAGATTCAAATCAAAATGTCACACACACACACACACACACACACACACACACACACACACACACACACACACACACACACACACACACACACACGCACACATAAACACACATATGTATCCATACTTTCGTTTGTATTACAAAATATAATTTTATAGTATTCTGCTGTAATTTATTGACAAGGAAAATATTGGAGTAAAAAAGAACATTACACATCTTACTGTAATCTCATAATAAAAATTCAAATTATATTTTTTTGTTCATAACTTAACACAATAGTTAAAATGTTGAATTGATTCAACTTGATTTAACTATACTCTTTTTCAGTAATGATTTAAATACATTTTTATTATCTAAACATGACATATTACAGCATTGTTAATTTAAATTTAGTTTATATTTATTTTTATTGTACAATTTCTACAGGAAAAATAAAAAAGTGAACGGTAGAAGTAGCATTGAAAAGATAGAAAGGCCAATGAGTAGAACATTTTGAAATAGAAAATAGATAATAAGTATTGAGTGAAAAATAGAGATGGAGGCAGTTAATTATCATCACAATATACCAAAATGAGTTGTGAAAAAAAAAACGAAAAAAAGGATAAAAAGTATGCAGAAATCAAATTATCTTCAACTTTAAAAACAATGAATTATAATACATTTATTCAATTATTGAGTGGTGTGAAAATCTAATTATTCAAAATATTTTATACGGGAACTGCAGTAGCTTGTCAGCTCATGCATTTAATATTTTTTATTGCATAAATGTTAGCTGTTCATTTTTCTTTACATTCTTATTGAAATCACGTGAAAAGCTTTTCCAACGTATGCTTAAAATGTAATTTCATCGTATAACTTGAAACACAATTGAGGTAGTTAGTTCATGTTATTTTTAAATGGTATAAATAATGTCATATGCGATTTTAAATGGTGATACATTGTTTGGTTATTACTACATTGATTGCCTAATACTATAATCAGAAATAATTAAAGTAATCGAAAACGTATTATGACTATTTTTTTGTTGACTCCGCATATGTTTTGCGTAATTATAAACATGATTTTGATAAAAATTGTTTGTATTTTTTTGTCCAGAATACAATTAAGTGTCTTGTTAATATGATTTTCAAACTGTATTCTACACTCTCGTATTTGGTCATCATGTTTGTAATTTTACGACAAGTTCAAATAGGGGAAAAAATTAAATTATAATATTATGCGTATAATAACAAACACTGGATTAATAATATAAGTATTTATAAGTTTATATGACCTAAAATTGTACATAAACATATATTTTTGAGTCAGAGTTATTAGTTTTACAAAACACAAGAAAAAAAGTATACATGTTGTAAATATTTCCTTGCTACTATTATAATACTATGAAAAATAAGAAATTAATTTATAGGCGAATTTAATCAAAAGATGAATATTATAATCCAAATTACAACAGACGGGGTCAAGTTAAAAAAACCTCGGACAAGATAATGGTGAGGAGTGTATAGCACTTTCTATCATGGGATCACCTGGTTTACGATAGTTTAGTTGTATGGTACTTTACATTTGAATGCAATGATAAATCATTGTAAGTTAAGTACAGGATACAGTAGTTGGGTGGGATACACGAGATGCATTGCTAGATTAGGCATTATTGGATAGATTTTGGAATTATTTTATATTATAAAAAAAAAAACGATTCTGAACGAAGATGAAGATGTCAGCCTTAAATTGTAATATATATTTTATTTTAATATCCTAGATTGGGTTAAATTTACATTTGTCTATTCATGTGACTTCTGCTCGTGAGCATTGGACAAACCAGGATGTGCATAGATAGGGCGTAGGTAAATACCATATTATTTGCCTAAATGCACTATCGTGACGGCACCACCCGACCCCGCCGTCCATATATGCTGAATGCTCCGTGGCTACGTCTATTTAAATATTAATAATTAATAATAATATATAAAATCCGCATGTTTATGGAACTGATACACACATTAAAATAACTGGAAATTGGAAGTTAGTAACGTTCTATTCAACCATGTAAAGGTACGTTATACACCTTGTGTTTACAATCTACCAATATTTTGTATAGAACAGCTGTCAGCTACTGATTATATTATAATAAACTTAATCTATTTAATTATCTTTATCAGCTGTGATATTACATAATATTTTCATTTCTTATCTTTGAATACAAAAATTTTTATACATTTTCAACTACAAAATAATTTGCAAATATTCGTGATTTTGACAAATTTTGTCGATTTTTGAACTTCAACTGCTTATAAAAAAAAATTGTGCCTATGTATTTGAATAATTTTTGAATCACTCTTAGATCAACTTATTCAAAACCTTCTATTAAATTTTCAAGCGATTTGGTAGGGCCAAAAAATTGTTATCGACTTTTATAAAAAAAAATCTAAGAAAAATCGAATTATTCAAATGCCTATAAATAGCTAAAAAATAAACGAAATATTTTGAAAATACAACTATGTAAAGAAAATGCCTATTTAAACATTTTGTAAAAGTTTTAAGTTTCTACGACCTATACTTTTTGAATAAGAACAAATATCAAAAATCAATGATGCCTAAATTGTTATTTTACGCGATTATGTGAAAAAATTGTAATTTCAAACACTCATAAAAATTTTTGATTTTATTCCAGTGCAAATTTTTTTACAGATAATTGAAGGAAAACGTATGTCAAACTTTGTACCGAATTTACAATTCTTAGTTTTGAATACTTAAAATTTTATGAATTTTCAACTGCAAAATACATAGCAAATATACATGATTTTGACGAATTTTGTCAATATTAGCACTTATAAACGCTTATAAAAAAATTTTGTGCCTATGTATTTTTATAATTTTTGAATGGGAGTTAGAACAACTTATGTGGACCCTTCTATTAAATTTTCAAGTATTTCGTCCGAGCTACATTTTTTTTATCAACATTTATAAAAAAAAAAATAAAAAAAATCGAATATTTCAAATGCCTATAAATTGATTAAAAATGAGTGAAATCTTTTGAAAATAAAATTGTATAAAGAAAATGCCAATATAAACAACTGATAAAATTTTCAAGTTTCTACAACTTATACTTTTTGAAAAAAAAAACAATTAGCAAAAATCGTTTGAGGCTAAACCGTTGTTTAACGTGTTTTTGTAAAAATTTAAATTTCAAACACTCATAAAATTTTTTTGTCTGAATCCGGTAGAGTATTTTTTGCAGATAATTGAAGAAAAACTAATGAAAAACCTTGTACCAAATTTTCAAAACTTAGTTATAAAAGAAAAAAATTTTACGATTTTTCAACAACAAAATTATTTGCAAATTTTCGCAATTTTTACATATTTCGTATAAATTGGAACTTTGAGCACTTATAAAAAAAAATTGTGACTTACGATTTTGGATTTTTTTTTATCAGTTATGGAACAACTTATAAGAAACCTTGTATTAAATTTTCAAGATTTTCTGGCAAAAAAAAAAAATTTTATCGTTATTTTAAAAAAAAATACTTAAAAAAATTGAAAATTTCAATTGTCTATAATTAGCTCAATTTTAGTTTGTAAATAACACTAGGCTAATAATCTTTGTAATTGAAGCCTTAACCAAAATAAAAAAAAAAAAAAAAAAAGTCAAAAGTGTTCAAAAATTTTACCACGTATAGATGATTTCAATATAAACATTTGGTGAAAATTTCAAGTATCTACAATTTTTGGTTTTTGAGTAACGGCTAAATAAAAAAATCGATTTCGTCGAAAACGGGTTTTGCACAAAAAGTACCGGTTTTTCCTCATTTTTTGTTTGTTTTTCCCGTGGCATTTGAAAACTTTTGGGAATTTTCACTTGTGACCTCTCTAAGGTACCTCCGATATTCGTTTTGCCACCGAAAACATACCCTGAAGTTCAAAATTGAAGCATTATTTCGAGTAGTTATGGTGTACACAGACACAAAAACAAAAAAAAAAACAAAAAAAAAAAAAAAAAAAAAAAAACACACATCATAGTAAAATCAATACATTCTTCACTTCGTTCAGAATCTAATACAAAGACACGCTTTCAATATATTATACTGATACAGTGTTTTAATTCTTATGAAAGGCTTCCAAAAAACGGAATATAAAGACAAAAAACAGTTAAAAATAAAAGATAAATCCGAAATAAATTTAGTTGACAGCAATTATAACAATTAAAACTTGCCATTTAGCCAAAAACCTAAGAAAACCCAACAAGAAAAACAAATCATAAACGAAATGCATGAAATATTAATTGAAATCATACAGTGAGATTTAAGGACTAAAATAAAAGAATCTAAAGTATACGTCGTCCTGCAAATAAGACTATATCTGGAGGGCATAATTAACGAATCTAAGATTTTGGAAATTAATTTTTAAACGTTTTTGGATTATTCTATATTAATGTAGTTTATTTTGAATTCTTCTTCTATTATTATTTGATTTTTCAAAAAATCCAAAAATGTATTCTATGATCGAACATTATGACATTATTCAAGATTTAAACGCTTTTCTGTTATACATATGTTAATAAATATAGTAAAAAAATATATTTTTATACCCTTTTTTTCAAAATGTCAGTTATAACACCAAATCTTGAGCATTTCGAACATGATGCATATGTCTATTTAAGGGTAATATTACATGAAATTTACGATATAACATTTATTTTATAAAAACATAATTTCAAAATTATTTCTCATTTCAAAATCTTCGATCAAATTTGATGAAATTTAAATGGTATTCCGTGTACTGTACAACCGTTCTCTTCAAAATTATTTTAACATCATAATTTAAATTTTAATTGTATTTATATAAATAATACACGGGATAGAAGTCTGAAGCTATAGTTTTCACTGTACTACATTATCATGTATGTATTGTAATATAAAAAAACATACATGTATGTAAATGTGTTACATTATGGGATTCGGCGATCTGTAAGCCGTAGTGATCAAACATGTATGAACTATGTTTAAATAATGAAATCCGTATTCCAGCGATTGAATAAGTAATAAATTATTACTAATAATAGGTATGGTCAAAGGGTAGAATATAATTTAATATTCTTTCACGTATACATATAAACGAATAAATAAATAAATATATATATATATATATATATATATATATATATATATATATGTATAGTAAATAAATGAGTAAAAACATATTTAGAGCCAGTTTTTTTTTTTTTTTTTTTTAAAGAAAACTTTTTAAAAATTTACTCAAATAACATAGTAAAGCGTATGTTGTAAGTAATGCACTTGTAAGTGTAGTTAAAGTTGGTTTTCGACGGTCGGAGTGTTGGCGAGAAAGTGTCACGCGGAAAGACGAGTTGCGGCATCCCCGACGACCGGCATCGATCGTTCGGGTTCGCGGCTCCGTAAAAATTCGAAAATTTCGGACGAAAAAGGACGCGTGCCCCAAGACTAGAGGGAGTGGAGGACAAGTGTGTGTGTGTGGGGACCACGGATATATAAAATAACTAGATAGACGACTTGATCTTAATATTGAAGCAAATCCGCCATATGCGAAACTGGCAGTGTTTACGTTACACACCTCACCACTGAAAATCATATCATAATTATTCATAATGACTACAAACGGCACAAACATTTCAAAATTGCATAATATGCTTTTACTCGTTATTGTGAAACCGTCATTTTCAATACGCATTAATTTGTAACGGTATGAGTTTTAAATATTTTAATAAACTTTAACACCTACTTTTTATATTTATTCAAATATGGTGTCATCGTGTTCTGCACAATTTTGTATTGAATTAAATAAAAACTTAGTAGTACTTGATATTTGTTTTTAAGTATTTTCTTTTGTTACTTTTCTCATCTCGAGTATTAGAAAAAAATTAAACATGTTCGTCAAACTGCATTATCGTTTACGTTAATGACACATATGAATTGTTGTTTACTGGGTTAGTTTTAATATTAATTACATTTGAAAGTCAATGTTTTAAATATTTAATTGAATTGATGTAAACTACACTGATATGTATTTTTAAAAAGCAACTCACTTTTTTATACAAATTTTTGTATTTTTTTTTTTTTAGACAAAGGCAAATTATTACAGTTATGTTTTCGACTGAGGCACGGGATCAGTTGTAATTTCCAGAAATCAATCAACATCACATAGTTAGTGGTTAAAAAATAATAATTATAATTTCCATGTATCAAAACCAAATTTCAAATCGTTATTAATTATTAATTTTGTATTTAAAATTACGTTAGCACGTTATCAATAAACGTTATCGTTACGATTTATGTAAACATTGCCAGCTTCGCATATGGCGGCATTATTCGAGCCCTCCTGCAATGTCGTATAGGAAGACGGCTTATCTATAGTTGTCTTATATATCTGTGGTGGGGACACGCACGATCGACATAGAGCGTGGCACGTCACTCGTCCACCACGTCGGTCCGCGGGTCGAATGTCTACGCACGATTTCCGGTTGCCCCTTCGACCCGCGTCCGTCCGTCACGCTCGGAAAACGATCGGTCGGGGGCGGGAAAGCAAGGTGACGGCAAGGGACGGCGCGCGCGGTGTGTTCTCGCGCTCGACTCGTGCCGCTGCCGCCGCCGCCGCCGCCGCCGCCGACCGACCGACCGACTTTCCCGCGCGCCCGGCCCCGTCCGTCCGGTCCAAATCTCGCCGTGGACGTCGCATCAGCGGGCGTATATCGAAAAACGCGCCTGACCGTGAAACGACCGCCGCCGCCACCGCCACTGGCTCACTGCGAACGGCCGATAAATCTTTGACGGCGCCTCCGGTCCGCGGTCGCGACGACGACGGTGGTCGGGGCCCGCGGGTCGAGCGAGAGCGATCGAGACTGGTAGGACTGGAGGGACCACGGCCGCGGCGCCGTGGACCGCGACCGTGTCCCACCTCTCGTTCCCCTTCCTTCCCCTCCTATTTCCCCCTATTCCCCTCTCGTTTACTCTTACCGCGCCCACGGAGCCATTTATCTACCGCCGCCGTCGATACGCGAGGCGCGGTGACGTCGACGTCCACGGGTCCGGTTCTCATTTCTCACGCGGCCGTTGGGGCATTGCCCGTTAGCGCCAAAACGAAAAAAAGGTCCGATTTTACCCGTTTTCACGCCGAATTTACCTGCGTAAACATTTTTCAAACTTACAATCAAATATTCGGACCGATACTTATATCAAAATTAACAGCGGTACAAAGTATATTTCAAACGCTCCGAAAAAACTCCAAAGTTCAAACGAGATAAAAAAAAAAAAAAAACACTTTAATGGTAATTGACATTTGTAAAAATATAAAATTAACCCGTTACGCGTAAATTAAAATTTTCGAATTAATTATTATAAGGAACACAAATCAGCTTGTATTTTTCCACTTGGTAATAATGTAATACAAAAATATATGATCGATGATGTACTTTTTTTTTTTTTTTTTAAATTAATTATTTTAATTACATTTATCTATACATGTTTGTGTAATATCTAATAGTATTTGCTATAATCAGTGCCGTAACTATAGGTTGGCGACATGGGCGCTTGCCAAGGGCGCAGTAAACAGAGGGGCGCATTTGAGTTAAATAACATTTTTTTTTTTTTTTAATTTTTTTTTTCTTATAATTTATTTAAAGTTTTATTCGAATCAAGTGCGGGAAAGGCTAGAAAGATAAAATTGTAACATAAATAACAATAATTATTCATTGTAATACCAGTACTATTTTGTATGATATAATGTTAAATTTATTTACATTTAATAAGAAACGTTGTGCTTTTTTTGGTTTATTTTTTTTATTATACTTATTGTTATTTTTTTTTTTGTAATTTAAGACTTTCATAATTATTAATAATTTAGTATAACTCATAAACTATATAAAGACTCCATTATTTAAAAAAAAAATATGGCAGTTTTGTGATTAACACGTAAGAATGTAATAATTATTATATTTGTATAACGATTATTAATACGTATGAAATAAAAACAAAAATAAGCGCCGAAATAAAATTCGCCAAGGGTGCCACGTAGGGTAGTTACGGCACTGGCTATCATTATCTAGTTTGAACCAAAACCTTATATAATATATACATTACTATTCGTTGACATTAAGTACAAGATATTCATATAATTACATTTATATTATTAGTATTCGGTAATTTGTTTATAAGATCGAAAAACTTTTACGCAGATATTTTTGAAGCAAAACAGCTATGGATACTGATAATGAACCTTTTTCATTTTGGCCGTAACGGGTTGTTATAGATTTGAAAATGATTTTTTTGGCACAAACGAGTTTTTTCCGTTTATAGTCATCATCCAACGCGACGACCAAGCTCTCACTGCACCGCACTATCCAACGGGGCTTGGGTTTTTACACGGACCTCCGGAGCACCTCCCAGGGATTAAGCACCTAGGCCGTCGGATCAAGGTATTAATTTCTGATCGTTTACCGGTTTTTTGACGCTTGCAGACGTTTTGGAATAATGAAAAAAGAAATGCGTTTCACTAGAAAAGTCATTTTGATTTAAACATTCAAATGGCTGAAAAAACTGTAAAAACGAACTAATCGATTCGATGGTGTAAAATTATTATTATATAAATGCATTTATCGGATCAGATGTGTTTTGGTTTTTATTTTTTCGTGATATGTATTTTTAAAATTTTTAATAGATTTCGTATGGCATCATGTTTAAGAAAATTTTAGTAATTACAATTCAAAATAAACATTATACTGTCCACATCTCAAATAATACGAAACCTAACAAATGTAATACCGCCAATTATTTGGAACACAGCTTGCATTTGTTCAAATAATTTTGTTTTACGTTTTTTATAATTATAGCGTTATTAAGTTTTTATGTTTTCCGTTATTCTATGTTAAAATGTTATTCAATTTTTATGTTTCCCGTTATTCTGAGTTAAAACATTCTTCCATTTTTGCGTTCAACGTTATATTGCTATTATTTTTATGAGTGTTATAATTTTATCATTATTTAGTGTTTCCAAACCATTTTTTAGCTTTATATCTCTGAAAATGTTAATTTTTAAATTTGATATACACAATATAGTTAATAGTTTAGTAATTAATTTGTACATATCAGAATAATATATATGTATATTGGTTGTGTCTGATGCTATTCGGTTTTCATCATAACATTGTCATGTTGTAGTAATAAATGTAACGCAAAAACTATATACTAAATACTTTAATATTTATTGTTTAAAAACAATACAAATTTTTATTTCAGTGGGGTATATTAGTATACACAATAATTGTATTAATACTAATTTAGAATAATAATAAAATTGTAAACATAATTATAACTTATGACTTTTGTCCACGCGTTATTATTTATTATTAAAATTTTCTGAACCCCACAATATATTTGATAACGATTAATAATAAGTGCATAACTATTTTCTATCACTATTTCTTACACGGATTTCCAATAATATGTTGATTTTACCAACTATTATGCCTATTATACTTGGTGCGGTCGAATTGAGGAGTTAGCAGATAAACAATGTCAAAATATACATTTTGGTCAATATAATGATTTAAAATTCAATTATTTTCCCCAATTTAACGGGGTTTTAAATTATTTCGTTTTACATTATGTCATGTTTTTTGATATCATTCATAATTTGGTTTAGTGTTTTCTTTTGTTCCACGATATTTTATATTTTTCGTTTATGGTTTTTATTTCATATTTATTTATTTATTTATTTTTTATTAATTATTTTATTTTACGGAAATAAGTCCAAATATTAAAGTCTAAACAAAAGATGTACCTAAGCAATTTATATAAAGAAAGTTTAAATTTAAAAATTGTTATACAAAAATAAAAAGGGAAGGAGAGAAAGGAAAATAAAAATCATTAAAATGCAAATATTATAAGAATTTTATATTAATTTTGTATAGTTAGAACGTTATATTTATGCCGTTAGCATTACGTTTGCAAACCCTGATTTACAACTCAAATTTTTGACATTTTAATTTCGAAACCAAACTCAAATGCAGCCCATCTTTGAGGAATTCGACTACCTCCGTCCATCGCCAGTGCATGGTGACGGTTGGCCGGCGCTTGATTTCGATGTTTAGTCTTTTCTTGGAAAGCATTGAGAGCATGCAAGTGGTGAGAGACCGACAAAAGACGTATTATTATTATTGTTGTGTATGCGCCCGTTTGGCTCTGTTTGTTTGGCAAACGTCTATAATACACCGATTTACTTTACCACCATAAATCTAACTGGCCGTGCGCTATTGTCGTATTTGTACGTGCGTGTGTGTGTGTGTGTGTGTGTGTGTGTGTGTGTGTGTGTGTGTGTGTGTGTGTGTGTGTGTGTGTGTGTGTGTGTTTTTGTGTGTGTATGTACACCCTTCATTTCCGTTCGGATTTCTTAGCGTGCGTGATCGGTATGCGCACGAGCTATTTACAAAATTTGAATCCCAGGTTTTTTTCGGTAACCAATTATTAAGACCTAGATGAAGGAGGAGTTTACGCCCACCAGTTAGTCATATATTTATAAGTGAATTCACGGTTTTATATTTTTTATTATTTTAGTGACGAGAGATGATAAAATATTCACTAAGAAAAAACTCAGCAAGACCGTCATTCGCTCGCAATCTCTGTGTTGTGACTCGACTCGGTTGATTGTATGCGGGTCGGACACTGGATTTTATACGTTCTCTTGTTCCCTCGGAACTCATTCCCTCTCGTGGCATTCAAAGCTCCGCGATACGCTTTTGATATTTTCAGAGCCGGTGGGAGAGGGGGTCTCATCCCGTTCCAATTTGCCCGGAAAGTTCAAAACGATTTGAATCGACGGGTATAAATATAATATACGCGTGGTGCACGGACATGGCAGATTTTAGTGACCCGGCAACGTGCTCGGGAAACGGCCGGAAAGGCCTCACGTGCCTTTAGATAAAGCACCTTTTAAATAATTCAAAACGAAAAAACGTCTGGCCCGTCCGTCTGCCACCAGTGCGCAGGCACCGCACCTATTCACTTGCCGTCGTCCGAATCGGAATAATTCGAGCGGGTGAGCTTCCTGGGAAATGTAACAAGAAGTCCGAAGTCCACGCGCGCGTACGTCATTGTCGTTTTTTCTTTAGACAGCGCCGAAACGACGTGTTTACGTGTATCTACGTTCTCATGCATTCATACATTATTACGAGCATATTCACACACACACACACACACACACACACACACACACACACACACACACACACACACACACACACACACACACACACACACACACACACACACAAGCGAGCGTTTCAGACCGAAATGGTTTTGAAAACTCGCGGGCGTCGGAAATCAATATCACGTGTGAAGTGGGGGAAAATATATACCCGATAAAATGTAACAGAGACGGTGAACGACGATTATTGAAAATTTTTTCCGTCATCGTCTGGGTATGATATTATGTCGTGGTCGAGGACGCCGGTCGTTAGTTAAAAATACGTTAATCACCTCGCAGATACACGGGTCGGATCGTGTAACGAACATAAAACGCCTGCACTAATTTCCAGTGAACGTTAACAGCTAATCATCATTTTAATGATATACATAGTTTTAACGATTTACATACTGATTAGTATGTTCAATCGGTACAGTGAAATGAGTTGTTTGTGCGTCGTGGACTGCTGCTTTAATGAATAAACATATAATTATGTTGGTGTACCGTAGAGGAATAATTGTTCAAATATACGGTTTTACTTTTTACTATTACTTTACAAGCATTATACATTCCGAAATCCATTCGAGTAATATAAAACCAACTAAAAGTTTAATTATTACTAAAATATAAAGTGCCACGACTATTAAAACGTATATTTTTATAATACATATTACTTCGTCAGTTTTTTGTCTGTTCTTATCAAACAAGCAGTGTCAAATAAACTATTTTATAATTTATTATTATTTTTTATTTCTTACGTAGAATACGTGTAATTTATGTGTAGTAAAATATTCTCCTTGGATCTCACTAACATGTTAATTGAAATTCTCTGAAGTCGAGTTTTGATGTATATTTTTAAATTATTTAAACAAAATAAAAAATCAAAAATTTTCATCAAAGAAAATTTAATTTAATACTTAAAATATGTGTATTACATGTTATATAAAAACTTCAAAGACATTGTTTGTAGTCAAGTTTTATTTATTTATTTTTTATTTGAAATATATAATCCCTCCTAACTGAAGTAAATCATATAAATGGAATAAAGGCAATACATTTATCGGTACGATTATAATTTATATAAAAATAAAAACAAATAAATAATAATTCAGCAGAAAATACTATAATATGATGATAGCAGCCATTCATTAATGGTTTTTTTTTTTATTCTCGTAATAAAATTATTATACATGTGTACATGTACCATGTGTGTTTGTATATTGATTTAAACAACTCTACATATGCTGATCGAAATGAAATGATACATTATTTATCGTTTTTAATCGATTTATTTTCACAACAGCTTAAAATTATTGTGTTTTGTATAGATCTAAATATTCAGATCACACATTTTTAACAATTAAAATTTGTGACCGATTTACTTGGACAAATTTGTAAATTAATTTTGTATTACGTAGTTATCCATCACACTTGTCACACAGTCCATAGTTTATGGTTTATGGTAAAACATTAAATAATGAGTCAAAGTTAAACAATTTTTCATATACAATTTTCTTTTTTTCCATAATGATCTTCTATGTTTCAAAATATGATATGATAGTAAAATATAAATAGTTTGCTCTATCATTTGTCTGAATAATATTAATCAAATGACAAATTTTATAAATTACTTAGGTATTTAATAATAGCTCAATCAATGAAATCATTATTAGAAGGAAAAAATAACGGATTATTACCGGTTAATTTAATTACCTATACCTTAATTAAAAAAAAAAAAAATACCCACACAAACATACATACATATATATATATATATATATATATATATATATATATATATATATATATATATATATATATATATATATATATATATATACATATATATATATATATATATATATATAATATACGGCGGAGAAAGAAAAGAAAGTACGCTAACTCACCAGAGTGTAAAAACTGTTGTCCTGAAAAATTCATGAACCTCGACTCGGATACTGTAATAGAAAATATATTACGGGATACTGGGGTATGGGACATTAAACTAATTAGGATAAGGCTCTCTAAAAAATGAAGGAAAAAATACAGGTTTTTTTTTTCTCTGATACGTATTACCATATGGGGCGTTTTACTTGACATGCTTAGACCTTCCATAAAAAATTAATAAACAACGAGAAAAAATACCATTAGCCAATTGATTAATGTATTCCAATAAACCGAAAAGCTAATGAGTAATCGGATGTATTTTCAATTATATGAAGTTATATTTTTTCGAAACAACTATTATTCATTGAATAGAAAATATGAAAATCAAAGTAATTATCTTTAAATATAGTTTTAATGGATACGTGTAAAATATAGTATCGGATATTAAAATTACTTTAACTATCTCGTTATTTTCAAATTAAGTCATCACTTTTAAAATAAAGTTAATTTATGCATTTTATCCTATCAAGTTGTCTTTTATGTTTTTGATATTGGAGTGAAAAAAATATGCCGTCTGATCTCCGATATCAAGTTATATTTTAATTAAAATGAGCTATAAGTTATGGATTTAAGGTCATCTCATCGTTTTACAAAATAACTCGCGTTTTATCGCAAAATATATTACCGAGTATTATATGTGTGATCAAAAATGATAAATAACCTTAAAAATATACTAAATACTAATAAATGTCTCTGCGTAAATATATATATATTTAATGCCATAAATGTGATGACAAATAATCTTTACGATTTGTCACAGCCATATAACACGAACGTCGACTAGCTCTCAGCAGAGAGGCATTAAGTAGTTATCTTTGATAGACAGCCAGGCGTATATAGTAAAAAATAAAACTGATATATTTCTATAATATTGTTCACTATGTCGTGGGTAAAATAGTAACTTATTTAATATTATGTATACGTTTTTATATTGACGTGATTTCAACGAGTAATACTATTGACAAGTTTTAGCAAAAAAAAAAAAAAAAAAAACTGATTATTTTTAAAGAAAATCGATGTATTTTATTGAATTCATTACAGCTGAATACATTATTTCTGTTTTGTGAATTATTCCGGATTATAGAGACCAAAACATTTGTGAAAATATAAATTTTACTAGACCAATGGTCACTTCTTCGACTTGTGATATGTTTAGACAATTATTTTTTTCATTATTACAACTGATAAAATATAATATATCTTATCAGAAATATTCAAAATTAAAAAAACAAATCAAAAAATTATTTGATCTCGATTCTTAAAAACTCTTACATTGTCTAATATTAAAAAAAGATAATGGAATCATTTTTTACTTTTATTCATTCTCTAAAGCGCGGCAATGCATAATAAGTCTTCATGACCCATTTAAATATCATAAATTACCGTAGTTTTAATTAATTACAGAAACGATGCAGTATAGTGAGAGTTGGTTTTAAATCGAATGTCAGTAAGTGAAAATCGCTGACAATAAAACAAAACGAGCAGACTTTGATTCGTATTCAATTTGTACGTTTACAGAGTAGTCCCGTCGTAGTTGATTTGAATACATGTATTTTTGTTAGGTTCATCGGACGAAAACACATTGTAAATTTATCATCAGTGAACATTTCTTTCGACAACTAACATAAACTCTGAAATGCATCTTAACTAACGCCTGGAACAAGTGATAACCAATGACGTACGCAGTGTACTCGAATAATGCCATTTTTTTCGATAACGTTTATGTTTATGATTTACGCTTTATGCGTTTATGATTTATTTTGTGGTACAACTGTTTCTAACGTCACTACGTCAGCAACATAATAAAAAGGGTGGGTTTTCTTCTCAAATAAGGTATTGATCCGACATCAATATGAAAACATTATAAACTTACAACAATTCTTGAAGTTAAATCTTAAATTACGTGTGATATAGGCATATTATAATTTTCAATCGCGTCATATTGTAGGTATGTTTTCGACACTAAAATTTACATGCTATGACGTCTGTTCTTTAAAAAGATTTACAGTGAATAACATTTAATGTGTATTGAATGTACGTCTATGAGCACTATGATCGACAAAAACGTCATATGGTTCTCTAAAAGTGGTTCAAATCGATTAATCGAATAATATTACATTATAGGTAAATCCATGTATTTCATACGTACGAATATGCTTTTGACTACTCAACAATTCACGGTTTTCAAAAAGACACATACGATTAACACACGAATTAAGGCAGATACAAACAGTATACCATAATATGTCACAACGACGTCATGTAAAATTGTTAAGTTATACAAAAAAAAAAAAAAAAAACGCTTGACCGTTTACTTAATATTAATACGACTGCAGTGGTGATATTTTTGATAATAGTTTGATAAAGAAAACTAAAATATCGATTTTATGGTCGAAGACATACAACAAAATGTTTTTACTTTAAAACTTCATAAAAACATTGATGTTTCACCTATCAGAGCAACTAAATTCACCAATAAAGTTCTAACAGATGTGATTTCAATTGACCTCCTACTTTTTCAATGATATCTTCACACTCGTGTTTGGCATTATATATATATATATATATATATATATATATATATATATATATATATATATATATAGTTGACACCAAAAAAAAATAAATACTCTTTTTACACCAATGTGAATTACAATTATTTAATTTTTTTTTTTTTTTAAGTTATTCAGATGACATCATAATATGATTAAATTATCAAACTAAATTGAATGAGTGAAAAATCATTGAATAGAATGTATGAAGATGAATAATAATAAATTTAGAGGTTAAATCCATACAAGTGAACATTATAAATAAAACTGTGAAAAATCTCAACTTATATGATTTTTTGTTTTCAGAAATGATAAAATAGACATCGAATTAAATTATAAATATATAAATAATCGAAATATCATTTGGAATAATATTATTATTAATACTTATTTCATGTGATGTACAACTTATTACATTACAGATAATTATGATGATTTAGTTACTTATATTTAGAATATTTAGAATTTTCATTTTTGATTAAATAATTAATGTGATGATTGGTATTGTTTTTCAGAAGCCAATTTTTCAATATCAATTGAACACCCTGTGGTGGCATATCTGATGCACGATTATGAAGATGTATCGTGAATACGGTTTTTTGAATTAGACTTTATAAAATATATAGCAGAAAATGCCGATTCACAATATACGTATTTTTAATAATGAAAAAATGTCAAGGAAAATTTTCGTATTGTTGGGAATTTTTCTTGCAAACATAGTTTCAAAAACTCTTAAGGTAGCAAATTTACTTTTGATTGAAGACAACAGTCAGCTTATAAAACACATAATTTCATTTGAAAATCGGGAGGTCGTACTGAGGTACCAACTGTCATTGGGTTGGTAAATTATTCAAATTTAGGAGTCAATATATTAAAATGTTTAAATGGAGAATTGAATTCTGTTATTAGTTCTGTAATAATATTTTAAAATTCAATAAAACGTACGTATTTTTTAAAGTCTTGACACAATGGTATATAGTATCATTGTTTTTGTTTTTATTTGCGTTTTTTAAATTTAATAGTGTTGGGCCAAAAAAAGGCTTCGATGGCCGTGGGTTGAACCTCCTTAGCCTAAACTATGATAGCTAGTAACTTGGAATTTTTTTAGGTATGTCTGTATTATAGTCTAGGCGTACAGTGAGAAAGGGTATTTAATTATTTTGATTTGAATAGGTTGAAAATGGGCAAAAATTCAAATGTAAATAATTGCATTTTTTCACCCTTTTTTCTCTCTCTAGCTGACGTCTTATGGCTGTATGTCGTGTGCGAAGTGGTTCAATGTTGGCCATGTGTACGCGTCTATGTCGATGTGGCTTTCTTACATCACGTCGTCGCTGTTTACTTCTATGATCGTATCTTAATCTACTTATACATGTGTAGTAACTATCACGAATTAATTAAATTATTACAGCTAAAATATAGAGATACAACTCCCGTAAGAAGACTGTGTCTAACATGAAATCTCGATTACTTGACATATGAGACTGAAATTAGGCAGATAGGTAGTTTATAAGTAGACGACGTCAATTATTATAATAAATTATTTATTGAACTAGTTAATAATATATGAAATACATTCAATAAGTAGAAACAATTTACATAATGTTTGAAGGCTTTTGAAATTTTAGAGGGGTTTACCCCCTGAGTCTCCTTATTTGTGCTTATGCTGGTTAATTTTTTGAATTTCATTTCAATTTAATTTTGCCTGATAATTTAACAAACTGATACATAACTGATCAATACACACAATAAATATTAATTTTATCATATTTTACATTTCTTTATGATGTTATTAATTTTCTAATTGATTCACCTAATCAAACATAACGTATATGTTGTCGGAACTATGTATAATTCAGGCATTGTATATAATTCCTAGGCAATATGTATAGTTCAGGCATTACATAAAATGCCTATGTGAATTTAGAAGATATTACGTTAAAACAATATTCCGTACAATGAGAGTTACACGATATATACATTTTTTTTTTTTACTCACAAACATTTTTGACTTTGGCACCTTGTTTTACAAGTACATTTTTTAAATCTTGCCCTGATTTTTTTTTAGTTTTAGTTCATTATAAAAATGTCCCATACTTAACATATTTAACCAATAAAACAGTAAAAAAAAACTCAACTAGATTTTAACACTCAGTAGTAATTATTGTGAACAGCGTACGGTAATTTTGTACTCCGTAGTGAAATTAATTTGAACACGAGTTTAATGAAATCAGACAAGATGAAAACGGCTAACCATTAAATTGTCAATATCAGTGGGTATTTCTAATTTAAGCAATAAATATACTAGCCAAACTTTGATAAGGCATTATATACTATGTCTAGGAAATGTGTATATTATAATATACTTTACCTCGCTGCTGCAGTCATTTTATAAAATGTCTAGGCATTATACACTAGGTGTATACATTACCTGAATTATACATATTGCCGGTAACATATAATCACAATTCAATATTTAGTTTGCTAAAACATTCTATATTCTTTTATGGTTAAGTCAAGTTGTTTTATACGTGGAAAAATTACATTTTTATTTTCATATTATTGCAATTTATTTCAGAAGACGTATTGAAAATAAAAACTAAAATTGGTAAATACAAAAACATTGTATTCGTACATTTATATTCATCTATTTGCCCCGTAACTACCTTGAACGTAAAATTTACAATGTTTAAAGGCGTGTAATGTAGTGATAATAATTTGGGACGTTACGTATAAATAAGTGTACAAAGAAATGATTAAAACAATAAAGCTAGAATATGGTGATGTAATAAAATATTTTACTCGCAATACTATTATAGTGCCCACATGCATTTTTCAAGGCAATAAATCTTTTCATATAAACGTTCTATTAATTAAATGAATTCACGTATA
This sequence comes from Therioaphis trifolii, assembly GCA_027580255.1. Lineage (NCBI taxonomy): Eukaryota > Metazoa > Arthropoda > Insecta > Hemiptera > Aphididae > Therioaphis > Therioaphis trifolii. The sequence goes on along the minus strand of CM050404.1, from coordinate 81,944,872 downwards.
TCGCGTACTGTATTTTAACGAAATTAAAAACTGTCGAATCGAACCATGAGAGTTTCAACCAACAAGCTCGATAGTAGAGGATATTTTTGTAATTTGATGTATGTACGATTTTGATCTTCAGAAAACTATTCTCAAAACTTAAAACTGACGTGGTAAATTGTTTAATTTTATTAGTTTATGCTCAATCAATGTCATAATAGTTAATTATTTAAACCCAATACTTCAGTATGTATTTTTTAATTTTGTTTTTTTAATATCTATTACTATTGTAATTTCCATAATAATGCTTTATTGTTTCGTTACTATTTTGTTCACGTTGAAATTCGCCACTGTTTTAAAATAATAATAATATTAGTTCTCTCGTGAATGTAAAATATTTAACAATATTATTTTTTGACAGTTCAAAAACACTATTTCTTCGAGTTTATTAACATTAAAAGTGTGATATGATTAATGACATAAGAAAATTGTTCAGACACGTCTAAAATACATACATACATTTTACATATATATATTTATATTTATTTATTCATAATATATACGTCGGTACGTCATATTTAATGTATTGAAGAAGAAGGCTAATAGAGCATTATTTTAAAAACGTATTTCTATTTTTTATTTTTTTGATATTATTTCGTACTTGTATTACGAGATTTTAATTTGAATATGATTTTAATTTTTTTTCATACAATCAATATATTTAATAATATGTCAGCCCTAATATAAAGTGAAATTTTATCAGTTTTGATCTTTTTTGTAAAATAGAAAATAAATCATTATACTCTAATACATATACATATAATGTACAATATAAATTTGAGAAAGTTATCATTTCGTGTCATTGAATTATTTAATTCTAGCCGCTGGACGTTTTGTTTATGCATATATGGTTTTCGACGAGTGCGCGTTCACATTTGAGTTAAATCGACGTCAAAAATAATATCGTTTATTTGGTCGGCGAATTCAAACTGAAAAAAATGTAATCATAATAATTATGTACGACGTCGTGTGCACTCGAAGGGGCGTCCCCGTGTTCCTTTGCAGTTATAGTGGACGGGCGTTCGTGCGTGCGTGCGTGTGCGTGTGTGTGTGCGTGTGTGTGCGTGTGTTAACACGCACTACCGCAAGGCTAAAGTTTGATTACGGACCGGCTCGTTTTCGGTCCGGGAGGCTCGTAATATCTCGAGGATTATAGTCGCACCGCCGCAACGGCAATCAACGTTTTTTGCTTCTCCGCGCGGCGAAAACGCTACGATAAAAACGTTCATTATTTCAAACCACCGGCTCGCCCGCCCGCCAGTGTCGTATTATACACTCCCGCGGTTATGCGCGATAAAAACCGGGGGTGAACAAAAAAAAAAATGTCCACCGTCCGAGTTCGACGCTTGCATATTACAACACGCCCGAGTACTTAATCGCCGCGCCACCAACGCCCGGCCTTGGCAAAAAAAAAGGCGCGGGTGACGAAAATCGTTAGTGGACGTTCAAATTTGTTCTTTTCTTCCCGCTGCCGTATTTTAATTTGAAATATTTCTTGCGGTACGCGATCGGCAATGATATCTAACACCATCGTCGTCGTGAGTGTCCTGTACAGTGTACATGGGTTCGTCCGTGCTCCGCCTCGGGAGCAATGCAATAGAGAATATCGTTTCGATGTGGTCCGTTGTTTCGCGTCGAATAAATGAAATCGTGAAATATACGGTCCGGTCGCTTGACCTTGTAGAAACAGAACGACCCTGGAGATGTTTTTCAACCGATTCTTTGAGAATCACAAAATAGTTTTTAGAATTGGCCTGTCCTTTATTTTTCCTAAAATTCGAGTCGTGAAGTTGGTCCATCACAAAAAAAATGTTTTTTGGAAAAGCCAGGTTAACGCAACGTTCAAAAGCCGTTTAGTGATTTCCAGCGAATTAATTTGTAAAATAAACTTTTGCAAATGAAACTCGTTAATTTTTTTTTTTTCGAATTTGTAGTCAATGGCGATAAAACATTCCGGATTCATCGTTTCAGACCGCCTGGTATACATTCCCATAGTTATGTGCGATAAAAAACAAAAACGAAAAAAAAACCCAAAAACGTCTATTGTCCAAGTTTTTTGGCTCGCACATTACATACCCGAGTGTTTAATCGTGCCCCAGCCACGGCCTCTTCTCGGTGTAAAACGCGAGCGTGACGAAAATCGTTTGCAGATATTTCATCGTTTTTTTTCCCCCTTTTCGTAATAACGGTTCGAAGTGTTTCGCTGCGTGTTCAGTGTTCATACTATTATCGTAAAGAAAGTACTTTTCACTTCCGCGAGCAATATAGGCCTTTACTCGAAAATAATTCGTCTCGGTAAAAATAATATTATTGTGTTCAGTGTTGTTACCGGTTTATCGTGGTCTTCTTGGATCAATAATATATTATTGCACTTTAAATCTACTTGATTTATTTTGCCCGTGATCTTTTGAACAATCAATTATTATATCTGTTACGAAAATAAAACGGCCTTGTATTCGGTCACTGTATTATTGTGTGTATATATATATATATATATATATATATATATATATATATATATATATATATATATATATATATATATAAATATATATATATATATAAACAAATAAATAAAATTAAAAAAAAAAATTCAAAATTACAGTATCATAGAAAAGTGTATGTGAAATCGTACGTGTGTAAATTTGTTTACGTCATTTATTTGTCAACTCTGTGAAGCATTTTGTGTAATTTTTGAATGCTCATAGTCTTGTTGCGATGATGGCAGCTTGTATTTTTTTACAATTTGGATAGTTTTTTAAAAGTTTTTTTTAATTCTTAATCGATTAAAAATTTCAACGAATGAATACAAGGTATATGTAGGACCCTATTGTACTTTACGCTTTGAACGAGATGACTCGTTGTATATTATTTGTTCATAGTAACGTGTTTGTAGGGGCTCCCCCGTGGCCCAATTAATTTGTCTGAATATATGTTATCGAGAATGTGCTGAACACAGGCACTCTATTGAATCCCAAATACTATTTGCCAATGTATTTAATTGTAATATTGGATAAAATAAGACCTTGGAAATCTATAAAATACTTAAAATTTCTTTAGGATCCTTAAGCTACATTGGGTTAAGTATGAAAAATGTTATTATTTTAATTCATCTGATTTATTTTTTACCGTGCATATTATTTATTCACATTTCTTATTTTATTTCTTAAATCTAAAATGTAGATTGAATTAGCAATGTCGATTTAGTTTTCCATGAAATATCTGCTAAGAAATTACTGGAAACAAAATAATTAACATTTTCAGAAAATTAAAAAAAAATCGTAGAAAATTAACAGATGAACCTTAGAATTTTAAACAGAACATTTTTTCTTAAAATCACTTTCAAACAATTGCTATTTTGATTTTCTACAAAGCTAATTAATCAAATTACAATTTTAGATTCTGAGTAAAGCGGAGGATTTCATAGTATTACAATGATTATTTTTCTGTATACAATTTTTCGGGTAGTAATTATTTTCAAAAAGTTTTATCCAGCATTTTTACTAATTAGAAATTGTATCTCTATGGTACTTCAAATGAGTTGTTTTTCTGTTTTTCGATAGTTTTTCTAGGTTGGGGAAGATGGTAGAATTAGTTGTAAATGACAATTTCATAAAATTGGTTTTAGTAATTCAGTCATAACTTGGAAATTTATGTTGCTAGAAACAAAATAGTGATATAATGTATGTTCATACACATGTGACGAAGGATTAAAAAAAAAAAAAAAATTGCCAACTTTTTGATTAAAAAACAGAAATTGCAAAATCCCTTGTTTTTTAACAAGTTTACCTTTTATAAAGATTACAATATTTGACAAAAACTTTTGAAAATTAAATATGAACATACACTTATAACAAACGATATTGAATTTTTTTTTGGTCAAACCATGAATAAGAATTTTTCATAAGCGTTCAAGTAAATTATAATACGATTTTTACGGAATCGATTGTTCTTATGACAATTTTCAAAATAAAATATTTATACGAAATATTGATCCATTAAGATCCATTACGAAATTTCGAATAAAGATAGAACAAAATCTTTTAAATCTTTTGATAACAAAATGTCTCATTTGTTATAATAAAACACTTTAAACAGATTTGATAAAAAAACATACCTACAATCAAACTAATAACGGTAAAATATATAAAATAGTTTATTTAACTTTTCAATACTGAAGCTTTGCTCATCATCTTTTAACTAAAGAAATGCTCTATCATTTCTTTAAGATTCACTACACCCATCCCTATAATTTTAAGCTGGGAGCTAAAAATACCACATGGTGCAAAGAACGAAGTTTTTTAAAATATTGAGATTCAGAATAAAAAATGTCTTATAAAAAATTACAGTTGTAACGCGGTTATATAGTACTTAGGGTTCTAAAATTTCATGAAATTTATTTTCTTGAAATATTTCGTGAAATATTTCATGAAAGTTTCATGAAATATTTCATTTACGCGAACATGAAAATTTTCCCAAAATAAATAAAAAAAGGATTGTTTTCCAATTAATACATATTAGAGCTAGTCAGCTATATTATGTTATAAAGATGAGAAAACACGTTTTAATTAGGTAGTATATCTATTCTATTCTATGAAAACATTGAAAACATAAATAATTTTTAAGCACAAAGTGTCCAATGCCTATGTTTTTTTATGTTACTTTTAGTTCTATAGTGTTTAATTTTTACTAAATTTATAATGTATAAATAAAGGTGATACCTCAATATAGCCTGAACCAAATTATATACACTTATACAGTTATACTTATACATAAAACATACTTACTATTCGTTTTTAACACTTGCATTTGTGAATGTTATCTTTACATTTATTTTTTACAAAACAATATTATTTATCTATTACAGATTTTACTTTTTTTTTCTCAAAATTATTTATGAAATGATTTTATCTCTAAATAAATACAAAAAATACAATATTAGACAGGTATCTAATTTGTAACTAGACACTTAAGATTTCTTTTGCAAATTACAATTTACAACACAAGACAAGAAAAAATAAATAAATAATCATTACGAAATATCGAACTATTATCAAGTAAATAAAATTCTTCTAGCTCCAAATATCATTAATAGTTACAACCACGGTCTTAGAAGATATCTTGTAAGACCGTGGTTACAACCTAAAATTTATAAAACTCAATATGTTTTATTATTTGGTATCTGGTATAAAACATGGAGCCTTCACAATACGCCGTGTCGCATAGATTTTTATAAATTCAGTGCGTAGGTAACAAAATAATTATTAGTGTATATTATGGTCAAACTGTAAGTCTATAATCAAGGAATGATAGAATCTGATTGATAACATTTCACTAATACATATCATATTATTATTTACCAACATCATGTCATGTATTAAAAAAAAAATGTATTTCATAATTTCATTGAAATATTTCAAATTAAAAACCCTAATAGTATTGATTGGAAAAAAAAACAAATTGAAATAATATTGAAAATATTAATAGTTGTTAGATTCGTCAAATCATCCTGGGACTCTTGAGACGGAAGAGTGTTAAACGTTTGTAAAACTCGGCGGTGATTCGACCAGCCGTCAAGAGTAGGTGCCCGGTGTATTCACGACAGGCACGCGTTCCAAACCGTGCGGTATCATCGGCATCGCGCGAAAACAGTCGCGCGGCGTGTAATCGATAGACGTCAAAATATGTTCACGCGCCCACAGGCGGAACACAGGCAGTGGCGTTATTTGTGGGTGGCAACTCGTGTATTCTTCCCGATTCAGAATTGAACTCGATCTCCGGCGGAAAATAGAAAACTTTGTAAACGCGTCTTATGTTAAAGCCGTTGACGTAAATATTGAATAATAATATATATATATATATTTTTTTACGGTTTATGCGTATTATCGATTACCAACTCTACGAGTAGGCGCTTACACAAACGGTTCATACTCATTGGCTGACCATTTTTTACCCTTTAAAATCAGGTGAATTATCGTTTTAATTGTTTATACCAGTGGTATTCAAACTTTTTCATCCCACGGCTCCTTTGTGTCTTCACAAAATTTCGACGGCTCCCACATTATGAATAACAAAAAGTGAATGTTTATATTGTATGAATTTTTTTTTTATAATTTATGTATCATATGACGTATAAAATATTTTTAAATAAGTAATTAATGCGAATGATCGTATTGAAGACAATTCAGCGTTTCCCAACTGGTGTACCTCGATGATAATAATAAACGTTTTTCGTAAAATGTCGATAGTAAAAATGTTTATTAAATTTAAATTTGATTTTACATGAATATTCCTAACCTAGATAAACACGCCATTTTTAGTTACTAGTAATTTACTAATATACAATCAATTTGGTATAAAAAGCCTTAAATAAAAAAAAACATTAAAAGAAAATAAATATATACCTAGTTATATATTATAATATATAAATATATCTTCAATTAAAATGTCTTCAATTAAAAGACGCGGTTCCCTTCGACAACTTCTGCGACGCCCCTGGGAGCCGCGACGCACAGTTTGAATACCTCTGGCTTATACCAATAATAATTATAATTAGAATATATTATTTTATATAATATTTTATCAGTTGAAGAATATCCACTAATAGTTATGTAAAATACCCAATTCTGGTAACTTAGTGACTGTAGTGTTATTTCAATCATAATTGAATACGTAAGGAAATAGTTTTTTATTCTGCACGAGTTATTTCAAATGGAAGACAGGGTAGGAAGCAATGGGTGAGAAGGGTCTGAGTTCCTATAAGTGACGTCATTTGAGAAGAAACAGGGTGGGCGTTTACTCTCCACCTCTTTGTGAACGGTGTGCCGGTATCTCATTGACTATGGCTCGAAACCGGGGACGGTCAACGATTTTTATTTTGATGTCAATTTTTAAAATCTAAATAATTATAAACTATATATAATAACCTAAATCCTACGATACAGTAGGCTGCAGTTGTAGGCTAGTGTATCACTGGTTTTTAATTAATAAAATGTTTGTATAATAGTTTGTTAAAAGTTGTATTTTACTATCTACAAATACAATATATTCGATGAATAACTAGGCACATCGTCGTAATTAATGGTAGTTTGAAGGATTAGTACTCTAAGCCAAGTGGTCATAAAGTACATAATATATTGAATTAACCCCTTCATAGTTTTGTGGTAAATATTCTTGAAAAATGTTTAAATATTCGTACTAATAATTTTTAATACGATAATGAAATTTGCACGAATGTAGTTGGCGATGTAAGTGAGAAGTAGTCAGTGAACGAATTTTCTTTTTTAATTTATATGGGCCGATCAAAATTCTTGTCCACCCTTTCAAAAATTGAAATGACGACACGTGTTTTAATATTTAATCAACATTTTTTTATAATTCTCCATGACGGTAAAGTTCTCCCTGAGCATAGATAAATTGAAAATACTCAAGTCACCGTAAAAATGTTTGATCATCAAGTCGGTAGAGGGTGGTCTTAATACAGTAAAAACAGAAATGACGCCACTGTTGTTACGCGATACTTTTCATTACGAGACATCGGTACGTTTTGCTGTCCAGAGCAATGTTTTAGTAGATAAGCCGATCATCGTATGCGGTGGTAAGACGGCCGACGTGTAGTGGCTCGGGAGTGTTTTTTTTTTTTTTTATTACACGACAGACAGTGGTCAATGGCAAGAGATTTGCACGTCTGTCTACTTTTACGTCCACGGAAGTATATTCTTTTATTTACTAAGCGAAGGAGAATAATCTATAACCTGAAAAAAAAGTTTCAAATTTACTTAAGCGATTGGTCTCCAGCCGAGGAAAACGTATTTAGGAATAAAAAGTATTCCGGATGTGCTTTGCGGAGAAAAAACAAAACTGAACCCATCACAGTTTAATGAGACCCCGTGGTAATTAACACCTATGCGCGTTCATATTATGTGCATACACAAAGTATATTATATTCATTTGTATTTCATTAACATTTGAATATTTAAATTTGAGGTACCCTTAACTGTTTGCTGTGTAATTTTTGTACGCAGAGATCTGAATATAATTACAATTCAAATTGTAATTAAGTGGATATAAATTTTTCCTGAGCATCAGTAAACTGGATTAGTTTATTTCAAGATCTTTGTATAAATGAAGCTGTCGATTTATTTTAATCCATAATGTTTGAAATCATTGATATATGTGTACCCAAAATAATTAAGTGTAACTCAAGCTACCTTTCGTGGTTAAGTAGAAATTTAAAAGATCTCATTTTTAAGAAAAAAATTGCTCCTAAATTGTTTAAGAGTTCTGGTTTGTTGAGTGACTACAATAAATGTAAATTTTACTCGAAAATAGATTATTGTAACTATATAAATAAAATTTAAACAAATTTAAAAACGCACCCCAAACAATTTTGGAATTTTATTAATTGTAAACGTAAAAATAGTTTTTAACCAAATTGTATGTATTTTGATAATGAACAGTTAACTACTTTTACTAATATTATTAATGCTTTTTCCAAATATGTCTCATGTGTCTATGAAAATTAGAATTCTATCAATGTTAATTACGTACAACCTAATCCACCTTAAGTCCTCCTTTCTTTTATCGAAACTGTTTCAATTAAATTATCCGAAGTATTTGAATCTCTTAGTTCTATAGATTCCTCTTCCAGTCCTAGTCCCGATTTAATACCAAAAGTATTTCTAAATAATTGTAAATAAACTATTTCCTCACCTCTATCTATTTAATTTATCACTCTCGTCTGGTATTTTCCTTAATATGTGGAAAACAAGATTCATTCGGCCCATTCTTAAGTCTTCTTCTGATATTTCTGACATATCTAACTATTGACCCATTTCCCTGCTCTCCCTAATACCTAAAATATTTGAATCAATAGTCACTAATAATGTACTATTTAACATGAATAATTTAATTGTTGACGATTAACATGGCTTTAGACGAAATAAAAGTACAATTACCAATTTGCTTAATTTTCGAACTTTTTTATCGGACGCTATTTCGAAGGGATCTAGTGTAGATGTGATCTTCACAGACATTGCCAAGGCATTTGATAAAATTAATCACCAAATCCTATTTATAAAATTAAAACAGAGTGATATTTGTGACCATTTTCTTTCATGGCTTGTATCTTTTATAAGTTATAGACGCCAAATAGTGACTTATAAATAGTTTTGGTCTGTTCCAATATTCGTTTCTTTGGAAGTCCCTCAAGGATCACATTTAGCTCCAATATTATTCCTTATTATTATCAATGATACAACTTTTCTAAATTCTTCTAAATTAATGTTTGCAGATAATATAAACATTTTTCGTAAATTTAACAGTCGACTTGATGCTAATCTACTTCAATCTGATTTGAATCTCTTTATGAATGGTGTATTCATAATAATTTTACCCTTAATACCAACAAATGTCAAATAATGACTTTTTCCTGAACTCGAGTCATTACTAATTTTCACTATAATATTAATGAAGTAATGTTAAATCGAACTACTGGGCCTGTTAAGGACCTCGGTATTCTTTTTGACATTAAACATAAATTTGATTGTTACATAAATAACATTATAAACATATTAAAAAAGATCATTGGATTTATTATTCGTAATTTTTCGGATTTTACTGATAAACATGCCCTGAAATCACTTCTTATGCTCCTTAGTACGCTCTGTATGTGAATATGGTCTCCATACCAAATAGATTTCAAATTAAAATTAAAAAAATCCAACAAAAATCGTACGGATCCTTGCGTTCAAATGTTCCATACCCAGGGAACCACATTCATACTCCCCACTTTTTTCCATCCTTAACCTTGAAACATTTTTATTTTGATTTATACTTTACGTATAAACTTTTTGTCGGAATAATTGACTGTCCAGATTTCTTAAGTCACTTTTCTTTCTATGTTCCTACACGTAGAGTTCGAATTAAAAACACATTTTATATCAACGTAGAATTAACCAACTACACAAGCAACACCACCGTTAACAGAAACATGAAAGCAATAAATGAATTAAGTATTGATATTTTCATCTCATCACACTTTCACTAATTTAAAACGTCCTATAACTCTGTCCTGAATAACAATAATTGCTATATAATAATATTGTACTTTTATATTGTATCAGTAATTGTAACCTTAGTTTTTAAGTAATGATTGTGTATATATATATATATATATATATATATATATATATATATATATATATATATATATATATATATATATATATAATGTACACTTTATATATTTATATTTTAATTATGTACTTGGGCCTGGCCCGTTTAAAATTTAAATAAATAAATATAAACACATATAAAAACAAATTACAATATTAATCATCACTTACTTTTAGTGGAACAACTTTTTCGCGTGGCTAATCGTCGTTAACTACTTATGAAGAATGAAACTATGTGCTACAATAAGAACAACATAACAATATTATTATATAATAATATTTTTATTTTCAAATTACAATATTATGCTAAATTTACATAGAAATTCAGGAAAGGGATTAATTTCGGAGCAATATTACGCTATAATCATAATAATATACATCAACATTTAACACTGACAGAATTATAATGGTTTATTTACAATATTAATTTATGTACAATTTTTTAACGTTTGTAATAGTATCTAATTAAAAAGGTAACTGATAAACTCATTTTCGCTATATAAGTACATATAGTCCGGCTCTATTAAGGTGTATATTATCGTATATTTATATTTATTTATAAAAGTAACTTTCGTTATGTACATAACAAAGTGAAAATGAATAGTAACTAAGAACAATATTATGAATTATAATAAATCATTCGTTGTTAGTTTTATAATTTTAAACAAATAACGATTTGAAAATACATTTATTTTGAAATTTAATTACAAATTTTTAGGTTAACATTTTTTCGAATTCTTCTAAATCATATTTTATCGTTCAATTTCTACTAGAGCATCTTCACATTTAGTATAATATAAATCAATACAGTTTTTAATAAAATTCCAAACAATTTTGATTCAACTTCATATATTTTAGTATAATATTTACGTATTCTGTAACGGTTGGATTACAAATTATAACACTTTTCTTCGTGTTTATAAATGTTTTATGTTAGACTAAAAAAAAAAAAGATAAAAAAAAATATTAATATGTTCATGGTTGAAAATAAAATGCAAACAATTTTTAATGTCATCCTGTGTCGTTTAAAAATTTATTTTTATGGATCGTAAGTGGTTTTCTGAATAGGAGTTTTTTTTTTTTCTTTTTTTTTATGAATGATGTTCTGAACTGTATGGTTGAACGGTTATCTTCTGAATAATTGCGGCAACTAATGGATGGCCGCTGAACGTTGTGGTGGAAATGAAATGTTTTGAATATAAAGCGTGAATCAAACTAAGACGCACATCTATACCGTATTAATTATTTCAAGACGCATAGTTAAAATAATAAAAAAAAAGTTGTGTTGAAATCGTATTGAATTTTCGCATACTGCTATATATTTTTCGAATTTCGTTCAACGTATATCTCAAAATAGTGGATATGTGTTGTCTCAAACTAATTTGAGTTGGTAATAAACTTATTGTGAGGTATGTATTTTTTTTTTCAAATTTGAACTATAAACAGTCAACACGCATTAGCTGTTATTTGTTAAAATTTTGAGAAAAAAACATATTTGTAGTGTTCATCAGTCAACTAAAAATAATAACGTTTTTAAGTGTCATTTGGCTTTCTACATTTTTACCACTTGAGTGACATTTTGACGTACTATGTCGCACCCATTTGAAATTTACATCGAAATGACTTATCCATATTCTTGTGCTTTTTTAAGACATTCCCTGTACAATATCTATATATTTTATAATATGCAAACCAATCAATTTTAATTTTGATATATTTTTTCTTTACCGAGAACTTTAATAATTCATATTAATATATTATATTATATAGTGCCAGATAAAGTAGTCGACACATTTTCCGACATTTTTCTAACTTGAGTTTTATTTTATAATTATTTTTCGAAACAGTTAATGCATTACGTTCAATGAATACTTTACATCAAATAGATAATACAAACACTCAGCCGCTACGTGAATATTAACAGCCGATGATTTCCGTAACTATGATCGGTCGAAATATCCAACGCCATGAGCCGTCAAACAGTATAAAATAATGCTAACATTTTGAATTTAATACAAGAAACAAAAAATTATATTAAATTATAATAACAATAAAAAAAAAACATTAATATAAAACCCATTATCGTAATGAGATATTTTCAGTGGGAAACAAATGCGTGCCCCACTTATCCCGTCGTTGGAGAATGAGCATTGATAACGGCGTGTTTAACATCATCTGTAAGAGAGAGCAAACGCTGCCATGGTTAATGTCCAAGACCAAGCGGCTAGTTTGGAACCTGCACCGTGTTCACCGTGTTGCATGGCGGCAGGGTGTTCGCCTGAAAAAGAACGAAATCAAAAGGTAAAGAAACATCGATTATTCATAAGCGCTAAGCGATTCAATATTCAAGAAGCAATATTGGGATCGAATAGAGACGTATTCCGACATTTTGTGACATCAATATCTTTCAAAAAAAAAAAATAATAAAAAATAAGATGAAAAAAACAAAACGAAAAATGCAACAAACATTGACTTGACGTACACGTATACTTTTATATATACGTATACATGAAGTACGTAAATATTTACAGAGTGGTTTTTTGGCAAAAATTGTTATAATGCTTTGAGCTGCATGCAGGGCCGGATTGGCCCGGCGAGTTACCGAGTAAAACTCGGTGGGCCGCGATGATTTTGGGCTGTTCAAGTGATGAGGGGCCGCTAACCTAAAATATGTTAATAGTTAAAAGATAAAGAAATGGAGACTAAATGTTGGACTTGCACAGACCCTATAGTACATACAACATACTACATGGTCAGGGCTGGGAGCTGGCGGAAGACATGTCTGGGCAGTGCATTTGCATAGAGTGGCATTGTGGCAATATGACCGAAATGACAATATTATGTTTGTGTTTAGATTCAATGCCGCCGTCGACATGTTGACTGTCGTTAACAAATCAGTTATTTGAATTGAATGTAACATAATTTTTATTTTTAGTATTTATAGGTTAAAATGGTTAAATATAATATTCCATAAAGTACAAGCATAGAACAATAGTACAAATAGGTAAAGCACTAAAGTTCAATAGGTAGAATGCGTATGCAAATATATAGTATCTAAATAAATCTTTTGTTTTAACGTTCTAGTTTAATTATTTCACTATCTATACACATTATTATAATGCTATATTATTGTCCAATGGGTATTTATTTGGCTGTATTGGATAATTTAACATGTTTGATAAACGAAGTGGTGGCGCAGAAAAATCAACCTCCATAAGTAGTAACTACTAACTACCAAATAACTTTAAATAATTGTATGATTAATTATTTATTATTTATATTTAATTATTTTATTAACCTAAATCTTGGTCTACGGGCCGAATGGATCAGATATGTTTATGTTATGTATATAATTTTCATGGTAATCGCGATTAAAATTATTTTTACATCGACTCATAATATAGTAGTTAAAAAAAAGTACGCCCCACTGTAATCTACGATTTCCTATCAATTGGGTATTTGTATTCTATTTATATCATTGGAGTTTTATCTGTACTCAGTAATGTTATGAAATTGTGTGTTTAATCAGTTTAATCATTAATGTGAATTGTCAGTTAATATTGTTATTATTCACTTTACCATAATTTAATATTTACTATTTTGGGGCACACAATTTGTTATTGTGTCTGTGTGTGTCTATATATTACTCTGTCTTGCCATTCGTCAGCACATTTTCGGTATATTTTTTGTTTTTAAGTTTTTATTTTTATTATAATGAGTGATGTAAATTCCTCTAATAAAAGAAAAGGAGGAGCTCAAAAACAACGAGAAAAAGTTAAAATATTATTAAAAAAATCTAGTGAAAATTGCAGCAAAATAAACAATTATTTTCTACCAGGTAAGACGATTTTTAATATTGAGTATCAACTGATTACTGAAATAAATAAATAAATAATTATTTAGAAATACAAAATAAATAAATAAATGAATATTTATTTTTCAACAAACATAATATGAATATGTCAATATTCATATAACAAGCATAGGCGTTCGTAGGCCGTAGACTAAAGTTTCCAGTTGAGTCTTACACCTTAACATTGTTTAAAAAGTTTTTCTATTTATAATAAATGTCCTTTTTATTTTATTCAAAATAAACTATAAATAATTAGTATTAGGTATAAAATTGTTTTTCCTAAATTTTGCACTAGTAGTTTTTAATATACATAATTTTAGATTCTGAGTGAAACGAAGAATGTATTGGTTTTACAATGATGTGTTTTTTTTATGTATGTGATCAAATTTTCTTATAGTAAAAATGATCCGAAAATCACGTCCAGTATTATTTATCGATCATAAATTGCATGTAGATGGTCCTTTAAGGGGTCTAAAAGCTCTGCCACCAATAGTTTTTCTAAGCGTAGGGAAAAACTACCAAAAAACTGAGTAAAAATACTATCTTTTGCCGTCAACACGTTTTTCATAAAATCAGTTTTAGTTAATTAGTCATAACTTCTAAAGTAATATAGTTAGAAGCTTGACATTTTCACCAAGTCTCAAAAATACTCTAATACACATTTGACGAAAATTTAAAAAAAAATTATCTAGTTTTGGGCTAAATATAGAACTTTGAAAATTTTGAAAATCTCTTGTTTTTTGGGAGTTTTTATCGAGTTTAATTTTTAATTTTGTATAAAAAGTTCTGAAAATTCAATAAATGATCTTAATCATATGATTTTCTAACAGAACTGAAAAAGTTTTAAAAATCGATAATCAGAATTTTTTTTTAAACACATTTAAAGATCGATTTTTGCCAAAAATCATCATTTTCACGTAAAATAGCAAATTTTTCGATTAAAACCCTTTTAAAACTTTCAATTATTAATTCGGTAGAAATTTTTTTTTATCAATCGATTCGTCATATTATTTTCTCTCTATGGTCTGTTTCATAAAAATTTACTGAACAAATTATTTTTATACGCATTTAAAGTTCGAATTTTATCGAAAAATAGAGTAATAACGGTAAAATTTGCCGTAAACGAAAAATTCATTAAATCAATTTAGGTAATTAGCTTTAACTCTATAAGAAATTAAGTTAAAAATTTAAATTTTTACCATAATCTAGCACTGCTTAAATACACATTTGACGAAAAATTCTAAAAAATTCAACCACTTTTAAAATAAATTTAAAATATTGAAATCTCTTGCTTTTTGGGAGTTTTTATCAATTTAAATTATAAATTTTTAGTAGGAATTTCTGAAAATGTAATATGATCTTATATCTAAAAAAAGTAGGTAAATCAATGAATGTTATAAAACTCAGAATCGTTTTCCCGAAACCAATGATTTATCATTAGTTTCAAATTTAAAATAATGTAATACAATAAAATCGTACATTGAGGTGCTTTAAACCCATCACCATTATCCTACTCACGGTACGAAGAATGTCCGGCTTTTTATTATTTCAGTTGGTAATTTATGTTGAACTGTGCCCATATTTGTGCTGTATTTAATGTACATACTATTTTTTTCTTCATAGTTCATAATATTGAAACGTCACCGATACAAACAGTGCAACTTACTGATGCTCTCACATCTGAAGGAAAAGATTTAAGTTCAATTAATGATCCAATTGGTAAGTTTTATGAGGTATCAATGAAGCCTTGAGCTATAGAATAGTTGAATTTATGTTTGGATTCGGGGCAAAAATATTCTAGGTGACATTTAGGATTAATAATGCAAATTAATTATTTAAATTACTTAACATTTGTGGATGATTCTTTTCTCTAGTAAAATGCTTATATAATTTTGGTGGGTTTTACTTTTTTTTCTGATTCCGATTGACTTAATAAAAATTAGTTTATCCTGCATTTTTTTCAAAAATTTGATCATTTTCACTATTGATGTATTTTAACTTCTAAATATTATTTCCTAGATCAATTTGGTATTTTTGAACCAGAAGTAATTGTGTATCAAACTGTAGAAAATTTGCCATGTATTCAAAACATTTGTGTAACCGATTGTAATGAAGAGATGACTCAGAAGACGGTAAGTTGTCCTTTATTTAAGTATTAAAATCATTAAATTTGAGCAACACCAATCAAACTAAACAAATAATTTATTCAGCTGGTACCTATTTTACCATTTTTGATATCTTAATATTTCATTTCAGTAAATTTATAAAAATATAAATACAATGTTGATTTTTCTCCAATTTAAAATAAAAATTACTTTTTTTTTTACATTAGTACATTTTTTCTTAAATTTTTATTTGCCATTTAGAATATTCAAGAATTGTCATCAGATGATCAATATTTCAAGAAACCTAATCAGAATAATCTTCATTTATTTTTCAAGTTTCACCCAAAACAGCCAGTTAATGATGTAACTTTCAATCCAATAATTGCGTTTTATCGGAAGACTAATTCACAAGCTTTCAAACGGGAATGGCTATCATATTGTTCTAAAAGTCATAACTTTTTCTGTTCTTTTTGTTTGGCATTCGGTAATGAAGACAATCGATTCACAGTAGGTTGCACTGCTGCTTATTCTAATAACTGTTATGCTAGAATTAAAGAGCATGAGAAATCAAATGAACATGAAAATTGTTGTGAAGCATTTCTGCTCTATTCAAAATCTAGTAATATAAAACATCACTTTGAATCTGGTAGACTTTTTGAAATTCAACGTAAAAGGGCTGTGTTACAAAGAGTTATTGATACCATTAAATTAATTGGAAAAAGAGGCTTGAGTTATAGAGGTGCAAAAACTGCGGAGGCTGCATATACGTTAATTGATGACACTCTAGATCATGGTAATTTTCTGGAAATTTTAAAACTGATTTCTAATTACGATCCACTTTTAAAACAACATATTGAAGACGTTGTTCATAAGAGCCAAAAGTTTAAGAAAAATAAAAGCCAAACAATGGCCGGCCGTTCAGGGCTTATAACATTAATATCTAAAACAACAGCTGATTATGTTTTGGAAGTTCTTGGTACTTTGATGAGGCAAAGTATTTCTAAAGAAATCAAAGAAAGTGGTTTTTACTCAGTTCAAATTGATTCCACGCAAGATATCAATGTACACGATCAACTGTCCATCATAATACGATTTGTTGATAATAAAGTAAAAGAGCGTCTAGTAGCATTGGTAGATTCTAAAAGTAATACTGGTAAAGATTTGTTTGACACTGTTAACATGGTACTTAAACAATTAAATTTAGATGTAAAGGATTGTGTAGGAAGTTCCACAGATGGAGCCAGCAACATGCAGGGTCAGTACAATGGGTTTACAGCTTGGTTAAATAAAGAAGCTCCAAATCAAGTTCATGTCCATTGTTATGCTCATGTGTTAAATCTTGTTATGACCGATACGACTAAAGTATGCTGTGAGAGTGTATCACTTTTTGGGCTTCTTAATACATGTGCAGTTTTTGTACGTGAATCATATTTAAGAATGGCCAAATGGGAAAGTACAAGTAAATTCAAGTTCATTTCAGTAATTGGGGAGACAAGATGGTGGGCCAAAGATAGATGTTTAAGCAAAGTTTTTGGTAATTTTAAAAATTATGAAAATGCTTTATTTCCTGATATAATTTTAACAATGCATGAAATATTTGTGTCTGAAAAATTTGTTCCTGATGTAAGATACAGAGCAAAAACATTAATTGATTCATTGTTGAAGTATGAAACAATTCTTACAGCTCATGTATTTCTTCAAATATTTGTAAGTACAACACCAGTTTCTTTATACTTACAAACCAGAGGAATGAATGTAATGCAAGCATTCACCATGGTAAATAAAACAATTGATGATCTTAAATGTCAATCCCGAAACTTAGATGGAACCATCGATATAGTTAACACATATGTAAAAGAAATTAACAAAAAATTGGAAGAAAGAAGCTTAGAATACAGCATTCCTGAAACATTTATTTCAAAAAGAAACAAAAAGCAGAAAAAAGTACCTGGAGAAAATGCTAGCGATGAGTCGATAACTGATCCTAAGAAAAAGTATAGAGTAAATGTTTATAATTTGATTTACGATCAAGTTATAACAAGTTTTGAAAAAAGATTTATCAAACATGATGAATTGTACAAAAATATGTATTATTTGGATCCTAATAATTTTTTTGCTTTTGAGAATGCTTCTATTTCAAGTTTTGAATGGACAAGCTCAGTTCTGACCAGATTTGACCCAGAAATTAATGCTGGAAACATATATTCTGAATTACAAGATTTTATAAAAAAATGGCCCGTTATAAAAAATGTTGCGATTCGAGATATCACTACAACAGAAATTGCTGCATCAGATGAAGAACAAGAAGATGAAACTAACGATGTAAATGAAAGTTATTTAAGCCAATCCAAAATCTTGTCATTATGTAAAACCTCCTGTAAAAATTGTATTTTATGCTGCTTTGAAGTTTTACAGCAATATAGATTGCATACATCAGCTTATTCCAATTTATATTTGGTATATAAATATATTATGACTTTATCATGTACCCAAATCTCATGTGAAACTACCTTTTCAAAACTTAAATTTGTTCAAAATAAACTTCGGAACTGTATGTCACAAAATAAATTAGAAAATTTCCTTTTAATGAGTATTGAAAAAGATGTACTAGTTAATATAAATAATGAAGATGTAATCGATTTGATTGCCCAAAAAAGTATGTTATTGTCTAAATTACTATTGTAAACTATTTTATACATGAGTATTATTTTATGATTTTAATTATTAATATATAAGTATTATCTTATTGATTAAAATACTTAAAATTATAAACTTTATTACCTAATTGAAATGTTACTATGGTCTATGATTGATAAGTAAAAAATAAATTAATTATAATCCTTTTTTTTAAAAATTTAATCCAATTCTGATAGTGCTCAAATATGAAATTTAGGGGTGCAGCTAACTTGTTAGCTAAACAAAAGCAGTCAACTATGTCAAAGCGAGCCTGCCTACAGTAAAATGATTAAAAAAAAAATTTGGGTCAAGGGCTGCCGGTTTGTAACTGGGCCGGAAAAGTACAGAAAACTCGGTGGGCCGAATTTGTCCAATCCGGCCCTGGCTGCATGTTATTTGCATCTAAATGTTTTAAGTCCCCACGCATTATGTTCCAGGTGCCTTAACCGAGCATGATTTTAAAGTGTGAATGTTCTAAAGGAGTTAAGCGTTCAAACTGTTTATTTTTTATGATATTGTATTTATTATTATCTTTTTAAATTTTGAAAAAACAAAAATTCAATAGATTTCCAATCTATTTTTATAGATAGATCATCTGCGATAGATCGGAAAACACTGGATTTGGATTTCAACAAAAATATTTATGTTTTTTTTTTATTTGAAGCACAATAAAAGTCTAAAATCATTTTTGTTAAATATTCCCGAAGATATAAAGACGAATTTAAGACTATTAATCATGATTCTAACCGAGTATAAAAATTAAATGTATTCATCGCTTTCACTGATTTCGTTATCTGTCAACGTTGCATAGCTTATAGTTTACACAATACAATCAGAACATAAAATATATTTCTGAGGAATAGTATTGAGTAAATTGTGTACGTGTTTTTTTTTAATCTTGATAGAAATACATTTATTGTCTGAAAAATGTTTTTAAATCAGTAACATCCCATTGGGCATTCAACCTGAAGCACTTATCGTATAAAAGCTCTCACAAAACACGCAAATAAATAGGCCTCTAGCGATTTTTCGCGTATCAAGACGTACATGATGGAAACAGTCGAACATAAATCGACGTTATTGCTCCTGGACTTTTTCCTTGCGTTATCATGTGAAATATACAAGGTTATCGGACGTTTTATTTAAGGTATCATGTTTGTTAATTCTGTTGCATGCACGAATGTAAAAAACTAGGAACGTTATGTATTCGGAGTTTTTATTTTGTTGAGTTTTGGTCTTATTATTCTATAATAATTATAAAGAAGTATTTTGCAATGAACAGATAAACTTCATTCAATCACAATTTTCCATTTAACTTTATCATTACGAGTTATTTTGAATGTGATGTAGTGTGTATAACTGTATTCAGTCTAATATGATTTGATAAAATTAAGTATTTTAAAGTAACTTGTCAAAAGACACGTTTATTCCATTAAAACGTATGTTATGTTTTCCCGAGCAACGGACACCTGAGTTAGAAAACACTATTTTAGTAATTCCGATTTTTCGAAGTTTATTACTTTCAACACTTAACCTACAGCTTATTTATGTTTAAAACATACTAATTGTAAATATAACAATTTAGAACTTGAATGAAAATATAACACTGACAGTATTATACGTAGATTTTATACGTCAAAGTGTACTTTTCCGAAGAAATTCGTAAATAAGTGATGATAATCTTTATCAAAATACTATATTAAACGAATAAATTATAACTTGAGCGATCGTATTACATGATTATAATAATGTTTCATTACACTTTTTTTAAAATTATTTCTAGACTGTGATCATTCACAAATAAAATATTTAGAAAGTCATTGATGATTTCATGCTGATTTATACGTTTAGGTATATTTCGAATAAAATACTATGACAGAACTATTGGTAATCCATTTAAATATTCGAATCAATTATGTGCATTATAAGTATTTACGATTTAAAGCAAGTTCGTATTTTGTTATTCACTTTTAATTCAGACATCTAAATGTTCAAACGTCTTCAAGCAACATAAATAAAAAAAAAATAAAAAATGAAACCTCTATTTAAGTCTTTGTGATATTTTTTAAGTTCGAGATTTCTGTATAAAAAAATAACGTAAATACATGAACTTGAGTTGTATTGTTAATTCATATTTTTCATTTCAATAAAATGAAAGATAAATGATAATAGCAAATACCATTAGTTTTTCGTCAATAATATGCAAAATTAACATAGCTTTCATTAATTAATAAAATACTTCCAATTTTTCAATTTTATAATCGCTTCTTTTTATAAAATATTTATAAATATGACTGAACCACCTCAAAGCTTTTTATTTTGTAAACCATCAAAAGATACGAAAATACTTAAATTAAGCATCTTCTTTCGTTAACTTAAATATTAATGACAATAATTAAAATACTACGTTAAAATATTGATATCATCTACATATTTTGCGTGTTTATAAATTTATAATACGAAGAATTATGAAGTCCGGGCTATAAAAAGCATAAGAGAAATACAAATTTAATTTTGACTTTTTAAATCCTCTTAAAATGTGTTTGATATATTCAAGAATTTAGTTTTTTCGTCCAAATAAATAAAACAATTTACTACCTAACGCAAGTTAGTAAACGTTCGAACCACATTTAAATCAAATTTTTCTGAATATGTTTGTAAAATTTTAAGGCCTTTGAAAATATCGAATACATAAAAATTTGGTCTTAAAATAATTAAATAGTTTCATAAATTTTAGAATTTCAAATTTTCAATAAATTGGTTGGCCAAATGACAATAATTATTGTTCACATTAAAACGAAATACTCACTAATAACTCTGACATTTTCAATCGACGTTTATAGTTGTTGTGTTCTATACAATTATGTACTTGATATGACTAAATTAATATTCACTACTTAAGGTGCTATTTGAAGTTGTTTTCATTACTATAAACAATATTAATTATGAACTTTGGTTGTAATTAGAATTTCTTTATGAATTTGTATTTACATTACAATTTATAACGGTAATTATGTTTGACTCACAGATTATTTTGTGAATAATGTGATATAGTATTCGTAAACAACAATATTCAACTTTTGTATTCAAGTGTTCTACATGTTGTCAACTTGTTCTTTAACTTAATTTTTTAAAACGATATTCTATGAAATGTTTTTTTTTTAACCGATTAAAAAATTATCTAATGCTGTGTTTTATCGCGATGATCATTATTTAAAGTACTTATACGCTCGTATTTATTTTGATAACATTGAGTAAACGTGGATGTTTTCGTTTCGTGATTGCAATATTTAATTTTAAATCTTTAAATATTTAATTAATTTTAAACGTCAAAATACCATTTTCTCTATATAGGTACACGTTTCGTGAAAAAAAATAATGTCACTAAAGTGGGTCACGAATTCGTTCAAGATGACTTCGGCTATGATTGCTTGTACACACCACAAACTCTATTTTAGTTAACTTACGTTAATAATACTTACGATACAGGAAAACTTCGAATAACGTTTAGATACATATCACTTATAGCTGAATGGATATTCAGTAGCAACATTTCATGGGAAGAGGTAAGCGGAGAGTGGTGGATAAATAATCACAAGTGAAATTTTACCAGAGATCATAAACATACCGGGGTAAATGTCCCCGAGGGAAATTTTATTCGAGGGTAAAATTTCAAAACCACTCCCGGTAAAATATAATATGACCATTACCACAAGACTGCAACACCGCGATCAAATTAATAATTTGTTGTTCTTATACTTGTTTCGATTCAACGGGAAATTTTCAAGAAACTCAACATTTTTCATACGAGGTTAATCCAACTATAATAATATTATCTTTATCATTTTGCAAAATCTCGAAAGTTGAAATAGTGTTCCATTTGCCAAATATCCCTTCATTCTCATCTCCAATAAAATATTTAAAATGTCCCGGAGACATTTTGTAACGATTTTTTTTCATTTATTACATTTAGTTTTTTAAATTACAATTAAAATTGATATATTGTTAAATACATTGAAGTAAACGAGGGAAAACGTAAACAATTATTTAAATTCATATTTTTGGAATTTGACATAATTTTCTTCGGAAATATTTGGAAAATATTTTTATTTGACAAATATTGGACCTAACAAAACAATGAAACAATGGCATGACAATTAATCACATTTTCAAATGTTCACGAGACAGTTTTTTTTTCTTAAAATAAGAGTTAGTTGTTCAAAATCACGTGATGAGGTGACATTTAACAGCCTTTATTAAGATTGTCTCAACGAAAGTTCTATCCCGTTAAAAATTGCACGGTAAATATTAATTACCACTTCAGATTTATTTAAAATGACAAAAAACCAAAAGCTGCAATCATTTAGCGAATGATATTAGATTTCCTCGTACTTCGTCCATCGTAAAGATACGGGTCGATAAACATCAGCGGTTGGAGACATTTCGTAAGAGGGCGTGAATCGTATCGATTTCGGAACACTTAAAATATTACCGAAAGAGGAGAAGTCGAAGATAAAGAGGTGAATATTCACCGGGGACGGTTTAACGGGAACAAACACGTACCGACAGAGTTTTCGAATCGGGGGTAGACGCTAGATTTTACCTAGAGACGTTTATCCCCAATCCCAGTAACCGTTATCTTGAAGGCCGAACGACCGCTTCGGGTGAGAATTACATTGTTTAACGTTATGATGATTTATTATTATTAGAGAAGAGAATTATGTGGCCTAAAAAGCAATTGATTATACGTGCAGCTAAGCGCTGACATTTTATACACAAAATCACAAGGTCACAAAACACTGTATTTTGGTGTAAATCATTATTTTTTCGATCAAATAATAAAAAGACGTTCAAGTATAGGAGTTTCCAATTTTTTCTATTTTACGGTGGATCAAATCATTTTGCAATGGAATGGTTTTGTGGCTCGACATTGTTTGGGGAGGATAAAGTAAAGGCGAAGAAGTAGATAATACAATTATATGGAGAAAAGGGTTATGACAAGTCACCAGTTGATGGATAAAGTAACGATAAATTAATGGAGTTGTATCAAATAAAAACGTTATTGATGAGCTGATGACTCATTAGATTTTTCGCTATAATTTAAATGTTTGTGAACAACTCAACCTAAACCAACGATTGTTTATATAATATTATCAAATTATCATTGAAAAACTATGTACAGTAAAAACGTTAATGAATCATTCATATTTTTCAGTGTTTTAATATTAATTTATATTTTCAAAAAATTGGTCAGCTATGTGAGCTAATTCGAAAAAACCAATGGGTTTGAACAAAAAACCGATGGAATACCATCACTAAGCATATTATTATAAATACCTGCCACTGTTATACATGAGATTCACAATAGAATATCCGGGCTTTTAAGAGTATAACGACACAGTTATAAGAATCCTCATTCAACCAACGTAATTCGTCTAGTTTTTATTTTTTTATTTATTTTTTTGTTTTTCGTTAACTTGGAAAATTCATACACGCTCGAATTTAGTGAGGAGAACGGTACCGAGCCGATACTCAAAATCGTTTCGCGCCCTTGTAACCGTAGTTAGTGTGATCACGTTCACGTCTAATTCGTTGCTATATACAAGGTTTACCGGTATCCCACAAAAATAGTTGTCTGTACAATTCTAACCCTGCATAAAACCCAGGGGAAAATAATCAAGGAGTGTTGGTTGAGGGACCTCAGAGAGTGCAACGAGAGTATTGCGTACCTGATCGGCGCGTATACGGCCGAAACCGAATTTGTTTTAAGAATCGACGACTGAAGGTCAGTTTAGGTTAGGTTAGGTTAGCTTCCATAAGGTTTGTCGGATACCACGAAAAATCAGACGACGTACTCAAATTTTAAGCGGGTACCGCGATTCGATAAGTGCCGTCACTTACGTGGCACAACGTTTATTATATTATAGGAAAGGGGTTACGTGCTCAAAAATCATGTGTTTAACGCCGTGTCTTCAAACATAAAGTATTTGAAAGATCGTATACGTATATGTTTGAATGTGTTCTTTAAAAAGGTTGTATGTTCAAAAATACATAGACAATGCTGCTACGAAATAATGAAATGAGCATTTAATATTATTTCATTGTACTTTGAACTCGCATGTCTCAAATAATCTTAAGATACTATATGCATGCACAATAAAATAGCCTTTAAAATTAGATGCTTAAATGTGTTTTGTGGCAACCCTTTGTACTTGTTTCCAACACCCCAAAATATATTGATTGCAATATTCTAACTCAATCATTCAATTTTAAGCCTTGCTCCCAGAAATTTAAAGTTAAGTAGGTAGTTTGTTATTTTTTTTTTTTTTTTTTTTATAATTCATGGGATGTCACAAATTCTACAAAAAATATTAATGTCCAAGAGTAATCCAAGAGTCTCTTAAATTCGTATTAAATAATATAATATTTTGTTTGTCAATAATACGCTCAGTTAATGCTAAATTAAATGGTGTGCAATGAATAGTTATTCTATTGTACATTTATATAAGTTAAAAGTTTAGTTTTTTATAATTATTTCAATAAATTTGGCGTGTCAAAGATTTTTTAACATATGATAATGAATAAACAATTTTTTTTTTTTGTATTTTCGTACATGGTATTTTTTGTACATAATGTCATCAACATAATGACCGATTTTGTTTTTTGTTTTGTTTTTTGATTAACTAATGATATATATTTTTAAAATTTGTTATTTTTTTTCAAATACAATATTATTATCTATTGAAACTGGTAGTAAAACACGCAAAAATTTTCGTTTAGTATTTTCAAAAATACGATCTCTCGTACATTTATGCTATTTTTGCACTGGCCGTATTCGTACGCTTGGCGTCCGAACATACGGACCATCCGAAACTAGTGATTTTCACGACATGCCGTCTGTTTTTTTTTTACGTCGTATTACTAAAATATTGTCTTTTGAAAATACTATCACGCGGGCATTGTTTCGCTGCCGCGGGTGGGCAGAACGCGGCAGATCACTCACCGTTCAGCACGTGTACGAACACGGTGGCCGTGTTCGCGTTGCTCGGCTGGCACGTGTAGTTGCCGGTGTCGGACAACCCGGCTTTGGTGACCAACAGTCGGCTGGTGGTACCCGACTCGGTCTTCTCCGTCTCCAGGCTGATGCCACCACGGCCGCGCGGCGAGTCAAAGTCCACCACCTTGGTGCCCTGCAGCCACACCACCGAGCTGGGCGGTGTCGAGTGCACGTTCACCGAGCACGTTAGGCTGATGGTGCTGCCTTTTTTCACGTAAACCTCGGCGGGTCCGTGGATATTGGCTTGGGCCGCTGCAACAGTACCGGAAAAGAGGAGGGATTGGGAAGAGGAGAAGGGAAAAAATTTTGAATTAAAAAAAAAATAATAATAAAAAAATCGGTTAAGACGATCGTTTTGACGTCGACTCGTTGTTATACCACGGTCGTCGTCGTCGTCGTCGTCGCCGTCGTCGGTAAGTCGGTCACGCGGGTCAAGGGGAAGAACGTCTGATCAAAGTTACGATTTAGAAAACATTTTTTTTTTCGTTCAAATGTATATGAGTTGGGTATTTTAAAGAATATGAATTAAAAAATTATAAAAAAAAACATGTTTGTTTTTTTTTCAATTCGTAAAATAAACCGAATTTCGAAATGTTTTAATCTATGTCATTGAACGTGCGTTTTGATTGAAATGATCTTAGACCTACATTTCGAGTATTTACAATTATTAGTTTGTAATAATGTATTAGGTAATCTAGAGATGTTTCATGACATATGGATGTAGACATGTTTTTAATTTTGATTTGTTCCATAAACTGTTTTAATTCAAAATTTTTTTTTGAAATCGTGCTTTTAAAACAAATAATTATTTTTAGAAACTGCGAAATATAAAAACCATAAGACATCGTTATATTGACTCACAGTTCTACGCTATATATCCCGAATTTCAAATCATATCCAATTGAATAGGTGTTATAATTTAGTAATTCAAATTTTAAATTTTTAAAGTCGGAACCGCTTCAAAAACTGAAAATTAATAAAGCCATTGTCTTAAAAATATTTCAAAATTTAAATTTAATCTCGTTGTCAACCGAAAATGCGTATTACATTGAATCAAACTGAGCATAAAAAATGACCGGACATTTTGTTAGACGTTCCTCTTATAAAGACTATTTCTGACGGTGTTCCTTGGTGAAATCACCGTAAGCTACAGTCGGTTGTCCGATAATAGCCACGGTTTGGATTTTTCGTCTCATCGTTATGCGTGTTTTTCACGGTTGAATATAATAAACATTATGCACGACAAAATCGTATGTAGGCGTGTCGGTGACAAAAGGGGTTTTGGTTTAATATGGGCTCTGTTTTCTCTTCATTAGGTATACCGTGAAGAATTTGAGATCATAGGTAGAGAAATATGGGCACGTATGTAGAGGAAACGTGCGCGTCGTGATCGACGTCACTGCAGGCACGCAGACACCTATTTTTATTTTGTCACAACACTGCAGATACCTTGCACCAAGAATCGGGCGTCCGAATCGAAATCACGTACGTAAAAATCATGCCGTAAGCCGTAATAGCGTGACCCCGTGGTTCAGTTCGGTTACCAATGGTTGCCAACGGTTACTAAATATATTATCGTTATATACCCGATTAAATATCAATAATACCACAGTGTGATTTTGTTAGTGCATTCGTTTTAACAATGCATTGATGAGCACCACTACATAGGTGTTATGAATTATAATCGGAAATATTGCCCTTCTAGATCTTTTAATACACTATACTGCGGGTTACGCACATAAGTACGTCCAAACTTCTATTAATCATTTGTATGGGTTCTCTATGAGCTATGATGAATACCGACCACCGAGTCGTTGTGACCGCAAGGTAAGTTCTCCAAATCAGCCGATATTGTCACGACTAATTTACTAGAGCTAATATCGAACGCTGTAATTAATTATCGAAACCAGTTTAGTGTTACAACTCGCATTATTCACATTGCACTAATTATAATTTATTAATCACTACTTTTATGCGTCAACGATATTTAATTCAAAGTATGCTCGAATACGTTAAAAATCAAATTTCTAAATCGATTCACATTCGCTTCAATTCAATCATAATGGTAAACGATAATATATGAGCACCGATTTAAATTTGACAAATGTAAATTCAGTCTTCATATACATATACATGTGATT
This sequence comes from Therioaphis trifolii, assembly GCA_027580255.1. Lineage (NCBI taxonomy): Eukaryota > Metazoa > Arthropoda > Insecta > Hemiptera > Aphididae > Therioaphis > Therioaphis trifolii. The sequence continues at coordinate 81,916,826 of CM050404.1, read as the reverse complement.
CATCGAATAACTACACTATCTTTAACCTTGCAATACAACTAATTCTAAAATTCATCTGAATTCATTTTTGTCATTTTAGTGTACTTGTCTCTATTTTTTTCTCTGATCTAATTGACCATAATCGATGTGTACTTATAAACGTTTTATAATGTATGAACTTCCATATTGTTTCGAATACCATATTGAAGAAATTGAAGTATATGAACATAGAAAATGTTTAAAAAAACATATAACACATAATTATTATACAAAAAAAAAAAAAATTTTACTCGGACATAATAATTTATGAACTTTAACAAACACATTTAAAGAGATCTTTTTTTTAAATTTATAAAATGACATATTAGTCATAGTATAAGTATTTTGATCAATCCCCTATTTCCAATTACCAAATTGACTGTGTTTTACGATAGATATCAAATCAACGTGAGTTCCTCCACCATTGTTGATTCAACGCATGTGTTCACGTGCAGAGGCTATCATAGGTTAGGTTAGGTTGGGATATACTTAAGTGTGCGTGCGTGTATGTGTGTGTGTGTGTGTGTGTGTGTGTGTGTGTGTGTGTGTGTGTATGTGTGTGTGTGTGTTAAATATCACTCGTACAGTATGATCTTACGTTATAAACTCCCGAGTGACTCGTTGTCCTTCTACCTCACTCGTTTGTGTATCCACTGATGGGGTTTTCTATATTTTTTGTACTTTTACCGTAGATACCTACGTCACACTGCATGGCGCGTGATAAGTTTTAAAACAAGCACCAAGTTTAATGTCTCGGATCACATTACGACGAGCGTATTTTCTCAAATTCTTTTCCAAAATCGCTGAGTATTTTCGAACATACATTGTGTCATTCTCGTTTTAATTTTTCACCCTAATCATCATGTGTATGATGTTTTATATTATACGCGTTTGGGTAGAGTGTTTAGATCGTTGTTTAGTGTGTGAATTGTTACTCATTTCAAGATCCATTTTAGCGTACGTATGTAGAATTACTGTCCAAATGGCATGTCTGACTATGAATATTTTGTAGGGAATAATGATGGCTGAAGAAGTTTTTGGTGAATCAATACTTTGAATTTGTTTGAAATGAAATTATTTAGGTCGTTGAGTTTGTTGTAATATACACTATTGTGTAATTTAAATTGGTAAGGACATAGTATATAATCTCAGTATAATATATTTTAAACAAGAATGGAGTGGTCCATTATTATTTCGCCATGATTGTAAAAAGTTTTGACTAGATTACAATGAGGAAATGAATCAACGCGAATAAAGTAAGGTCTTACTTCGCCGAAACTAAGAATCACGAAAAAAGATTAATTTCGTTCGCTAAACGAATACCAGTCTATTGAAAATCGCCAGGAAATGTTCTTCCGCGATATTTACAATGAAACATTATTTCCAAAATAATAGTGACTTTAGGTAAACAATAGCTATCGTTGCTCACAATAATTCATGGCTTTTATTGTTTTCAAATCTTTCTGTATTGAAATCTGAATTCATTTTATTGCTCGACATTAATATTTATAGTTATAAAATGAATAAAGTATAGCCTATAGTTTAGATCTTTGAAATCCCGTGTATAAATAAACGCAAGTATATTGTATATTTATTTATGAACTGTGAATGAAAATATAGAACAACGTAATATGAAATTCTTTCGTTTCGACACGTCGTGTTTTTGGACGCAACTAGAAGAGGATGGTAATATACGTTTTGCCGAATTTCCGTTTGTGTCACAACGAACACGGACACGGAACATAATACAACTCTTTATTTTAAATTATTCTTTACCACCATAAGTAGTTTTCATTGAGTGCAAACGCACACATATTTATATTTTCATACCGAAATTGAAATAGGTTTACAATATTTCAATGGGTATTTTTCAATAAAATATGATATACAGTGGATGCCACTTAATGTGGGCACCGGTTAATATGGGCATCCGCTTATTGTGGGCAAACAGATCTGGACCCAATACAAATGCATATTAACAATGTTAAATCTAACCACGTAATATGGGCACTCGATTCGGTTAATGTGGGCAATATTATTTTATCATAGTGTTAGAATATACACATATGTATTTAAAAACGACTATTTTAATCGGGTTTCGTCGTATCTTTGAGATTGTGTTTATTGAAAATAATAAAAATCATTTTTCCATTTAAACCATATAACATATTATATAACATTTAATTTATAGAGTAATTATTTCCATTTTTTTTTCTATTTTATTCTAATAAAAATAAAAAAATTTTTGTATTATAATTTTTTAACTAATTTCGGTTTTTATGGGCAACCGCTTATTATGGGCAAACAGGGCTGGTCCCATTGCGCCCACATTAAGCGAAATCCACTGTACTCGGTTGGATTGTCTCTGTTAATGTTTTATTTTTTTAAATTATTTTTATGAATTGGTAGATTTTATCACATCATAATATACTAAATAGTAGTGCTACTAATAATATTAGTATATTAAAACATCATATTATGATGTTTTAATAAATGATGTTGTTTGTAACTTTATTGAATAACGTAAAAATACTTTGATTTAAATTAATACGAATCATCAATAATTTTTTTTAATTACCATTTGATATGAAATGACGAATATTTTATGGATTTATTGAATATAGTATAGAACTAATTACCGAATTATATTTGTAATTCATATTGAGACATTAAGTACTAATATAATATAATGTGATTTCATAGAAAATTGTTTTGGTTATTTGATAATTTAATGCCAATGATATCATTAAATTCAAAAAATCAATTAGAGTACAAATAAAATGTACAAAAATACATATTGTCCGATAAAATGGTAAATCGTCATTAAATGTTATATTATTCTTACAATTCATATTTAGTTTTAGCAAAAAAATACTGTAATATATAACTAGAAACAATTGAAAATTATATACAAACGTTTCAATCAAAATGTATATGCATGCCAATATAATTAAGTAGCTAAGAATGAAATCACATTACGCATTATAATATAATTATTATGGATATTTTATGAAAACATTCAATACAATATAATTTAATAAATTACATTTACCTTAATGCTTCAATTTTTAAAGTGTATTCTGTCATAAGAATACTGAAAACAATACAATCATTAATAATTTATTGTAGTTAATTGAAATCTGAATTTCTGTAATATATTTTCTCAGTTTAAAACTATTATTTTTTATTTAATTAGTTTTATAATTTTGATAGGCACATTTAAATAAGTAAGAGCTAAATTAACTGAAATTAGCGTTAAAGGTTAGAGTAAAATTTAAATCATAGAATATTAAAAATACATTTATGATGGTTTGAAAAGTTTATAAATAAGAAATAAAAATTATCATCGGAGAAAAACAATATTTAAAAAATGCAAATGTTTTATTGAATTCTAGAATGTCTCATTATCATTCAGTTGATCCCTACAGAGTTTGAATTTTCGTTTATTTTACCAATATAGTGTTGGATAGAAAAAAAAAAAGCTAATAATACGAGAAAAATCCATAGTGTTATTTACTATTCGACGTTTTTAATACAACGTTGAATAATAAGTTGTCAACGGTTATCGTGCATCTCAAGAATGTCACAGTGTAAAACGGAACTTTTCCAAGTGCATTGAATCACTTGTGAAACACAAATATAAAGGAAATTCGTATAAATATTTCGACGCTGTAAACATGGTAACACTGTGTTGAGATTTGTTTCCTTTTGTTAAGCCCCAAGACTACAATATTATACAAGTACAATAAACATGTTCTGAACTAAGCGACTTCACTGAGAAATGGTTTCGGAGTAATAGGATTCTTGTGAATTGCACTTATGAATAAGAAGTGAGACTAGTTATACCTGGAACGTAGAAAATACCTATTATTTTACTTTTTTTTTTTATATTAAGTCTGGAGTAGTTTTTGATGTGCAATTTTTTGAAACAGTATATTGTATACGAATTGGTATTTTGTTTGATACAAATTAATGTAAAAAATTTTGATTTATAGATCTTACAGACTTACATAATTTAATGAGATTTGCTATTGATAAATTTGTCACTATGCACTCCTTACGTCGAAGCTTTTCAAAATATACATTGAGTGAATTTAAACGTTGCATTATTCATAAATATGATTATAAGTTTGGATCGTTTTTTTTTTTTTTTTTTATTTATAGTTCATCTTAAAATACATTTTAAGTTTAAATTACATTTTTAATTGATTTTTAGACTCAATGCTAGATGATGATATGATTTTTAATAACATACAATAGCCATAAATATTTTAGTTTTGGTAATTTTTTATAAACACAATAACGGTAGGTAGTAAAATATGACTCATGAAAAACGCCATAGTAATTCGAATATTATATAAAGCCTCTATTTTTTGTCAATACTAAACAGTGACGTGCTTAAGCAATATGTTTTGAGATGGTCGAGTGAAAATCAGATGAAGTCAGATAAAGAAGTATAAAGATAAAATGTAAGTAAGAACTAGATTGATAAAAATATTTTATTTGGTTCAAATATGTCACAAAAAAAGATGACGAGTTTGACAGTGGAATTAGAAAATATGAATATATTTGAAAATAAACGTTATGTTTATGCAAAATAGATTCGCGGGTTTAAAACACACCAAGTGAAATGAGTAATTAGTAAATACTCATATCAACCAAGTTTTACGTCGATTGCATAGGAGTGCAAACAGTTTGATTTTATCGATAGAATATTAAGTTTATCGATTATCATAATATTATGCTTTAAATTTTTCGAAAAACACATAACGGCGACGACAACGGATTCGATGAAAAAAAAAAACCGACTGTTAACCTTTAAACCGACACTTAACCGGCTCTGAAACTCGCAACCGGCTTAACGACAATGATCGTACACATAAATGTCTAATACGATTTGATATTCTGTCATACGTACTACCTTCGACGTTCAGTTGCACGGCCAAGTTGATCTTTGGCTCGGTGTTCACCTGACATTCGTATATGCCGGCGTCTCTCTTTTGTACAAACTTCACCTTCAAGTCCCATTGTTCGCTGTTTTCCGGGTGCACGACGCTGAACCGCCCGTCACCGGTGTACGTGTGGATGCTAGACGTTAATATGTGCAGGTCTCGTTTCCGCATCCAAGACACCTGAACAAAGCGCAAAAAAAAAATAAATAAATATATAAATATAAAAATAAAATCGTGAAAAAAAAACAATACAAAAAAACATGTCACCACGGTTAAAGTATACAGGGTGTTGATTTTTTATATAGTCGTCGCGCGAGCGACTTGCTTCTACATAAAGCAGGGGTCTTCAACATTTTTATGGAGAGGGCCACACATTATTTTCTACAAATCTCAAGGGCCGTAGTAAAAACATGTGTTTTATACTAAAATTCGGTTTAACTTTTGCAATTTTCATGATTAAATTTTAAATTACAAACTGTTATTAATATCATTAAAACAGCCAACATTTGTAACATGTAAGAAGGTAATTTAATTGGTTTTATTGCACTTTTCACAATTTTTTCAATATCAATGGTTCATGGGTGTTCTAATTTTATCGAAATAGAAAAGATGCGTGCCATATTTCAAATGTGATCGCGGGCCGCAAATAATGACAAAACGGGCCACATGCGGCCCGTGGGCCGTGGGTTGAAGACCCCTGACATAAAGCGAACTGTACGCCCGGATTTGTTCTGAAAAAAAAGCGGGGTGGCGAACGGTGCACGGGCGCGTATAAAAATCGCTTGCTGTACAGCGGGATAAATACGAGCTAAATATTTCACATTTCGAGTATAAATGCGAAAAATAAAACTTAATATAATGCCGGCGCACATATACCGGCGTGCTTCCGTCGTCGTCCGTGTAGGCGGCGGCGGCGACGGCTGCGCTCATTATTCGCTATCAATCAAACGGATTACGGCCGTTCGTCGTGTTCCCCCGTCCGCTCTCATCCGCCGATTACACGAAGAATAAATCGCTAAGACTTACGGAAATATTAAGTGCCCTTTATCTCTCGCGCTGTGCGCCCGGCGGCGAGCCTTCAGAGATCATCGCTGCTATTTAGGAATTTCTCGTTTGACGATTTCATCCGCGTCTCCGATGAAATGAATACGCGACTGTACGCTTATGTATTCGTATTTCGTGGTGTTATATATTACGCCGTCGCCGTTGTCGCTCGGGCTTACGAAAACGACGGGCCGTTTTGTCGGCTACGGGAGTTTCGAACACGTCGGGGCCAGGTATAGCGTTTTGAAATCGACAAAAACGGAGAAATCCTCGCGAGCGAAACGCACGACTCACCGTATTTCGATTTCACCAAGTCGGCGCGAATAGCCATAACGACTCCTCCAAAGAAAAGGGAAGTAACTCGAATTTTATCGTTTTTCACTTTTTGTTGAAATGCGATAAAGGAATATTATGTTCTGTACCTCCCGCGAAAACGGCAGTGACTTTACTACTCCAAAGAGGTTAGAAATCATAATATTAATTTATATTTATAATCTCTCGTGATAAAGTTTCCGGCGAAGAAAGACGTATCTTAAGTTATTTCTGTTTTTAAATCAGCATTCCCCGAGACAAAGGGAGTAACTCATTTTTGTATTTTGAAATAGAACAATAATTTATTGTTTATTTTAATATTATTGTATTTATAGTGTTTAATGATAGCATGCACAATGATATACATACATAAACTCAATAAACTTGACTGTTTAGTGTCAGACGTCAGTAATAATATAATTAATACAATTAATAATATTAATAATTATTACTATAGTGCTTTTTATTATCAATCATGGCCTACAAAAAAGTAAGTTATTCGATTTTATAATACATATTAATATTATTATTATTACCTATTTAATAAACACCGGACTGAAAAAATAACATGAAGTTCCAGTGTAAAAAATATTTTTTTAATTACTAAGTGATTGGTTAATTATTTTTAATCATATTTTTTTATAATAATTTGCCTAAGAAAGGTGTACAAAGCAATTTTTTTATTTCTTTAACTAAACATGGTTAATATTATGCCTTTATGATCAGTTTTTCTATTTTTTTTTTTTTTTTTTTTGTTTACTATTTTAAACAGTTATCCACTGATAATGTGAATTAGAACATAATGACAATACATTTTTCTACTTTTATAGTTTGGTTTATCATAATATTCTTGTTGCTAAATTAAAATAAAAAAGTTTTATTTGAAAATATTTTATTTTTATTACTTATCTATATTTACCCAAGAAAAAAGAAGTAACTCGAGTTACTTCTCCGAATAACTTTTTTCCCCGTGAAAAAAGAAGTAACTTAAGTTTATTTTTCATCATACATTGTACTGTGGAAGTTAAAAAACAAACAATTATGGTGATAATATTATATTCAATCAAACAACCAAAGTTCATATAAAAATTTGATATGAAACAGTTAAACCTTATAATATAGGTCTACTGAAAAATGATAAAATTCGAGTTACTTCCTTTTTCATTGGGGGAGTCGATAATATTATGTTGAGAACACCTTGACCCGATCCGTCTTTGACGTGAAACTCAATAATGCATACGAACGTGGTTCTCCGATAGAATTTAACGAGAGTGATTTTAACTCTGCTTGCGTCGGTATATAAGAATATTTCAAAATATATATATATTTTTTTTCATTTATGATCTAAAACATTTATAGATCCACATTTGTTTTTTAGATAAGAAACATTAATTATAGCTTAACATATTACGAGACGAATTATGGCTTTTAAAATTATGTTTTTGTAAAATCATTTACCTTTCGGTTTTTCTATTACGGCCAACACTCAGCATACTACAATCATTTTAAGTTGAGTACCGAATGTAGGAAAGCAGGTACCAAATGTATAATTAGCGCAGTGATTTCTCGACATTTTTTAAAATAAAATTAAAAAATAAATTAATTTCAGAATTTTCAAAAAATGTGTTCTCATTCGTTTTGTCGAGTTCTGAGTACTCGCTACTCAAGATGATTTATTTAATTATTTTATTTTATTTATTTATTAGACTAAAAACTCCGAAAAAATCATGAAGATAAAAATTAGTAAAAACAGTAATTTTTTTTTTGACATTGCAAATGTTTATAACTTAAAAAAAATATATTTGTACAGATTTGTGGAAACGATTTTATTTGAATGTACACACGTTGACAATCGACGATAGTGATATGTCAAAAACGTAAATATTACTCACAATTTAAAACTAAAATCATTATTTTCGGATAATATTTGCAAACGAATAGTCTGTCGGTTTTATTATAATCAAGTATATGTTACATGATTTTAATGTATACACAATGGTATCGTATTTTTACTCTAAATCGTTAGGACTCGTTAGGCGGTAAAATAATAGTCATGACTCGTGATGGAAAAAAAAAATGGTAAACATGAAACCACGGGATGACTGCTTTAAAACTATTCGCATATAATCGCGTTGGAAAAAATGTAAAAACGTATGAACGTTTTTTTTTTTTTTTTTTTTTTTTTTTTTTTGTATCACGTTTACCAAGGGTATCAAACGAAATACGAGTTGCGTAGCCTTTATGGTATGCAGATTTTTCGAACATTTTAAACATCAAAAGAACTTTTTCATATTTTTTTTTTTTGGCCACATACCTGATCGATGAATAAAAAAAGAACGTACTTTTACACCATGAGGTGTTTTCGCTCTTCGGATCAGATAATGGGGATGGGTGTATTGAACGTTAAAGAAATGATATACAATTTTTTAGCTCATCGATTCTAAGCAATTCTTTAGAATAAAAATAAATAAACCATAAATATATTTACCAGTTTTTAGCTCAATAATCAGTACGTATTTTTTTTTGTCAAACCGGTTCAGAGATTTTTTATTTAACAAATGGTACATTCTTTTTACTGAAAAATTAAAAACACGTAGTTCCATCAGTACTAAGCCTAACCTTTTTTTTTTTTTTTTTTTTTTTTTTAAGATTAACATTCAAAGTTAAAAATTTACATAAAAATAGTCAATTCCGTAAAAATTGTATAATCTATTACTTAAACCTTAAAAAAGAAAATCTTGAGTTTTTTTTTTTTAAATTTGTTCGGTATCATTACGAGTATGGTCATGTTGCATTTTGAAATTTTTTTTCAAATTGAATAAAGTCATTAGAGAAAAGTCTTAATAAAACAAAGTATTTTTTATTTTTAAGTTCTATTTTTAGCCCAAAAGCTGTCAAATAGTTTTGAAACTTTTTTGAATATATATCAATATGTCATTAAAATATGGTGAACATTTTAAAATTCTAGCAACATTACTTTCCGAGTTATGACTAAATAACTTAAATCAATTAAGTGTCGTTTACGGCCGATTTTCAGAATTTTTAATCGGTTTATTATGTATGGAAAAACTGTTGAGAAGAGAGAAAAACGATCAATCTAAATGCAATTGTCTTTTTTTAAAATTTATTTTAAATTAATTTTCCAAGAAATACTAGATCAGACATAGTTGATAAACAATAATATTAATATTTTTGAAAAACTTTAAAAAAATAACATAATGAACCCTCATTTTAATATTCAGCATCAACTTAAAAAAAAAGAATCAGATTTATAAAATGAATGTTTTAATTCCTCTGTTCAGTTATGAAATGAAATATAAAATTTAAGAGGCAACAATTAAAAACGTGTTTTAAATCCGTATAATTATAGTAATGCAATATGGTGTCATATGATGAAAACAAATATTATAATAATCAAAATAATGAAAAATATTGAAGACTACAAAAGTTATTGCATTTGTTGAATCATTTCGGGACATTCTGTATATTATTTTCAAAAAAAAAAAAAAAAAAAAATACAATACCGCTTTAAATCTAATTAATGTTTGAATGGTATTATATTATTTTCAGACATCACTCTTTTGTATTATTTTATTGAAATAAAACCGTTTGATTTTATTTATTAATTACTCACGCTTTAAAATAAAAATAAATTACACACAAAGTACCTACTAAATGGTAAATATTTATTAAATTAAAATCCAAAATAAATATTTTTTCTTCTTCAAAGAGTTACACGTTTTTATTTTGATAATCTAGCTTATGCATTTATGACAATAGGTTAGTTAAAATGTATGTATCAAATAAATTAAGATCCATATAATTTGTGTTCAATGCAATTAAATTGCTTGATATGTAACTAACAGACGATTGCGTTAAGAATTTGATAATCAAATATTATTACAAAATGTTTTTAAATATCATGTAATGTTTCTGATATTTTTTTGTTTTAAACAGTGAAAATGTCAACGCATCGTTTTATTAATTATTTCCTTATAAACTTGGATAAATAATTAAGTACCAACTGTGACGTCCCAAAATTATTTACTTAATTAATATACGAATTTTAAGAAACGTAATTAACGTTCAACAAACATTTAGAATATAAGATTGTGTATATTTAACGGTTGATTTGTTTTTCTTCAAATTTGAAATGACAAAAAAAAAAAAAAAATTAAATGCGGACCTGTTAAAACTATGGATAAACTGTTATCCGTTAGCTATAGACAGAAGATTTATCATCAAACTGTATGTATAACTCTTAATCAGCAATCTAAAGAGCAGCGAAATGTCAAAAAATTATCAAAGTAAATTAAATGTTTGCGAAAAACAATTTTCGCTTATTACGATTTGGTTTTTAATTTGTAAATGTGATAGATATATTCTTATATTTGAACGTACTGAACGAGAAAGTGTATTTCATATATTATTCATTAAATATTATATTTAATATATTATATTTATATTTTAATTTTATTGATAATAGACAAAAAAAAAACCTTTTAAAAAAAATATAATTCCTGAATTCAATTTTTTGATTTTTACCAAAACTAAATTATATGTACTCCACAAATAGATCACGGTGTACCGTTTCATTATTCTACTCAGAAATTTAAAGACAAAGATATTTTAAAATCTTAAATTCGATTTAATGAGATTAAACGGTTTTTCATCACATTAAAGTTTTTACAATGTACGAAAAACCAAAGAAGAATGCGTACACATATTTCGACAATCAAACGGTTCAAAACCAGTATATCGGAACAAGATGCTAGGTATTTAATGAAAATTAACAGTTCCCACTTTTATGGTTTTATGACTTATAGTTTAAAACAAAGCAGTTACGTAATACTCAATATAATTAAACTTAACATATATATAAAAAAAAATATATATATGTAAGAATATTTAAAATACTATTTTCTATTCGGAGTAATGATAAATATTTTGTGATTATTAGTAAGTGCAAAAAAATAGTATTGACAAATTCATTTAAAATATTCTGGGTCTACACACATTACGTATAAATAACAAAAAAAAAACTCCGTATGTTCGCACCATTGGATATTCTCGCTCCTCAGACAATGGTGATGTATATAAAGAATTTTAAAGAAACGATAGATTATTATTTAGTTAAATGGTTTTGAGTAAAACTTCAATATAAAAGCATACCGTTTATATATTTTATCATTTTTGGTCTAATTGTCGGTAGGTTTTTTTTCATCAAACCTGCTTCAAGTTTTCTTGTTTGACTAAGGAGAAATTTATTTACCAAATTTCTCAACACATGTCGTATTATATACTATAGTAGTATTAAATTTTTCAAAACTTTTTGTCCAATTTTAAAAATGTTATTAAAGATAATATATATATATATATATTTTTTTTTTTTTTTTAATTTTTCTCAAGTGTGTAACTATATGCCATTAATATATGGTTAAAATTTCAAAATTCCTGTGACGTTAATTTTAGAGTGATGACAAAATAACTAAAATTGAAAATGTCATTTGTGTCAAATTTTACAGTTTTTACCCGATTTTTTACCCGGCAGTTTTCCGTCACGCCTGGAAAAAAATGTAAATAATGGCCTGTTCTATTTACGTGCTATTTTCGATCTATTGAGTTGCTGGATGAAACTTTTGGATCATTATTACTGCATAAAAAATTGTTTACAACAAAAAAATGAACACCATTTTAAAATCAATCCTTCGTCTATTAAAATAGTCTATTAATCTATTAAAATAGATCCTTCGTTATACTCAGAATCTTAAATATTATAATTATGGTTTTATCAAGAGCAATACTTAAAAATATAGAATATTTTCGCAATATAATACGTGAACACGTATTTTATTTTAAACAAGCATTTAGTTTATAATAAATATATTTAGTGAAACTGTAATGAAACTCGACAAATATGTCTTACCTAAGACAGAAATAAGTAAATGACAAAAATATTGTTAAAAAAAAATGTATTTGTGTAATATGTATGGCTAGTTTTTAACTTTAAATCAATAGGCAGGGATGGGCAACTTAAATTTATTAGAGGACCATATTTTGGAACTTTAAAATCCGGCAGGCCAGAGAATTTAGAAGGAAAAAGAAGTAAGTACAGTAAAATCTAAACTTCAAATCTGACATTAATTTTTGATATTTAATTATATATACAAGAGGTATTTATTAATTAATGTTCAAAACAAATTTCTAGAATAATAAATTCAACGAAATCATCCAGCGTGACGCGACAGATACGACAAAACCGATAACATTAACAGTATATATTAGCTGTGTTAGCTAAGCATTCATAAATATTATTTAACATTTATTTATTATATACTATTAATAATTTAATAACATACAGATAAACACTAATATTTTTAAAAATTAAATTTAAAATGTAGCGTGGCCAGTTAAAAATGATATTCGGGACGGATGTGGTCCGCGGGCCGCCAGTTGCTCATCTTTGATCAATAAGTATGCAATTTTAAATCATTTACTTTGTCAATGAATATACAATATATTTTTACTTTGACTATGAATATCATTATACAAGTAATGTGCACTCTTGAAAATAAAGCCATATATAAAATCAATATGAATAGTTTTTACATTATAGAAGTATGGTATTATAAGAAAAAGTTTTTCTTTGATAATTTTAGTATCTGGAATCGTTTGAGTTGCGAAGAAGTAGTTAATATAACTTTCATAAATTTTGACCTCAATATGCATTAAAATTGTAAATTTATTTTAATTTGTTCTTTTGTTTTCTATAGAATAAATCGATTGATTCTTATAAATTATGTATTTCCTTATGGAAAATATGTACTCATATCATAAATAATGATATAATTTAACTTTGAAATAAATAATTGTAATACATCTTAATAATTATACCATGGAATGGATATAATAATTTTGCAATTTTATTTGATTAAAAGTCATTAGTTGAACAAAAAAATCTAATTTTAAACCTATTTGGAATAGCGAGTTTCAATTCAAAGCCTTCAGTACGTATTAGTTACATTTTAATAGATACGAACCAATGTTATTACATAACGTAACAGCAGGAATGTAAAACTTACATTATAAACATGTCTTAGTGATTCAGAAAAGGCATAAACATATGTATATAACAGAAATGTTATAACCTTTACTTGACCAACTATCTGATACATAAAACGCAGTTTGATTAATTCAATTTATACGATGGATATAAATCATACGTTTATTTTAACTAAGACTCAATAAAGAACTGCCAGAGAACTAAAAAAAAAAAAAACATGAAATCCAACAATAAACCAAAGCATAAAAAATTCTTTGAAATTTTGAACTGCGCACTTGTCTCTTGAAAATGCCATCAACGTTATTTTATAATGTTTGAAACATTATCGCAATGGGAAAAACATCAATCGATGTTGCTTTTCTCGTAAATTTATTTTGACTCATAACAGTCATATTGTAATAAATCATGAAACTGACTATGATAATTTGAAAGGCTAAGCCTTCGTATTAATTCAGATGTGTTATAATAATAATAATAATAATATATGTTGTAACAATAACCGTTCCTCGTGACTGTAGTCAAATGTTAATTTTATTGAAATATTAACTACCCAATATTTTTAATGATATAACTTTCAAACTAACGGCTTTCAGTAATACATTACATCCCTTTTTTATGTTATTCATTTCAGATTACTATTTTTACATATGTTTTTATTTACCAGCACTGTAATATTATAATCTATAAGGTATAAATTTATTTGTATGTTATGTTCCATTTCGTGTTTTTTCACTATGTAGTTTTTTTTTTTTTAGCAAAGCCAAACATATTTTCCTGACACCATCTGGTACCCGGTTTCAATCGGTTCAATAATATTCGTTCGTATTCCTTATTCCATGTTTGTCTCTTTCTTTCTATCTCCCTTTCTGTCGTACTTTTTCTAGATAAAAGCTCCTGCATATATAATGTTAAGGCCTACATTTACACCAAATGAGGAATAACAAAAATTCCCTGGTAGTTTTGTGTGAATTCCGTATATGATATTAAATTTACATAGGCACTCAAAAAACCTAAAATATGTATACTTGCTTTATCCGTAACACTTTACTCGTGATTGTCTTAAGACTCATTAATTCTAAAACTTTTAAAATCATAGTTTTTTGACAGAAACACATTGCTTTATTTTTGTCGTTAAATAAGTCGTTCATAAGCCATAACTCGTAAAGGTATTTATATACGACGCACAGTGGGAGGAATTAAACTTTTAGCCGGACAAAAATATAAAATAATGATATTTAGTACATTTGATGTATATTTTTAAGAATACAAGAAAAAATACGTTTTCAAGTTAATATAAAACTAATATTCTTAGTAGAAAATTGTATAAAATGTTTTACTATAATAAGTTATTATTACTAATGAATATTAAAATTAAAACGAATCCCTACTAGTTTCAGTTTCTTCTTCATTAGAGTCGTTATCTTCAGAGTTTTCAATGTGTTATATATATATTTAGCATATATACAGTAGTTTCTGAATTTTTTAATACTTCAAATAAGCAACGATTATAAACTGTTTTTCGATGTTAGTTTTATCTACAGTAATGAATAAAAATGATTGTAGTTTAAAATATGTAACTCAGAAAGGGGTAAATTTGAGCAAATTATCTATACAGTATTATAAAGAAAATATGATGATGTATCAAAAAAATAATAAGGGTAACATCTAAGAGCCCGCAAGAAAATGTTCTATACAATTTTATCGAAAATAAGTAGTTTCTTAATTTTCATTATACATAATTCATTTTATATATGCTATATGTATATTTATATATTTTAATTAATAGTATAAATGCAAATTAACGAACTTACTTGGTAGTATATGTTGATCCATTTTTGATTTACAAGGAGTAAAATTTTACTTGTTCATATAAAATAACGATAAACTAAAATGAATGGTATACGTTCATATCATGACGTGATCGCTTTCAATTCACAAATCTTAATTAACCATACCTACATTTATCGACTCAATAGTTAATTATTATCGCATGTTGCGATATATTTGTCTTCAATAGATAAGTAGCAACAAATATTTGTATTAAAAGTCACGGATTATGACATAAACATTTTCTATTTTTGTCCGGCTAAATGTTTGATTCCTCCCGCTGTGCGACGTAGACATAATTTCACCTCTCTTACATACATATGGTATATTAACGAATAATATGTTATTCTCAGTTGACGGTTTTAATAAGTGCAAAATGTAATACAATTTAATTGTAATTGTGACCTTCGTGTGTTAATGTTTAAGTGTAAATAATAACACAACACACTTTTAGACGATAAATCACCCGATCAACCAACGACAAGCCATATAATATATCGATAAGACAATGAAGTACCCTGCCGATGAAATATGCGTTTATTTATTCGTATCGATTCAAAACCATTATTGAACGCCAAAGACCGACCAGCAGAAAAATTAAAATAACATTGACAAATAATAATAACAATAACAAAAATAATGAAATTATATCATTGTCAAATATTGTTTATATTCGGGCAAAAACGTTTCAACGACTTTGTTGTTCTTTTCAAAAATAAATAACATAGATTTGTAAACATAAAATAAAAATTGAATAATGGAATACGGATTAATCGAGTTTGAGTTCAAATGATCACTCTTCTATTGAATGAAATAATCTCGGCCGCTGGTATAGTTGTTTGTTTTGTTTCTGACTGTGTTGACTCTGGGAATGATGGTAAAATACGGTTTGGTGCATACAGTGAATTTCGCGAGTAATGTTCGAAGAATAATCGTCTACGTTAAATCGTAACGATTTTTATGGGAACACGAAGAGCATACATAATGCAATTGACGAGGTCAGTGGATTGAATATTATTGGTCATAATTAAAAACCGGATTTATATTCTCTTAAAATACCCAAAATATGATGCTAATATTCTCTAAAAAACCTTCAAATATTCTCATTATATTCTCTCAAAAATTTATAAAATATGCAAAAATATTTAATAAACATCATTATATGCTTTAATATGCATTTAAAAAATTTTTTTTCGAGATTATTTTAATAGTGAGATATTAATTAGGTATTAAAAGTTGCATATTATACCTTATGGAATACTATTGCACTTTAGTAAGAGTGGGAAATAGAGATATACTATAAATATAACAGTATAATATTAAAACATAAAAACAATTATATTATATTATATTCCTTTGGTACATTTTAATTAAAAGTTGTATTAATCACTTAAGTCACGGTGTGAAAAAATAACAAATATTAATATATATTTTAACATAATAAAACAAAACAAATTTTTAAACAATAGGTAATCCTTAAATAGTAATTATTTAAGTGGTTTACACTTGCATAATGAAATTGCACTAAAGTAGCTAGGAATACAAAATAATAATACATATATAAAATTAAAAAAAAATATATTCCTTTGACCTTTGGTATATTTTAATCAAAAGTTAAAATAATTAATATAATATACTTATATACTAATATAATAGTTAAAAATAAATAGAAATGTTTTATCACAATTAACGAAATATTCCAAAATATGCTAAATGGGTTAAATATTCTCTAACCCGTGAAATATTCTTAAATATGCAAAAAAAACTTTTTTCTACGCATTCAGAATTGAACGAATCGTCCACATTTTTTACTCTCATAAGACTACATAGACCCAGTAACGATATGTAAAAACATATAAATCCGGTCCTTAGTCATAATTATTATTGTCGAACGCTTAATACCATCAACGCCAAATGCCGTGGTTTCCGTCTCCGGGTGAAACTGTACAACGTCGTAATGATAGTAATGCGTGATTTTCGTCAACTTAAAATGTGGATAGATACCTACCAGCGCGTATAATGTTTAATGTCGAGTTTTAAATTCAATTTGAGAAAATTGAATTTAAAAACGAACAATGCATAATTCAATGTAAAGACTCTGACACTGAATGAAAAATACATAATTAATCTCTATCTATGCAGATTCCACTGGTTTATTTTTCATACACGAGCAGTGCTCGTCGAGCACGTTATAGTCCTCAGTACCCTTATTTATAATGTAGATGTGCGGAACAGTAATTTAAATCTGCATAATAATAACACACCGTAAAAGAGATAATTAATAATAAGCGTAATGCCTTATTAAATAAATTTTCAAAAATAACTTCTCTTTTTGTCAAGTTCAGGTGCGCTAAAACACGCGTTTCCATGCGGTGCACGTTTCTGTGACAGCGAGTTGCATCGCACGACCTCGGTGTAAACGTTCCAACGCGTGTTTTAACAAATTATCGGCCCTTTATTAGTTCAATTTCAACATTTTAGGCAATGGTATCAGCGCCGAGTATATCGCTTATCTTAATTACTGCAAGGTATATTGCTGTGTGTTCCAAAACTTATTCCAGCTTTTTGTGTAAAATCAAAATTAATGGTACTTTCGTCTCACCGAGTCCGTAATACTCGTATACCTACCTAAAACTAACTTTAATAAAGAGCAAAAAGCTGATAGTAGCTCTACAACAAGGTAAGGAAATAGTATTATAATGTTTTTCGTAGATATGATTTTCTGATAGAATCCATTTGACAGATTATTGTTGATTGTATAATTGTATTTTTTCGTTTCAACAAAATAAATATGAAACCAATACAAAACATGGATAGTTTTTTTTTATCGGTTGATGAAGTTTGCGGTATAATATTATACGAAATGCGCTGAGAGTTAAATAAATCGATATAAACTAGTTGTTTTGTTTCACAACTGTGTTTGTTTTTTATTCATAATTTCAACCAATACAGCTTGATTTAATTCACATAACACTGAAAAACAGTTCAAAACTCTATCGAGTATCTTATGGTTAGAATTTGAATAATACGAACATAAATAGATAGAAGTACTAAGTAATTCTCTGATATCCATAAATCTATAGTTACTCATTTCAAATAGCTTTCCCTCCCTTGCATTGTATTATTTGTATATTCAATTAAATTCAAATTTTTTTTTTGGATCTTAGAATACGTATTATTATTTATTTTACTGAAACATCAGTCAAATATCAGAAATTAAATTAACGGTTTCTTCGAATTCACCGTATTTTTTTTCAAAACTTAAGTGTTTAACATCTACTAATGATTCCGTATCCGGGTGTATATTATAATAATCATAAATATTCATGCAATGTTATTCCACCCTTGTTCTGAATTGACCAGTTTACATGAAGTTATTTTTATTTCTTTCAAACAGAATATTCAATGATATACGATCAAAAGCGTTTCAACATCTAGGTACCTTAAGTTCAAAATCAAAGACTGGTTTTTTTTATCATTTTAATGACGATACAGTATAAAAAAAAGACTTCTGCTTAAAAAAATTATAAACTGTGTACGATTAAATTACACAAGGAGATAAATAAACAAAACACGTTGGTAAAATAAAAGTATAAATATTAAAATTCGTACAATGTCTATAAATTATTGCGACCGAATCAATCTTTAATTTATCTATCGCGATAATTAATTTTAATGTACGCTGAATTGTTTAAATTGTTAAAAATATGAGTATGTGATAATTCGACCCAGCAGAGGTACATTTTATTTGCAGTACATACACATACAAACACGTGTGTTAAACATTACATATAAATGTAGTGTGTTGAAAAAAATATTGGATCCAACGTCGTGTATACGTTTTCAATTATCTTTGGACAGTGAGTTCAGCAGTTTCGCAAAGTGTTAAATCGAAACAAAGATCACTATTTTACACGGTTTCATGTCGGACCGTATATACATCATTCAATGGAATACATCTATTCAGTATTCTCCGACAGTCCACGTTCGGTTCATTAGGCTGTTTCGGTATTTCACAACTTACACCTTTAAGAAAAATGTTGTATGCTCTCTGCACAAATAAAACGAATTAGATACATTGGCGGAGACGTTTCCGTGGAGAAATGTCGGTGCACGTTTGGAAAACGCCGCGCCGCGCCGACTAGATGTATTTTACTCTGCGTTGTTTTTTTTTTTTTATTAATTTCAACCTAAATTGTACAGGAGTTTCAAATTGAGCAAAATGATTATGATTACAGCAGTAATAGTCTTACGAATACAGATCAGAAGAAAACAAACGATGTGCCAAGGGCGTCCCTGACCCTATTTTCAGGAGGGGGCGACTTTTAGACTTGTAAAAAATAAACAAAAATAATTTAACTATAATATTTAGGATTAAAAATAAATAAAAATTCTTTTAAATGAAGCTCAAACTAATTAAAGTTATTATTCTATAAAACAAATTCTTTGAATCTTTTGTGTTCAGCAAATCTCTCTATTATTTTGCACGCATCTAGTGTATTACGTGAACTGTGAAGACGTATTCGTGTACTACAATAATATCATTACTATTTTGTGTTTAACAAAAAAAAAATATCGAACGTTCAGTATCAGATAACGTGTATCTAAAAGTATCTATCGTTATAAAATCGATACGATACGAGCCGGGTAAATTCCGAGCGCTTCTATCAATATATTACACACCTATATCATAATCAATGACTTAAAATAATTCGTAATTTTTTTCTAATGATTATTATAATATAATACAGATAATGTAAAAAAAGTAAAAAAAAAAAATTGAAAAGCTCCAGGGGGGCGATCGCCCCATCCCCCCAGAAATACGCCCTTGCGATGTGCATCGTTGTCACGTTGTCAATAACGTAATGGGGACACTCGCGTTTTGTTCTTATTCAAAGAGTGTCGGACACGAGACTTTTGAAATTAAAATCTCTCAGCTCTCATAGATTAATCATAAGGCGTTTAAAACTAAAGCCATCAGTGTTTGTAAAAGCGAATCCTTTTGGAATGTCAACGAGGAGCACGAGAATATACGGATTGTAGTCGATGAATATAAATCGGTCGAGTACAGGAAATATTTCCAAAACTTGGTCGTATTTCGATCGGCCGATTAAACTCAATTATTTTTCGATTTTCAAGGAAACAGACAAGTATATAATGACTATAAACGAGGGTTGACGGCCCGAAGTTATCTTGATTAGGGTTTCGCTCAGAATAAATATTAAATTCGTTTTTGACCTAATACCTTACGTCGATAAACATTTGAATTTATTCGCTGGATATAAAGCCTAAGATTACCGCGACATTAATAAATTGCCTCCAGCCGGATGATAGATGCTCTCTTACCTTTTGAAATATTATTTGTTCAAATAAGCGGGCCGAGTAAATAATAATAATACAAGTAATAATATTACATTTGATCGATCGCACCGGATTCACGCGACTGTCATGATGGCGGTGACATGTTTCGTTTTTTACCAAATTAACGTGTTACAACGCGTACGATACCGAGGACAGTAATACTGTATTCTGCATCGGGTCCTCCGGAAGTAAACATATGTATTATATTCCTCGACCAACAGGCGGTGGTATACGTGTTTACGTGTACACGTACGCATCGTGGTGGCCAGATTGTGTTTACGCGTTTTATGAAAATCGCCGGGTCGGCACGGACTGTGGTATGGAATTTTAAATACGCCCGTGGTGGAAACCGTGAACGGGCGTGCGGTGAAATGCAACGTGGGATTATTTTCACTGGTGGTTCGCTTTTCGTGAGTTTATTCGTCATACAGTTCGTCAGGATCGCGACCGCGCCGTGCGTATTCGTGTGAAATTATAATCGAAAAATGAAAAAAAAAAATACAAAATATTACGATCACGTCACGTGTCACAAGATCATTTGTCGCAATGCGTTGAAAAAAAAAAACATTCACTGATGTTCGACGTAGGATCCCGTGCACGACGAACTCGGACGTACGGAATACCGTTTACGATATCACTTCGGTTGGAGATAAAGCTCGGAGCTCGGCAGACCTAGATTTGTGCACACAAACGACAATCACCGTCAACCGTATTAAACATATTCAAATGAGAACCACGATGATGGTATGGCTGGTACGCCAAAATGAATACTCCTGTACTTGATTGACTAAAAATAATTTTGAATAAATAAAAAAATTCAACGAAATTTGCAATCAATACATCGCGAACAAAACGAAATGAAAGCGAATGAAATAATCAATGTACGTTAAGTAAAAAAAATTAAAAATAAGCTGACTGCACAACGCCGGAACCATTTATGAAAATAATGCATACACGTGTGCACAAATCATGCCAAGAATTTATATAATTTATAATTTACCCCCCGAATATCTGATCTGCTTTATGCCCTGATTCCGTGCTACTAGATGTTAGGTGCCGAATACTATGAATAGACTTACTTTTTAAATTTTATCTATGAGCTGATAAAACACATACGTGGGCCACGCTTTTCAATGGTTATGAACCGTGGTATACCATGGAATATATAAATTGTGGTCCACGTTTCGATGGACGAAGGAGTTTTTAGTGTATTGTAACTAAGGTTGTAAATTTGAAATATTTCAATGAAATTATGAAAAATAGTTTTTTTCTTTTAAACGTATTTATAGATGAATAGAAATAATATATTGATAAAACACAGAAAACATTGATTATGAATAACTTATCAGTTAGGTATCATTTATCAACCAAGGTATACTAATTAAAAACCCTACCTAAATACTGTTAATGGTCAATGGTTATAAATTAAAAATTAAAAATTATATATTTATATGACATAATAATATAAAATATATTACAAATATATAAAATATACATATTTGATGTTATCAATCATGCAATTTTTCCCTGTAGGCATATGGCTGACTTCAATATTGTCTTATAGTCGGTTATCTAGTTTTTTATATGTTTATGTTTGTGTATTATTATGTATGTAGTATGTAACTATGTTACATATTTTCATTATTTCATACAATAAACCAACTTTTTAAAATATTCAATTGGAAATAAAAATAAATTTCATGAAATTTTACAACCCTAATTGTAACGCTATCATAAGCTAAAGCCAAACACGAAAAAAACGTGATAACATTTTAGGTTAGGCGTCTTGTCAACGGAAGAATCACACAAAATTCGATGAAAAAGACGCGGACGAAGTAATACAGATTGAAAAGTCAATAATTTCAAAACAAATAATTCCATCACAACAGTAATGCATAATTTGAAAAAAGTAGACTATCTCCGCTCGTTATACTGAGTAAACGCTCATTGATAATTCAAACGTAAGTTTGTTACAATGGTAACCGTGGTAATCGTAGACGTATCAATATTTAACTTATACATTTAAAATAACCAGATATCAGTTTTGATTTTCTTATTGGCGCTATTTTTATCACGTTACATACGCCATGATATTGAAAGACGACTATAACAGTAAATAGACGATTGTATGGATCAGAAAATATGGCAATGTTAGTACGGTCACAGACATAATCAATGTGATCCCGACGAACGGCCTAGATTTCTTTTTGAAGGACCGGACTCGTATTAACGTTCCCTACTCGAAACGAGCCATAGGCTCAAATGGAACCTCCTGATTGGCTCTTCAATTGCGCACTTTTTTTTGATTTTGATAACATTCGTTAAGTTTTAAAATAGATTTGTTATGATTTTGTATAGTTTATATCAATCAAGTTTTACTATTGAACTAAATTATAACCTGCATAGTATATTTTAAACATATTTTATTATAATTTATCAAAATGTTGATTATTTATAATTATATTTTGGTATGGTTCTAAAAATGTGTACTTGCCTTAGTTTATTTTCGATTTTAAATACTCATAAGTCATAATATATTGTACTGAGTACTAAAATTTTCAGTCACTAACCAGTCTGTATTAAAAATTTTTAAAACATTACATTTCAAGAACTACACTAAGGTTAATCAAATTATTTTCAATTATAACACAATGTGGAACAAAATTGATAACGAATGTTATCATAATCAAAAAAACGGCGATCGAAGAGCCAATCAGGAGGTTCCATTTGAGCCTATGGCTCGTTTCGAGTAGGGAACGTTTATACGCGGACCGGACGGAACGCGAGACTACGGTCGCCGCGGCCGCTGGAGAACCCGCGTTCCGGTTTAGTCGTGGCCCGCATGTTTTTCGCCGAACGCAGCTTAAACCGCACGCAACAATTGTGGACCGTAAAACACGGTGTAAGGAAGGGATCGACGATATAACGATATTCAGATATTTACACGGGTATAACGTGACGCGTACGCGAACAATACGCGCGCCGCGCCGTGGACAAAGGGGTTTTGAGCACCGTTTGAACGGAGCGATGGTGGCGGACGAGACGGCAAAATGGACGAATTATTCTGGATGATTTTACCGTGGTGCTAGTTAATTTTCGTTACCCGTTTCAAACGTTAAAACGACCGGATCGGTGTTTGGAAAACGACAAAAAAAGCCTTGCGGTTGCAACGTCATTCCAAACATAACGTGCAGCGTCAAATAAAAACAAATAACCAAAAACAAAACCGTTGGTAAATCTGGGTCTTTTTTATGCCACGGAAACCAGCGTGACCGTCAAAATAAAGGTTTCTCACGTCCAAATCTTTTCTTCAATAACTCCGAGACGGTGATCACTTCTATCGATCAAAACCACGTTCGTCCATGCACGACTTGCCCAGATAATTTTGAGCGGCGGCGGACGATTTAATTTTAACAGTTTTTAGTTTTATACGTATATTTTATTAACAACACGTTTTCTATAGACCAGGGGTGGCCAAACTTTTTTTGGTCACGATCTACTAAAAATATACATCACCTTTGAGGATCGACTTTCATGGAAAATTTTTTTTATTATTGAATAACTATAATTATTAAGACACACACTTGCATAAAGTGTGTATAAATAATAAATAAGTATTATGAACTCTAATTACTAAAAATAATAAAATAATAAATAATAATTTCTGAAATCTAATTACTTAAGTCTAATTAACATATGACTATATTGATCTGGGCATTGTTGAAGAATGCATTTCGTTGACCAGTTGATCGTAATCTGGCGAATAGTTGCTAACCGCTAATCGAATACACTGCTCCAAATGGTCATCAGAGAGTGAAGCTCGGTATTATGTTTTTATCATTTTCATGTGATAAAACGCTGTTTTGCACAGATTTTTAGATCCAAAGTAAGTATGTAACTGCACAGCTACATTCCTCAAACGCGGATAGTTTTCTTCACTCAGTAAATTCCAAAAATTTGCTTCAGAATCACGAGCTTTGAGGAATATATCTGATTTGATTTTTATATTTTCAGATTCAAATTTTGTAGAATTCACGTCAAACAAATTGCTTAATTGATAAGAAATAATTTCGATGTCGTTATTTTTCAAATTAAGCATCTGCGCCTACTAAACTAGTATAGACCATTAATTTAAAATTTCGATGTGGGCATAGAAGAGTGAAATAAAATCCCCAAAACATGTTTTTTTTTTTTTTATTTCAAGACCGTCAAGACCGTCAGAACTACCGGGTGAGTTTTATTTTTATACGGTTCCGTAACAGTGTTCGTGTATTTTCTTCAGTGGCTACCACCATTCGATGTATTTGCAACCGTTGCGCTAGACTTGACCTTAATTAATTGTAAAAGAATCACTTGAAAAATACCGTGATATTATTGAAAACAAAAAAATAGAAATCATTTAATGGTAATGTACCTATATGGAATACCGATATGGTATGGGAAATCTCTCTCGACGGGATCGGCCGTGTCCGAAGGCTGCTGGAATCAATGACATATCGTATATATTTATTTTTTTTTTTATCTTACGACATTTTAATATCATATCCATTTTTCGATTCTATTCCAAGCTAACGCGTTAAATCCATAAACAATTTTCGACAATAACCATTTTAAATGCGTACACATCGTAAACGTGTTAACTGGAAGTTAAATTAATTTTCATACACCTCGTAAACCGAATCGGTCTTGGTTTCCTGCGCATGGTAGAGATTTGTTTTTCACGTTGAATAAAACATGAATCCTAGAATAGCAATAATTTTCGGACTTGAAAAGTTTTGCGTGAACGGGAACGCTGAACGGTGTTAGTGAGTCACCGATTCCATTGACATTCGACACACGCTGGTCTCAAGCCGGCCGTCGAGGGCAATTTTTTCGTTCAAATTTCAGCGCGTTTAGATTGACAATTAATTAGTTATCGATGCAGAGTCGATCCGCATCGAGGCCAAAGGCGGCGATACAATGAGTGAGGTGCTGCGTCGAGTAATCGAAATGCGAGATAGTGTACAAAATATGATGACTCTGTGTGTGTGCGTGCGTGTGTGTTTGTGTGTGTATGTGTGTGAATTTTACGTATATATATAGGTAGTAGGAATCGTGAACACAAAAGGGTCTCGTGCTTGGTGTGGCATCGCAGTGTTAGTTTCAGCAGTTGTAGTCGTCGTAGTAGTAGTAGTAGCTGTTGTTGTAGTAGTAGTAGTAGTAGTTGCCGTGGTCGGACGACAGACGGTCGGGGGCCAAATTATTCCAAAGTTTGGCTAGTGCGTTTCGTAAACAGATTAACGACGACGGCGGACCGGCCACTGTGCTCGTCGTGTGCCGCCACCACCGCCTCCGTATAGATTGTTGTTGGCACACGAGACCGTTGTATAGGCCACTACTACACGCCACGCCGTTGCTGCTAATGCCGCCACCAGTGCTGCTGATGCTGCACGTTCCTCGGTCCTTCTCCTCCTCGTTTTCGTCCCGACTACAGTCACTACATCTGCTTCTCTCACGCCGCGGATCGATAACGGGCCGTTGCCGCAGCCACGGTCTTTTGCCGGGTCCGGGGTCGGTGGCGGCGGCGGCGGCGGCGATGACGACCAACACGTTTAACGACCGCTTTGTGCGGCCGACGACGGTTTGTTGAATCGGCACGTGGAGCACGCACGATCTACGCACAACACGTGGACGACGATCGAGTCGACCCGTGGCAGGGGGTGGACACTAGTCGTTATCACAAAATCAGACGCCATGTTTTCGGGTGCGATGTTATCATCATATGTACTTACATAAAATATCAATTCATAATTCATATCGATATCAATCACAGTCTTAGAATATCACGATGTCAGATGCTATTGGTAGTACAATAATTGTCTTTTCGGGATCAGCAAACATATTTAAACTAAAATGTTTACTACAAACGCGATAGTAATTTTTGTAAAAATGTTCAACAGGTTTGTTAATAAGATCTAATCGATCACAACTTTTTAACCACTCATTGCACCTAAAATGTTAAAATGCATTATTCAATTAGGTATTCTTGACTGCAATTAAATCGACTTACAAAGATACATTTTTAGGGAATCTATGCAATTTTATGTTTTTATCTTTGGTATAGCTTTTTGAATTCAAACACGTTTTAACAATACACTTAAGCACCGTTTTATAAAAAATGGTACAATACGCATAAAAAGTTTAAAATAATTAATTTGCCGAAATCGCACATTTAAAATTAAAAAAGTATGCATTCACGATGACACGATCTGAAAAATTCTCAGAACGCATATCACAGATAGCATAATATCATAGTATAAACAATGATGAAATCGCATCCGAAAACATGGCGACTGATTTTGCCGCAGTCCCGTTCTGCCTGTGTAAATTCTTATCAGTGTCCATTCTAATTATTATATTCTGTACCCGTGGCCACGGCGATCCGTACTGTTGTGTTCATGGTTTGGCTTACGAACAATGCTGTGCCGTTCGGACGCGTTACGTTCTGTACGCGGTCGATTAAGAAACGTGAAAACACCATCGTGTAACGTGTCTTCAGTGGGCTTGACCTCGACGGTCGATTGAGTAAAATAAAATTTATCTTTAGCTTTGTCGACGCGGCACGAGAAATCGGACATTATTCGGGCGTCGAATGGTGTTCAAATGTTTTTTGCACTAATCATTTATCACTGATCACTAATCATTATTCATATTCTTCGTTAAATTGTTAATATATTTCCCCGTGAATGTAGTGTATAATATTACCGGTTTCATATTATTTTTATTTGACTTTGCTGTTTAAGAAAAATATATCCGGCTAATTTTTAACTCGAAGGTGAACGAAATTAAATATTAATATCTCGTTAAATTGTCCCTACGTCAAACTCGTTTCACAGAGCATTTTTGTCTATTTTTCACCCCCGCGGTTCATATATAACCACAAGGTTCTCGAACCTCGTTATTTGTTCGTTTATTCGTTAACGTAACCGTTATTCGTCATAAATCGTATTCAAAAATCAACCATTCGGACAAATGAAGTCGAAAAATCTTTGACGATCTAGACAGTTAGATTATCATACAACATAGCCTCGGTAGTTCGATGATAATCCGGCGAACGTGGTAATGTCGGACGGAGCATAAATCCGTGTGAACACTTATTTTTCGGAACATAATATTATCTAATCTATGAAATAAATTTGTTAATGGAAACAGTTTTGTTATTGTATTTTGTCTTTTACCGGCATTTATTTAGCGTGTGACTCATGGTAACATTTTCGTTTTAGCGTGTGATTTACGCAGTTATTACCATTTCAATATGTGGCCTACAATACATATATTTTTATGTTTGATTAGATCGAGTCGCTTTATACTGCAGTATGGCTTATTTTCTGGTTGAGTATTTCGAATGTTAAACATATACATTCTATTGTATAAAGATATGTAGATTATTGACATTTTCAAATGACATAAAAAACAGTGAATATTTGTATATGTATTTGTTTTTGAATTGACGTAAAATGTAGTATGAGTTTAAAGAACATGAAGTTGTTCATTACGCATATGTCGGAACAAACGATTTGTAAACCACACATAAAACTATGCTATTAAAAAATGACTGATGCTAATTAATCACTCGTCGGTTACTCACTTTTTGTCCGCTTTAACTGTTAAAAAAATAATAGTGAAGCATAGAGGTATTTTGAGTGCGTATGCAGTCGACAAAAATCTCCTACCTACCCAGCTTCTTTTTTGAATGCATCTCTAAATCACTATAATTTTAATGAATTGACTGTTATAATTTTCATTACCTTCCATGTGATGCCAATAATCTAATACACTCGATCTAAATAGCACATAAGTTTGTATTTTACTTAGTAACGAGTATAGGTGTCAGCGTAAACAACTATTGTTTGCTACAATGACTCCTCGTTAGCACAACACTTTGACTTTAGACAAAAAGGTTGATGAATTAAAATAAATGTGAAATGGACACAATATTTTTAATCCGACGACACTCGTTCTGAATTCGTTTGGACTATCAAGGTGCTACGGTACTTGGTTCTATAATTTGGTATTGTATGGTTGCAGCTTATGTAAACACAGGAGACCGTTCAAAATATAATATTTGTCAGTTATTGAGACAGATTATTATTTACAATAAAAATAAAAACATATCATACTAATGGTCCTACTCTAGAATAAATTAATACCTGTTGAAAATCGTAAGGAACGAAAGTAGAAGCGCCTAAAGTATAAGTATGGTTTGTATAAATGACTGATTTCGATTTTAAAAATCATCATGAAGTTAAATAATGAGTAGTGATTTAAACATTGTCTTTGTACTTCTTTATCGTAAATATATGCAGTCAAACTTAAAATAAGTACTTTAGACAAAGTTTTACTGTAGTATAGTTTTTAGTTATATCATTTATACAATTATATATCTAATATTATATGTAATCGATTTTTTATGAAAGAGAAATCAATGTTATACTTGCTTGTGGATTATACTACCTTGTTACTATGTATAAATCGTACGGTAAAAAGTTTTCATCTCATCGGAACACCGAAATTGGAAAAAACGGCGCGTCTTCGGAAACTTATTATTCGACGAAGATGAAAAACAATCTAGCCACTACGCTTAAACGCCAGTTTGTCACAAATTATTAAAACCGACCGTTAATATTGTTCAGTGAATAAATTTTAGTTTCAAAATCGATACCTCGTGGCTGTTCACGACGACATATACGCTAACGGAAATAATCCGTAATACCGTGTATGTATTTACGACTAGCGTATTACCATATAAAGTACGCGTGTCGAACGCTAACACGTAACAAATGAACGGTTATGGATATTGCACAGACAGTTGAAAAATGTAAACGTATGAGTCGCTTCAACGGGGAATTCGTTATGAAAGAAAACAGTAGTAAAATTTGTCGAGTTTATGGCCGATAAATTGCTGTATGGAAATATTTTGACAGCTATTCGCACAAGGACGACGTGTTAGCGATTTTGTCGAACGTTTTATCCAGAAAAATATATCGTACTCACGATGAATTCAAACACGAACAATACTCTCGTAATAATATGTTCCGTATTTACTTTGATTGAGATCGTTTATTTTGATTTCCATAATTTTTTCTCATTATAATATAGTGAGTAGTTATGTGGATAAATCAATAGTTAAAAAACAATTATAATAATAAAAAACGTTCTAAGACTTCATGTACGCTGACACAAAAACTACAAAACTCAACAGACAAAATGTTTTATGCTGTTTAGGTATAGAAAATTCGTGATATAAGTTTTGGTGTTTTTATTTTGAGCATACTCACATTTCATATTTAGTTCATATCAGTTAATTAGTTATCTGTAGAGCCCGGATTTGTATGTTTTTGCATATTTTTTTTCCTTTTTCACTTTTTGAAAATTGTTAAGATTAGATTTAAGATTTAAGATTTTTAGATAACTTCTCTGTAATACTATGCCGTAAACAATTTTATGCGTATTTTCATTAGTTCGTAAATTAATATTCTATTGTAACTTTGCCAATTTACTATCTGAAATAGATATTTTAACTTTTTCAACAATACTTACATGAAATATGTTTAAAGTTTTGTAAACTATAATAGCGACTTTAACATTTTGTATTCTGTGGATAGTTAGGTACCATATTCGCTTAAATCTTACTCAATCCCCTAAGTGTTATTGAATTAAATCTTGTATTTTAACTTATAATCCCATAGAAATTCGTATCGAATTCAAAAACATCTGATCATCATTATGAATTATAATTCAACACCAGTGTGATTAATAATGCTTGTACTATACATTATTAAGTACTGTTAATCTCAAAAACGCGTTGAGGTGTACTGATTTTCTATATGATTTTAATCATAATAATAATGGTTACGTTGAAATTGATATTTTTTTCAAAAATAATGTACGGCTCAGTGAATTCACTGTTTTTGCGAATTATACATAGCCTTTAGTTATTTTTTTTTTAAATATACCATTTAATATTTGAAACTTGCGTGCAGTTCGATATGTATGTGAGCATGCGTGCGTGGGTGTAGTTTTTCGTTTATAGTTTAGATTGTTTTCAATACGTGTGGAGTGAGGCGCACAAAGTAAACATATGGGACCTCTATATATATATATATATATGTGTGTGTGTGTGTGTGTGTGTGTGTGTGTGTGTGTGTGTGTGTGTGTTTGTAATACAGAATGAAATAAATAGCTGGCAAAGCGAGTGTATAGTGGTAATGATGAAAAAAAAAGAAAGAAAGAAAAAGAATGGCATACTTTCAGAACACCGTATACATTTTTATATATTTTTCGAAAATAAGCAAATGTATATATATATATATATATATATATATATATATATAGATACATATACATTTCGATTTTATACCGTTAGAACGGGTATGGAGAACCGAGAGCGTGTACCGTACGTTATCGTGGCACCCGCGCGCGTTCCCGTCGGGAAATTCGAGCGGTACACGATTGAAACGCATTTGTTCTCCATATTTCGGCGGTGGCATTAATTTTCTCGTTTCTTTTTCTCTTGCGAAACGCGTATGCTCACGAGACGCCGAGCGTAAATGGCGTTATCCGGGCTCACAAGCGTGCATGGTACTACTTATGCACGAATGTGGAGCGACGACTGTTTCGAACCACGCCACCGTGGGATCCTGATAAGCACGCGAGATTGGATCAAAGATCCATCATGTTTCGGAACAAAACACACTTTAATGGAAGCTTCTTGACTCTTAAACTTAAATTAAATATATATATGATTTTTTTTATTTGTACTTGTTGCTTTTTTATTTTATATTTTTAAAATTATAAACCGTTTAAAATAAAATACTCAATATATTTATAGTAATTATTAAGACTCGTAGAATGTCCACGATAACTAAAAGCTCGTAAATTATATAAGAAAACACGTTTAATTTCAAATAAAATGTATAAATAAAATCACATTCGTTTGGTGTTTTTTTTTTTTCTTAATTTGTCTTTAACAAAATCAAGCAAGTTTCTATAAAGTTACAATGAAATCAATGTATAGCAAAAGATAATTTTTTCATCACGGTATTTTCATTAATAATATAATGTATTTTTGTTTTGTGTCTTGCACGTCTTTTATTTGCACTGTATTAGTGTCAACTTGAAAAATTTTCGCTCAGCAAAAGTTTAATTTTAATGTGTCAAAATTAATCTTTTGTAGAAAAGGATGGGACCTTTTGGGACTCGTAGACCCCGGGATCATTCCCCTGGCCTTCTTTTAATCTGAGATAGTTCAAGCGATGACGACTGTGTTAAATCGTCATGCGGCCATCACGTGTTCACCGGGAAGATTTCAAATTTCTTCTGATTACCTACGCAGCCATTCCAGTCGTAGAACGATGCGAAACGCATTGGAATGAAAAAAAAAAAACTAAGACGTACGTTTAAGCCACATGCGAGACAGACGAGACAAATGGTTAGGAATTTTTTTTTTTTTTTGTTATTCATGAAATGATCCGCAATATCGATGTGAGTTGTAAGCTGACTTAAAAAGAGAATCCACAAATCGCAGGGTTAGAGACGTGTTTCCCGGCGTTATTATTAGAACCGTATTAATGTCCAAAACATGTTTTCGGAATATCACAAAATTTTTTAAGAGCCTCTACGATTTGCCAGCATTGTTTAAGAAGACAAATATAAATACTGTGCCCCACTTTGAATTACTAACGGAGAAAAGTTTTTTATTTAAAAAAATAAATAAATAAAAAAAAATAAAATAATTAAAGGAATTAATTAAAACTAAAAGTAATGTCTTTGAGCCAATTTAAATACGCACATTATTTACAATGCCGAATAATTTAAAAATAATAATGATATTTCAACAAAAAATTATTTAATGTTGTTTAAGTTTGATTTATTTTTATTTTTACAATTACAAGATAGTAATGGTTGCAAAAACTTTTGTTTCTCTGGAGAATGAGAAAACTCTTTCTTTTTTAATTGTAAGCGAGTTGACTGAATGGTCGTTCTGCTATAATTGTTAGTCATATTTCTTTTCTTAATATTATTTCTTTTTCATTTTTATATCGATTTTATTCACTTAATTTAAACGTAAGACAAGGAATGATATTACTGTGCTTTGAAATATTTACGGTCAATTTGATCGCGAAACAATCACTTTACTTATAAACTTGTATAATTGATACCATTTAATTTCTTAAAATATGTCGAATATAATAATTTAATAAATACATGTAATTATTAAAGAAAATATATTATCTGCGAGTCTCGGTATAATTAAATTCGAATTATTTTTACTCTCTGCCACTGAATATAACGTATCTATTGAGTAAGTTACTTGAGTGGATGTGTTAGTGTTGTATTTACTATTATGTATGTTTGAAAAGGATTCACACGCTGGATGTTTGGTATTTGTTACACTCCAATCGTCGAAAAACGAGAGTAGTATACTAATTTTATTAGTTCGAACTGTTGTGAGTTAAATCCAACCATAATGTTCATAGATATTTTTTGAATTCCAAGTTCACACGGAGCATATTCTTATGAATGAAGGCTATTGAAAATCATGCACTAACTGAGGCTTGAAATCTGAATACCTTGTGGCTCACATTCATTTCCAAATTCGAAGAGTGTTTTAAATAGTAATATATATATTTTTTATAAGTGTTATACATTTTAGAGACAACAAATCGACATTTAATGTTTACCGTTTATTGCTTAGAGCCGTCTTTAAAATAAATTTTCGTCAAACATTACAAGCAATATTAAATTTAATCACGATACAGTTATTCGGAGAATTAAATTATTTCCGAATATACAGAAAGTATCCGTGAGCGGATTCTTCGGGTTTTTGTTTTTTGAGTACTCGAATAAGTAATTAACATAGATAATGAAAAAATATCTGTGCCCTTGTGTCAAATTCTTTCTAAAAGTAACTTTTACGAGTTGACAAAACACCCGTTAATCTTGGAGGTGTCACCCCGAGAGTGCCATAGAGGACGCAGAGAGGTGGACGTAACGAGTACTCGGGTCATCGAGCTGCTGCGAAAAAACGAGAGAGACGTCCGATGGCACACCACGACCGTGGTTCTGGTCGAACCCGGTTGTACCGAGTCGTTTAAGACGGCATGGTCACTCACGGGAATATCGTGACCGGGTCACAGTCGACGAGCGGTGGAGAAACGTATTTGTCTCGTGATCGCCGCCGCCGCGCAATCGTTTTGTCACCGAAGCTTGCCAATGTTTTTGCGTGCATGCGGTCGCCCCCGCGGTCGGCGGAAATTTATATTTTCGTCATTTCCGGAAACGAGCGGATCGCCGTGCATATATCGGGGCGACCACGTTGGACCACGACCGGTCAGTCCACCCTGAAAGTCAAAAGTCACGTTTTTCTTCTGGTCCGGGGCTCCGTGGGAATCGCCATTCGCCGGCTGGAGGCATTCACGGCGCGTGAAAACCCGACGGACGCGAATTTATTTTATCCATTCCAGACGTCGTCGTATCCGACCACCGCCGCATTCGGGAGGTAAAATGGAGCCCAAAGGTCGGAATCGTCGCCACCACCGACCTTGGACCGATTTCGTCTCACGAATCGCCACGTCGTTTGTATCCGAAACTTCGGTCATGATATTATATACTTCGTATCGACATTTCTCGTCGCGATCGTACTCATCAATTTAATTCGGTTTCAGTTTTTATGGAGTGCGCCACGTCTTCCACGTCTGAACACCCGAATCTCATTCACTGTCACATACGTCTTGTTCATTTATACCAGGGGTCGGCACAGTGGCGTGCTCTCAGTTTTTTTGAAAGGGGGGGATATTAATTTTTATTTATTTTTTTATCATAAAGAAATAAGGCCTCGACTACATGGGTCATTGGCCGCAAATTTGCTTACACTGAAATTAATACATAATAAGTAAATAATAAAGTAACAAATATGTATGTAAAGATAAAAAAATAAAGTAACAAAGTGAGTTAATAGAGAGGAGGGATATACAGAAAGAAATTTTGATTTAGGTCAAATGGTTTCGTATAAATTGGTGTCTCTTAATGATATTCATTTTATTCAAACAATTTTCCATTTGTAAATACATTATATACATACAAGTTTAATATATTATTTTAATTATGCAATACATTAATTGATTTTTAACTAAATGAGAATTTCTAGCTTTCTTTGTTTCTTGGCCATCTCATCCAATACTTCATCTGGTGCGACAATCTGGTCGACATCGGCCACCGTCGCTCTGCTTCATTATTATTTTTATAAATATACATGCATTCGAGTATTCGACTATAATATTATAATATCATGGTATAAACATGTATATCATTGTAGAACCTATTCATATATCTGCTTATAATTTATAAGTAATATTTTGATTGAAAACTTCTATATTTAATTTAGTATCATTTATCAAACGATAATAAGCAAATGCAATATAAATATATTGTAAATACTAATACTCAATAGTAAATAGTAATACAATAAGCTCCGTCTGTACATTTCGGGAAAAATTGAAATAAAAATTAACAGGACGTTTATTTTTAGAACAAACATATTGATACGTGTCGTCTTATGAGTTATGCCGAGTGCAGAGACAATAATACAGGAACGCGATCTAATTCATTGAATTTTAAACCTAATTTTTTTTTTTCATGTAGATAATAAATCATTACAAAAAATCCAACGGGGGATATAACACCCTGATCCCCCCCTGTGAGCACGCCACTGGGTCGGCAAGTGATTTCTACTGGAGTCCGGAAAACTAAAACAACACGTAAACGTGGTCCGTAGAAAAAAAAACTAATTTTTTTACATTATTCTATAGTTATTTCTAAAATGTCAAAATTATTTGAAGTGTAAACATGCCTTGTAATGTTATATGAGAAATCGAATTTCTTGTCTTCGGCTAGTAACTTGAAATCGGGAATTATTGTAGAACATCTAATACGAAATATATACTCGAGGCTTAAGGTGAGAATCCGTCAACTTTGTTCTCTGCTTGTTTGTAAAAAAATTGTTTTGCAAAACGGCGCCTTTTTTAAAACCACGATGGAAATTGAAATAACGTACTGATTAAACTATCAAAGAAAGATATGTCGACGGTCCAGATCACTGCCTTCCGCGTGCCGCCAGTTGCCGACCATTGATTTATACTGTACGTTAAGCTAGCCCCGACTGCTTTGCGATATCGCAGTGAATGTGTCTTTCACGTCTATATAATATATTATATCCTTTAGTTTCAGAAAATTCTATTAATTCCCGTTGATATCTTATCGATCGAATTGGATTGATTTTTTTATAATTACTGTAGAATTACACTGACGCGGTGATATCGTCGATATTTACTAAAACGCAGGGACAATACATATTATTTTTTGCAAAAATACTGGAGATTTAACATAATAGCGAAACTTATATTATAGCGTCACGTACTGGACGTGAAATCGCTTGAAATTTCGAGAAATGCAAAACAAACTTATTGATTCGTTGGATATTTGGAACGCTAAACGATCGATAGGTGCCCGATTGAGAAACGGTCTAAAAGCACACTGGTCGTGAATATTTAAAAAAAAGTAGTTGTATACATAATGTAGTGTTCGGATTAAATACCCACAGTCGATTTCGGGCGTTGACGTATGTATCGCGCTAAATCTATCGAGATCGATGTAAGTTAGTGATGAAATTGTATTATTAACTAAAAATTAAATCTGTATCCGAGTCATTAAATATTTTTCATTAAACAAAAAGATTAGCCGGTGGTATTTATGATTTTTTTTTTAGCGGTTAGACTGACATGTGTCATGCACGAATGAACTTAATATAATAACAAGTATTTGATTTTTTTCGAATTAATACGTATAGCCTAGAACACATACGAAAGTTGTATTTTAATCATACATCCCTAAGTAAACGATGCGTGATAAATTAACCTTACGGTGATAATTAATTGAGAATTATAACAAATAACTCGAATAATTACTTATAATATTGTGTACTGCATATATAATATAATATAATTTTTTTTTTTTTCGTTAATTCCGTAAGTTTTCGATAATTATCCGTATGAGTTACAAACATTATTTCTCTGATCAAAATTTTTGTACAAATGAGTGCATAATAATAGTTCAGGTCTATTTTCATAATCAGTGCAATGGTGTTAATACTATTAAGTAAGAAGCATAATACTTGTAAATGTAGAGGAATATTCTAAAATCTAAATTATGAATCTAAAACTATGTGCACTTCATACTTGAAATCATAATGACTATGCGGCAATGAATAAATTCGAATGTTCGTACACAATAGATCCTTGTACAATCTTTGTACAATTATAAGAATTTTAATAAGAAATTTAATTTAACCGTTCCACTAAAAACAACCTTGATCATATTAAACTGAATAGCAGACAAGTATAATGTTTATGAGATGAACCTTAACTTAATTGATAATTAAGTTGAAATTCGAACTACATAATTGTTTAATATTGATTTGTTTCAAGAAAATCCATTTACTTATGCATTTTATGCATAATAAAAGCGTCAATGTAATTATATATATATATATATATTAAATGCATTGATTCATATTTATTAAGTCAATCGATGTACGACATGTATTCACGCTTGAATTAATAAATGGAATGAAACAATATAAAAGTGCATTTCAATTTATTTATTAATTAATTGATTAATAAATAAATATTGCAATACAGTTTACATTAACGCAATAATTATTCACAACAATTTTCCGAACAATAAATGTATTGTTTTGAATTTCAAGATTTCATAATTTTTTTGGTGGACACTGGACAGATAATAACCAAAAAACAAGAACAGCTGGCTGAAATAATCAGAAGTAAGAAATATACCATGATCAAAAGCAATTCAATTCTCGATGTAAAGCCAAATATACGTGGAAATGAATTGGCTAATTATATTTAATTCAATGATATATTATCATTATTGATAAATAAATTATATGATATCATTATTTACGTATGTTGCTTCTACTATAATTTCTTGAGATGGGAAAATAGTTACACAAAATTATCATAATTAACTTAAATTTTAATCTATACTCAAATTAACCCCACAAACTAGAAATCAATGAGTATACGAATTAAAAAAAAAAAATAATGATAAATAAATAGATAACAAAAAAATAGTCGTAATTCTTATATTTCTATTCATTTTAATCCTGATTAAATTTGTATGTTGCGTATAATACTATTATTGACGTCACTAAAAAAATGATGTACAATGTACTATTTTCATAAATTAAATTATGTATTTAGAAACATAATGTACCAAATTATATTTTTTAATAATTCGAAAATTTCCAAATTCATTTGTATTTAAAAAATTTTTGTACTTTGAATAAAAAAAACATATGTAAAATATAAAATACTGAGAAGACATCATGATTGAGTATCGGACATTCGTCCAGATTCATCTGCTTTGTTAAGTTAACATCTTCATCACAGTGTAATAATTTAGTTATTATAAATTTATATGTCATTTAACATAATAATTTCGAATTTCGAAACGATTACGAGTATAAATAGATTTACTGAAGTGTGTATTGCATAATTTAAAATGTTCAAGTCTCAGAGAATCATTTAAACGTGAGTTTAGTTATAAAAAGATACATTAACATTATAAAAAAATAACTATAATAATAATCAAAAAACACTTTTAAGAATACAAAAATATTACAACCAATTGGAAAATTAGTATCACGTCTAAAATTCTTAAACTATATACTACAATATCATAATAGCATATGAATTATAAAAAAAAGTAAAGGTATTACATAATTGATTTGCCATGGAATCTTTTACACAATTTATAAAATTATTTACGTTCCGTAAAAATCTTACACTCGACTATCATAATAATATTTAAAATATTATTAACAAAAACCGTTAAATAATTTGATGAATTAAAAAGTGTTTATTCAAAATTATTAAGTTTTTAATGTAAAATTGGACATATCTGAAATATATTTTATTCACTTGGACCCAAAAAACAACATATTTTTAATCTTCAAGATTTGCAATATTTTTGAAATTAAGTGTTCATATTTAATTCATAAACATAATAATAACTTATAATTTGAATTACTAATTCTTAGATTATACAATGAACATTGGTCTGGCTTAACAATTTTTTTTCGTAGTAAATTTCGCTGTGTACGCGTCAGATATGATAATTTAGTCTCTTTTATGTAGATTCGTATTGTGGTTACAACGAATGTCACTGGGAATTTAAAATCAACTAAATTTTAAGGCAATGGTTTCCAAAAATTTCGATAAATGACAATTATCAAGGAGTTTTTTTTCCAGATCATTAAAAGTATATTAATACATTTAATAATTACCTAATTACAAAAAAAAAAATATGGTTACTTATTTTCGAAAGTTTCCTTATTTTTCTTGGTTTTAATTTACAATTTATTGCTGTAAGCAAAGGGAAAATAACTTTAAATTTGTACCATTGTAATAATATTATTTTCAACGATGCATGTTACTGATTTTTGTAGTTGTTGTATAAATTAATTTAAAACTGTATTCTTTGGGCGAACCAAGAGATTTAAAAATGTACATGGATAATATAAAATAGCACAAAAGATTAACCTAAGGACGTATTTAGTTATTTTCCGTGGACGTATATACATTAAACCATGCAATTTACAAAAATGATACGACTCATTAATTTGTATTGATTTTTTTTTACATGCAATAGCTTAGTTGTCTTCCACATA
Organism: Therioaphis trifolii; assembly: GCA_027580255.1. NCBI lineage: Eukaryota > Metazoa > Arthropoda > Insecta > Hemiptera > Aphididae > Therioaphis > Therioaphis trifolii. The sequence continues at coordinate 81,877,462 of CM050404.1, read as the reverse complement.
ATTAAGCAATTAAGCACTCTCTCATAACCCTTTTCGAACTCATGACATTTTTCTTTTAAAATACAAGTATTTACGTTTGTGGTGACTTAAAATAGATTTTGAGAATTTTAAAATGTCCATGGAATGTAATTGTCTAAACTGATTTTATAATTTATGGTTAAAAAAATAAATAGTGTAATTAATAACTAGAAAATTTGAATATTGAATGAATTGATACATTTTGAATGTATCCTTATAATATATAAGCTTTTTATTTTTTATTTGTCGGCTTATATCATATTAAAATCGTCTAAAGTCCATGTTTAAAAAATAAAATATGTTGTGATATTAAGCTTCAGAAATGTTATTATAAACCAAAAATAAATCTAAAATAAAACGATTCATCACGAAGTTACTAAGAAATTATTTTAAGTGTACAGTATGTCTAATAAAATCGAGGAATAACATTTGAGAAACACATATTTGTTGAGTCCATAAAATACATTTTATAAGAGGAAATAAAGTGCATTTGTGTACAATACTAACGATGTGTAATCATAATTATACATTATTAATAAAACATCATGTAACTATATAATTTTAAGTCTGAATTTATCGGCCAATAAGTCCATTCCAAGTCTGCTAGATTCGATAAACGGAATAAGGTTAGTAGCTGGATAACGATAATCAAGCTGAAATAATCGATGTCAATCAATTTCAATTTTAAAATGACTTTTGTCTTACATGACCTACTCACTAAAGGGAGATAACATACAGTTTTTTTAATTGTTATCCTGTTTTATCTGTAAACGAACACTCAAGTGAAAACGTATTTTTTCCATCTAATAATAACCCAAAAACGGCCAGTATTTGTGAGCCGAGATGAAAATGAAGCTAATACACTCTAATCAAAATCCATTTATACCGAAACCAAAATTATCTATTCTACGTCAAACAAAAAAAAAAAAAAATTATTGGACCTAAATCTTATGAGTGATGGCGGTTATTCTTCCAAGTCTTTGCCTATTTGTTTATTGGATCGTCCTTACATAGTCACTATAATTTATACATAAAATTGTTGGGTATCTGAATAATACAGCTAAAAACGACATACGATCATTAACTGTCCACAGAAGATAAATTCCTGTTTATTGTTGTTGTAATTATAGATTTTGAACAGGTTAAAGACAGAAAATTACAATTTTTTTTTTTTTTTTTTTTTTGTGAATCTCTACAAAAAAAACAGCAGCGTGAAAATGTACTGGATATTTTTTTCGCAGCATCCTCACAGATATTTTGTTGAAGAAATCGTATAAAATAAATTGAAAACCATCTCAATTTACCATAATTGTTAAACTCGAGGACATCATATGTCCGATTTTACTTTTACGGGGCTTATTGAGTCCAGAATACGGAATTTCACTCGTCGAGCTCCGTGCATCAAACACCCGTCAAACGTGTGCGCATTTTGCTCATGAATCAAGCGAGTCTCATACAATTTTAAATTATGCTCAGCGTAAAAAAATATCCTCATAAAGTCATAACCGAGTGATATTTGAAAAATGAGAAAACGTTTGCATTTCACATTCCTATAACAGTTATAATTGTCCATACTCGGCACTTAAGTCTAGACGTTTTCACTCTCATGGTCACCGTTCACATTACGAATATCAAGAATAGTTGGTGAATTTTTCAATGCATAAAATATTTTTATTAAACTAAGAAATCGTAAAAATCAGAGAGAATTAAAAATGCTTAATCTGTTGAAATAATGATATAATATCTATCTTATCACACATGCGTCAGTGTGTGCAGTTTGAGCTTCGATAGTATAATTAGTTTACAACAATAAAACTCAATACGATTCGCATGATAATACTGTAAGCTTCGAAATAATGCCAAATGGTCATAAGTGTAACATCGTATGAAAATGTATTCTTCCAAATATATCTACAGACATCACCACAGATTATGCGTAACCTAGTTTATTATGCTTTTAGAGCTTTGACGCTAGAAATGTTCAACCTCTGAGGGATTAACATTCTGTATTTGGACCGCCAAGACAAATATTCACCCTACTACTTTCGAGGGGATAGCTCGAAACTCAACACACACACACACACACACACACACACACACACACACACACACACACACACACACACACACACACACACACACACACACACACACAAGCTCATTATAATACATTAAATGAGTAAAAAATTCTAGCTTCAGGTAAAATAATTTATCATTCATATGAAAATTAGCTGTATGAAAATTGTGGTTTATGTTATGTTTACTGCGCTAAAAAATCTACATTGTTCGTAAAAAAAAAAGTAAAGAAACAAATTACTCATAATCGAATAATATAATAAATGTCATGAAGAATTTTCGTCCATGCATTAACATTGGTTTATTAATAGAAACATATTAAATGTATGAAAATTAAATAAATTATGTAAAATTACGTAAATTCATAATGAATTCCCACTATCTGTTCTACGTATAAATGGACGACGAATCAATGAGAATAAGTTGTATAAAATATTAATAAAACGTAATTGTTTCGCATATGCAAATGATCATGTGTTACTTTAACATAAACTAAACATACCCTTGTGTTGGGTTTATTTTATAAAAAAAAAAAAACATGAACTCAATTATTATGATATGAAAATAGAAAAAAAACTGCATTTTTTTCAAAAACGATTGCCGAACACACTATATATATATATATATATATATATATACATGGTCCTCTAGAGTTGATGGGCTATCAATATTACGAAATGGAGTTTTTGAACAACGAGAGTCGGGTAGAAGGTATTTTTTTCCCCCGAAAGAATAACATAGGAAAAAAAAACAGTCGATATGGGTTTTCCTGGTCGGGTCGTAAATAATACGGTTTTATCGATACATCCGCATTATGCGACAATATCGCATTAGAAAGTAGCCCCACGCCCCGCTATCCCTCGACCTATATATTTACGTATATGTATGCATATTCACGCATACACCGTACGACTACACCTCAGATCCGTATAATTTAAGCTTAAAGGTAAAACGCCTTTTTTTTTTTTACTTCTCATCGCGTTGATTTATGTGTTGTGGACAAATCTGTACTCACGTCAGCGTGTACATCCGTAAATACACACACACACACACACACACACACACACACACACACACACACACACACACACACACACACACACATTTAAATGTTGTGCCAATGATATTTATACTAAAACAACTTTAGTCGGCGCGTGGTGCGTTCAGATGGTGAGTGTGAAATTAAAAACGGAAACAAAATAATGTCTACAGAAAACTGATGAACTCCGGTGATTATCGTTGAACTTTTTGAAGTCGTATTACATGACTCTGCGATCATCGCGTCACGCCTACTTCTTCACCCCTCGTCAGACTTTTACGTTACACGTCTCGTCATCTCTGTTATTTGTGTGTGTGTAATACGTCGTCGTCTTAATAAGAATATACTGTGAACGCCATTATAAAATGGAATTGGTTGAGAAAATATTCGTTTATTATCATATAAACGCTAGCAAACACTCACATTCACACACAACTTGTCTTTCGATGGAGATGACGACGACACTCAAAAGTTAGAAAATTTACCTCATTATAATTCCATTTTAAAGGTCAAATGGAAGTTTTCTTGATAAAGTAAAATTACAAGGCATCACTATTAGAATCGTGTGTAATTATGAATATTATTCATGTGTGTAGTAAAGACAGAAAATAAGAAATATCCGCGAGGGTACGTGACAAAATGTGCAGGCAATTGTGTGTGTGTGTGTGTGTGTGTGTGTGTGTGTGTGTTTGTGTGTGTGTTGTGTGTGTGTGTGTGTGTGTGTGTGTGTGTGTGTGTGTGTTGTGTGTGTATGTGTGTGTTTGTGTGTGTGTGTGTGTTTTGTGTGTGTGTGTGTGTGTGTGTGTGTGTGTGTGTGTGTGTGTGTGTGTGTGTGTGTGTGTGTGTGTTGTGTGTGGGTGTGTTTGTACACAGTACATATAGAATATGTGTATTTTCCTACTACACCGTTTGGGCGATTATACGATTATACGGACTTACGAAATATGATATTTGTATTATTATTACTTTTTTTTAATATTGTACGGCCATGTTCTATACTTGTTCATCGTTATTCAAGTGTGTCACGTTATTTGTTTGAAAGCGAACATAATTTGGTTTTACAAGACAAGTCTTGGAGAGAATGGTGTCATGTTTGCACTACAAATGATTATTTCTTATGGTCCTGCGCGCACATTAACATAAAACCCTCTGGAATAAATCGCTCGGAAATAATTAGCTTGACCTCTATAATATAATAACGTACAACGGACGGGTATAAGGATACGCAAAATAACAATGTAATTCGAGCAAATCGGGTTTAGAAGCATTATTCTTTAAAAATGGTTTATCACATATCATAAATTCAGGTAGTCTCGTTTAAGAATTCGTATTAGTTTTGGATGTCTTTAATTAAGCGCACTGAAACGTTCAAATCTAATTGCACAACAAATAGCTTACGAGTGCAATATAGTTTATAGTTACACAAACAATGGCATTCGTATGCGTTGCAGTAAATATTATCATTCAAAATAAAAATATGTTGATAATACGTATATATACAGACAGCATATATGAAGAGATAAAAATGGTGTAAATGAATGTAAAACAGCCTATATTAAATATAAAATACTTTGGAAGTGCTTGTTCAACATTTTATATTCATTTTTCAATTCATTTAATTCTTTGAAACCTATTTTATAACTTAACTGTTTACTGAAATTTAATTTATCTCATAAAAAAAAAAAATTATTTTTATAATAATAATAATAATAATAATAATAGTAACAATTACAAAATATGTATGCGCTTCATAGGAATGATATAATCAGTGTTAGGAACAGATAACAAAAAAATTATCTGGATAAAGATAAAGATAACAACACTACATTTCATCTTAGATACAGATAAAAGAAAAACGAATCAAATTCATCTAACGAAAAGATAAAAATATAACAATATTTTACCTAGATAAATAACAGATAATTATACAAATTAAAATTAAAATAACTAATTAAAAAAATATATATACATATATATTACAGTACAAAACATTATAGGTGCCTAGTTACTAGTTAGTAGTTAATAATATTTGTTAAAGGTACAATATACAATTGACAATGAACAAAATAAATATATTTTTAAATTTATCTAGATAAGTGAAATTTTTATCGAAAATAAATACATATATAAGTAAAATTTATTTATCTAGATAAGATAAAAGATAAAAGAATATTTATCTAAATAATTTATCTAGATAAGTCTGATAAACTCTGGGTATCATAGCAGGTACTTAAAATATTAAAATATATGAGATTTTAGGTAACATTTAAGTATTATAAAAATAAATAAACTTTTATATTAAAAAAAAATTAAATATTAATTTTAACATTAATATTAAAAAAAAAAAAAGAGATTGATGCTTATAACAACTAAACTTATACGATGCTACGTGGAACATACAATCAAAGTTCTCCTATATTATCAAAAATTCATGATTAATTCTTACAAACTAGTTAGTAACATTATGTATTGAAAAAGATTCAAACTAAAGTGGTGATGTACTTTTAAAATGATTTATCTTATTAATGTACGTCATACATGATGATTCACAAAGATTTGATTCATGTGATATCTCCTGGGATAATTAGAATAGCCGAGTTCTATTTTTTTAAAGGATCACACGTGGCTATAGAATAAAAATAATAATAATTTAATGTAACTTAAATGTTTAAGTAAAAATTAAAAAAAAAAAAAATGTTATTTTAATATTTTCAAAAATAGTTTACAAAAACTGTTAACAAAATAGTTTATTTTTTTGACTATTTTGACGGTTACATTTTTTATTTTCATTAACTTTATTGATATTAGATATTTTTCTGTTTTCTGAATGTAATAAATTATTTCATACCTAATTATTATATTATTGTTATTATTAGAAAATCGTGAGGTGTTGTGATCATTTTTATTTGAGATGATATTTGCAATGTTTAAAAGATGATTATTAAGCAATAAAAATCAGAAAATTAGATAAACTCATAATAATTATAATACAATAATATGGTATTAGGTAATGCATTATTTTTCTGGAAACTAAGAAAAACACTAAAATCACTAAATTAATAAAAATAAATGGTTGAACCGTGAGATATATTCAGAAAAATAAACTATAAATTGGTCACCTATTTTCAAATTTGTCGAGAATATTAAATTACAAAATATTTTTATTTTTTTATATTTTCCAGAACATTGGAATATAATAGAATAATATAAAATATTCAGAATCCTTAGGTTTTTAAATATATAAATATATATATATATATATATATAAACTGCATAATTCGATTATCTTCATATCTCGAGATGTATTGAAAGGATTAAATCTATGTGATACACCTTGTATGTATAAGTATTATTTGTACGTAACATTAATGCAATTAATCAAGCTGAATTATATTCTTTGTTTATTTTTTAAAGTAATATAATTAATAAAATACATTTAGTTTTACACTGTTCCAGTAAAATATTACACCTTAGGGTCGTGGTGTGTAATATGTATGTGGGGCCAGACTACGTATTATAAATGAAATAAATTAAATAAAACTACAAGTGAATTAATGTGATGAATAAAAATGGAAAAAAAACCAAAATAATTTTAGCACCACGTCATTTTTTCGACAAAATCAATCAAATACACCACCACATATTCGCACGTACAATGCATGGTATAATATATCTAATATTAAGTATTAATATCACGTGAAGAGACAGCTTACAAAGATATACTGAGTAGAAAGGATTCAAAAATCCATTCTGTCGTATGATCCGTATTCATATTGGAGCATGTTTCATACGAGGACGAGACCCCTTGTGAGACAAAGACTCATTACTATGCACAGTACAATGCAACGGATATGATAACGTTTTGAGCGAGAGTCTCCCTCCCATATGAATAAAATATCAAAGCGACGCGTCAAAAATATTTTCATCGTGGTAGTGTGATATGACGTAAAGGACGATATCATTAGAACTTGACACGGCGTAATGAATAGTAAAACTTGTTTACTTGATGTGCAGAAAATATTATTTCACATAAGACGCGTCCATGGCCGACAGACGTGGTGGTCTACTTTCCTTGGGATTTTTGTCTCGGGATCGGCTCGTTTTCATTTTGAACTCTGTATTGATCTCCAGACTACATTTTGGCCCAGATCTTCTTTTTGGCGTTTTCAATGGTTAATAATTTTGAGAATATCGGACACTCAGGAATGAAAACCACGCTTAAACCAAAATGGTGGTGATAAGTAGACGTTCGACCGATGAATGCCTTTTATGAATCAGTTATATAACTTCTGTAACGCTAACGGGACACGGTTATTCCTTTTAGCAAGATAATGATTTTTTTTTTTGTTTCGGTTGATACTGTGTTAGAAATTGTACGCCATTTTTTATTGCCGACCAAACACATCCATCAGTTTTCTCAGGGTCGTTATACATGCAGATAACTACGTAAAAGTTATGTATTAAAATACGCTAGGATCCTTTTAACATCATTGTACTATATTTAATTATTTACTAGGCCGCAAATGTTTTTTTATTATATTTTCCATCCCCTAAGTTGACTTTATTTATCGAATGTGTAACGTTTTATTCTTAAAGAATACCCAACATTTACCTATGTTTATTTTTAAATTGTAAGTTTAAAAATATCACATTCATGTGGTTATTAAAAGCTATTGCAAAGTATAAACTATAACCACTCCGATTATATAATATGGTATGATGTATGATATTTTATGAAAACATAGACATTAAAAATTAATTTGTTCAGCTATGTGTATTAGTTCACATGAAATTCATTTTTCACGCAAATACATACATTGTTTTAATTGTTCTTTAAATGTATGTCGTTGTACTACAACGATTTGAATCAAATGTTGTGCTTCAGTTAAGTGTTTAATGTCCGAATAAAGTATGATTTCGTTCAATTTTTCAAAAATTACTGTACACATATAATTATGCCCTATACTATTTTATTCTTGTTAATTTTTACACCTTACATCTTTTTATCGTCAAATATCTTTCGAAAGGACATAATCAACGTTTTTAATGATTATATTTACACAGTTTAGTTTCCAAACTTACAGCGTATACAACTGATCTTGCATCTTTTAAGAAGCGAAAATTTGTAATGTTGTATTATTTTTTTTTATTGTGGACTATACACGTTCGTATTTTTAAGTTAATCGTAAAATAAATTTCAAATTACTTTAAATGTTTTTTTCTTTCTATAACAGTTTTTATATGTTATTATTTAATTTGTATTATTAATTTTTGCAAGAGAAAAGAGTTTGTAAGTTTTTCACATAACTCGATGGTAATTATATTTATCATAGTATTGCAATTAGTGAAACAACTAAATTAAAGTAATATCGGTTAATATTAGTTACATTGAAAAAATGTGTTCATATAATGAACATTATTACTGAAAAACTACAGGAAGTCACTTTTGAATGAAAAATATGAATTGTTTCAATAATTGTCATATACGCCGATCAAGACAGGACGTAAAAAATTAATAGATATTTTTCGTTTTCCGAACCTCGGACCGTCAAGCAAGTTAATAAAGATATATGCTGTAAAAGAACTAGTCGATGCTTCACTTAGATGATTACGATAACGAGTACTGTTTTAGAAGAGTCAAGCAGGCCTCCCAGGTTTTATACTTTTAACTCTACATTTTTTTATTTATATATTTAATTTATTATTTTATTGCCGAAACACTTGACCACGATAACGAGTACTGAACGAGGTGCAAATATAGCACGTCCTAATAACCTTTTAATAATAATAATTTTCTATTTCTCTATTTAATACGTATTACCACCAACATTATCTTAAAGTAGTCGTAGCGATTGAAAGGTGATATAAAAGAAATGATAGAATGTTCGTGAATACCTTTAAATATTACCGTTATTACTTTGGTACAAAAATTTGTTGTACAATTTTTAAGTTTGTTAGAAATTGAAATTTTAGTGTCAAAATAAAATAAATCGATACGCACATAAATTCACATATAAAATCAATACACAAATTTTTTGTATATCTACTTATAGTAATGCAATAAAATATGGTAATATTTTATCACCATAGAAATTTAAAGGAAAATGGATTTGTTATTATCAAATTTACGACGATTTTAAGTGACTTTAGTGTAAGTATCGTATCAAAATATATTTGATACACTTATCTGTAATAAAAGATATAAATATTTCAATATCAATTAAAATCAGAGTTGATATGTTATGACTGTGACTGACGCACATGAAAAAGATAATAAATAGTTAAAAATGAAATATGTGTTTACTTTCAGAGTATTAAGTTGTAATTACATCAACTTTTCAACTTTCTCAGGGAAAAAATATTGTACTTTGTTTTGTATTGATCAATGTTACCGGTATTCTAATTAATATCATTGATGTGGTAATGTTTTGATTCATGACAAAACTTTAGTCAAAACACTGAAACATGAATGACCAGCAAAAGTTTTGTTTTGGACCATAGTCAATAGAACGTAATTTATTTTGATGCATGCACGTGGAATTATTCACAAATAGGTAAACATTCGCAACTAGACAATTACGGTCTGTAAATGCCATACGGTTCAAGTAAATGTAGAATTTTCGAAATCGCACACTACGTGTCAAGCTCGTTGTCAAACATGTGCACAGACTCTAATAGATATTCGGTGCTTTAAAGCAGCGATGGCCAAACTTCCTAAACAGACCACGAAAGTATTCTCTTACCATTATACTAGTTAATATGGCATCTATTTAATGTTTAGACCAGTGTTTCTCAACCGGTGTGTCGCGACACACTGGTGTGTCGCTGGGTAAGTCCAAATGTGTCGCGAGAAGTACTAATATTAAATAAATTAGATAAATATACAAACATTGTTGACACTATTTACAAAAATTAATAGGCACTTGGAATAATTTCTGTGATGAATACAAATAGATTATCAGCTATCGGCATTAAATAAATTGTGCAGTTATCGTAATTCAAATTGATAAACGAAATTGTTTGATTCAGTGAGAAATCCATTTAATCCTAGTTTAAAAACCACACATATTTAAATAAAAGAGAGAGAAGGATTTGCAGAATTAAAAAAATGATCGAATTCTTCAAACGAAGTTTAATGAACTCGAGTAAGGCGCATTTTAGATTTATACAAAAAAAGAATATTCAAGTTAAACACAATTGGCTCTTTTCGTGTTATCATGTTCAACATAATATTTGTGCGAGGTAGCTTTTTCTACATTGAACGAAGTTAAAAATAAAAAAAAGGGAAAGATTATTTAATGTCGAAGAGGAGTTAAGATTCGCTTTGTCGAAGATTTAGCCACGTATCGATATATTATGTTAGACATATCAGTCACGAATTTCTCATCAAAATGCTGTTTTATTTTTATATTTTCTTTGTTATTTTTAAGTTCACATTATTTATTATTTATAAATATTTAATATTACCCATTATTCTTATTTTTATTATTGTGTGTCACAAAGCATGGAATAGTTTAATAGTGAGTCGCTATAATACAAAGATTGAGAAACACTGGTTTAGATGAACGTCAAATGTATTAAATAAATTCAAATTTATTATATTAAATTAAATTATATTTCTTGGCATTTGTTTGTTTTTTTTCTTTAGTCAGCGTCTTTTTCATATTGTTGACGGGACGCGTGAAAAGAACAGAAGGCGTCTATTGGTAAAAACACTAGATAGAAAATGTTTTTGAAATCGTCGTAGACAGTAAATTTGCAAAAGGTATTTCAGGCACATAGTACATACATATTATATACGTAAATTTGTTTTTGTAATTATCAAATTGAGTTTTAAATCGAGCGTTCAATAAAAAACAAAAACAGTGGTAAAATACGTACTAACGTTGTTTCGTACGTACGCCTAATATTTCTAAGAAAATTCGACATTCATCGATGTACCGAGACACTTTTTTCGTATATATTCCAAGGGGAAACAAGTTGTATTACCACCAATGGTTGAAATTGTTTGGCAAATCTCAAATACGTTAACGCGTGGTTTTACGTATAACCGTTCGTGAGTGTGCAGCTCGCGTAAGCTACCGGAATGTCGTTTAGGAAACGCTACGGGGCGACAACTGAAAAACCAAACAAATTAGTAAGGCTCGGATTTATATGTATTTATGAAACCAAAATATGTATTTATGCTATCAAAATATTTACATAAATACGTGCTAAAAAACTCAAAATATGTATTTCACTAATATGATTTATTTTCACATGTTAATATTAAATATCATATATTAATTATCTTGATTACAAATGTTATAAATTATTTATAACATGCATTTTAAAATTTTCAAATTCAAAATATCTTCAATTTGGTCGTAAAACTGCCCTATACCGACTAAATGATCTTTCGACTTCCACTGATGTTATTGGACAGCATTGCATTTTGACTATGTCTGAAGGAGTAAGTTCTTCATCCAAAGAAACTTCAGAAGTACGACTAGTAAGAAAATTTTGAAAGCTTTCATTTGTGCAAAACAAAATTTTTTTGGTAGAATATTTTTTACTTTGCTATTTATAATTTCGCCAATTTTCCATTGTACTTTTTGGAAAAACTGGAATTATTGATAAATATGTAAAAACATGTACTTATAGCAAAATATGTAAAAATATGTGACATAAAAATGTAGTCCATTTCATTAGAAATCCCTAGGGACAAATTTATCACTTACCTAAATAAATTTATCAAGCCACAGTAAAAATATGTATTATCATATAAATCCGAGCCCTATAAATTAGTTACATAATCATTTGACAAGGGTCCATCACGATGCGTCGAATCAATGACCGATGGCTACTACTGAACGTACGCCACCACAACAACTGTCACCATTACCGGCACATACTGTTTCGACCGTTACTATCACTTACTATCACTACCATACCAACTACTATCTCTATTAGTACTAATACTATTACCACCACCACCACCACCACCACTACTACCACCAATACTACAACTACTGCTACGATTACTATTATTACTACCGCAACTACTGGTACTACTAATTATTATTGCTTCTGTGACTAGAGGTAAATACTATTACCGGTGCCATTACGTCCCCGACGATTAATTTTACTCCGTGTACAATATTAGGGAGTAATGCACAAGTCGACTTATTTTTCCCATACACAAACACACACACACACACACACACACACACACACACACACACATCAGCGGCGGATTAAGCAATTTTCCGGCTACAAGCAAAAGGAAATTTGTCGCCCGTTCATTTTTATGAGTTATTTTATAACCAGCAAAATACGTTATTTAACAAAATGTATTATTAATAAAATAATTTTTTATTATTTAAAAATACTTAAAAAAATAACAGCTAAACATAAAAAATATAAATATTATACTGTGTACATTATTAAAAAAGTTTTCTTCAACGTTTTATGCTTGCAAATTCTTCAATTATATCATTAAAATGTATTTTTGACACTAATTCCGCTTCGATACTTAGTAAGGCTAATGAATTCAAACGATTTTCGCCAAGGCAGATCTTAAAAATATCTTAATTCTTTTAAAACACAAAACAAATCTCTCTTCCGAACAGTTCGTAACCGCCATACAGGAAAATATTCTTAGAGCAATACTCACATTCGGAAATATTTCATCCGATTCCTGGTTTCAGATAAATGTAAATAAACTTTGTTGCTTTTTCTCAATTGTATTATGAATATACATCTTAAAATGTATGCATTCTTGTGTAAATGTGTTTTCATCAATGTCTATTTGGTAAAATTGTTTGAGTCTTTCGGCCCCTCAAACAAATGCATCAGTACTAGGTAATTGATTCGTTGTCTATGTTAATCAAAAAATTGAATTCTTCATAAATTTATGCGTATCCAGAATGTTTCATTTCTAGTTACTGCCTGATTTTATCCAACACGGCAAAATAAATTATTTGTAATTTCTTTTTACCATCCAAAACTATTTCATTCGCTCTAGATTTATCTTGCTCTAGTTCGTCACATACAAGTGGTCTCACACGATGACGTTTCTGGTCCCGTCCGTATTCTTCTTGTTTCGTTTTTTTTTTTTTTTTTTTTTTGCTTCTTCTATGAACTTTTGAAACATTTCATCTGTTCTAATTTCACTCACATAACCAATTAAAGATTTATACAGATCAACAACATCTTCTAAATTAGCTAACCCTGATTGCAACTTGTTTTATCAAATAGCTCTAACAATGAAGTCCAAAATACGGCCATGAAGACAGATTCGAATTTACTCAAGTCGTTTTTCAAATAGTTAATAATCATTAAAATATTATAATAAAAGATCATATTTTTTTTTATGAGTAGCAAATTTTCCACCCCCAAAATTTTGCCACCCCAATCACCTGCTTGTTCTGCTCGTAGGGCAACCTGACGCTGACACACATACACACACACACACATACACACACACACACACACACACACACACACACACACTCACACACACGCACTCACGCACGCACGCACTCACGCACAAGCATAATGTGACTTACGCACTGAAGCGCCTATTTTTTGGTTTAGGTCAAATTGTTTTTTAATCGCCCGACGTAAAGTGATTTCTTTTCCACCCGTTACCTACGTAGCGCTGGGGTCGTCGGGGGGTGTGTTTCTTAAAACCATAGACTTTCCGACGTGTTTCGAAAGTGTCGTTGATGTTATACAATATACGTACGTAACGATATTACGCGAGTGTACGTCGGGGCCGTGACAAACGTTCTGTAATGCTCGTTTAATGGTTTTCTGATGCGTTCCGAAAAGGTTCTCCTCCTCTCGTCTGTACGCCACCGCCGCAGTCGTCACGCCAAACCGAGTCGGTTTCATTTGCACGGTTATTGTTTATTTCACTTCTCCTATTTCCCTTTTGTTTTTCAACGTTTCAGACGCACGTGCCTAATACGCGCATACGAAAACGCGTGTTATTTAATATTAATACGTCGTGTGACGCTCGTGCGTATAATAACTATACATGTATAATATACAAATAATACCGTGTTGTAGCGGATGCCGAACAGTTATTATTGTTTTGTCGTTTTTTCGTCAACACCCGAATGCGATCTCTAGAGTAGCATGAATGAATGACGCGTGTGCACAGTTCCTCACGAGGTTTTATAGATTGCGTTTACATTTACAAGTCATCAATTTGCACTTTTTTCACGTATAATACAAAAAAAAAAAAAATATTAACGTTTTCATAAAAAAATTAAAAAATTAAAAATATAAATAACACTTTTCGTCTTTCAAATTTTTTATGTTTAAATATTTTTAAATAAAAACCACTTTTTATCATATACGATTTAAAATAAAAATTGAATATTCATTTTCGAAATTTAAAATTTTGATATACACATTATTATTGTTTGACTATTAGTTTAAGAGCTGAACGACTTTAAAGTTATTTAGTTATCAAAAGGGTTCCTTACAAACATGTATTTTCGCTATAATATAAAGGTGTTTTTTGCATACAAACATTTACGGTTCAACCAATAGACTGCAAAAGTTGTTGTTTTGACTTTTAAACTTTTTTTTTTTTTTTTTTATGAAAATAAGAAGTTTTTAAGTGAAATATAATTAACACAGTTAGACGTGATAATGTTAAAATCATAAAAACTATTAAAATTCTGACCATAAATTATACGTTATGATAACTCTTTTAATTTATCGTTGTATAGCTAAGCTAGGTAAAAAACTTAAAATCAACTTTTATATTTATATCCACCATAATACAAAATTATTATGACGGACAATTTTTCCCCAAACACAGTATAGGTATGTGTTGTTTTACATTATATTATACGCAATATTTCATACGATATAATATATTACTTGGTAAATTTTTCTGAATAAAGCGAATCACTAATAAATTTAATATTATTTTTTGTACGATATTAATATATTGTACACGATATTCACATAAATTTGCAATAAAATACTCTAAAGTAAAATTAATATTTATTTTTCATTAAAGACATATACACAAAAATGTTTACGTATAGCCACAGTATATAGTATATTCGAATGCGAAAGAAGAAACATTTTATTTTGATTATTAAATTGATACCTGCATAGAATTATCCTCACGGATAGATAATTAAATAATTATACGAGTATTAAAAATTTTAAAAATATGTGAGGGGGAGGATCAATGACTATTTTAGATATGAAACATATTAGAACGTTTTTAATAATAATAATAAAAAAAAAAAAAAAAAAATATATATATATATATATATATATATATATATATATATATATTGGATACTATTTTTTTTTTTTGTCATATTGATGAAAATTAAAATCTTAAAGTATATTTTGGTACCTATTTTAAATTAACCCCACGTAGTGATCTGAAGAACTTACTCTTAGGTTATTAGATTTCAAATACCAAGAGCATTTTTTATCTATTACAATTTTTTATTTATGATATACATATTAAATATTTTGTATATACCAAGCGTTTGGATCTATATGATTAAAATACCATATGCATTGTCTACAAATCCACTAAATACTAGTTTGAATAGAGTAGCTTCTTGCTGATTCTTATGTGATTTTCAAGGAAATAACGTTACGTTATTTAAATTGAAAAAATTGCTATAACGTGCTTTAACGTTATAATGTTAATGGGAATAATTGGATTTTAAAGATACAATAGATAATTTCTTTTGTTTGTGAATTTCGAGCAAAGCAAGAATGTGAAAATATATATCGTTTATATAATTTATCATTTATATTCTAACTGTTGGTAAGTTTTTTTTTTTTTTATCAAAATTGTTGAAAACTTTCATGCATGACAAAAAAGAAATATTATTTCAATCAAAAGCTTCAACCATGTCGCTCTAAATGTTTCCATTCAAAGTTTCATAATGATTGGATGGTACAATAATGCTTTGTATACATTTAAACTTGAAAATGTATGTAAAACAGTTAATTCAATAACATTGTATAATAATTTAACTAACGCAACCTAGTGAATCATAATATGTAATTATTTTTAAATTACTAATGCTCGTTGCAATCTGTAACCTTAGTTGTTAATGCTTAGAAAAAATAAATAAAAATTAAACGCTTATAAAAAAAAATCCCTATTAACAATTTCTAAATATTTTTTAGAATCGTTGTTTAAGTATATGAGTAAGGTCATGTTAAATTTGTAAAGTTTTGTGTCATATATTAAAAATGTTAAAAAAGATAAATTAAAAAAAAAAAAACAAGATATTTCCATGGTTTTATTTTTAGCTCCAAAGTTGTCGAATTCGTTTGTAACTTTCGCATAGTATGTAACAGTATGGCATTATTATATAGTAAACATTTCAAATTGTTAGTAGCATTATTTAGCAAGTTCTGTTTAAATAACTTAAATACTTTTTTTGTGTGCATTGAAAGTAATTTAGTGTAGTACCTATGTTAACTGCATAAAATCGCATTAAAATTGTTAAAGTTGGAACTAAGTTATAGGCACGGGCGTCCATGTAACACAAATGCCATACAAATGATTTATCAATTATATAAGCGAAAAGAATAGTTGAAAAAATAAAAACTAGACATATAATGTTATTTCAATGCATGATTAAAATTTAAAGAGACTAATAATTGATTTCTCGACAATATCAAATTGGTGGGACACGAATAAAATAAAAAAAATCTATATCCAATACTGTTAGCCAAAATATTTTTTTTATACTGACATTTTGGATATTTGTAATCGTGTGTCGTAAAAAGTTTTGATTTAATTATGCAGTGGATAATACAATTTACTGTCATAAACACAATGAAAAGAGCTGTGACAAAATACCTGTGTACACACACACACACACACACACACACACACACACACACACACACACACACACACACACACACACACACATTAAGGTGAAAAACGGATATAAGTCCGGGAATCCGGATCAGGATGGACCGGGAGGCAAAATAGGCTATTTATCACGGGTCAAGAGTCAAAACAAAAATTTTAAAAAGTATTAAAATTTGTGTGGCCGCATTAAACTTTTTAAATTTAAAATGTTTGTTTCTGTAGATATGAATAATGCACTCATGTAAATATGACAATAATAATAATAATAGTAATAACGATTTTAGACACTAGGTAGTTGAGATATACAGTGTGGAGCAATTTATCGAAATGTTTGTGAAATCAAACCACTGATCGTTTGGCCTTTTCCATAGTACGTCGTGCTCACAGAAATAAGTATAGGTTTACGGGGGGTTCAGATACCGGACAAAAGTCATTTTCTAAATGGAGACTCGTCTGAATTGGATTACGTCTCAGTGGGCACGGCAGGAGTACACTCGGCCTTACTACTCGGTAACGTTGGTGGCAAGAGACGGCGATGTTGGTAATAATTATTGCCTTGGGAGTGTTTCGTTACCTCCAACTCAACCACCACCGTCACTGCCGCCTCCACCTCAGTGAGACGAACGACATACGTTTCATTTGCACCGTAGTCTCGCCAAAGAGCTTCGTCCACGGGAGGTACGAACACATCGTCGTCGGCGGCGGAAGAGTATGGAGGTAGTGGTAGTGGTGGTGATGGTGGTGGTGTCGGTGGAGGTGACGACGACTGTGACAACCACTACTACAACGACACCAAAAACACCCTAGAGGTGTGTATATTCACGCGTGTGCTTATGTACGATTATTAGACACCACCGCAGGTATTGAGAACGAATGAAAAACGCACGCGGTCCTTCACGTCGTCTTTTGTAGCGTGTGCACGCGAACAATCGACCACCTCTGCCAGTAAAACATATCTTGCGTGATTAAAAACCACCCTTTATTTTTGATCGGCCTAACCGATTACATATATTACAGCGATTCTCCTGTAATATAATCATGCCACTTTTATTCGTTTTTACCCCGAAGAAAACGAACCATCCGTAGTATAACTGGCCGTTTTTCTTCTCATAAACTAATTACGACGAGAGACCACCGTAGTTACGGTATTTATTCAGAGGCATAATTTGGAAGAAACAGATTATGACGTTTACCTCAATCTAAACAATTTAAGTTGTTTATGATTCCTTTTTCACAATACGTCAAAATGTTTTTTAATAATTGAATTTTTTTTTCAATAACGTACGTGAGTGTTACAAAAAACACTGGTTATTTCATAACCAATAATTTAAAAAAAGTATGTACTTCGACCCACGGGGTATTTTTCGCTCTCCGGACATGTGAATGAGGATGAAATTATTGAACTTTAAAGAAATGATGGATCATTCATTTAGTTAAACGATTCTGAGTTAAGATTCAGAATTAAAATGCTCTGTTTGGATGAACATATTTCTTCAAATAAATATTAAAAGTTGAAAATGAACTAAAAACAGTTTACGACGTACAAATCGTATAATATTTTACTAAAACGCTTATGAAAAAAATTCTTAGTCATTTTCAAAGTTGTACTTTTAGCCTAAAAATGGTGCGATTTTTGAAACTTTTTAAAGTGTGTAATAATACATCAATATAAAATAATGAAAATTTCAAGTTTTCGACACTATTAGTTTTTTAATATGACGAAATTACTAAAGTCGATTAGATATACAAATCAAACTCAATTAAAAATCAAAAATCAGCCTATATTATGGAATAATAAAGATCAATCGATTAAATATCTCGGAGTTCACCTTGATGAAAAATTAACATGGAAAATACATATAAAAAAAATTAAACCAAGCGTACACACGATTAAAAATCTTATACCCCCTTATAAACTACAGCTCAACACTTCAAATTAAATGCTCACTTTTAATATAAACATCAATAATAAGACCATTAATATCATATTCATACCCAAAATAGGCAGCCACATCCCAAACATAAATTACAAAATTACAAACGATACAAAACAAATTTCTTAGAATAGCTCTTAAAGCCCCATGGTACATGTGAACCACACAACTCCACAACAACACTGGAATTCCATACCTAACCACATTGATTAATGAACAATACAAAAAATTTCATTCGAAACTTAACACAACAAGAAGCTCTTCATTTCAAAATTGAGGAAAGAACCAAAAAACCGCAGACTAAAGCCACGTCTTCCACAAGTTATCGTGTTACCTCCAGAATCATCATCATCATCTTCAGCATCGGTGTCATCAGAACATTGACTTAATAAAACAACTCATAATCTAAGTACATTTTGTTAAATTAAAACAATTTAAAAATTATCTTATACTCTATTATAATACTCTTATACACTATATTATTTAAAAAAAATAAAAAATAAAAACAAAAAAAAATTAAGTCGATTTAACGTAAATGTCCTTAACGACAAATTTTGCAGTGTTTTATCAATTTTAGGCTGTTTTTTCTCTCTTCTGGAAAAATTATAGAGATGAAATTTTAATAAAATCTCAAAGTACAATTTGCATCAAATTTATGACCTATAGAGTTGCCGGAAGAAACTTTTGAAGAAAGTTAAGTCGAGCAAAAAGTGTCTCTAGGTAAATCAAAATAAATACAAATAAACATAATTGTATAATCATAAGATCCTTCGCTTACCTCAGAATCTAAAATGAACATGATGACAATTTAAAAAATATAAATATTCTATTGCACAATGACATGTTTGTTTTGAATAGTTGATACCAGTAGATAACTTAAACAACTTCAATAATCATTTAGATGAAAATTAAAAATAATGATTTATATTATGACACTTTGTCGTTCTTTTAAATTTTCCATAAAAAAAATATATATATATTCATTACACACCATTAAAAACCGATTGGCATTCTCAAGAATCCACCATGTTTATAAATACAGTTTTAATATGGTTAACAGTCAGCAAACGTGAATGTGTTCTAGGTTTGAACTAGTCTAAACATTTATAGTGAACAGTGATCAACAGCTGTAGTAAATCCAAGTAATGCCAATAGTTATTGAGGTACAATATTGTATTCACACAATAAATACTCGAAACTCACGAGTTACCGTAAACCGTAATACTTGGTAGTGAATATTGCGTGGTGCAGTCGTGATCTCACGGTTCTGGTGGTATTGTCGTTTACACAGCTTCACGAATTACAAATCTCTCTTGAAGTCTCGAATCTCATGTAGGAGGTGTGTGACTGTCGTTTCGTCACGCTATCCCGTTTTTTTCTTTTCCAATTATTTGGATTGGTTTACTCCGTACTTCTCGATATTAGTACCTACATCTTGATACTTATCGTTTAATATTCTCCTTATTTCAAATTAAAAACGTTTTACGTGTGGGTCGGTTTTTTCGTGTGTAGAAAACTACTGCGATTCAGTGATCGTCATGACGTTTTATACACGCAGATAATTTGCTATGTTGGTTTTTAATTCGTTATGTATCTATTAACGCGCTGAGTTCATAGATCTCGTGAAAATATACTCCAAGAAACCGAAATGGTTTTAGATTCTGAGTGAAGCGAAGGATCTTATGGTTTTACAATGATGTTTATTTTTTTTTTTTCTGTAAACACTTTTTCGTATAGAAATCCTTGTCCAAAGTTTTTCCAGTTATCAAGAATAACGATCGAAAAACTGAGTAAAAACGGTAAAATCGGTAAAAATCCGCCGTAAACGAGATTTTCACTGTTCAGATTATCGGTATTTAGTCATAAATCGAAAAGTATTGAAGCTAGAAACTTGAAAATTTTATCCAGTATCAAATACATACTTTTTTATATTGGAAAACATTTTCAGAACAATTATAGCACTTTTGACTTAAATATAGAACTTTTAATTTACCAAATTGTTTGAAAGTTTTTATGTAATATAATTTTAAATATTTGACAAAAAGTTCTGAAAATTTAATATGACCTTACTCATATACCTACCTAATTATCCTAACACAAATTCAAAAATCGTTAGTCAGGATTTTTTTTTATACACACTTTAATAAATTATTATAACTCACCAAAAATTATACAAATAACCGTAAAATACGTAAACAGTATTTAAATAATAATATATTATATTACAATTACACTGAAGCTTTGCTCAGAATCGTTTTATACTAAAGAAATGAGTCATCATTTCTTTAAAACTTAATACGTTCATGACCAATATCTTGTCCGAGGACCGAAGGGACGAAGGACGAACTTGTACCACCATCATCTCACTTACCAGCTTTTTATTTCTATTTAGTGTTTTTCGCAGTATAAATCCATATTATGACCGACATTTCACAGGGGCCGCACGACCGTGTTGTTTTTGTTTTTAGTTACCTATCGCCGTTTTAGAGTAATCCAATGATCAAATAACCGTAATAGAATCTAGAAACGAGAGAGTCGGAACGGTAAGTAACCTCTGGTTCACGTACCACGCCGCTCCGAGATGGTTTAACCCTGTTTTGTTTGGAAACATTATCGTGTTCTACTTTAGCCCGTTAGGTACATCATTGAATACGGTCCCGTCGTAATTTGTTGTCCATGCCGGGTAGCTAATTTAATAGTCGTTGGAAATGCCTTAAAGTGAGTTTCTTAAAACTTTCACACGATTCTCGGTACGCACAGGGTGCGGTTATCAATTTATTTTGTTTAGGAGTCATAAAATGATAGTGTGACGTTCATTCGGTTTTAGTAAAGATGGCACATGCCTTCGTATACATAATATAGATTGCCGGTACTCCCAAAAAATCGAGGTTAGGTAACAGTCATTGTATATTAGTTGATATCTTTATTTTCTCTTCTATCCTGTAATAATTATAGAACACATTTAATTCTCTCGACTCTAATTGTTGCCGGCCCATTACGTCGGCATATGTTTACATCATCATTTTTTCGTTGAAACATAAAATAAATAAAAAAAAAAAAGAAACTATGTGACATTAGCGTACACGTTTATTATTGTAATTGAATTTTTTCTGCGATGTTAAAGTAGGTATGTAATATAGCGAGTCATCATTGCAATCATGAACTCGTTATTGCTTTCGTTTCCATACTGCTTTAAATAAAACGATTTTAGGTTGATAACTCAAAGATGATTTGATAGTGAAGATTCTTGTTAAATCCTTTAATCATAATGATTAACTATCGGGTTTAAGTTTCCATCAAACACAAAACACTTCACCGAGCACATAACAGTTTATGATCGCGGTTATTGTTCCATAACCTCGATGTATAAGAGTAATGAATTCAGCTGTGTAAAGCATTCTCGAGAATTCATTAAGTTATACGTAATTACAAAAACTAAGTTATTATTTCTGCTTATTATAACTTGTATCCTATATTATTAATATCTTGTAAAACTCGTTATTTCGACGAAATTATTGTTGACAGTATTCAATAACGCACTTGTTATGGATTTGAGTAATAACCTTGGTAGGAAAAAAAACCCTAAAACCACTAGAATAGTTGCAACTTAAACAAAATCCATAAGAAATCACTGTACAAGAACACAATTCGATAAAGTGCGTTTTCAGAGTTCAACATAATATAACAGTTATGTTCGTAACCTGCTACGTGTGAATATTATTTATCTTTCAATTTATTTGTATCTATATTATTAAATTACTGTTATCAAGTTAGGAGTTATTTTCCGAAAAGGACGGAGAAAACTATTTATTCACTTACAGACTTTTGTTGTAATCACATCTCGGTACCTACAGTATTATTTGATATGGGATAAATCGAATAAGATATCACGTGAAAATTGCAAATATCTATTTCGTACACCGAATATCATAAAATGTTTTATGCGTTATTGGGTCACGTGGGTAGATAATAATTGCAGTAGATGGTCATTTTATGAAGATTTTCAAATGTCTCCATTTTATGAATAAGTCCTATAATCAGAGAACATGTTTTTATTTTTTCATCAACTTTGGAGTTTTAATCAAAACAAACGCAATTTTAAAACCACCAAAATAATTAAATATTTTTCATAACTAATTTCGACTTCCATATGAATAGTAACATTATATAATTTTGAACGTCTTGTAAATATTTTTATTTTTTTTTTTTAATGTATACTGTTAAAAATATTATATGCACACATTTCTATATATGTATATGACTAATCTATATGTTACTGTTAAAACTCAACATTGGTCAAAACCAGACTTGACTCGTCAATATTATAATTCATGAATCCTTTTCATTGAAAAATGAGTCAACAGTACGTTTAAATGTAGTACTTTAAACTAGTTTTGACTAGAATTTAGATGTTCAAAAATATAATGTACGTGATCGCAATCCACAGATGATCACAGGTGGCCAACTATTAAATCAATTAAGCTAACTTCATTATCATACTTCTCTATAAATAGTTATATAATATTAAGAAAATAACAAAGATAGCTGTGATCATTCATGTGTTTGCAAAAATTCAAATATCCAAAAATCACTGTTTATATAAAAGAAATCAATATTATGTAATTCTAAATGTCAAGACAGTTTACCTCGCCGAAATAAATAATAATTATAAATTACCCTGTTCCAACAACTATTTACGTTTCACGTAAAAATAAGATAACATTTTCAGCATGAAATATTAAAAAAAAACATTTTGCTTTAAATAATTTAACTTTATTTAAAATGTGTTTAATTAGTAGGTTCATATTATTAACAAATGATATTATAACAATTATTGAAAAAAATATCCGTATCAAATTCTGAATTTCCATCATCTAGTTTTTTTTTTTTTGGTAAATATTGCTTATTAATAGAATTTCAGTAGTTTCGAGTGCATAATTTCTTACACTGTTTTCATACAATATTTTTATCATCATATTAATATTTTGGATCACAACCATTTTTCAATAAAATATATTGAATTATAATTTTTTATTTTTTTTTGTAAATTAAATATTACAAATCGTCAGACTAATTCGTAGAAGTTCTATCTCCATAATGTCTATTTTTCACGAGGGACTAAAAACGTGTTATTGATTCAAAAATAAGAATACTTAAAATAAATGTATTTTTTAAATGTATTTGATGGGTTTGTTGATATTATTTTTAACGAAAAACCCCAAAACATCAGTTACACTCTTGTAACAGAACTATTTCTTCATAAAAAAAAAAAAAAAAAAAAAATTGGATATAGGACTTTTACGGTGTAATTTTTTTTACAATTTTATTAAAATATAATAACTAATACATGATTAATATTATTTAATTATTTAATAGTAAAATAAGTAAACAGGGGAAATCTTTAATTGTATATAATAGTAAAA
The DNA here is from genome assembly GCA_027580255.1 of Therioaphis trifolii. Classification (NCBI taxonomy): domain Eukaryota; kingdom Metazoa; phylum Arthropoda; class Insecta; order Hemiptera; family Aphididae; genus Therioaphis; species Therioaphis trifolii. Next base: position 81,853,105 of record CM050404.1, on the reverse strand, counting down.
TAAGTAAACAGGAGAAATCTTTAATTGTATAGGGAACTCTTTTTTTACTAAATTAATTAATAAATATTATGCATAATATAATATAAATATTATTATAGAACTTAAAATACTTATAAAAAAATACTTAATAAAACTTAAATAAGACATTTAATGTCTACACTCTACCGTATTATGAGAAATTCTTAATCCATACAATTCGGGTAATTATTTTACATAATCAAAACAAAAATAGAGTTTATACAGTTTTATTGATGTCAATTACACCCACCATTGAAATCAGTTATATGAAGTTATACGGAGAAAATGTTAAGTTGTTTTCGTCGATAACATTCCTTACACACGGGGCAAACTGCACGCGTGCGGCTGACAGGAAAAGCATTCCCGGGCACGGTATTTAATGTGTAGTAGGTATATATTTTTTTACGGTTCTACTCGTGTGCAATTTACACGGGAAAGTTGTCGATGTGCGTGAAATCGAGTTGTGAATATAAACAGCCTCAAAACCGGTATAAAGGAGCACCTTTACAGGTAGTTAATGAATTATTCGAAGGGACAAAGTTTGGAGATCATAATAATGTAGTTATATTATTATACGGGAGCATCGTGATAAGTTTAGCCTTATGTGTATTATCGGGCCAATGAATATTTTATGAGCTTCATCGCAGACTTGTCCGTCAAAGTTTTAACAACTTTTTACAGATTATTAATTCGGTATCGTGCGTGCGACAGCTGAGATAAAACGGCGCACTCATGAACGTGATAACATTAATAACAATAATGATGATCATGATAATAAAGTAAAATATGAAATAAAATAATACGAATAACAAATTATTGAGACTGAATAAACGGCGGAATTAGGAATAATAGGCTCGTGAATTGGAATCATTGAAATTATATAAATACTCAACGCGTCTATGTCTATATTTGTTCATCATAAATGTACCTATAGTATGTTTAAATCAATCCACGAAAAACAAAACGGAATGATTAATTAAAAATCGATAGCTTCTACTTACAATAAAAATTAATTGAATAAAATCGTATGAAACCTCTAGAAAATACTTAATATAATATAACACCAGACTCGACTTAATTAAACTATTGAACAGATTGAAATATTGATTTCGGATATAAGTTCAAAAATAACGTACCACAGGTAAATCACTGTAGAAAAACAAATCTTTTTCTACCTTTTTTTTTTATCAATATCTGTAGAAATCATTGAAAAAAACACCGCAAACGCAACGTAGACCCTCTAATTTATAATAGTGAATTTTATTAAAACTTTTGACAGATGCGTAGATTAAACGTGTACAGTGTACATATAATTTATTATTGTGTAGTATGTACCCACAATCCACATATTATAATTTGTACGTGTACAATTATTTATGTATGTATCAATATATGGAGATTTGGTTTAAAACCAGCCATCTATACATCATTTATTTAAATTTTTAAAAGGAATATTTCAATGTACCATAATTGATTATTGATCATCCAGTTATTTAACACTTAACATTTTAAATTTAGACGGGAGTGATTGATATACTATGTAGATATTAAAAAACATATATCGTTCAATATTAAATTACACCCGTTGTTGTTTCAACTGCGAATATTTCTTGTTAAAAAATCTACACGGTTAATATTCAATAAATTATAAGCTGCACACATAAAATCCGGTCGTTTCTTTTTGATGCGCTGAGTACACCTCTACACGTATAGATAACATTTTATTATGTCTATTTAATATCCTTGAAGATCAATACAGTATTATTATCATGAACGTAGTAAATGCAGTATGTAATTGTAATTACGAGATTCGTGATGTCTTTGATAAACCTTGTATTTCATATTCGCCAACCAACCGATTACCATTCAATATATTATTAGAATATGGATTCTACTAAGTCGTTTATCGAAATGTAAAGTTTATTTTTCACGAAGCTAATATTTTCCTTAAATCGAGTGTTGAAGTCGGTGAGACACAAAAAATTATTATTTCAACTATACGTCTCGAATAAAACTAGCGTTTAGTATTGAGTTATCAAATGCCAATAGGTTAGGTTTCAATGAAATCGTTTTGTCTGTTAAGTGTGCGTGTTATTTATATATGATATGACTGTATCATAAAATATCCATCGGTATAATCTCAAAAGATCACAATCATAAACGATTAAAACAAATTAATGGAATTCCGTATCGATTGATTTACGGCGAGTTCAAAAGTATCTCATTACAAAATTGAATGTTTTTGTTCTCGTCGGCTTTGACCAGTTTCTTTCAATTCTCCGGGTAATCATTTGAAGTTACTTCGAGTATATCGTCGTCGTCCGGTTGATTTTTCTGATCTTTTTATTTGTGTGTGTGTGTGTGTGTGTGTGTGTGTGTGTGTGTGTGTGTGTGTGTGTGTGTGTATGTGTTGTACGTGTGTGTAAAGGAGATGAAAAACACTCTCAATTATCTGCGTTATAGTATGCATTTGACGGTCGGGACCTGAATTCTATACGGTTGAACCTAGCTTTTGTCACTACTACTATTACTACGACAACGCCTTGAAAAACGACGATCGACCGGATTAGACGAATGATTGAAAACGGTTAAGCTGGTCAGGCATTAAAAGATATCGACGAGTACCACCGTGGTATACTGACTGCAAAGCCAAAGAGGATTTACAACAGACATGTCAGATGTTCACTATCGTCTAACGTCAATAATCCGCGTTAATTTGTATACCGCGGTATAGTAACCTCGATAGATTTACAAAATTGTAGTAAAAAGCGTCGGTATTGACTTTGAAAGCCGATACTTACCATGTGCTTTTAATACCACACGAAACATTTTGTTACGATGCACTCGTTTAAATAAAATATTCAGATAGTGTCTGGGTAGCCTGGGTATAGTCGATCTTGTCTTTTTAACTCGCAACACGATGTTTTGCGTAATGCTAGTTTAAATTCCTTCTGTATCTAAGTGATCAAAATACATTTAAGCCACTTTTGGCACTGCAACGTAACAGCACGCCGTGTGCAGGTTGAATGTTTTAGTATACGTGGGAAATGTTTAATTATAATCGAGTTAAATTTAACCATGAGTTGTAAAATGTTGAATAGTCATTTTATAACGATACGAACACTTATGCACGTTGTACTCTCTAATCAATATAAAATACATTTTATAATTTATGAATCGTAATATTCTATTTATATGTATATTTTTATATTTTTAAGTATTTTCATTTAAGATATGTTTATTAATTATTAATAAATAAATTATAAATAAAATTAAAAAAAAAAAAAAATGTATATTGATCAATGGTTAATAGAAAAGCCACTGTATACTTATAGCGAAATGTGTGGCCATGAACATTTTATAACAAAGACATGTAAATGCATGTTATTAAATTGTGTTTTAATAACAAATTACGTAAATTTGTCACCGTTAATTCAGACTATTTATCTGACATGGCTCACTTCACAGCAAGACGCCTGTAAGTTATATAGTTTGAAAACCAAAACCTTGGTGTAATATGACAATTTTGCTAAAAAATAGAGTCATTTAACACATATTATTCATCTATGTTTTTCCATACTGTTATCGAACCTGTTAGAGACTTGAAAAATTATAGTACTGTGTAGATTTATAGTTTAATTTAGATTCATAGTTTTGCCATAATTCAACGTTGATGAAAACATTATGATATTTTTAATAATGATGATACTAAAAACTTTATGTCAACTGTATTATTAAAATTAGAACTCAAGAGTTTTGTGTATTTTTTTGAAATATCACGGTGTAATTTTAATTTTTAAATTGCATTATTGATTGGGACTAACGTAATAATCAATTTGCCATATTGTGGATGATACATATTTTAATAATTCAAATATTAATTTTATAAAAAAAAATACTTTCTTGATTTTATGTTAATAAATAAATTCTTTTTTAACGTTTTGAAATATATATATATATAATATGTTATCAACTTTTGAGATCTACTTATAAGACATCATCGTACAGCCAACAATAATGTTTTTATATATTTACACTTAAGCATTTTAGTTTTTTTTTTTTTTTTAATGTTGCCATTGGTGCCATTTAAATTAATTAGTAGCAATAAATGGTGAATTGCGTTCAAATAAAAGCAAAAGCGAAACTATATTTACATAATCAATATTTGTTTTCAGTGATTATACTGTTACCGATCAAAGGTATCATATAGTATTAATAACTATTTAAAATTTGCAACGATTTTAAAATATGATTAGGTTCGGAAAACATTCAATTTTGATTTGATAAATAATACATAGCAGCTACATATGTACCATGAACTGCTAAACTACATATTTACCGCCACAGAACCGTTAAGCACCTCATTTTATAATCTGGTACAACAATAATTTTACGTGAAGATTTTTAAATATAAGTTATTTTCGTGAATAGAATAGCAAAAAAAAAAAAAAGGCTCCGTTGAAAGAAATACTAATTTTTTAACAACTGTATAACGGTGATACAAAAGTTAATCCAATCAATATGTTCAACTAAATATTTTACAGTGTTCAATAGACGATTTGATATGATATAGATCAAGAGTATTAGATCAACGATTGGAAATTTGTATTATATAAGATATGAAACCAAAAATTGAGTAGAATAAATTTACCGTATTAAACAATAATACAAAAGGAGATAATTAATCTTCACTCGTAGTATCGAGATTAGCGTTAGTGTACATTTTATAGGACTAAATGTTGACGAAGAACGTGAAAAGAATAATAGTTCAAGCTGATATTAATGAAATGAAAGCATATTATTCTTATTACCTTTGTGTCATCTGAGTCTTTAAAGTTAAGTTATATTCAAATTATAATACCACAGGTATCTAAGAACGTATTTTGGGATACACTGGATGCCCTACCAGAATTTGATTCTTTCGTTATATTCCAAGGTAATAAAGATAATTTAAGTCTATTTTTATTTCTTTTTAGAAGACACGGAGCTAATAAGGCCTATGAATAAATAATTTAAATTTTATTTAATTGTTTCAAAGGAATGATTGAAAAAATTACTTTAATTAAAATTTTTTCAGAAAATTTGAAGATACTCATTTTATAAAGCCATTTTCTGTTAACTATTGCTTAGTAATTTACTACTCCATGGATCCCAAAGGAAAAATTTGATATGACAAAATCATTATCAATTCAAATCAAATCAAAGTAATTTGATGATAATTACTTTAGTATTTAATAATTCGTGATTTTTCTCGAAATAAAAGTGAACATAAAAACCACTGAGTTAATGAAAATAAAATATTGAAATGAAGAAAGAATTTTCAAAAAAATAAACTGTATAAAATGGGAATTTTTAAAAATCTTATAAACATTTGTTTTTTATTTTCCATTGAAACATTCAAATAGAGTTAAGCACTAAACCTCGTGAGTTTTTATGAAAAAAAAAATTTAAAAAAAATACAACTAAATGTTCATCATTATTTAGAAGATATTGCCAGAATTTATTCCTTGTGGAACACTGTAGGTATATATATATATATATATATATATATATACTCATTGAGATGTAGATTATTTGATTTTTGGCATCCGGTACGTACTTTGACGGATGTGCGTCAAGTAAATGATATTGATTGCAAGAAGAAAAGTAAATCATTTGTAGTCGATTATGCGATATTGTTTGATATTTTATTGCCAAAGATACTGCGAACTTATTATCAAAGTAGAATCACTTTGTATAGTGAAGATATCGACCGTATGCGATTGAACAGGAAATTAATTATAAATAGGTGTCACTGATCGGAACAAATCTAAAAAGTACATACCCATTTCTAGATTTCGAATCTAAAACTAACAACAAATAAAATATTATTATTTTGCTTCAATAGATGTTTATGTGGTAAGTATTTTATTTATTTTCACAATTATTTCATACCGTCTTAATCAAAAAACTTGGCTGAAAATTATTCTAAATGAAGCGGAAACATTTATGTCTATACAAATGAATCAAAGAAATGTTTAGTTTAATGTTCACAGATAAAACAGTTAGAGAGCAGATGTATTGATGTTTAAAATGGTTGTTAGTTACTCTGGGAATGTAAAGGATAGTTAAATATTTCTTTGGGGATACATTTGAGGGAAACTTTGACTGATAACATTTTGACTAAAAATTTACAGAGCGCGGAAACATTTTGTACGAGCGCGAGGGGTTTTAAGTCGTTTGGTGTTTTTATGACGGAAGAATAACACCGAAAAAACAAACAACTTACCAATAATAATTATGACAATCGTATCTTATATCAATATTTCTTAAAAGTATGATGGTTCAATTTAATTGTGTTGATAGCAATTTACTGATTCACATGCGACCGACTACCAATTGACTTTAGAAATACAAATAAAAATATTTCGATTGTTTGTATATTTACCGTTCTGTCAGAAACATGTTTGACCCTGCAGTGGAGAATGGCAGTTTGTCCAACGACAGCCGTCACATTGTGCGGTGAAATGTCGTCAAACAGTGGTCTTTGCACCGGTGTCCCTTTTAGTGCGGTCGGTTGTACATTTTGCAGCGATAAGTTTGACTCCACTGAAACTGTAAAGAAACAAGAAAAAAACGATGATTATTATTTCGAAAAAACAAAAATTTAAAAATAAAATATATACATTTTTCATTCAAAGGCAAGTCAACTCAGTGAAAAAAGAAAATCAAAAATATGATATGGTACATTAGGCGACACTTTTTCACTCATACAATTTTAGTTTTCTTTTAAAATTTAATCAATTCAAAATAAAAAGTAATTAAATAATATATTGCGGAAGACATTGATTACGATTAAAAGTACCGAAAGTATGAAATAGTTTAATTTGGTTTTACCGTGCATTTATTAATATTGTTTTAATACGCATATAATGTAATACTCATTTGATGGTTAATTTAAAAATTAAATATAAAATACAGTAACAGGGCTTTAAAGAAAACTTTTGTGTCATGTTGAGCGTCAGCTAAAAGACGTGTTCTCAAATATTATTATTCGATATGTATTTTCTGCTTGATGATTATCCATACTACTGTCACTTTTTAACATATGGTGTAAGTTTTGAGAACTTATTGGGATGCAGAACTTCAGAAATATTTCCAAGCGCGTGCGTGATTGTGAGTGTGTGTGTGTGTGTGTGTTTTTGTGTGTGTTTCAAGAAGAAAACAGTTTAAGGTTGGGTAATAAGAAAAAATAAATAGTATAATATGCATGAAAAAAATTATTAAATTATACGTGGGAATTAAAATGCATTTGCAATTTTTTTTAAACTTAATTATGGTCAATAAATCGCTAAATCTCTGAAATAACCATTATTTTATGATAATGTCTATGTGGTTTTTTTTCTTATTCAAAAATGCAAATGACTGATTTTAATCGAGACAGAAAATGTTTTTTTTGAAGCCGAATACAGAAATTATTATTATTTTATATTATATAATATTAAATAAATAAATAAATTTATAGCGCAGTTATTATTCGTATAGTTAAATCTTAATTTAATCGTATCTATTATTCATAAATACAACGCGAACTTTTCACAATTCAATACAATTACTCTAGTATGATAAAACTTAGTTTCTTATTATTTAAATTTACGACGAAATGAACGTATTATGGTTTTAATTGTTTCTGGTTCTTTAAACGTAAATCATAAATTATAAAACTACACGCGTTTATGAAATGCATTTATTGACCTTTTAACATGAGTATGTTAAACTTAGTATTTTACAGAAATTATGAAACTGCGTAATTGTTAGACCAGAGAGCGAGAGAAAAAGTGAGAGAAATTAGTGAAAAAACAATATACAGGGTATAACAGGTCTATTTGACAAATGCAATAACTTTTTTTCTATTCATTTTTTTAAACTTTTTTTTTTTAAATAAATACTAAGGCCTTGCGCTACAACAATATTGTCTTCAAATATTTTTTTTTCTTTTGAAACTCAAATTTCAAAATTTAAAATTTAATTTTACTGTTTAAAAAAAAATTCAAAATAACCATTTTGTAAACTTGATTTTTAGAAAAATGTTAGTGTTTAAAATTCTAATAAAGGTTGATCCATTTATTTTCTATGATGTTTTAAAGTTTGTAAAAAAGTTAAGAATTTGATTGTACACCACATAATATTATAACACATATTATTGTATAACACTATTAATTAAATTACTGATCGAAATTAAATATTTATTCCAATATTTTTGTTATCACTTACATCTCTTATCATTAAACTGATATTTATTATGATGAGTCCATGTCATAATTACGTTTCATGGAAAATTTAATCAAATCACTGAATTCTTAAGTATACTTAAGTTTACTTAAGACCCGTACAATATTAATTGTACAATAATTTTTGTAATTTAATTCACATTTTCAAAAAGTTTAAAAAATCATAAGAAATAAATGACCAAACTTTAATAAGGTATTTTAATACCATAATTTTTCTAAAAATCCAATCTACAAAATGGCTATTCTGATTTTTTTTTTTTTTTGGTTAAATTGGTAAAATAAATTTTAAATTTTCAAATTTGAGTTTCCAAATTACAAAAAAAAAAAAATTTGAAATCGACAGTATTGTGGCGCAAGGGCTCAGTATGTATTTGAAAAAAAAAGAATAAAACAAATTAATAGAAAAAAAGTTATTGCATTTGTCAAATAGACCTTTTACACCCTGTGTATTCACGAATATATGTATTTATTTATATATTTATGTGAATACATTATATCGACATGTAGTTATTGTACTCACTGTTTTATAGATACTTTAAATTTAAAATACAAGTCATTAATAGATGACTGAACTTTCAACGTTCGTATGTTTTAGTACGCTTATTTCCTGTAAACAAATTAAATTCCGGGAAAATGTCTCTTTTCTTAATTGAATTGAGGGCCATAATAATTTATTGGATATCAAATGTGGCCATCAACAGCCAAGAAATGACCACGAACGGTAAAAAACAATAAGTGATCAATTAAATAACAAGTGACACTTATTCACTGGTGTATATTGTGATCAGGTAAACTGTAACCTACTACTATGTAAATACTTCCGAAATTTCAATAATATTATTTTGACGTGGATATTCAAACAAAGATTTCTGATTTTTTTATTTTATTTCTGTCATATTTTGAATAAGACATCGGAATAAATTGGATTTAATCTGGAAATGTCTACTCGTATATTATATTCGGGCTTGACATTTCGTCAAAATTATTTATTTATTTTTTTTTTTAGTCGTTATTTACTATGACACAGTGCAGCTGATAAACTTAATAAAGTGTATAAGGTACAACAAGTACACTTTGCAATTATTTCGGTTAATCTCGTTATCAAATCTTTTCAAGGCAAATCTCGTTAAAAATATTACAGATCACTCCAGGCATACATCGCTATTAGCCTATTATTATTCCAATTTTGACGTTGTATTGATGTAAAATATCGTTGAGTTTTTCAGATAATATAAGTTGACGTAATATTATCCGATTTAATAGTTTCATGTGGAATTTCAATAAATATATATATATATATAGATATATAAGTAGAAAGTTTCCATTTTAAATAGTCAACGAATTTTCTCGAGAACTTGATTAAAATGATATGTATATTATGATATTAAACATCCCCTTTGACGAAGAAATTGTTTTGAATGAATTATGAATTAATTTTAATTTATAATATTACATTCTAATCATTCATTTCGTGTAAGATATTTTATTTTTAACATTTCAGTAAGTCTAATATCTGTAGTAATGATACGTGTATTTATACATATTTAATTAATTAATGAAATAATTTAAAAAAAGCTGGTAAGTGAGATGATGGTGGTACAAGTTCGTCCTTCATCACTTCGGTCCTCGGACAAGATATTGGTGATGAATATATGAAGTTTTAAATAAATGATGACTCATTTCTTTAGTATAAAACGATTCTGAGCAAAGCTTCAGTGTAATATAATATATTATTATTTAAATACTGTTTACGTATTTTACGGTTATTTGTATAATTTTTGGTAAGTTATAATAATTTATTAAAGTGTGTATAAAAAAAAATCCTGACTCACGATTTTTAAATTTTTGTTAGGATAATTAGGTAGGTATATGAGTAAGGTCATATTACATTTTCAGAACTTTTTGTCAAATATTTAAAATTATATTACATAAAAACTTTCATACAATTTGGTAAATTAAAAGTTCTATATTTAAGTCAAAAGTGTTATAATTGTTCTGAAAATGTTTTCCAATATAAAAAAGTATGTATTTGATATTGGATAGAATTTTCAAGTTTCTAGCTTCAATACTTTTTGATTTATGACTAAATACCGATAATCTGAACAGTGAAAATCTCGTTTACGGCGGATTTTTACCGATTTTACCGTTTTTACTCAGTTTTTCGATCGTTATTCTTGATTACTGGAAAAACTATGGAGATTTTGGAAAAATGACCTCTTTAAAGTACCATCTCAGTTCAATTTTGAATTTAAAAAGTTGCTAGACGAAACTTTTGAATTAGGATTTCTATACGAAAAAGTGTTTACAGAAAAAAAAAAATTAATAAAAAAAAAAAAAATAAACATCATTATACAACCATAAGATCCTTCGCTTCATTCAGAATCTAAAATAACAGCACAGTGCAAAAGAATTAACTTTTAAAATTCGAATTCTAGGTTAGTGAAATTTTGAAGTTTCAGAAATTTTTAAATTCAATAAATATCTTTGAAACCATCAATAAATACGACAGACAAACTTATATCTCTCGAAATTTAAGACTTAAACTTTTGGTTGAATACAAATTTATACACTAAAATTTCAAAAATAAATTACCTTTTGTAGAATCAAAATGTAATTTATGCGTAGCTTTTTACATTTACAAAGCTACTGAAATTATCACATCGATAAAAACAAAAAAAAAATATAAAACTTGTCATTCAAATTTAGTCCTATTATTGATTTAATACGTTCCTATGAAATTCATATGTAGGTATTATAACGGTCGAAAAACGGAGTGAGCGTGATTAAAAATACACCCTATATATGTTGCGTTTACACGTTAAAGTACATACTATAATCTTCATTCGATTAGAGCACACGCTGATCGACAACACCTAAGCTGCAGTAAACACATGATACGAGTTTATCACTCATTTAGTGCAAATACACATTTATGTGTATGTGCATAATATGTCAAGAGCAATCGACGCGACTAAATATATTTCAATACGTACCCTAAACCCGTATTGATGACGAGAACAAAGGATTACAATTAACCTTACGACAGGAGATACTTCAAACCATACATCATACGTAGGTACAACACAAGTATACGACCATGTAATATTGCTGACTTCGAGTGTTGTGCACCATGCCAGCGCTCTAATCCGAAAAATAGGTGACCCCATCATATAGGTGTAATTTATACCTCGAAAAACGACGGGAACATTCTTGGACATTAGATTTATCCATTCAAGCACATATTTTCAAATGATTCGTTTTAAAACAACAGTATATACAATAATACCAAGTCCTGGTGTGGTGCCGTACATGATTGATTAGAGTTGTACTCGTTTGTTTTTTTCCGATATAATATTATTTCGTAATACAGGATAACGATGTTCTATCCAAAGAGTACACTGCACGGAGTAAGAAATTTACGAAAATCATATTTTACCGTTTTAGAGGAAATAACGTATGACGTGTTATCCGGAGCAAGTTTATTCACGCGTTCAGCGAACGACCTGCGTCTTTCTGATCTAGAAGCGCATAGAAAAAACAAACACATTCAATTTTCTCGCACGCGTTTTCTACGATTTATGTGAGAACCAAAAAATATGTCGGCCGAAACAAGTGCTCAAACCGTTCGAGTGATATAACGGTGATACTAACACGTGTCTTCCGATCTATATCACACGGACGTTTCCTTCCTCTTGCCTGGGATGTGGTTATTCAGAACGTCGCGTTTCCACAGGGCCGTAATTCGTGCATCTGTAGAGACGATTGCAATCACTTATGGTGTGCGTTTGACGTGATCGACTGGTCGGTCTTTAATCGAACATACGTCGCTCACGGTCGAATCAATCAAATTTTAGCATAGTTGGTCAATTGCATTTGTTATCAAGATACAAGCTGTAATGAATAGATCCTTATGTGGGCCATAGGGTTATATCATATCAGAATTTTAAGATCATTAAGACGATTTAAATTTGTTTACTTTAGTAAAAAAGCACTTTAATTTTGTACATAATTATTATTATATATATATACATACCGTATCTGGACCAGACATACCATTATTCAAAATATTTCAGGCTAGTTGGTCCAAAATAAATACTCAAAATTTTGTAATTTTTAATATTTAAAGAGATAATTGCAAAAAACCTAAAAACGGGGATTTTTCACATAATGTTACTTTCATCAATTTTTTTTTAGTTTTTACAAAAAAATATTGAGTGTACGAAAAATTTATAAGAACACTTTTTTTAGTAAATAACAAATTCTACAAAAAGTTTTTTTATGACTTTTTAGAAAAAACCAAAACCTGCGCGATAATGTTTAAAAAACTTAAAAAATTTACATTTTTTCTAAACTTTGAGCTTAGAGCGCGCCCTGTTAATCATGTCGTATAAAGCTCAAATTTTGTAGATCTTATTTTTAGACCGATAGGAAAAAATTCCTGGGCGGCACTCTTCGAATATAGAGACTTTAAAAATAAGGGGCACCCTAATATATATATATGACACATATGAGTCAAATTCTTAAAAAAAATAAATAAAAATCCTGAAGATTGCAGTACTTGATTTTTGTTTTGGCATAGATACTTAAACAATTATGTTTTAAGTCAAAATATCCATAAGTTGACTAATGTTATATAGATAGTTTAAACACTGCGGATTTTTACTCACTAAAAAGTGTTGATTATATTTCTTGAGGTGGATTGAATACAAAAAAAAAAAAAATAAAAAATAAAAAATAACCAGAAATAGTCAAAACTGCTTTGATTTGTCTGCGTCGCATAAAAACACTTTTGGGGGTTAAGCTGTTTTGGTTCTATGCGTCTCTTACACATACAGGTTCAAGTTAATTAACATTAAACTGATAATTTTTCTATTAATCCCAGATTCGAAAAATCCAGCCAAATATACGCCGATCACTAGGGACTTTATACTTCTTAATATATAGCTCATCAGTTGAAATGAATTAGGGACCCCTGCAATAGACACATAAAAATGTGTTATTGATTTCATCCAAGTGTAAAATGCAAATTTTCAACGGTTTTTAATCTGTTCAATTCGGAGGGTTAAACTCTGGAATATTTTTAAGTTCTCTTGCAGTTAGACTCGCGTTACTAGACTATAATGGTAGTCGTATAAAATAAGGTGCACGTGCGGCACTCGCAGGTCGTTCGCGTCTCTTATCTCGGCCCGTTGCCCCGTCCTGAAACACTACCGCGAGCCGAATATACGAGCCCGCATTCACGGCCGAATACTTTACTATCAAAAGCTCCGGCACAGCTTTTGTTCGCTCGGTGATACCTTTGACTAAAAACATATATGCATATACTCGCATATATAAATTTAAATATATATATTGTAATCATAATATTATGTATTATTGTTTTGATACCGAGAGCGCACACGCGTCAACCGTTGTTTCGGTCCAGCACGCAGCGTTTCCTTGTCGTCTTCACACTAATCTGATTTTCATATTTCATTTGCAATTAAAGCCAACGCACGGATGTAAGTCGATATCACTTGATGAAAGTTTTATCAATATATACAGGGTGAGTCTGGACTATTTGACAAATGCAATAACTTCTTTTCTATTCATTTTTTTTATTTATTTATTTTTTTCAAATAAATACTATGGCCCTGCGCTACAATAATATTGTCTTAAAATATTTTTTTTTACTTTTAAAACTCAAATTTGGAAATTGAAAATTTTTGTCTACAGTTTAAAAAAAATTCCAAAATAGCCATTTTGTAAACCTAATTTTTAGAAAAATATTGGTATTTGAATTTCTAATAAAAGTTCATCTATTCATTTTCTATGATTTTTTAAAGTTTGTGAAAAAGTTGAGAATATTATTGTGTACCGCGCTACCACATAATACATATTACCGTATAACACTAATTATCTAATTATTTAAAAAAAAAAAAAAAAAACACGTTAAAATTTAAATTTTATATACATTATAAATTAGCCAATTAAAATATTTAAGGTTATAATTTATATTGATAATTGAAGTATTGAACATTTACACATATGTTAATTAATTGCGATGATAATGATAAATATTAATTTATCTACAAATGATAACAAAAATCATGGAATAAATTAGAGTTCGATCGGTCATTTAATTAATAGGGATATACAATAATATGTGTTTAATATTATATGGTACACAATAATACTCTTAATTTTTTCACAAAATTTAAAAATTCATAGAAAATGAATGGAACAACCTTTATTAGAATTTTAAACACCAATATTTTTCTAAAAATCAGGTTTACAAAATGGCTATTTTGAATTTTTTTTTTACGGTAGACAAAAATTTTAAATTTCCAAATTTGAGTTTCAAAAGTAAAAAAAATAATTTAAGAAAATGTTATTGTAGCGCAGGGCCTTAATATCCATTAAAAAAAAAAAAAAAAAAAATGGAAAAAAATGAATAGAAAATAAGTTATTGCATTTGTCAAATAGTCCAGACTCACCCTGTATTTGTAGTTTTTTTTTTTTTTTTTTTTTTTTTTTTTTTTTTTTTTTGGTGATTTTTTCGTGTGCTTAAACTGTTATTGAAACGTTGTCCTCGAGTATGGATTAATAGTTATCAAATTAGCCTATTAGCACACCAACGTGTTCAAATATAAAACGTGCAATATATAAAACGTAAACGTTTTATTTGGTTTTGTGTTTATAATTATATGTAAAATTCAATTAATTTATAACTTATATTTTGTGAGAAAAAAAAATACAAATTTCGTATGATAATATTAATAAAAATAACGTAAACTATTTATATCTAATAAAATACGTATGTAGAAAATGTTCTAATATACAAATTAACATTGACCAATAAACTGTAAATTGATAACACCGCATTTTTTCGGTCCATCGGCGGGTACTTCTGATCTTATTAATCTCTCACTTAATTTCTATTTCCGTTACGTTCACGAGTCAATTGATAGTTCAACTCGGTATGGGTGCGTAAATTTCCAACGTAATAATTATTCAACGCTGAAGTACAATTGAACGTTCTTGGGAATACAAATTGTACAGCTTAAATTTACTTTTTATAATTTCACCGTTACTAATGCATTTTATTCAACGACATAACAAAATTGGTTTTTTATGAAGGAAAGAAGAAACCAAAAAGATTAACCAGACTCTCTAACATAGGTCTACAAAGGTATTTGTCAAATGACAAAACGGACCTCGATTTTTCTTACCTTTTTTTTTTCCTCCAGAAAACACGATCCCAATTTTTCAAGACTTTTAACTCATTTGTTTCACCGCCCATTTTTAATACGTTGGCCATTCGAGCCATACTGACACAAATTTTTCTTGCTTTTCCCTTCTCCA
Source organism: Therioaphis trifolii (assembly GCA_027580255.1). Lineage (NCBI taxonomy): Eukaryota > Metazoa > Arthropoda > Insecta > Hemiptera > Aphididae > Therioaphis > Therioaphis trifolii. Next base: position 81,837,473 of record CM050404.1, on the reverse strand, counting down.
GGTATTTTTCTTTTTTTTTTCCAGGGCTTTAATAAATGATGAGCAGCGAAGAAAAATCGACTGATAAAGATTGTGCAATGTTTTTGAAACAATGTTCCCTCGTATAATTCATTGGAGTGTTGTACATTATTTTTTCTCCATGAGGAGAATAGGTATATTATATACCCCGTGGCCCTCAGGGAAGTAAAAAAATTACAACTGATAGTTTTTTTTCCATGAAAAATATTATACTCTCTATAACACATACGGTAAAATGTATTGTATTTACACATATATACGAATAGATTCAGCAGGAACACATGAATTGAATTCTCAGAAAATATGATTATAACGGTTGAACCCCTCGCTAACAAAATACCACAAATGTCGAGATTAAGATTAAATACTGGAAATATTCATGAAATTCAGGTTGTATTTTCTCATTTTCATAACATTATACACACAAATAATTCAAAAACGTTATCGTTTCCATTATAGAAAAAAAAATAAACGTCTGTTACAATTATAGTAACTAATGATACGAATTTAATACTGTGATGATTGTACTATTATTATGATAAATATTTTGCAAAAAATATCAGGATTTTAAATAACATTGAAATTAAAGCAATTTAACCCATTGGTACAGTAAAATATTTTCAATCGTATTTATACACTAACTTGAGTTTCATGTGTGCTATAGTGGTTTATAATTGTTTTAGTTGTATCTGCGATTAATATTTGTGGAAAAATTGATTTCACCAAATCCGAAATATAATCGTTTATGAAAAAAATAGATTATGAAAATGTCTTCAACTCGACATTTAAAAAATCTTAGTAAGACCGGTAATATATTCACTTTAAATCAGCGCGTGCTTTCATGTATGATACATTTGGTTATTGTTCAATAATTGTTATCAGTGAACATAATTAACTGTATAGGTAACAGTCAATAATATTATGTATTTATAAGATAACATATTTGTAGTTTAGATAAAAAAAAAAAAAAAAATGTCATCTTACAGATTGTATTCATTTTTAGGTATTCCTATTTCTAGCAACTGTTTAGAACGTACGTTCGAAGTTATTAAGACGATATGTTTACCCCCGTTGAGCCAATGCACTAAATCGTCGCTTTTAAACTAAAATAATTATTTTTTTAATTGGTAATCTGGCCGATATTGATTTTTTAAGGGGGAACTATGAGCAACGAAATTGATATGATTTACATTTACCAATTTTTGAGTAATTTTGTTTATAACTTTGCTAAAAGTGATGCCTCTTAATCACTATATGACAAACAGTGGTTTAATTGGAAAAATTGTTTAGAAAGCTAACTATTAGTATAAAATATTAAAACGGTCATTAAACAATATAAAATAATACGTCTTATTTGCAGAAGTCAGTTTAAAAAAAAAAACTGTACATACTTTGCACCATGTGGTTTTCTTTCCTCTTTGGACTTGATAACAATGATCAGTGTATATAATTTCAAAGCAAATATCGATATTTCTTTAGTAAAACGATTATATACAACGTTTACTTATAAAAATAAACTGTTTTTATATTTTACAACTTATAGTCCTAATTGTCATTAGGTTTTTTCTTTAACCTGTTTTACGTTTTCTAGCTTGACAAAGGAACATTTTTTTTGTCAAAAAGCTCCAATTATGTTGCTCTATTTGTATCTAAAGATGCATGATTGTTGGATGGTTCAATTATTTTCTATATTAAAATTGAAAGTTGATGTAAAACACACTAATTTCGTAAAAAAATATAATTACTAATTAAACGTTTATAATAGAATATCCTAATTAACGGTTTTTCCAATATTGCTAGTTAAGTATATGAGTATGCTCATATTAAATTTTCAGGACTATTTGTCAGATATTAGACATTTTGCCAGAAATAAACTTAAATAAACAAGCTGTTTTCAAAGTTTCAATTTTAGCTTAAAAGTTGTAATTTTTGTTTTGAAACTTTCGTAAAGTGTATTAAGTGTTATGTCATAAATGCATGACGAAAATTTCAAATTTCTAGTAACAATACTTTTGGATTATTTTTCTCAGGTAATTCTCAGTAATGATATTATTACGTGAATAATTTTAATTCGTTATATTTGAAACACAGAATAAATTGTAATGTATTATCATTAAGTTATATGTTGAAGACCAATATAATTAAAAACTACTAAATAATTTTTACTAATGGATGTGTAACAAAAAACGGTCAATTTTGTTTTATTATTTGATAAATAATTTAATCACCTTAATTTCACTGTTAGGAGGAGGGGGTAAAGTTTATAAAAAGGCTATCGTTTTCTGAAGTATACTTGAATTTAACACTCTACCCGGATCATTTCGTTTATGCGTAATGATATTAATACCAAGTTAAGTATCATTAATGAGTGGCTTCTCACTCACGTTATTCCAATTAATATGCCTTTTTCTCCATTTTAACATTATACTCATTATATAGTTTCTGTATTAGTTGATTTTATTTTAATCAGAAATAAATGCATAATTATTAGGGCACGGACGTTTAAGTAATAAAAAAACTAATGAATTTCACTGGAGTATCGCATTAAAAATGATAAAAAATTGTTTTTAAAAAATGTAATTTATTTGCATTAAAAATTAACAACGATTCGTTCTTAATATTGTGAGTAAATTATTATTTATTCATCTCCTTTTTTTTTTTTTTTTTAATAAACAGTTTACAATATATTTCCAAAATATATTTAATACTTAATACTACAAAATAATTTCACATTTATAGTAAATAATTATAATTAATTCTCAAAAAAAAGAACTTGAAATTTAATTTCTTTAATCTAAGCATTTACCTTAAACTTCCCTATTTTTAATTAAATTTTCAAATTCAAGCTTCCTTTAGTTTGGAAACCATGTGTTCTTATATATCAAAAAAATCATTCCACGTTAGTTAATATCGTCGTTTATTGAGTTATTATTGTATATTATCTATATGACTGTAGATACATTTACGTCGACAATGATTTAATTTCAATAAACAACATGCACATCAGATTCGTTTGAAATTTTATAATTTTATCACATGGAAGTTACCAGAATTAATTTAAAAAGAATTAAAAAAAAGAGAAATAACGAGGGCAAAATTGTATAAACGTTTTAATTGCAATACAGGTATAAATGGGTATAATCAATAAAAATAATAGTGATAGAATTTAAAAACTCCGAAAATTACAAGAAATTTCACCAACAAATTGTAATTAATACGTTCACATATCACAAATAAAACTTACTTAGCGATAAATCGGAATAGTGAATTCAGCAAATGCAACAAAGTCAGCGCCGTAATAATAATTAATATTATTATTATTATTATTAGGTACACTGTGCCGATGCAAACAGAGCGAGTCAAATTCTCGACTGTTCTATAGAATATTACTAATATTACACATCGTACAGCGATGCGAAACCAAACCTGCAGACTTTCATAGTCATCATTAGTATTATTTTCCAAGAACATGAGTGGTGTGAGAGGTTACCGGGGTGGCCACCGTTTCCTCCTCATTCTCTTCTCCGTAGACTACTATAAAGTTTTCAACCTTCAACGACGTCGTTGCTGTTGTTGTTATAATTATTATTATTATTATTATGTTATAGATTTTAGGAGCTTGAAGCTATATTGACTTCAATGTCTGTTTTCACGAATCAAACGGTAAGATTCGTAAGCAAATTTGCAGAATCAATTAGAAAATACGATCAAAGGTATTTAATTTTGCTGGGAAATTTTTCGTCTAAATTAAATATTTGAATTACTTTAATTATTCTAAAACTGCATGGATAAACACACTGTGATTAAATTTTAATATATTTTATTTGAAAAAAAAACAACAATAATAATAATTATAATAATAATAATGACAGTTAAAACAAATAGTTACTGAATGTTTGAATACAATATTTTTTGTACGTATTTAGTAGTGTTCGTATATTGTTTCGTGTATATAATTTGTGACCATCATTACCGATATTTTTATGTTCATAAATCATATAAATAATATTACTCATAAATCAAGTATAAAACCCAGATATTTTGCACGCCCGTTGAGTGTAGAGATTTCTTATCTACGCTTACTTTTTATGTGGGGTTTAAAAAGTCACGTATTTGAAATTCAACAAACAATTGTACGAAACTATACCCATCTTACTGTATATGTTTTTTACATTTATTTCTAAAACAATAAGAATGATAACTACTCATAGTTTTTTTCTAAATATGATAATTTATCGACATTCTGAATTGACAAATAGTCGTGTATACGTATTACTTTATTTCAATAACATCTAGGTAAAACATTATTTAGAGTGACACCCACACCCACCAACCCACCCACCCCCTCCACACACACACAACATTTTAAAATGAATATCATCCTAACGTTGCTTATACTCTAAAGAACTTTGGAGCTCTCTTAGTTTCATATATTATTTCACTAATAAAAAACCATATGCATTTTAGATTAGATACAAGACATTAATAATTGTGTACTTCCTACTTTTGATGTAATTTTTTATATTAAAAAAACTTAAACACATTTTTAAGTTGATAAAAACGTAACGCTTTTTATGTTATTTCTTGTATTAACTATACATGTTATAGTTGTTATTCTGTTAATGATAAGCCAGCCATTTTATAATTATCAAAATGTTCGAAATACTTGAAATATTGAAATTAAATGCAGTCAGTTTGAATAAAGTAATGTTTATGAAATATTGATCAACTAAACAACTAAACTACGCAATGCGATCTTATTCTTCATTGTTTTCTTTTTTTTCTTTTTTTTTTTTACGAAGAATCGTAAAAAAGAACAAAACGTATTACTAAACGATTTAAATTTATCCAATTTTATATACCAAATTCCATTTGAATATTTCACACATTGGCATTAAATATCAAGAAATTATATTTGTAAAATTAGTTAATTTTTAATATTTTATAGTAAATGGAAGTATTATAAATTATAAAATTTGACAGTACAGTAATATAATAAAGAAAAATCAAATTGTCAAAGGCATGAAAATATTTAAGTTAGATTAAGATCCTTTTTTATGTACAAGGTAATAAAATAAACTTGCTAGTATAAAACTATTTTGGAATTATACGAGCATAAATAAAATAGGTGCTAGATTTAGATTTATTTTAATCGCAATTCGGTTTAAAATACAGGAAAAAAATGTTTCTTTTTTATCATTAAATTACTTTATGAAAATTAAGACAAAACGTTTTGAATTTTGTTCACTTCATTTACGTGAATATAAAAATAGAAATATTGATATAGTTCAAATGTTTCATGTTTTAAAAAATAGTCAGAGGGTATTGACTTGAACACTGATGGAATGGTACAAAGTGTATTTTTTTATGAAAATATCGAACAATTCAATGTGGTAGTAGAAATAATTTCACTTTTGAAGTATGATGGTGTTTGTTAATTTACCTGCGTTAAGTTATAAGCCTAAAATAACGAAATTCATTTATTAGTTTAAGATATTATAAATAATATTCTTCGTATAACAAAACAATTCATATGAATTAAAAGTATGTACCGAAATTTTTTTTTATAAATTAAAAATGTATCAAGTATCATACATTTACCAGTAAGTTAAGGTTTCAACTATTATACTATTTATGAAGTACTTGATTCTTGTAATATAATTGGTTAGGAAGTAGTTTACTTTTAAGATAAAATAGTTAACATATATTAAATTAAATATTATTTCGTTAGTAACCAATTTTTTCCCTAACATTAAAATATGACAGTTTGATGAAAAATATTAAAAACCGATATAACACTTTAAAAACATTGTTCAATTAATTCATCAAAAAACAGTTATTTATATCTAAAAATATGATTGCACTACGATATTAACAGTGTTTAAAAATCGTTTAAAAATGTCATGATTTGTATCCAACCAATCAAATATTTTTGAATAATATCACTCCTCGTGATTTTCGAACTCAGATCTAAGAGTTTCGGACGCATCGAATCCCGTTGGTAAGAAGTTTACTATTTGTTTACAGTTTTAAATATGTATAAACCTTGCATAGGTAATTCATAAATATGAACAGTAATAAATAAAATCCTTGAAACTTGTAAAGTTTAAGAAATTCAACTTTCTGTTATTTATTATGATGTAGTTCCTTTAAGCGAAGAATTGTACTTCCTGAACTCATACGGAACAACAAACAATAATACTTCACCGAATAAATGACATTATGTACGTGAACTGACTTTAGAAAATATTAAATGCCTCTGATGTTACACCAATAACGCCGCATACTTTTAACCGTGGAAGTGTCAGAAATACTGGGCACGACATTTCTATATAAGATATTTTAAAAACCATTATTTACACGATCCCTCGTTGAACAAATACTTTAATACTATTTTCAAAACAAACTGTTTGGCACCAATGCAAAATTGCTGATATGTTTTAAATTTTACTTAAAAGATCCGTCGAAACTAAGTTGGATAGTTTTATTTCGTGACGGAGGAGAATTATTATCATTATTTTCCGGCGGGATCAAATTAATTTATATAGAACATTTCCTCTTGAAATTATTGTCATAGAATAATATAACCAACTAAATTATAGTGTTGCGTATTTGAAATAAAACTTTTTTCACGTATTCGTGAAAAAAAAACGAAAAAAATCTAAACTCATTTAAATTTAAAATGTCAATTGTTTATTAGAAATGAATAAAGTTATAAAACTTTTGAGGGTCTTTTTGATAGAAAAAAAAAACGATTTAACAGTATTAAATAGCGAGTTGGATAATGTGTTAAATTTTGAACTCAAAGTGTAAGATTTTGGTGAACGACTACAAAAGTTTACCAGAATTGATTATATCAAGAAACTTTGAGGAAAAAAAATTATAGAAAGCATCTACAATATATATTTTGAAAAGGAATACAATATAAACAAGACTGGATTGTTTGTGAGTAATTTAATTTTGTGTAACATGGATGAGGAGGTTAAATAAAACACAATAGATAAAGAAAATCAGTTTATTAATACAACTAGAAACTTAGAAGAAGCTATGATTGATTTTTTTCCGAGAGAAAAAAAACTGTGTCAACCTAGCGTTCATTTAAAATAATTATATTTCCTACTTAGTACGTTACATCAGTATAAATTATTGAGTAGAATTCGGTTATCTAAGTATATAATAAAAATATTGAATTATAATTAATTGTGAATTTTAATTCCACGTATAAAAATAAATCAACTTAATAAATCTCACTATCCTTTTTATAAATTTATCGAGAATTTTATTGAAACCGTTTTTGTAACCAAAACTACCGTCGTTAAATATTTCGCATTACATAGGTTAAATTCATTCAATCACTATCCTCTGGAAATCACAAGTGGTGGCGAACGTTTGAATAAAAATCATTACATACATTTATATTTCTTTTTTTTGTTTTGTTATTATTTTTAGTATTACAAAGTATGCGTTATATACAGTCTTAGTTATTCGTTATGACAAATTAAATGGATAACTTCATAATACATCTTTGCTCCATGAAGTTCAAAGTAAACTTACGACATTGATTGGTATGTCGGTATCTCCACCCAGTGTTATCTTATCAAAACACAATTAGCTTCTATAAGCTATTGTTCAATTTTTCATGGACATCGAGTGAGGTTATACAATTACCCAAATAGTTGTTTGTTTACTATAAATACATTTATGTTCACTTTAACCGTAATCGTAATCGAGCATTTTTAAACAATATAATTGCATTTTGCAATGCGTACATTTGAAACCGTGAAACTCGGAAGAAAAATTATACTTTAACCCATTATACATAAAATTACAAAATTTAGTTTACGAACTCTTCAATGGAATTGTTTTCATTTTTATGTATAAATGCCATTATTTCACTCCCATAATTTTGCTGGAAATAAAAGAAATGCAAGAAGATATTTTTTCCTACAGAATTTACGGCTTTGTAACTGAAATAGCTAAAAAATTAAAAACAATTCAGTTTCTATGTGAAAAATTAAATGAACGTGATTTTGACGATTTCGAAAAAATTTGATATTTTATGTACCACATTAATTTCCTTTTGATTTTACTGAAATACTTATATATAGCAACTAACGTGGTTTATTTGATTCGGAAAAAATATTGTGGACATATTTTTTTTTTTTATTGATCTTAAAAAAACCACTCGGCAGCAAAGGCCATTAGTTCACAATTCTTAATAACAATTTAGATAATATACATAGGGTTCATAGATACAATTATATTTTGTTTATTGAATTAGTTAGTTTTAGAAATGTAAGCGTTTTTTCGTTCTGCTCAGGTTGTGGTCCCAGGGTTGAGTCCATTCGTTCCTGGTCGTAAACATGACATTCAGTCAAGATGTGTTTAACGGTGAGGTGTTGGCCGCAGGCTTCGCAGAAGGGGGGTTCGTCATTAGACATGCGATATCCATGGGTAAGTCTAGTATGTCCTATTCTGAAACGATTTAAAACTGTTTCTTCTTTTCGATTGAGGATGGGATTATCCCATCTGAAAGTTGTTGACTTGATCTAGTTTAATTTAGTATTCTAAGATACGTGCCATTTTTTTCTAATATTATATGTTTTCAATGAGTTTTTAAAGTCATCGTAGGTGATGAGGTCTAGTGATGGCGTGTTCATGTCGGAGATGGCCGTCTTAGCAAACGTATCCGCAGTTTCGTTACCTGAGATACCAGTATGCTCTGGAATCCATGTTAGTATAATTTGTTTTTTTTTTTTTGTTTAGCTTCGTCAATTTTATTTTGGATGAGGATGGCAATGTCACCAGGGTTGGTTTTGTTTTTAACACTGTTTATGGCGCTGAGGTAATCACTAAGAATTAAAAACTTGGTGTGTGGTGAGGTGTTTATTAATTCTATGGCTTTTAGAATTTCCAGAGTTTCAACAATCATTGGGAAGCTTGAAAGTTAAGTTTTGATTTTTTAGTATGATTGCAATTCCAACCCCATTGCATGACTTTGAGGCGTCAGTATAGATTTTTTGAAAGTTCTTGCTGTCATCAACAGTGTTGAGCATTATCTAGATAAATTATCTAAATAATTTATCTAGATAAATTATTAATTATCTTTTATCTTACCTAGATAATAAACAAAATTAGTTATCTGATGAATTATCTTAGATAAATTATTGAGTTATCTAACGTAATTCATCTAGATAAATAAACATATTTATTCAAAAAATTCGAAAAATTGAACTTGGAAGTTTTAACCTATTAAATTTCTATTAAATTAATAAATCATCCTTGCACAAATACAGAACAGTAAAAAAGTAATAGGTAATAATTTTCCATGCCACTTTTATGTTAATTCTAAATTCTAATTATCCCGATTTATACAATTATACGGGCTACGGCCGAATATGTTGCAACGTTGTGTCGTCGACTCGTCGACCGTCGCCGTGTACACCATAATCCTTAGTCCATAATTTATTATTGGGGATAATAATAATTAATATATTTTTTTTTTTTTTTTTGGAGGGGCAGGTATATTGAAATAATTTTATCTTTTTTTTTTATCCAGATAAATAGTGTTTTATCTTTTATCTTTATCTAGATAATTTAGATTTTAGCTATCTTCTATCTTTATCTAGATAAATTGTATCCAATTATCTTTTATCTTTATCTAGATAAATTTTTAGTTATCTTTGCGCAACACTGGTCATCAAGGATTCCTTGAAAGTGTCTTTTAAATATCTCGGGAGCTATATTAGGTTTGGATAAGGCGCTTAGCTCGGTATTGGTTTGATAATTGTTTTCCCAAGGGGGGGAGGGGGCTGGACATATTATTATTACCAAAACATGTCTAGTAAAATTGAATTTTTTTTCGAATAAAATTACAAAAAAATAATTATTTTGTAAAAATACAAATAAAAAGACTAAGTAAAATACGTTTTTTATTCGATTAATTATCTCTAAAAACTTTCACAAATACTTATCTTTATTTTCAAAAAATTTTTATTTTAAATTTAGCTATTTAATTATTTTTATCATGTATTATTTAATGTCTAGTTTAACTAGAAGTGAAGGGATAAACAGGGAAAAATCATGAGCAGTTTAAAATTGCCAGTGGAGTAATAATCCAGGAAAAAGTTCTTGTAGTTTGAAAAACAACCACAACAGTTTTCAATGTTACCACAAGTAACCGGACTTTCTTATTAGTTATTATTACCTACCATTTACCAAACAAGTTGATGTAAATTAATTTTGGTTTCATATACTTAATTTTGTATTTATGTTTTTAAATATTACTAATTTATTATAGTTGAAACTGGCTTATGTAATTAATATAAAATGCAAAATTTTACTTACATAAATGGGTTATTATCAAGGACAAAAACTTAATACACTATTGCCATTCTGTTATTACTCAATAACGGCCCTAGCTAGATGATGTATTATACATTCTTTAGTATCGTTGAATGTATCATAAAAAGTTTGCGCGAAGTTTTAGTTTATAAGTCTTTGAAAAATGCATTGTGGTGGAGATCGTGGCTCATAGCCGGCATATATCGCAAGAATCATAGTTGTCAACGGAACTGTCAAAAAATAATACTATGGCACTCCATCGTCGCCTTAGAGAAACAAAGGCGAGAATAAAGAACAACATAAAGAAAAAAAACTGGTAAAATGAACACAAGACTACAAAAGTCACGGTGAAAACTTTTGATTGCCAGCTATTGTTGCAGAGGTATAATCTTATGGTCCGTTGGATCGTCGAAATCCATCGATAATACAATTTTTATATTACTGAAGTCAATATCACCTCTACCTTTCACGTTTGTATCGTAATACATGAAACATGTTTTCTTTAAACTTCATAAAAAAAGATACTGACTACGTAGGTAAACAGCAAAAAACTTTTAGCGGCCAATATTATTTCCAGGGATAAAAGACTCGGAAAGTGAACGTGGGACCGACGTGATGCGTCGGATTGAGCAAAAAGTGAAAAATTTTACAATCGCCCACTGGAAACAATTTTGATAGTTATTTTGTTTTTAATAAAAACGTGAGTATAATATAGAAAAATGCGTTGTAAAATATAATGTATTATATTTAAGCAACATGTAGTTGTTAATTATTGGTATAGTTTACTTTCTGTAATGATTGATCACAATTCGTTTAAGTGAACACTAAATATTTAGTTTAACCAAGTTTTGATATTTGTAACAACGTCTCATCTATTTGATGACAGAACCAATTTATAGATTTATATACATTTATCAGTTCATTAACTTAAATTTTAATTACAACAATATAATATTTATAATGATATCACAACTTACAAAACAAACTTACGATATTATATTTTTAGTGTACGACTGAAAATGTATTCGTTTCCATCAAAAGCTAAGATTATAGGTGTCTCTAAATGTGCAATTTATGATAATTGATCTACCTCCATATAAATGTTTAATTAACTTACGGGAAGAACTCACAACGGATCAAAAAAAAAAAAAAAAGTTGTCTGGCTCTCGTAAAATTAATCACGGATTAGAATTGTTATTTAAATGACTATGTTGTTAGTATATGCCAAGTAACTGGGTGGAGTAAACAATAATATCACGTGTTTTATTACGGGACGAGAGTGGTATAAACCTTTTGGTTCGTCCGTTATATTTTTTATACGCACTCCTTGTCAAAATAATTATAAATACTACTTCAACGACTGGAATGCGTTGTAGTATCGGATTCAATTTATGTATCGAGTGTTATAACAATTGAAGAAAAAAAAATCGTGGACGAGTTATGATTTTAAATGGACTGAAAACCCTCTGGGTGTACATTTTTTGGTAAACCGAACGCGATAAAAATAATTTATCATTACTCGTAGCTTGGCGTTTCTGTGACTTTTTTCCCCGTGTGCGCGTACAAAAAAGCCAAGAGGTCATAAAATCCTCGTGCCAACATCGGAGTCCTATAAAATGTCCTGCTGAGAGATGCTGACTCGAGGAAAATGAGTTTTTCGTATTATCAGGGAAATAAACGGTGCCGGGCGGGAATTCGTGGCGTTTCGATGGACCGCCATCGTCGCTGCCGATGACCGTTTTCAGACGACACAAACGCGTCCACGTGAGAACGTCTGTCTTCCTTCTACGCACACACGCACGTGCGTGCACACACACACACCCACGCTTATAAACACACAAACACGAACACACACACACACACACACACACACACAAGCATTCGGATCGTAAATTGCGTTTGGGGAAAAAGTGTCGTGTGGTAATGGTGCGACGGTCATGGCCTTATATTTTGTGTTTCGAACGCGTCCAACGAAACTACCACCACTACTAATACTACTAGCACTACTTTTGCCGCATATCGACTTTTTGTGTTGTTTAAGGGCAGGTGCTAAAAATAGAAACATCGACCCGAATGCACACGACTGCAAACCTAAGTGTTTGTATGTAAGCACGTCGAAATATACGAAACGATCGGACGCCCCCGAAAATAGAAAAGTGACGTTAGAATATTATAATATAATATAATGCCATTATGTACCGAGTGATTTTTTTTCTTGTGTTATGATTTATTTTTTTTTTTTACAAGTCGTAAATAGATTTTGGAATGTGACACGTCGACCGCCGTATTTGAGGTGTAATATTAAGATTAATGTAACTGAGCGTTGCAATTATTGTAAGAATATTTATGCTTTCACCACGATTTGTGCGTTATAGATGTTTGGCAGGAGAGATAAACAAATACATTACGACAGTCATAGATGAAACGGTTCAATTGTATTGTTTTCCAGATTTTCCAGGGTGGTTTTTAGATTCAACTTGCAATATTTATATTGTATATTGAAGAATTTATTTCGATTTATCACATAAATATCGATATATTTTTACAGGAAAATGTCGTTAGAGAAATGTTTATATTATTAGCATACGGAAAAAAATAAAAACAAGCAACAATAATTTTTCTTTAAAAAATGAAAAAGAGTTTCATTTTAAGAAAAACGTATTATTCTATTTACAAGAAAATGTTTTACTAATAAAATAATTTTGAATATTAATTTATTTTATCAATTAGACCTTTATTTAGATAAAAATTATTTTTCACCCTATTTTAATTCGGCATTAAAATGCTTTCATTATAAAACAATATAAACTTAATTACATATTAAATAAATAATATTCTCGACCATCATTGCACCATCATTGCTCCAATTCACCAACACAATTACAATCGCAAGTTTTTTAATATGACTTAGATTTTTTTTTCAGTACATTTGCTGTATTGCAGTGTCATTTGAATACTGTTTAACTATGGCAGTGATGTGGTTATAATGTTTCCTTACGCTTAGAAAAACTATTTAAAAGAGTTAAAGTCAAAACAAGTCTCAAAGTACTATTGACGTGGAATTGTTGATCTATAGAGTTCCTTTAGAAACATTTTGGACACCATTTTCAGTCCCAAAAAGTATTTCTAGAAAAAAAAAGATAATAAACTTTGTTGTACAAATAATAGATCTATTGATTCATCCAGGATCAAAAATATATGCCTTTATTTTCTAAATGTGTGTTTTTATTATTTTTTGAAAATGTTCAGATTAGCACTCTATTTGGTTCCTAGAATAAGTAATAATTTACAATATCATACAATTTTCTAAATTTTGAATTTTTTTTTTTTTTATGTAAATAATTCATATATAGCCTGAAAAACTTATTTTCAGATTCCGTGAGTTAAAAACGTGTCCGAAAAATCATTTTATGAATATAATACATAAAAAGGTCGATTTTGAAATACATAGTGGCTATTTAGAATTTTTCATTTAAAGCCAGTGCATAAATTTTAGTATATGATACGAAAAATGTAACAATATGTATCGTTTATCAGTCGTAATCAATCGTATTGAACTATTAAGCAATTTAATTCGATTTTTCGTAAACTTTAAAAAAATCATAGAAAATTAACGGATCAACCTTTACAAGAATTTCAAACACCAAAATTTTTTTTTAAATTATGTTTACAAAATGGCTATTTTGATTTTTTTTTCAAACTCTAAATTAAAATTTGAAATTTTGAAATTTAAGTTTTAAAAATAAAAAAAAAATGTAATGTTATTTTATTGTAGCGCTAGGCTATAGTATTCATTAAAAAAAAAAAGTTAAAAAAATTGAATAGAACAAAAGTTATTCAACATGTCAGATCTTCGTGAAACACACTGTATATACATATATAGTATACTAAAAGTAATGCACTGGCTTTAAATGAAAAATTCTAAATAGCCACTATGTATTTCAAAATCGGCAAATATATTTCATCGTTTTAAAATTGAAAACTTTTTACATATTCATCCGTCTGAATGGTTAAACTCAAGTGCTTATCAAAAAGGAAAAAATATCATTGAACAACTAAGAATAGTCAACGATTCAGCTGAAAGAGGTGTAAAACTTGTAGAAGATTATAATAACAGTATTACGAGGGACGAAACTCAAAAACAATTTTTATTACAAGTAAGTAATTAAAAATTCTAAAAATGTATTATATTGTACGTCAAAATAAACCAAGTTTTTGTTTATATTGTTTCAGACGGTCAAGGACTATAGGTCTACGTATCCTGAAACAACAAAAAGTACTTTAGCCACTCCTTTCAATATTTAAATACAAGATAATAAAAGTATTTTTATCAAATTTGTTTTTCAGAAAAATTCATTATTTATTTATGTTTTCTTAATTTGATCAAAATGAGTTAGCTCAACATAAAATTGTATGGTTACATTTATTTTAGTTGAAATAAATTAGATTAATTTTAGTGATATAACATTTTTTTGTGTCTTTAATATTTAAAGAGATAATTTCAAAAAACCTAAAAACGGGGATTTTTCACAAAATGTTACTTTCATCTATTTTTTTAGTTTTTACAAAGAAATATTGAGTGTACGAAAAATTTATAAGAACACTTTTTTTAGTAAACAACAAATTATACAAAAAGTTTCTAATGACTTTTTAGAAAAAACCATAACTTGCGAAACAATATTTAAAAAACTAAAAATTTTTACATTTTTTCTGAACTTTGAGCTTAGAGCGCGCCCTGTTAATCATGTTGTATAAAGCTCAAATTTTGTAAATCTTATTTTTAGACCAATAGGAAAAAATTCCTGGGCAGCACTCTTCGAATTTAGAGACTTTAAAAATAAGGGGCACCCTAATATATATATATATATATATATATATATATATATATATATATATATATATATGACCCTAAATATTCACAGTAATAATAATATAAAAGTGTTGAGATTAATATCACGTCACTGATTCCATGAAGACTAATAATTTATGACTAAATAAGTCGAAATATTTACAATAAAATTTTCAAAACGCATCAATGCAAAATTTGAAAAGTTTGAGACCAATATATTAATCAATGCAATCAATACACTGATGGAAACGAAAATTCGTAGTTTTAGATTCTGAGTGAAGCGAAGGATCTTATGGTTTTACAATGATGTTTATATTTTTTTCTTTTTTTTTTTTTTCTGTAAACACTTTTTCGTATAGAAATCCTTGTCCAAAAGTTTCGTCCAGCAACTTTTTAGATTCGAAATTGAACTGAGATGGTACTTTAGAGAGGTAATTTTTCCAAAATCTCCATAGTTTTACCAGTAATCAAGAATAACGATCGAAAAACTGAGTAAAAAGGTAAAATCGGTAAAAATCCGCCATAAACGAGATTTTCACTGTTCAGATTTTAGGTATTTACTCATTAATCAAAACGTATTGTAGCTAGAAACTTGAAAATTCTATCCAATATCAAATACATACTTTTTTTATATTGGACAACATTTTCAGAACAATTATAGCACTTTTGACTTAAATATAGAACTTTTAATTTACCAAATAGTTTGAAAGTTTTTATGTAATATCATTTTAAATATTTGACAAAAAGTTCTGAAAATTTAATATGACCTTACTCATATACCTACCTAATTATCCTAGCACAAATTCAAAAATCGTGAGTCAGGATTTTTTTTTAGACACACTTTAATAAATTATTATAACTCACCAAAAATTATACAAATAACCGTAAAATACGTAAACAGTATTTAAATAATAATATATTATATTACACTGAAGCTTTGCTCAGAATCGTTTTATACTAAAGAAATGAGTCGTCATTTCTTTAAAACTTAATACATTCATCACCAATATCTTGTCCGAGGACCGAAGGGACGAAGAACGAACTTGTACCACCATCATCTCACTTACCAGCTTTTATACTTGTAGTGTTGTGTCAAGTTTATTTTTTTTCAAACAACTGATCTGGTTATAATGATATTTAATTTACTGGCTTTCCACCGTAGTAAGTCAACGAAGTAACCAACAAAACAATGGGCAAGTTGTTTAATTTGATCCCAATATTAGGAGTTAGGACTAACTCAAAGCACGCGTGCATTCACATAAGAATATAAATATGTACAATATATTCCCAGTGGAATTGTGCTCGTATATTATAATAATACACTTCGTGTCTCACATAGTATTCTGTATTATCCCGAACGTATCCATTGTAATGTGCTGATAGCGTTTTATCGCTCCAACACGCCTAGTATTTTCGAACTTGATCTAAAAAAGAAAAAAGAGAGAGAAAGAAAGTCTTCAATCACTCGTGACAAAACCTCGTTGAATTCACACCGAATAAATCACATTTCAATCATAGGATTTCATTCTGTTTTTGAACGTGAGAAATTTACGTGCGGGCCGAAATACGGGCTGTCACTGTGTATTGCGTATGACTAAAAAATATGTGCGTACATCGATAATTCGTCATAACAGAAAATAGTAAACACGCACATTATATATACAGTAGAAACCGTTTATAATGACACCGGTTGTAGTGACATACCGGGTGTAATGACCTTAGATTGAAGGTCCCGGCAAAACTCCTATATTGTATGTACTAATTTGTATCGGTTATCATGACGTTTGTATAATGACCATACGGATGTTATGACGGTTATTTTTGATTTTATTGGAAAAAGGTTTTATCTATAATGACTTTATTTATTTTATCGAACGTCTTATAACAACCGATAAAGCTAATTTCATCGTTGTTTTGTAAATTTATCTTCAGTGTTCCGATATTCCTGTACTTGATCGTAATCGTCGTGCGATAAACCGTAAATTGTGTTTGAGTGTTCAATCTTTGCAATATGAGTAAACGAAAGCAATTTACAATTGAAGAAAAAGCAAATGTAATTTTTCGTTTAAAAAATGGTGAAAAAAATTCCGATCTAGCAAATGAATTAGGCGTAGGTCACTCCACAATTTCTAATATATGGAAAGCTCGAGACAAAATAGAACAAATGTTTCAAAACGAAAAATTATCAGTTAAAAAACTTCGAAATTGTACGCATATGGATTTAGACACGGTTTTACTACGATGGTTTAAAAATCAAAGAAATTTATGCATTCCAATAAATGGACCAATTCTTCAACAGAAAGCCAATGAATTAGCTGAAGGCCTTGGTAAGCATAATTTTAATTGTTCCACTGGTTGGATTCAAAGATTTAGATCAAGACATAATATTGTGTTTTCGACAATAAGTGGAGAATCCAATTCGGTCAACACTGAAATAACACAAAATTGGCTCGAAAAAGTATGGCCGAAAATACGGGAAGGATACTCAGATGATCAGATTTATAATGCAGATGAGACTGGGCTCTTTTTCAAAATGCTTCCAAACAGAACATTTAAATTTAAAGGAGAAAGATGCTCAGGTGGTAAAATGTCTAAAGAACGTCTGACTATCCTAGTTACAGCAAGTATGACTGGAAAAAAAATGAAACTTATTGTAATTGGAAAATCCCGTAATCCACGGTGTTTCAAAAATATCAAACATATCGACTGTCTACCGGTAACATATGAATCAAACTCCAAAGCTTGGATGACTGCAGAATTATGGTCTAAAATTTTATTAAATTGGGATTTAGAGTTGGGAAGAAAAAAAGAAAAAATTTTACTCTTAGTTGATAACTGTCCAGCACATTCTAAAGTTTTACTGCGTAATATTAAACTTGTATTTTTGCCCAGTAACTGTACGTCTGTTCTTCAACCAATGGATCAAGGTGTAATCAAATGTATGAAAACTTATTTCCGAAAAAGTTTGGTGCTAAAAATGATCAATAATATGGAAAATAAAATTGAAACCAATATCAACGTATTAGATGGCATATTACTGATTTTCAAAGCTTGGGAAAAAGTAACAGAGAGTACGATTCAAAACTGTTTTCATCATGCGGGTTTCAAAAATGCAATACAACAACAGATAGTCCAAGAAGAACAAGAAATATGTTTTCCAGATATTGATGATTATGTTAACTTTGATAATAATGTACTAACATCAGAACCGCTTAATGATCAAGAACTTATTTCTTCGTTCAGCGACGCGCCTGAGGAAGACGAAAATAATGAAGAAGCTGATACGGCTGATGAAGATTTTTCCATAAATGCAGTGTTCAATGCAGTAAAAATATTGTCAAATTATATGACTTTAAATAACGTAAGTTCAACAATTAACTTTGAAAAACTAGAAAAAAAAATAGAGAATGATTTCTATACGAATAAAATTCAAACTAAGATTACAGATTTTTTTTAATTCACAGTAAATTTTATTTTAAAATATGTACATAATAATTAAGTATTAAAAAATTGTATTTTTTTTTTCTATATGAATTGAAATTACGATTTATATACATATATCATATAATAACACATTAAAAATGTTATTATAATAAATATTTTGATCATTGCATGTATATAAAAGAGTTTTTAATTTAATTTTTGTCATTTTGGTTATAATGACAATCGGTTAATATATATATATATATATATATATATATATATATTTACGCGCATTTTCTGAGGATATAAATGCTTTTGGGCACATAGACGTTTCGATTTACGCACACCAATACCCCGGCAAACCGTTAACGCGTTTTATCCAACAACAAGCACGCAATAATAATATTTCGATCTTACAGTGGCAAGGTTTTTACACACGCACATACACACACAGACACATACACACACAAACATACGAAAACACACATACGTACACACAAAGCACTCGGCACAAGCGTTTTGTCCCTGCCTGACTATAGATATTTACTGTAGTCGGACACACATATACGAGGTCTAATTTATATGTGATAGTTTTACGACCGATTCGATTTTCTCAACATTTATTACGCGGCGCAATGGGATAGGACACACACACACACACACACACACACACACACACACACACACACACACACACACACACACACACACACACACACACACACACACACACACACACACACACACACACACACACACACACACACACACACACACACACACCAACGACTCATGCGAAGGAGTGTAAAACGCCACTGAACAAGTAGCGAGGATATGCGGAAAGGAAAATCGGCGATTTACCGGGCTCGAGAAAATCCTTTGACCATATCCTCACCACTACCACCATCCCTGAACATCATATCCACACTATCTAAATGGGGGAGTGTGTGTGTGTGTGTGTGCGTGCGCGTGTGTGTTGTGTGTGTGTATTTGTGTGTGCACGCGTGTGAATGTGGTATATATGATGGTATAAGTTTCAATTTTCTATCGTCCACTCACACGCACTATCAAGGGAACGATAACTTGTGAGAATTTCGTCGGCTGTTCTTTTTGCAGTCGCTTCTCTCTCGACTATGTGCACAGCACAGTTGCACACACTGTCATACATACTGTTTGCGTTTGTGTGTGTGTGTGTGTGTGTGTGTGTGTGTGTGTGTGTGTGTGTGTGTGTGTGTGTTTGTGTGTGTGTGTTTGTGTGTGTGTGTGTGTGTGTGTGTGTGTGTGTGTGTGTGTGTGTGTGTGTGTGTGTGTGTGTATGTGTGTGTGTGTGTGATTTTCAGTGTGAAACCGCAGGCGCTCTAGGGAATTTTTGTTTAACGCGTACCGGCTACTTAATCCGGGGGGACCTCATATGCCAAATTGAATTCCGGTTCCGTTTAATTGGTTCCGGGATCGTAATGAATCCGGACGTTAGACCAATACGTACAAAAGACTCACACCGTCACAGCAAAGTGATGGTGACCGCGTGTGCAGCTGAAGAGTGTCGTACCGGTCACTTCTTTTCCGGCGTTGGCGGATCCCGTATAACTGGGACGCAGGAGGTGACCGGACGGCCCGAATACGGACAAGTCGCGCGTACATGATAAAAAAAAAGTCGATTCGATGGTTATCACGAATTTCCCGTGTACCACGCAATTCCCGAGGAACGACGGTGATGATGTAGGGTCAGGTGCGGAAGGTATACTGCAGTAGGTAGTCATTGTGATGTATAACGATTTTTGCAAGATTAAGCGGTCTCGGTGAAACGCGCGCAACAAAGATATAAATAAAATGACCTTATTATTATTTACAAAGCTCTCGAGTACACATTTTATGGATTTTTTCGTGCAAATAAAACGGTACGGTTTAGATTTTCTTGAGGTTTTTTCTTTTTTTTTTTTTTTTTTTTATGCACGTGTATGCTCGTATATGCATATACACATATACTCGTACATTCCCTTACATATTTTATCTGGAAAATCATTATGGCTGACGAAAAGTACTGTGTTATTCTCACTGCAATAACAAAGTGCCTCGTATGAGTGTTTGGGTTCTTTTATCATTCGATTAGTTTGTTAATTCAACGGCCTTATTAGGCAGAAAAATCATGATAATATGAATATTTATCTCGTAAATAATGATCAATGAATGATTTATTTTGACGTGATGATTTATTAACATATTTTTTATCATATAACCACGGTAATTATGTTTAGTAACCATGTCGTATCATTTTAGATTCTTTGTGAAGCGAAAAAAAACCAATTAGTTAGAACATGATCCTGTCTAGTTGATATTTTAAAAACGTTGTTTATCTTTAACCAAAATGGTTTTTTCAAAATTGAGGAAAAACTGCCAAAAAATCGAGAAAAACTGTAAAATTTGACGTTAATGACACTTTCACTTAATCTATTTTAGTCAAAGTAATGTAGCTAAAGTCTTGAAATTTTCACCATATATCAATGACAAACTTTAACATACTTAAAAAAAGTAATAAGATACATTTTGGGTTAAAAATAGAATTTTAAACTTGTTCGATATTTGTATTAGTATTTCTCATAATATTTATAAATCAAAAGTTTTGAAAATTGAATGTTTTCTTATTAGTCTTCTTACATATCGATATTGAAAACATTTTAAAATAGTAACTTATTATTTTTTTTATAACAGTTGATCTAAATTCTTATACGATATTTACGAAATCGACTGATTTCACATGAATTTGAAGTTTAAAATATAAAAGTATAAGAAAATATTGCTTCATCATGCAATTATGAAACTTTTAATATAGTTTCAACAATATGTTTTTAATATGGTGGTAAGAAAATTCTCCTCTGTTTAAACAAACAAAATATTAAAAATAAACGGATTTGATAAAAAAAAGTCCAACTGACAGTTAGACTTAAAACAGTAAAATATATAAATCGTATATACACATCGTATATATATATATATATATACACCGAATATTTGATTTGAACCGATTAGCTAAAGAGATAATTTCTATAATATTCAATACACCCCCTCCCCCGCCTTATCTATTCCGGTAAGTGAAGAATTATGTTAGTAATCATACAATCCATAAAGACCTAAACATTCCAATTCTCCACACCCACAAGACAATATAAAAAATTCCATTCTTATACAAACAATCATTCAAACCCACTAATCTCAAACCTCTCCTCTAAGTCACTCCCTGATAACCCTCCCCATCGATTAAAACGCAATTGGCCTCGTGATTTACTCCGCTAAATAAAAAAATAAATAGTTTGAATTAGTGTCAATGGACGCCCCCTTCAGTCAAGCCTCCAAACCTTGTAAATAGAAAAATCAACAAATTTACGTATTGTTTTATCATATTACAGATTATAAATATACTTATACATATTAAAAAAAAAAGTGAAGAATACCCATGGTACGAAATCCTTAATTTTTTTACAATAATTTCACTTGAGACTTTCATACGTCCAAGGTATCTGAACTGTTTTTTTCATTACAAATCTATTTTAAATGACAATTCATAATTGTTATCATTATAATATAAATATATTTTTATTTTTTTTTTGCATTAAAATCAGTTTTACTAATAATTGTTTATGCCGACATTTCGGAACCATCTGGTGCAGCAGACGACGTGATGGATAAATTAAAAATGAGTAATACATTGATGTATTTTGTTTTTATCTTATCAATTGTAGTTTCGTATAATCTAAATGAAAATTTATCCTTGAGCGCCTTAATAGCAGTTATAATTGCTTTGTCTGATATAAAATTGAATTTATCAAATAAAAACGGAACTTTAATTTAATTTTACTTTTCAATTAATATAATAATGTTAAAACCAACACTTTAAGAACTAACTATTATTATTACTATTTTTTTTTAATTGTATATAGACTAAAATACAAATACGGACTAATTTTCATATACTTCATATATAAATAAATAAATATACATATATATACATATATATATATATATATATATATATATATATATATATATATATATATATATATATATATATATATATATATATATATATATATATATATATATATGTATACATAATTTGCTAAACATTGTATTGTTAAAAGAGTAAAGTAGATAGGATTAAAAATTTATATTTTATTTATTTTGCCATCAAAATATATTAAATGTATCTTTTGCTACCATAAAATCTCACGAACTCGAGATATTTTATTTTTTATACAGTTGTTCGTATTAAAAGTAATTGTTTCACCAAAATAAAATTCAAAATATTAAATAATTGTGTTTGTGTGTTCTAAAAATCTTAATAAATTGATTTTGTATCAAACGTATTGTAAAATCCTCATACAGCATTTGGTTATTATTGTATTACTTATTTTCCGTATTTTTGTGCTCGTTTTACTGTCCATATTGAGTACCTAACTCCATTTTATTAGAAAAAATAAATATAAAACTAAATTTAAATAACATTTAACAAAGAAAATTTATTTTATTTTCAGTTATATTCCATGTAGCAAAATTATAATTCCATAATTTTAATCTATCCAACCGTCTATGACATTCAATTCCAAATATAAACTAACAAATAAATTATAAATTGGATGAATGTCATCCGAGTTAAGGTTTTAAGTAAATTACGTTTTTTTTTTTTTTATTATTATCTTTCTGATGGAGCAACGAAAAATTTGAATTTAATAAGAAATTAATACTCATGTTTTAGTATAAGAACGAATTCATGATATATTTCATTTCCATTAACGTTGAGCATCAATCAAACCTAATATCTATGCTTCGTTATTCGATTAAATATTATTTATGTTATGACTTTATGAGGTATATAAAGGTTATGTTTTTAAAATAGACAGTTATTGTAAATATATGATGTGTGATTATATTTTATGATGTGGTATATCGGTATGTGACAATTTTTTTTTTTTTTTTTTAATTTTGTACTCAAAACTTGAAATAAAAATATTATAATTTAAATACGTTTGATAATTTATATTTATTTTTATTTCATATTTTTTTTTGTCGATTCCATGAAAGAAATACGTTTGAAAATTGAGATGGTAAACCTAATTGACAGTTGCGTCTGCTATAAATATCAATATGGATGAGGTATTTGAAAGATTGTATCTAAAAACAATGTATACTATTCTACATATAAAAAAAAATGTATATATTTATTATTATTGCTATTTTTTTAAATGATTAATAAATAAAATACTATCTTTTATGTCACTGTTTACGAACATTTGAAAATTTGAATAATTATCGTGAAAATGTATCACGGATTTTCTTGCCAATTAGTGTTATTTTATGATGACCTCGTCACAGTGTCCTATCAATATTACACCTTTTCTGGTTACATTATTTATTTCAAAACATCTCTTTAAAGTCTCAGCCACCCACTGTGCACAATCATGCGTCGAAACATTTTGTACTCCTTAATGAAGCTTCGGCTTACACTTTACTCATTTAACTATAAAACTTTATAAGACGTGTAGACGCAAAGTATCACGTTTCAACATGTCATCGTAAACTAGTAAAAATTCATATTTTTGCTTTCTCTACAGTCAATTTTGGAAACACGCTTTTTAGTGATAACAATAAGGAAATTTGAATGCATGTGTTGCAGCGAGTATTCACAATTTCGGTTTACTGTGCTGATAGCTCAACGATATGTTTTTATCGCTTTTTTCGAGTAAAATTATAACTATTCGTACATTATGCATAATGATATCGTAAATAGAAAAATAAAAAAAGGTTTTTGAATATTAACATATTATCCCGGAACATTATTAAAATTAAATGATTGCCTTTAGAAAATAAAATGTTATACTTGACAGGTGTATTATATTTAACATTCATGGATAAAAAAAAACCATTATCATCAACACATTGAATATACATCGATTTGCATATTTTAGAACTCAACTGTACTTTAAATATACAATGTTTCTTACGTAGAACGAAAAAAACGATTCGTTTTTCGAGTAAAAGTATTTATTTTGCTCATTTTAACATTGTGTCAAATATTGATTTACAAGGTTTGTGAGTTGTCATTCGTCCATTCTAGGCAATATTTGTATTACACTGTAGATTCTAGCGTTCACTGGTAATCAGTTTGAACATTTTTGGCCTTAGTAAACGGACAGCAGTTTTCACGCAATCTCTCAGTTTCACCAAATCTGTCTAAATTGACTAAATTGTATCTAGCATTTCGAATTAAAACCAAATACCGGTGTCAATTTAATCAAGTGTGTTCTGCGTAAAACTAATTACCCTGAACAGTAATCACAAGTCCGCCATACCGATCTATTACAAATTATGTAATATTTATTAAAGTGTGATTCAATATTTTCCGAGAAAATGTCATAACAGTTATGTATAGAACCGTTAGATATGTCTTTTTCGCCACCAAAATCATGTTTTCTTAATATACGAGTATTTGTTACATATTTATCATATTATATTATATATATATTTATAATAAAAATATTGTTTTGTAATCGCTCTTAGTGTTAAAAACAGTGAGAGTCTCTTCAATCACGGTAATAAATCAATATAAATACATTAGTGTTTGCATCACTAATTGTTTCTGAAATCTAACATCATTGATTTCAGCAATTTTATTTATAAGCAGTTGATATTATCCAACTTTTTACTTTTAATAATTTCAGTTTATTGTTTTAAAAAATGTACTAGTAAGTCTCATTAAAATTGAAATAATGGCCGTTGTCGCCGATGTCTTTCGATCAATAAAAAAAAAAAAAAAAAAAAAAAAAAAAAAAAAAAAATTGAATTATAGCCAATTTATGGGATTAACAGTAACGTAATTCGACTAGGGAAAAAATATTTCAATTATTGAAATCATTTGTATCATATTATGACAATGCAGTTGGTGCAGTTAGTAATTTATAATTTTCCATATCACTATATTTTCTACAATAAATTATGACTTTCAGTCGATATAATATATTAATTTAGTATCAAACTATATAATAACATTATTGTTTTTTACTTTGCCTTCCTGCGGTTCTTTTAGTATAATAAAGTGTAATCATGTAGAATTTATTTATATAATAACTTGATGTAGTCTCCCATGATAGTTTTATTCCTGAGTAAATTATTTTGGTCTTCCAAATAATTACTACTTTATTCAATGTTAATGAATACATTTTATGGAAAATAACATCATCCCATAGTTATTTTTCCTTGCTATTCATAATTTTGATGTTTGGATATAATATGTAATTAGTTGTTTTAGTTTTTCTCAGCAAAAAAATTACATAAAGATACAAAGTATCTTGATATTGTTCAAAGTATACAGTTATACAATTTTAAACTGAAAATTAAATTTGATTGCGGAAATATCGATTATATCGATATTTGAAATATCGAAACAATGTATTTAAATATTGATGTATTTTTGATACATATACATAAAATAAATTATTATTATGAAGATTACAGGCATCACTTGAAGATAACTTAAAATCAATATTTATGCCAATTATCTAGAGCACTTGTGGTTTTATTAAGGTGTCTCGAAAACCTAGTTCGTGACTTTTCGAGTGGAAATTCGCAATTGACAGTGAGCACATGAGTGCATAACAATATAATTACGCGACTAGGTAATCAACTCTTCACGTGTATATGGATATTGTGTTCCAAAATTAATAAAATTCCTAAATTTAAACTGCTTCATAAAATATTTTGATTGAGAAATTCGAATTTCATTATTTTACAATATAACTGCACCACAATTTTGTTAATGTTTCATAATTTAATCCTTAACTAAGACTAGCTTGATAATCTGCAGTCTTATATTTTATGATTTAGTCGATTCATAATTTGTAATATTTATTCACACATTGTTAATCAAAGATTTAATATATCAACATAATTTGTGTATAAATACTTATGATTTAGAATTATTCGCATATACTGTGTAATTTGGTGGATTTATATAAATTAAAAATAATTTTAACGTTGTGATGTATATCAATGACATATATTCATTTGAGACTATGCATATGTAGTTATGATAATTTGTATTTTAATTGCACTTTGAGATAACATTTTAATTTTACCACGTATTTTAAGAAATCTGCTGAACTGTGCATGACTGACAATATAACATTTTAATCGCTCATAATATGATCTTTACAGTTTCTTTTATCATACACTATATTTAAAACAATATTTAAGATTTACTTTAAAAAGTGATTTATTACTAAGTTAAAATATTTATTTTTTGTTTTATTTTTTATTTTTATTTTATTTTATTTTTTTTTT
This sequence comes from Therioaphis trifolii, assembly GCA_027580255.1. Lineage (NCBI taxonomy): Eukaryota > Metazoa > Arthropoda > Insecta > Hemiptera > Aphididae > Therioaphis > Therioaphis trifolii. The sequence continues at coordinate 81,810,508 of CM050404.1, read as the reverse complement.
TGGGGGGGGGGCTTAAAAATAGATTTTTAGTTTTTAATATTTTGTATGGTGGAAATTTCAAATCATTATTCTCACTGTGAATCAAATAAAAAATACCAGACAGTTTTTTCCCTATTTTAATGAAAATCTATTACCAAATATTGTATTAGCGTAATCATGTTTGCCGTATCTATTATAATTATTTATGACTTTATTTATGACATTGGCCGTACAATTTCTATTCTCTTTTATTAAACTATCGTTTTAATTAGTTTCATTCACCGACTAAAATCACATTTATAAGCATGTACATGTTGTTAAAGTTATTAATCGCATAACCATAAAATCAATCGAATGATTGGGACGTTATTATATTATTTATCTCGCGTTTACACCGAGTAATCGAAGTAAATTTAGTTTGATCCACATCGTAATTCCGTGGAATATAATAACTCTTCAATACGTATTATAGACGAAAAAAGTTTTTTCTTTCCCCATTTACTAAGTTGGATTGAATCGATTCTCACAGTTTTTATCTCTGTCCCCCGTAAAAGACCTTTATTATACCTGGTAGATAACGGCCATTCTTCTTGTTTTATTAGTTCCTTTTCTTCAGATTTTATTGCCTTAAATCCGGCTTGTTACCATTTAAAATACGTTTTCAAACGATATTTTATCGAACTTTAGGGTCCGAATACCACAATGAGATTTATGGCAAATTACCGACTTAAGTATGAGTTTGAGATTTACATAGTATAATATTTGCGTTCGGTATTCAAATCTTCTTCCTCGAAATCGGCTTTAATTAAAACGTTTATAGGAATTGATGGGGTTACGGAATTGTTAGTGTTTTGATTCTTTTCGATTTATAAACGTCATGAAATTCATAAATCGTAAATAATTAATCTTTGGGTTCCACAACACGTAGTGTTTTTGTGAACCATACTATTCTATAAGATGACAATGTGCTACGTGCGGTCGAATCAAATATTGTCATGTCATGACGGTATCAATATCATGACAAAGTGGTCAAATACGTTTAGTCGAGAGTGACCTTATTGACCGGAAGGTGAGAAATAGTATTTTAATATAGCGAGAAATAACACAGTTTTTGAATATGTATTACCAGTATGCGATATTCAATATTTTGGGGTTGGGCACGTCGTACAGAATCCATTATACTTAAGTGTGATTATTGTTCTCAGTACTTAAATACACACTACGTGTAAATAAAAAATGCATAAAAAAATATTTTCAATACACTAAATAAACCAAATTACGTAAAAAATGTTTATAAAATCCTGTGATTTTGATGTAAACGTTTATGACTTTTTAATTTTAGGATTTAATAACGAGCAATTAAAAGGTGACGTAATCTACGTGTTAGATTCATTACATAACACGCAAAAAGAAAGAAGTAGAAAAATATTGATACTTAAAAGTATACCACGATTTTATTAAATGCTGTATAACATCTATAGCGATGTCGAATATATGGAATATATTTTATTTATAGTTGGTGTAAATAAAAAAAATTATATATTACGTACACGAAGGTTGATTAAAAGTATTTGATTACTAACTACGTCATACGGGGGCGTGCCCAGGATTTTGTTTTTGGGGTGGTTTAATTTTTTTGACGTAAGTGTTAAATTTACATTTATATCATTAAAATACGTAGGTATAAAATAAATTTTTACAAGTGTGTACATCAAAACGCGTAATCTTTTTATTCTAGTGTCAAATATTAAAAATACTATTTACGATTTAACCTTCTAAACTTATTATTTATGACTGTAAATAATAAAATTGGCTTGTAAGTATAAAATGTAAATAATAGTAATAATAATGAAACAATTTTAGAAATCAAAATTTTTACATAATATTCTTCATTGTGAATACTAGGTAGTATGATGAATTATGAAAAAAATAATAATAAAATTTTAATAATATTCACCGTGACTGTATTGTACCTAGTATAATAATATTATTACATTTTTACCACGAAAAAAATTTAAAAAGTCAATTTGGGGGTGGTTTGAACCCCTAAAACCACCCCCTAGGCACGCCTCTGAGTCGTCACACATTCATTTTGTAAAAAATTAATATCTACAAATTATATATTTATAAAGGAAAGTTTAACAAAAACACTGAATAAAGAAAAACCGAACATTTTATACTTCCCACCATAGGTATTTTTCGCTTATGGGACGAGATAATGATGATGTTTTAAAGAACTTTAGATGATCAACTTTTACGATTAGCGGACTATATTATGTGTAATATGAATTTATTTAAATTTGAAATCAATGATAATTTATTGTTTTTAGGAAGCGAATTATATGTACTCAAATAGATAATAATTTATTTTAGCATGAACTAAATAATTTTTTCGAAAAAATTAAAAACTTTACGATAAACAATTGATGCAATTTTCAAATTTAAAATTACGAAGCATTGGATTTAAAAAAGTCCATGCTGTTAAAATAATATTTCTGAAAATTATCATTTCACCAAATTAAGATATTTAAAGCGTATTTAAAAAACAAAAAATAAATTAATAAATAACGCGTCCAATTACTATATAATTAAAATGCATGTATAGATACTGCTACTTTACAGAGAAGCTTGCATAATTTATATCAGACCCTTTAACCAAAAATAAGAAATTTCATGGTATAAAAATCTAATAATTTACGTAAAAATAATTATTTGAACCGTAATTCTATGTTAAAACGTGCACAAAAAAAAAATCCTGATAAGGATTTTTTAAATTATTTCAGTACTGTTAGTTAAGCATCTGAATAATATGCTAGTAAAATTTTAGGTTTTATTTCAAATTTTTAAAATTAAAAATAAAAACTTCCTGAAAACGAGTGGTTTTCGATACTCTGAAAGGTCTATAAATATAGCCCAGAAATGGTCAAATGTTTCCAAAACTTTTGTTAGGTATATAGACAAGTTATTTTGATATTGGGTGGAAATTTCAAGTGTCAATACTATTATTTTTGGATTGAAGGCTTAATATCCAATATAAACTGTATGTTTATCTCGTGTACACCGAATTTTATCGATTTCCTCAAATGTTACGTAGTTTTTTCATACGCTCGGAACTAGATTACCAGTTCTCAAGTTACTAGATACAATATCTTATCCATGTAATTACTGAATGAAACTCTTGAACAATTATTTTCACCTGAAAAAGTGATGACATGCATACAATCATATATTATACAAGTGATGACATGCACCATTGTTAAACCGATACACTTTTTTGTTTCAATCGGAATCTATAATAGGTTACGGATGAACAACATCCCATGTAGACTCTACGAATATCCCATATGGGAATAGGTACTTGACACTTTTTTCATCACGTTTTATACATTCGACGTATTTTAAATTTCAATCGAATCCCTTTGAAGTATGTGTCTCTTCCCCTTGTTTAATTTGAGCATTTCGTTACAGTGAAATAGTGAAAAGAAAAAAAAATTCGATGTTATATGCGAGATTAAAACGAATAAACGAATAGATATGTAATAAATAGAACCCGAAAAAAAGTATTCACCAACGAAAAACGAAGATGAGACGACATTGTTTGAACACACGAAATTTCATGTGTTATTCGTGCTGACATGTTTTTTGTTTTTTTTTTAAGTAGAACGAAAAGCACACCATCGACCTGATGAGCTAACTGACAGTACCGTTCTCTTCCGGCGGACATCGTTTTAAGATTGAATTATTTATCTTTATGTAAAACTGAAATTAATACCACTAATTCGTTTCTTATTATAATTATTGCCCCTCCGGATCCAATACACTCACTTCGTGTTGACCTTGTTTGAAAAACAAGGTATACTCATCAGGGCCACTGGCTGACTCAACGTGGTAGCAAAATAAGAAGCCCCTCATTGGGCATCGATTTGTCTGGGCTGATACAATGCAGATGTCAATAGTTAAAAATTTATACATATTTTTGATTTGTATTTAAATTTATAATAATGCCCGTATCTATTGTATGGGCAGTGGCGTATTTTCAATTTTTTTCTGATGGTGGGGTCCAAAAAATATTTTTTATATTCTGAGTAACCAACCCTCTTCACCATTATCGCTGAATTACAAATTATAACATAATATAAATATGTATATATAAATATAAATACATAATAATGTAGGTAGTAAAAGAATATTCTCTTCCTCTATTCTTACATAATAATTCATTTATGACTTCTAAATACAATTTTATAAAATATTTTGTATTTGAGTATGGAATCTTGTAAATATAATTATTATGTTACTATATAGTACATTTTATTTCAGACGTATGATAAATTTAATTTTGTTTTCTTCTGGGGGGGTCGAGACCCGGGGACCCCCACGTAAATACGCCACTGTGTATGGGAATTTAAATTGTCTGAAGTTAAAGATAATAAATAGTTATTCGATCTTCTATAAAACAAATGAAGTGATATTTTCATGTTATTAACAGAAAAGTTTACAATGAAATATTAATAACTTAAAATTTTTTGACGAACTGCACCCAAGAAAAATCGTGTAAACTACTAATTTAGTATGACTTCTGTAAATGTTAATAAAACAATTAAAAAATAAATATATATACTTTAATATTTTTATCCAACGAATTATTATTGCACAATACACTTTTAATATAGTTATATCTGCGTAGTATAGCCAAATATTTAGTAAGTATATTATTATTCTATGGAGAATGTATATAGAATAAACACACTGTGCATTGGTTCACTTTCCGTCTAAAATGCAGTAGTGAAAAAATTATGTTTTTACCTTACACATCACTTATAATAAGGGCAACCAACACACTCTGATTTTGAATTAGATACAACGATTTTATTTACATCTCATCGTTTTAATTTTCTGAACACTCAGGAGTTAATTTTCTCTTAAGTATATTTTACTCCTAATTATATGTAACTATACGTTACTATAGTGACAAGTGCATTGAATAATTTAAACAATTCAAATAAAAACCTCTTATTTAATTTAATGAATAAAAAAGCTGGTAAGATATTGGTGATGAAATTCCATCTATTGTTTTTTCGGTTCTCATTCAAGATAATGGTGTTGGGTGTATTGAATTTTACGAAAACGATAACGTTTCTGTTATAAAATGATTTCGAGTAGAGCTTTATTGTCACATTTAGTATACCATTTACATGTTTTACTGTTCTTAGTCAAATAAATAAACAGTAAAATAAAAGTATTGTATAATATTTCATTTTCAACATGGTAGATATTTTCTTTTACCAAAAGATTTAAAACAATTTTTCTATCCATATTCTACGGTTAATTTTTTTTTAAACATTTGTCAAGTTGGTAAAAGTGTGTTGTCGATACATAATAACATTTTACTACCATTACTTTTTGTATTTGACTAAAAAATTACTAAAAACAATTTAAAGATTTAATAATTAAATCTTCTGGTTAATTAAAAATGTTTATTCCAGCAATTGTATCATACAAGATTCGAAAAAGAGTTAAAGGGATATCATACAAATGTTTTTTTTTTATTCAGACAAATCTAAAACTGTTGGTAAATGTCATGTTTTTACTGCTCTTTATGGTATTATCATGTACGCACACCAATGATACGAGTTATTTGTAAATAAGTCTGAAACACAACACAAGTGTAGCTAAAATGCTATTATATAAGCCTAAATCGACTAAATCTCTAAAATCGATCGATCAAGAGTTAGAGTAAGAAATAGAGAGAGAGAGAGAGAGAGAGAGAGAGAGAGAGAGAGAGAGAGAGAGAGAGAGAGAGAGAGAGAGAGAGAGAGAGAGAGAGAGGGTATCATGAATTCAGGTTCCATGAAATTTGGGTGCCATCACACTATTCGTATTCGAGACTCTAACGATCAACCCGTATTGTTTAAAACACTATGTTCCGGATGGTCCATGTCATATAATGGTTGCGTACGGTCGTGGATATTATAATATATTTTTATTAACATTTATAAAAACAATATCGGAATAAAACAAATCCGAGAGTATTACACCATTGTTTTAAGTGCGCAATCGCTCCACCGTTCAGCGTTTAAAATATTCTAATTTCATCTAGAATTTAATTTAATTCAATTTTTTTTTTATCGTCTTATCGTTTTTTACTGCCTATTTATATTATAAGACCGTTCAAGTTATACTGTTATTACATAAAAAGTGGTCCACAGCACTATTATTATTATTATTATTATTATTATTATTATTATTATTATTATTATTATTATTATTATTATTTTTATGTATATTAGTGCTTCTGATCCTTATTATAATCGACAATATTGTCGAAGAAAAAATACGTTTGAATTCCTCCTAGTACCTATAGTTGGTACCTATCACGACTTGCAATGATTAAACAGGTTTTGGCGTGTACGATATGATAATGTACTGTAAATATAGGGCTCGTGTATTATAATAGTGCCTATATAGAATTAAGTCGATTATAATATCGGTATTTCACAGACTTAATTGCACACAGTATTAGACGGTGGTATAAGTTTAATGTACTTAGTTTGGCCAAAGTCCCATTTTTATCTGAGCTTTTAACTTGATTGAAATTGTGCTTTCATTGATTTTGTAATATTGACTGACTATTTCTAAGCCATAGTAAAAATTAATGATTGGAAATTATTTTATATCAAATTAGTAACCACCAAATGTGGGCGTAAAAAAATAGTAGTATTTGTAATCAATATTGTTTGATAAAATTTATGGTATGTTTGTATTTATGTATTAATTAATTTTTTTTTTTTTTTTTAAGTGCATTATATAAAATATTTTGCATAATCGTATGATATAACTGAAGAAATTTTAAAATTATTAATTACATCACCTTTTATAATATAATGTTCATTCACTTTAAGACATATGTATTGTTTCGATTTCAAAACTATTTATTATTTATGTTTGGAGGATATTGTTAAATTATTAATAGTTAAATGTATTATTTATGAAAAATATATATTTTGAAAGGATTCACCGCTTATGCGTTGTTATTTACATTATTTTTCAAATTATGTTATATTAACTTAAATTTAATATATACGAGGTGTGGCTGTTATGAAACGAGACTATCAAACTAGCGATTGAGCCAATAGGGGAATAAAGTTGATATATTTATAATCTATAAATATCACTGCATCGAACAACACTAGTTGGGTTAATGTCCGTCCTATAAATTTATAAGGCATTACAAGAAAATGATTTCCAACACTGTTTCAATTAATAGAAAATACGGATGGAGCGATATGTCGGACACAAAGGGGAGTATATAGAAGGGGAAACATGTTAAATTATTGTTGAAATGTATTAATAATTAGTTTTTAAAGTAAAAGTCTCGTTATTTAATAGCCACACCTCGTATAATTATCTACTTACGTAGTTGGTACTGACACTTTTATAATTATGTCAGTGTAAATTGATAAATTATTATATATATATATATATATATATATATATATATATATATATATATATATATATATATATATACATATACGCAAGTAGTAAATATATGTTTTAATTAAAATATTGGCAATTAATAATTCTAGTGACTATCGACGTACTACAGGGTTTAATTTAGATTGTGACAAATGTCATACCATATCAAATGCCAACTGGAGTTAGGTATTTATCCGTTTACTTCGTGTTATGTATGTATTAATTTTGTTTAACTGGAAAAGTTTTCAGAATATATATTGTAAATATATCTTCAATGAGATTGAAATACAACACAAATGTTATTTTTCAAAATTCGTATTTTCCAGTAGTAGTACCTGTCAGTAAATTGTATTAAATTGGTTTAGTTAAAATATTGGTTATGTTATCAAATGCTAGGTAGAGTATATTTATCCAGTGTTGGGAAATATCTAGATAAATTTATCTAGATAACAATTATTTATCTTTTATCTTATCTAGATAAATTTATTTTCAGTTATCTTTATCTTTATCTAGATACAATTTTAGTTATCTATGAGTACCTATCTAAATAGGTAATTTATTTAAATGACCTGAAAAAAAAGGAAATTTAAAATATATTATTTTATTAATTTTTTTATTAATTTTTTTTAATTAATCGAAAATATTACTGAGAAAAACTCGTGTGGAGGCCCAGGAAAGGAGATTATAATATGTACTGTCATGAAAGTGAAGTAGCCATACGCAACTATTTGTTAAAAAATGCAGAAATGTATTATTATTTTAATTTTAAGTCAGAGAATGATTTTTCATCTTTTATGAAGTTTATTTAAAAAAGTACATGTATTTTTAAATGTTTTAAATTATGTATTTTTATTTTTTTACCTTACACCTGTAGGATGTAGATCCTGAATATTTTCAAAATTAAACATGAAATAATCTCAAATTTATCTAGATAAAAATGTACTAATTTTTATCTTTATCTAGATAAAATTGATTATAATTATCTTTATCTGTATCTAGATAAAAATGTTTATAATCATCTTTATCTTTATCTAGACAAATTATTAGTTATCTATTCCCAACACTTTATTTATCATAATTCGAAGACGAAATATTATCATCACCATTTTGACGTAAAGACACCTTGACGTTAAAATATATTTATATATACAATTGTATCATGATACAAAAAAATTACAATTAGTATTAAACATTAAATGTAATAATTAGTCGTTGAATGAAATAATGAAAAAAATATTTATTAGAAATTAACTAGTATGTATGTGCATTTAAATTACATAACCTATATTATTTATTTAACGCCGAAGTGGCATTAATCGAAATGGCGACAGCGTAACAGTGACGGTAAATTATATGGATCGATTTTAATGAGTCTATTAATACTTTTTTTGTCTGATTTTTTCTGTTGTTAAATTTACGTTGGATTCGCTAATTTTAAAATGTATGGTATTTAACACTTTGAAAACTTAATGTTTCTTCACGTTTTACCTCACTATTTTATGCATTATATCCATCTGCGGTCGTTAGTTACGAATTCATCTGCCATTTTAATGAGTAGAAATATTGTTGTTGGTTTGAAAAAAAAATAATGAAGCGCTATATTCAATAATAATAGTATATTATAATGAATTTTTTTTTTGTTTCATGATGTAATTTTATATTATTGATTATACGTATCAATAAAACATAGATATTATTCATTACAGTACTATGATACTATTTGGACATATTTATGGTTTCGTAATGTCAATTTTATTGTATCGAATCCCTCTTGACGGTACAAAATTAATTATTTTGTCGTGTACATAAAGCATATTGTGTACAAAAACTGTTCTTTTAGCACCCTGGTAGTTCGTTTTTAGAATACCTGTTTGACGTTTGTAATTTAATAACTCACAGAACATAATTTATTAATATTATGATTATGGTATTACGTTATGGATACAAATAAAAATCTGTTGAATCATTAATTCATGAGCTGCTATAATTATTATTTCCTCCATATCAACATTTATTTATACGTTTTCGAAACACGATGAAACCTATTGGGTTCACGAATAACAGTAATACTTATCATTGTGTCTTATTTTATTGGAATCTGAACAGGGGAAGAAATGTAATAGTTTCACAATAATGTCATTTTTTTTTTTTTTATGAAACTATAAATTTTTTTTGATACAAATAGTGCTCTTAAATATCAATACACACAGTATACAGAAAAACAATATCACCGAGTCGGTTCTTTTACGAGTTTAACTCTGTTTTTTTTTTTTTTTTTTCATTCGTCCGGCGAATCGTTAAAAAAATAAATAAGTATGATGCAGATGTAAACTGTATTCCTATTTTTATAAAATTGACTGGTAATTTAAAAAATAATGACACTAGACACTTGAAATTACGGTTGACGTTAATTTATCTAAACAGTTCTACAGTTTTGCACAAATTGTCGGTGGATGCAGAGTATTTCTTATGTTTTATGTAAGACTTTTTGCGGTTAGATACAGTGATGACCATTACATCATTCATTGCACGGCTATATGAAAACGATAGTATTCCCCCATAATGTGTAGCTTATTGTTATACATGTATAATATACACACGTCAATAGACATATTTTACTATTTTCAAAAACTATTATTTTAAACATTTATGACTCTGTGGTATATTTATTTTAATCCGTATCTTATTTCAGATGTATGAATTCATCAACAGTATATTCATTTTAAAGCGGTTAAATGAAGTTAAATTATCTAATTAGTGGTTGATGGCGTGTAAAACGAATTGAAATTGAATTATTGAATAAACTATGAACACTATGGAGTTTGTGGATTTTACTCAAATTACCGTACTATAACACACACACACACACACACACACACACACACACACACACACACACACACACACACACACACACACACACACACTCACACGCATATGTGTGTGAGAGGATAACAAATTGTTCTACTTTTAATGAACTTTAGCTCATTTGTGGTACTTAGACACTTAAATAATATAAACATACGTGATGTTCACATATATTATGGAATATGTTGCAGAATAATGATTTTTTAATGATAAGATCTTTTATATCACATGTAATGGACTCAAGTTTCTAATGATCTAATCATTTGAAACAAATTTATTTACACATGCGGGCGTGCGTGCGTACATGTACATATATTAAATAAATAAACAAGCTATAATTTATAAAATATTTTATAGAAATATGCTATTTAATGATAAATTGTAATTTAAAACATAAACATTTACAATTTAAAATTATACATATACAGGGACCACTTACAGTTATTGAAATAGGATAAATATGTTTTTACGAATAAATGTCTAAAGAAAAAAAAATTCACTATGTCTTAAATACTTTAGTAAAAATATAAGAAATAATATTTTGAATAATAATATTTCAATTATTGAAAATTAAATTTTAGAAATTTTAAATTGATTATAGTATTAAATAGTATATTAATTATTATTATTATTATTGAAGTATTTGCATTTAATAATAGTTTTGTATTCATTTTATTTTCATGAAATGAAAAAAACATTCGAATATGATGATAAAATATTATTACCCCTTATACACCTAAACTAATTAATACTTTCGGAATGAATTCACAAACATACATAAACATTATTATTGGGACCTGAAAATTGATGATTTCATACTTTTATTTTTGACCAATAGAGAAAAAAATAATCTTTTATTCTTGTATATATATTTGTGTGTGTGTGTGTGTGTGTGTGTGTGTGTGTGTGTGTGTGTGTGTGTGTGTGTGTGTGTGTGTGTGTGTGTTACACTATACAAATCAAGAATTTATTATTTTTAATATCTGTAATATGTCGATAAAAGTAATGATTACATAAAAAAAAAAAAAACAACACAGATGACATTAAATACATTTTTATTGATATACGTTTTGCTATTCATTTAGAGGGCGTTTTGTAAGGGAAAACATTTTGGTTGCATTTGTGATTTCTCTGAATCATTTTCTTATAAGTGTATTTTAAAATAAGCGTTGACATCTCAGTCTTTAATCTTTATAACATTTATTACTTTGATGTTTTTAATCCATAAATTCAACCTCTATACATGTTTTTAGGAGTTTTAGGTGATCAACGTTCAGGCCATAATTATTTCAAGTGTCATTATGCGTTTTGTTTAATTTCAATTCATATAAATATTAGTACCTACTAGGCCCCATTGAGAGTACTCTTCTTTTTTGATGGAAGAATTTCCCACAAACTAATACAAAAATCAAACCAATGTATGTAAACTAGTTTATGATGTGCTAACGTATTAAAAGTATCATTAATGTAATAATTTTGTAATCAACGCAAAAGTTGATATAGATATTTCAACAATAAATGCATCAACGGGTTTACTTTTAAACTTGTGTTAATCACCGTACTGAACAGTCATTACGACTATATCGCGTCTAACCTTTATATCATGCATGGTTTATATCACGTTTGTTCAAAATTACCAGCTCAAAAAAAAAAAAAATAAAAAAAAAATAATAAATAAAATAAAATAAATAAATGATAACGACCCGGAAAATTATTAAACGAACGTGTTCCTGCGGTGTGGCACGTTTTTCATTTTGTCACCCCAGATTTTTTTTTTTTTTTTTGACCATTTTTATGGCTGAAAATTATTTTTTCTCGGTTTTTCTGCTTCCGCCATGAACGTTGTTTGAGAAGAATTAAGAAAACTAGACCACCGAAATCTCTCGTTGCCGGCGTGCAACCGTAAGCTATTCATCAAAATCCCAGTTGCTGCTATTTTTAGATTTTAAGTTGCCAAGCGTTGCGGTTTAATCGAAAAAATCTAAAACAGTTGTAATTTGTAGTAATGACTATAATATTAATGAAATAAAAATATTTGATAACATATTCTTGAATTATTTCTAATAATGATATTGAACTATTTCAACGAGTTGAATATTATCACCGATGGTGAATCGTCTTATTTGTATTTTTATTTTTTTTTGTTAATTGAATAATAATAATAAGTTTTAGTAAAATAAAATAATAAAAATAAACGTATTGTCCAGTGTAACAACATTATTTAAAAAAAGTAAACTCATCAAATTTTATTCGGCGTTTTCCATTACCTACTATTATTGAATAGAAATATTTATTTTATTATTATATTATTAGCGTATAAGTTATTCGGAAAAAATAGTACAATACAACACAATTAAAATAACTAATACTCAAGTTATATCAATAATAATTTAACATTTATAAATATTTTTTTTCTAAGGTAAGTTTTAAATGATGTTAATTTTTTTCTTTCTCTTTTTTTTCAGATACTTTTTGGTACATTAGAATTGTCGACAGTGTTCATCTAGAAACAATTAAGATCGGAATTTGCATTTAAATGGTATTTTGAGTTATTATTTTTGTATTTTCTCAAGAAATGTTTTATCGTTTTTTCTTATTGTATTACAATTCATCCCCATTATCTTGTTTGAGGAGCAGAGAATACCCATCATGCGAATAATGTCCAGCTTTTTTTCTTCGGATTATTTTATAGCCTATTATTTATAGTGAACTGTGAACTTTCATTTTCAGTTTTTAATGTAATTCATTTTTGGACTGAATGAATATTTATGATACGTGTAATAACTATGATTTTTTTATGATTTGAAATGAGATAGGTACAGATTATAGAATAAGTTTAATTCAAATGTTTAATTTTTGAAAACATTAATTTTCCAGAAGTCGTTTAAAAGTTACCAAAAATAGTTATAATTACATTATTTTTAACAAGACATTGAAAAAAAATTGATTTTCATCCTTGACGGGAAATGCGTGAATTTATTTCAACTAGATACTCTGCATCATTTATTACATTTTATTCAAACACATAATAATGTATAATTTTTTTGGTTGTACAGTGGAATAACATTCTCATATAAATTTAATTTCAAAACTAGAGAGTTTGTTTGTATTTATTTATTTAATTTACAAACTATACACCAGCAGTTTAATTAAATATTAGAAATTAAATAATATATTTTGAATATATTTACGATGCAAAATAATGCGTGATAATAGATTAATATTACATTTTTATTTACTATTACTCAAAATTGCAAATAAAATCCATTTAGAATAAATACATGTTCATAATTTTACAAATACCATTCTAATAAATATGATTTTGATGTGATTTAAGTAAAACAAATTTTTCTCAGGGCTCAAATTCATCGAATCGCATTGATTTCCTATTTTGAAACTTTTGAACTTACTGATTTAATTCCAGACAAACAAAAACGGAAACATGTCACAAACACAATATTGTTACAATCACGCCAGGAATTAAGACTTTTTGGTTTTGAATTTTTCGATACAAAATGAATTTTACATCGTCACATGGGGTCACCAAATAATATTTATCGGGTTTTTTTCGAAGCTTTACTCAAGCGCTGTCTGGTGTGCGGTTCTTAATGGAAAATCTTGTCAGCCCAAACTGTGTAATTTGTACCATTAATTAAAAGTTATTATACCTCAAGCATACGCCGCGTTCTCCGTCAAAATAAATACAGTGTACTTGTAATGTGAAAAAAATGCTCCGAGAAACTAGTTCTTTTTAAGTGTATTTTGTTTTTATTTTACTTTTTTTTTCTTTTTTTTTTTTACTTTCATTTATTTTGTAATTAGGCTGAAGACCGAGAATCATAATATGCCAATCAAAAAACGAATGGCGACCGAGAAAACGATGCTGGGCTATTTTGGTGATTAAGTTTCCCTTAAAAAGCAATTAACTCGAGGCTTACAGAGGAAAAACGTCTAAACCTCGTGCCTCATGAATAATTACATAAAATATTTATATTGTTTGCTGTACATAGACGGTTCTATGGTTAAATTTTATCATTCTGGTGTGATTGCACTCTTTATTTATTTATTTTTTTTTTTTTGTGCTACTGAAATACTTAATGGCTTACAAACAAATCATGACGAGCTAATTTTTTGAAACGGTTGTTTTTTTTTTCAGTTAAACAAATAACGGGCCTTTTTATACTTGTATAAATTTGTATTCCGCGAAACCGTACTCGACTGTAGTTGTACACGGTAACACCGACAAACAGCAATAATAGTCTACTGATGAAAAAAAAAAAAAAAAAGAAAAGCGTTTGGTATTTATTCCACGTGTTCAAATTAATATGTTATTCGCTATATGTTATTTATTAAACGCCGGCTGGAAACAGTAAATTTATTACCGCGATGAGATCAATACTGTTTATGCCCTTTCTAACGGCCGGGACTGTTGTGGGAGGAACATACGTATTCGCAACATGTCTTTTATGCTCACGTCTTGAACAGGTACTCGGAGTGTGCGTTTAAACTTTAATTTTGTAATGCATTTTGTTGAAAATAAATAAATATAATGTACATATATATATATTTATAAAATAAAAATACGATTCCTATAGAATTCGTAGGCATTAAGCCGCAAATACACAGCTATGTGTTAAATGCGAATAATTTAAACTTCTCGGAACTCTCCGCATGATACATGTTATTAAAGTTGAAAGAATATGACATTTATGAAAGGAACGTTATTTAAAACTGCGTATGAATTAAAGTCCAATTATTTTGAAAAAAAATACTTCGAAACAGAAAAATGAGTGTTTATAAACGGCAGTTTCAAAATAGATTTGGTTAGTCTACACTTTATATAATTATCATACAGTAAATATACACATACGCAATATGCATAACATTGTACTTATATTTATATCAGTTTGTGTGTACGTATGTATGTGCGTGTGCGTGTGTGTGCGTGTGTGTATACACTATACATTATACACCAATGTATTTATTATATTCTAAATGTAAAATTGAATTTTTTTTTTTTTTTTTGTGGAAAAAGAAATGTGATACTATTTTATTTACGTACGTAAAATTAAAATACACTAATTTGTTTAAATATTGCATATATTTTTGAATAAATAGTGCAACCATATACGCACCTATTCAATACGTGCAGTGTTCTTATTTCACAAGATTGGTGAATAAAACATTGTAACAAACATAGTTTAAAAACAATATTCATTCAGTACATGTTGTCTGTCAAGGCTCTTTGCTTTTAAGATACAGTCAGGACCGTCCTTACTAAATTAAATTTTCAAATTTTACTTGTTTAATGTTAATCAATAATCTTTAATTTATTTGGTATTTGATATATATATATATATATCTAAATTATATTATGAACAAATACTAGTTATGTGTTTATGCGACAAAGTCAAAACACGCATTTCGTCCTAAACTCTACCTAAGCCATGTTTTTATCCACATGAAGTAAGTAAAAATTATTTCGAAATAAGCGTACAGGTTATTGCAGTTAAATATTATACAACGCCCTATACTTGATACAATCTATAATAAACACGTGTTAACTATCAATCGTAATTTTTAATTATTTAAATGTATGTTTTTTTCGCAAGATTTGCCGAATTCGACTTGATTTCAATTATTTATATCTAATGAAATCGTTCGTAATTATATACTATCTCTCCTCTTACATAGTAAAATAGTGATCGAACCTTTTTAAAAATGTCCATTGATTCGTGGGTATATTTTACTTTTGAAATAAAACGTGGTTCATTGAAAGATATACACTACATGGTGAATGATGATTTGAACGTTGTTTGGTTTATATTTGTTTTTACTCAAACTATTGTATTATTTATGTTCAAGGGAGCAAAAACAAACTAAGAAAATGTTGATATTATTATTATTATTATTATTATTATTATTATTATTATTATTATTGTTAATATACATTAGCAATAATATGCTAAAAACAAAAATAAAAACGTCAAAATAATGTGAAAATAAATTATAATAACGATGATTTTAATACTTGATTTTTTTTCACAAGCTTATAAATTATTTTTAATACTGCCGTGTGCCGGACAGACATAGACTGCAGCAGAACACAAGACCATCAGTTTAAATCGTATCTTATTTATCTCTCAGCCATGTTGACTCTAGTCGTATTAATACCACTGCCGTATATGCCATTAAAACGAAAATAAGACGCGTTTATTTATTCGAATAAAATATTTAAATTATTCCTATCATGTCACTTAAATATTTTGATAATGACAATGGTGTATTTTGCCCCGTGACAGTTCATAAAATATTAATGAAAAACACGAACCAGAGAATACTATGCTCTCTCTTAATGAATTAAATAAATTGTATACATATATATATATATATATATATATATATATATATATATATGTATGGCAGGGAAACTAAAAATCCTCCCAAGCCGGAAAATGTCCTTTTCTCAATTGCTTACGTAAACGAATTCCTTTTTAAGCCATTATATTTTTATGCGAATCTTTTATTTAAATTAAATATTGCCGATCTTTTTTTTCTTCCTATTTTCACCCTTTGAATCAAGATGTAGAATATATATTCTTACGATCGTATTGAGATTGATGATTTCAGTGATAAGACACATTTCACTTTAAGCCTTTTAACAGTGCAGCCGACAGGAATCACGGGTCATTAAACATTCTCTTATACAAGTATATAGTCCAACGCATATAGCTACTTAGAGTGGTTTTTTTTCATTTTTCTTTTTTCTATATCTTTTTGTGTGTCCAGGAAAAAAATTACTCGTCGTTGAAAAATACTTATCACATAAAATGCAAAAGAAAATAAAAAGACGTATAAAAATAATATTACAAAATGGTATGGAAATTTTCTACTTCTTTCTTTCATTGATAATGGTGAAACAATTTATTTTCATTGAAAGTATTCATCTTTAACAATGCGTACCTACTGTGTATAATACAGACATAAAATAATTATGAACATCGTATTTATACAACGAATTATGCTACTAGATTCGACCCGAATCCGTAAGAAGTATTTTGTTATATGATTATAAAAATATTGATTAAAATGTATTCTACTATCATCGGTATCTATAAAATAATTATTTATAGAATTTATTTTTTCATTTATTAATTTTGGAGTATGTTGCTTGTTGAAGTTAACTAGCTAAAAACGAGTATAGCTTATATTATGTACTTGGCCAATTGTTTTTTTGTTTTCATCACTGCTTAATCAGTTGTGAATGCTAACTACGGTATATTTTAATCTCTTGAACTTTTAAATAATTCCTATTTCAATACTTACGGATGAGTACACAATTGATACTAGTGTAAAAAAAAAAAAATTATAATGTCAAAAATAAAATGTTCCATATTTGTACGTGTGTTTCGCATTGCATTGTTTGACATGTTAATAGTAAATAGTAATATTGTTGTACTTGTCCAATACGGTCGGCCGAATTCGAGAAAATGATTTATTTTTCCCGCCGGACAATAAACCATGATTCAGACGTTGCGCTCTTTCAGTGCATCGCAGTCGACGTACGATGTTTCGATTGTACGAACGAGTCGTTTTTCGCTTCATAAAATCGTCTTTGAACTATAACATATTATACAGCAGCGTCTACTCGTATCAGTAGAACAAATTCTAAGTACATAAACCCGATTGAACATTTTCTCCGCATGTATTCTATGACGAACTCGTGTTCTCTGTTCAAATCGAATTATTGAATTTCATGAGTATGTGTACGTATACGACTAATTAATAATTAATCCACCATGTAGTCATAACGCTTCTCTTCACATCTCTCGTCTATTATTGTTGACCGACCCTGCCAGGGATCGACCGCGACCGATAAAACGTTACTCTTAATCGCTATTTCCCGGTTAAATAAATAACACCGACCATTGTTTTTTTTTTCGCTTTTTAGCTTTTGTTGATTTAATCGCTATATGTCTAGGGTGAAAGTATAAAGTGTAACGTTTTGTTATCATACGTACACAGAAAAATACCAGTGAAAACAATAAGCTCGACGACGACGACGACGTAGGCCTCGCACGTCGACACGCTCGACACTGAATTATGCCGTTTGATATAACGTGTACGATTAATCTTTGCGCTCGCCAAACGTTTTCAGGAGATATCGCGCACGCGTGAACCTTCCGGTCCGGCATAGGAGGACACGAGCCGTGACGTCACTCGTAGTGTGATCGCTTTAACGCCCTGTTAAAACTATCGGGATTTTCTATCACCATCCCAATTTTTCGTAGCGGTCACCGAGGAATATCCGTTCAACACGTCTCCCCTCACGTCTACAACTTTCTTCATGCGTTCAAAAAATGAAACAATGCGTCGGGCGCACAAGATGGCATAACGGTTTTAATTCATTTCACTATTTACTATTATTATTTGTATACTAATTATTATTTTTTTTATTGCCATTATTATTATTATCATTATTATTATTATTATTATTATTATTATTATTATCATTATTATTATTATTATTATTATTATTATTGTTATTATCATTATTATTCTCATCATTAGAGACCGGTATTATATGCACTAAAAATGTGGCAAATATGATGCAAATATGCAAAGCAAAAGTGTCAAAATATGCATTAATATGCAGAAATAATTGAAAAATATGCTCAAATATGCATCATTATTTTATATTACTTTATACCTGTATATAATCAACAAAATATTTAAATATAAAAATGACATCATCATAAAATGCTTTTTAAAATAATTTGAAGAAATAAAACATAACAAAATTATATATTTACATAGATGGGATAGCAGTGTGGCCAATAAATGAATCCTAAACTTTTTAAAACCTTAAGACATAAATGTTTAATGCAGATAACTTCATTTGTCAGATAATAGTTTATCGAACTATATACGAGATAATATTCTATATCAGGTTGGGTGTTGACAGTCATTTTTTTTCACCAATATTTAAAAATTCCAGTTTCCAAAATGAAAACATGAAATAGTTTGATTATTTTACTATGACTGAATAAATATGCACATTATATGCATTTATGAACAAATATGCCCCAACCCTCCGAATATGCAATTATATTCAAAATTAAATTTGGTCTATGGAATCAGTTAGGTCTGATTTGCTGGCGTTTCAAACCCTCGTATAAGTGCATACACTCAGTATGAACATGCAAATGCATAAAATTCCGGTCTCTAATTCATCATTATTATTTTCATTATTATCAGTATAGTTGCCATTATTATCGTCTCGATGATCAACAGTTAATCACCGGCGGCGGTGCTCCGGCGAGTTGTAATACTCTCGTCACAGTACGTTTCACAACCGGGTACGCCTTTGCGCGACTTTGACATTCCGAATTTTTCCTCGCGCGGTCGCGTCAAACAACTGTTTTTTCACCGTCCCGCCGGAATCCGACGTTGTCTCTTCTCTTTTTCGCGTTCACGCCATATCGAGCAACTCGGCCGTGCACACGCACACATCACATGGTAAAACCACCTGATGTTTTCCACGATCACCCCGGGCCCCGGTGACGCAGTTACGCAAGTAGAGTGTTCGGTTCTATTGGTTCGTACCGTCACGACGCAGTAGGTCGTACAACGCACGTTCGTCCAGCGGTATACCGGCAAGGGGTTATTCAATAAACGCACGTAGCGAAATAACCGTCGAAACGTTTCGGCTCTAGAGCTGTTTGTCGTTTCGGTGGCACGCCTATTATTTCAATTTATAATTTTTTATTTTATTGAAACCGTAGCAATAAAGGTCATTGGCTTTTGTATCAGTGATTAAATTCCAAGGGCGTATTTCTGGGAGGGGGGGCGATGGGGCGATCGCCCCCCTGGGCCTTTTAATTTTTTTTTTTTTACTTTCTTTTACATTATCTGTATTATATTATAATAATCATTAGAAAAAAAAACGAAATTATTTAAAGTCATAGATTATGATATAGGTGTGTAATATATTGATAGAAGCGCTCGGAATTTACCCAGCTCTTATCGTATCGATTTTATAACGATAGATACTTTTAGATACACGTTATCTGATACTGAACGTTCGATAATTTTTTTTTTTTTTTGTTAAACACGGAATAGTAATGATATTATTGTAGTACACGAATACGTCTTCACAGTTTACGTAGTACACTAGATGCGTGCAAAATAATAGATAGATTTGCAGAACACAAACGATTCAAAGACTTTGTTTTATAGAATAATAATTTTAATTAGTTTGTGCTTCATTTAAAATATTTTTTATTTATTTTTAATACTAAATATTATAGTTAAATTATTTTTGTTTATTTTTTATTCCTCAACATTGCAATTCTAAAAGTCACCCCTCCCTGAAAATAGGGTCAGGGACGCGCTTGTTAAATTCACAAATATGGTGGAGGTGTAGTGGGTTACGTATAGAGTTAGAGTAATATTAAATTATTAAATTAGACTGTACAATTTTGTTATTTTTAAAAACTTTAAAATTTTCTCAACGTTTTCTGGATCTGGACCTACTGCTTGTCGGAGGTTATCGGTTATTTCTAGACTGTTCTTGGTGTATCTGTAATTCAAGCAGTTGCAAATTATGTGCTCGATCGAGGTGGTTTCTCCGCGGGTGGGGAATAGGTCGGGATCCGTTCTGGTCATGAGATGTTTGTGGATCAGCCAAGTGTGGCCGATTCGTAATCTGTTAAGAATTACTTCTTGCTTACGGGGTGGTGATGTAACTGGCCATGGGTATAGCGCCTATTATTATAGACACTTCTGTCCTTCTGTCGACAGAACGTGTTTTTGAGATTTCGAGCAAAATGAAAAATGTTCCGGTTTAACAACGGTGTGGTTTTATTATTATAATTATTATTTCTATTCGTAACCACGATTAAAGTGATTGCGATCAAATGTAACTCAAAGATTTCATTAAATTTCCCGGCAGATATTTAAAATGCTCGTTGATGTCGTACTTAAGACATTTTTTTTAATTTTTCGATTTTTTTCTTGGGTGGCCGATAAAAAAATGTCAAGTGAAAAGGAAAAAATATGCCACAAACTAATAGATTCACTGAATATTTCTCAATTTATCTGAAATTCAATTGATTCTGACCCATTAATTATTTTTTATTTGTTTTTGAAGTTAAAATTATGGTTCAAATAAATAGTACGTATGTTACAAAAAATGAAAAATGAACTTGATTTCGTTATTTTTTTTATGGAGTTTCTCATATTTTAAGTTTAAAATATCCATAAATATTATACGAGTACTGGTTTACTTTAATATATATTTTTTCTAGCCCAATTAATCAAATCAACTTTTGTTTATAAGTTCTTTAAATATTAAAATATGGAAAAATAAATAATTTTTTACGAATGTTAATGTTATCGACTTTAATTATTATATAATTAATGTAAAACTGGTATCACATGATATTTAAAATCGTTGATAATTTCTAATCAATGGCTTAGAATGTATTTTTTGAATATTTAACGAGTAATACTAATTACTTTATATGTATATATGTAATTTGTATTCATTTAAATCCACTGGAAATTGTTTTCCGAATGTTATGATTTGTAATTGCTGTTAAACTTAAAATAACATTGCATGAACGTATCATGTATGTCAGATGATTGATAAATACCTAAATATAATACATCTATCTATTGTGAGTTAAGTTAAACAGCCATACAAATTTTATGTGTACAGTGTTTTGTACACTCATCACTAATACGTTGTCCGAAGAGTAAAACGGCGACAAAAGACGAACTCTCAGTAACGTATTTGATGGCTTTTTCATAATCGTATTCCCACGATTTAAACTTAATTTATTTGAATCATATCATCTGAATA
Organism: Therioaphis trifolii; assembly: GCA_027580255.1. Taxonomy (NCBI): domain Eukaryota; kingdom Metazoa; phylum Arthropoda; class Insecta; order Hemiptera; family Aphididae; genus Therioaphis; species Therioaphis trifolii. The sequence goes on along the minus strand of CM050404.1, from coordinate 81,788,316 downwards.
TGTCCAATGCAACCAAATGTATTTTAAATTAAATAATTACACTTTGAATTCACTTCACCGCATACATCAATGTTAATATTCCACTCCTATAGGTACACTTGTAAATTAAATACGATGTGGTATGTACATGGAAACACAAAAAGTTGAAATAAAAACGTCCGGTATTTTATGAAGTCAGTTGATATTTAGTAGTAGAACTAGTTTCAAGAAAAACATTACCTCAATGATTACAGTGTTTGAAGGTATTTCATGACGTGACATATTGTGTACTCACCTGAAAAAAAAACATTTATATAAGTTACATACATAAATATTAGTTACATACAACGCTTTAAAGTCAAATAACGAATATCGAAAATTATTAACGATAATATAGTATATTATACAGAGATTTTTTTTTTATAAATTTAAGTTTAAAATTATGTACATACACGTCGTTTATTTACTTACATATTACGTTATTATGAACTCGCGTAAAGGTCCCATGCTTATTTATGTTATACTACCTACGATAGGCACTGGTATAAACTAGAAAGAAATCGACGTGTAAACAAATAATACATATTTTATTTATATAGAGCTCAAAAGATGCTATTCAAGTGTAACATTTAAAAAAATAGTTAAAGGTTTTCGTTTGAAGTTTAAGAGAAGCATTCCATGTACAGGTTTTAGAATAGTATTTTTTTTTCATTTTACGTGTATGCAACTATATGTTTTCGTGTAGTAAATGTGACTCAAACATTTTGTCGAGTATTTCAATAAATAAAACATTTGAACTTTATGGTTCTAAACGAAGGCAATTTTCAAAATTCCTCACATAATATATTTTAGTCGTAAAAAGTAATTTCCGAAAATTTGAGCAGTCAAATATTGAAGACAATGTCAAAAAAAAAAAATAATAAAATACGGTACAATGGATGAACTACGACTGTACACAATGTCGTGAGTCAAGTAAGATAATGGTATAAAATGTTCTACTTTAAATGCTATACTCTGACCAAAAATTAATCTTTTCCAAGGAATGACGTGATGAATTAAGAACTTCATTATTTCCCATAATTATTTGTAATAAGATTTTTAATATTTTTTCAAATGCATGTATTCGTAAGTTTAATTTAATTATTAACAATCATAAAATTACAAATTATTTATTTGAACTATATCATTCATTCGTGTTTGTATAAAATATATTTTCTTTGAACACAAATAATTGAAATTAAGTAAAACGATCTGTTTCCAGTATAAACCTAAAATTGTATTTACTAAAATAACTACATTTAAAATATAATTGCACATCTTCTTGTCATTAATATCATTTATTAAACTTTAGATATATTTGAATGAAAGAAAAATATAAATTAAATATTTCAAAAATAAAGTATCAAATCTAAAATCATTTAAAAATACCATGAATTTTTATATTTAGAAGTACTCAATATTTAAATTCAATTTGAAAATGCAGTTGATCTTCTTTAATATAAATTTAAATTCTTCTAGAATATTATAATAGATATCCTGATGAAACTATAAAATATGCCTTCTGCGTACCAATTCCATTATAATGGATACTATAGTATTATCAAGAAAAATATGAAAGTTTATTACATTTTCTACTGAGCTAAAGACTTTTTGGTCTCTCTGTATTTCCTGTGTTGAAAATATTTTTCTAAGAAGCAATGATAGTCAAGTTATTTATTTAGTTTATCAAAAATTTGTTAAATTGTATGTGTAGTTTTATTTAAGCTGATGAAAACCGAAAAATGCTCATGGTTTTTCTATGGAATTTTTATACTACTTTTTTGCACGATTGGCGTAGTTAAAAATATTTAAAAATTAAATTTTGTTATCACTTATTAATACAAGGCTGGTTGGTTTTATTAAATTACGTTTGCAATTTTGAAATCATAAAAAGGTTAATAGATTATGAGGTGTTTATTAGTGAAGACGTTTTACATAAATACAGTGAGTTCCGTTTAATGTTATCACTGGTTTATAGAATCAACCGTTTATTAGAATCAAAAATGAAAATCCAAAACCAAATTGTATGTTACTAATGTTAAATTGAACTTTTATTAGAATCACTAAGTACCGGATAATTGAATCACTTTTATGAACAATCTTATAGTTTTTATGGTATTTCAAACTGATTAATTTATAAAACCAATTTTATTTTTAAACTTATCAGTACGACAGTATATTGTTTTACATTATTACGTAAGTTATCTTTGTGCGTCGTGTATTTGTGTCATTCAGTTAATTCAGTTCATGATCAGACGTGTTTTTTGAAATGTCGACCAAACAAATATTTAACAATAAAAGAAAAAAAAAACTTATGATAAATTGGATAAATGTTCTCAAAGAGATACCACATTAGCTCTGAAAATTCCTCAACCAACGTCAAAGAAAATTTTAAAAATCGTAAGGAAATTGCCATACACGAAGAATCAAATTTGCTTCTTTTTCGAAAACGAAACGGACAAAATGCCGTTATGATTATAAAGAATATTAATTTCATTTCATTTAATTTCAAGCTTATATGGAAATGAAATTAGGAGACAGTCAAGTACAATCAACCGTAGATAGCTTCTTTCATTTGTTTGAAATTTATATTTATTTAATTTTAATTTTAATTCTAGCATACATGTATGTATACCTAAATATAGAACCATTAAATAAAAAAATGTAAAAATAAATAATTTTATGTGTTATAAATAAAAATGCCATTGTATTAAAAGATTGAATTATGAAAAAAATGTAAATGTTTTATAGAATCAACCGGTTAATAGAATCAAAATGACAGGCACCAAAGTGATCACATTAAGCGGAACCCACTGTAGTTTAATATGAAGTGTGTGTGTGTGTGTGTGTGTGTGTGTGTGTGTGTGTGTGTGTGTGTGTGTGTGTGTGTGTGTGTGTGTGTGTGTGTGTGTGTGTGTGTGTGTGTGTGTGTGTGTGTGTATTGTTGTTGTTGTTATGAATCTCATCATTTTATTTGTGATTTAAATTTCTAACACATCAAAATTAACAATATTATTCAAATCAATTTATTTTTTTATTATAAAATTTATCGTTTGATTTACGGACGTCAAAAATATGCATGGCATTATATTATGTTAAGCTTATCCAAATAAATTTTCATATTTGCAATATGTTGATACATAATCGGTAGCTGTTTGTTGAATATAACTAAATCATAGTTTTCCACGGATAAAATTCGTAGGATTTATTGAATAATATCCTGTTAATGGAACAATAAATGAGTAATTAAACCCCGATTTTTTAATCGAAAAAAAAAATAATGTAGCGTAAATAATTTACCATTGTAATCAGAAAGCTGTTTAAATAATTGAATTTTAAATAATTCATATTTGAATGAGGTTAAAAATATATTTTTGATGAACCCGAGAAAAATATATTAAAAAAAAAAAAAAAATACTGAATATATATATGTACATATATATTTGATAAATTATCGAAATGAGATAAAATATTTCTGGGCATTGATGAATATATTATATTCTGAATTTAAAATTGAGAGAAATGAAAGATGATCATTCTAAGGAATTAAACGTTTTAAATCCAGAAAAAATTATTGATCATGCATATTAGATGTATGGTATTAATTACGTTTTTACAACAATCAATACACAATTTTATGATTTTTTTATCGACTTTTATATTATATGATGAACTACGGTTGGTGTTGGTAAACCGTTGAATCGTTTTTTTTTTTTTTTTTTATCTTATTTAATGAAGTACTCTCGTCGGCACTTGATTTCTGGATACATGGTCATGAAAGTTATAGATTCAAAAGAAAAAAAAAATAAGAAAAAAAAATATGGTCAACACTCGTTGAGGCCATTTCTCGGGATTTACAGCGCATCACGACGTGAATTAGCCTTTCGGCACCACTCCTAGCCGTATGCGGTGCGTGTAGGAGGCTGCGTCTGATAGACACCGACGCGCGTTCGATTGTAGAACAAATGCTGTGTATCAGTTCTATCTAGCCGTGGTAATATTTCATCGAATCGGCGAGCGACGAGTTATACACATTGATATACACTCACGTATTGCGGTCGGCACGAGCAGTAGTGCCGGAGAGATAATGGAAGAAAGAAAAAATAAAAATAAAAATAAAAGAGTATTCGACTAGCTGTTTATAATAGTGTGAAAAAATAAAACGAAACGCTCTAACGAGTAAATTCTGTTATTTTCTATTTTTTTTTTTTTTTTACTTTTACGCGGAAATAAAAAAAAAAAGACCGAAAGATTGCCAAGTGCATTCGCATGTATATCTCAAAAGCGTAGACTGTCGTTCATCCTCCGAGCAGAGATATCCGCAGTATCTTCGCTCTCCGAGCTGCCACGTCGCCGGCGCCGACGCGCGCACGGCCCACGCGCGGCCGCCCGAGCGCGCGCGTTATCTCATTACGTTACCCGACGGAGATTTATCGTTTTAAGTTTAATTTTCGATTCAGGCGACCGTCGTGTGCTCACCTAACCAATAAATTGTAAGGACACGGTCGTTTTGTACCGAAACTTGTGCATTCGACTTCTTCTGGCGCCCGTGCACTCGGATCTCGAGACAGTGATTTACGAACCGGCCTCGCTCTCTGTCTCTCTGTCTCTCTCTCTCTCTGAATTCAATTAAAAACGAACTAAGGTGAACGTACTAATTTCAAACATACGCCCCGAGACGATGTGTTCTCAAAGGCGGCGACGCCGTCGAACGTGCGCGTTTTTCACCGAGCCCCGTGTACGGCAGTGCTTCTCAACCTGGGGGCCGTGGCTATATGATTGGGGGGCCTTGAAATATAAAATCAGATACTTCTAATTCAGCTAGTAACATAAGATTTCCAGAAACAGATAATTCTAGTTCAACAACCAGCAAAAGAAAAAATTGAATTTTTACCTGCAAACAATAAAAAAAAAACGCAAATACAATTCAGAATATATAAAATTTGGTTTTATTGCATCATGCGTAAATAAGGAAGAACGACCGATGTGTGTCATATGTTCAAATACACTCTCAAACGCTTTTACACCCATGGAAGGGAGCCTTGACAGTTTTACATTAAATTTAGGGGGCCCTATAACAAAAAAGGTTGAGAAGCACTGGTGTACGGGTTGCTGTACTGTAGGCGCGCGGCCGAGTGTTGTTGTTATGACGCAGCCGTGGTCTTTTTGACGGGACGTTTTTTTTTTTCTTTTTTTTTTTTTTTTGTCTCCGTCGTTTGTTATTCGGATTATTAAGCCACGAAAACAACGCGTGTAAATCGGGAAACGTTTGTCGACACTATCGGCCAATACCAACATATCGATCGGTTTACACGTTTAATTTGTAACGTCAAATAATGTATTCGTTTATTTCATTGTAGGTAATCGCTGTCGACATAATGATGCATACAGACACAAGATATGAAAAAAAAAAATGGTAAGTGAGATGATGGTGGTACAAGTTCGTCCTTCGTCCCTTCGGTCCTCGGACAAGATATTGGTGATGAATGTATTAAGTTTTAAAGAAATGATGACTCATTTCTTTAGTATAAATCGATTCTGAGCAAAGCTTCAGTGTAATATAATATATTATTATTTAAATACTGTTTACGTATTTTACAGTTATTTGTATAATTTTTGGTGAGTTATTTTGTAATTAAACCCTCATAAAATATTCAATTAGATATAACTCATTTAAACTTCAATTGTTATAACAATTATAACTCACTAGAAATAAACTTAAAAGAAATCAGACAATATCGAAAAAAATTGTATAATAATTTATTAAAGTGTGTATAAAAAAAAATCCTGACTAACGATTTTTGAACTTTTGTTAGGATAATTAGGTAGGTATATGAGTAAGGTCATATTAAATTTTCAGAACTTTTAGTCAAATGTTTAAAATTATATTACATAAAAACGTTCACACAATTTGGTGAATTAAAAGTTCTATATTTAAGTCAAAAGTGCCATAATTGTTTTGAAAATGTTGTCCAATATAAAAAAGTATGTATTTGATATTGGATAAAATTTTCAAGTTTCTAGCTTCAATACTTTTCGATTTATGACTAAATACTTAAAATCTGAACAGTGAAAATCTCGTTTACGGCGGATTTTTACCGATTTTTCCGTTTTTACTCAGTTTTTCGATCGTTATTCTTGATTACTGGAAAAACTATGGAGATTTTGGAAAAATGACCACTCTAAAGTACCATCTCAGTTCAATTTCGAATCTAAAAAGTTGCTGGATGAAACTTTTGGACAAGGATTTCTATACGAAAAAGTGTTTACAGAAAAAAAAAAAATCATAAAAAAAAAAAAAATAAAAAAAAAAAATAAACATCATTGTAAAACCATAAGATCCTTCGCTTCACTCAGAATCTAAAATTAAAAGTACCCAGATTTAAGCTAGTCACACACTACGGTTTTATTTGTCCGTGTACGGTCTACATGTTTAGTTCGAACACCTATGCACGACACACACTATCCATTTTGTATCTTTGTACAGTGTTCGAACAACACGGACCGTTTTCGGAACGTAAAAAAATGACCACACACTATCAACATTATTATCAACGTACTACAGGGCCGTACGCAGAAAAAAGTTTTGGGGGAGGGTGTTTTGAAAATCAGTAATTGAAAATTAGACCTTTAAAAAAAAAAAAAAAAAAACACAAAATTTAAATATGAAAATCAGCTGTACTTTTAATATATATTTTTTTAAATGGTAACATTGATTTAATAAAAAAAATTACAGAACTAAATCTAATTTACTCGGATTTTCAGCTATATCATGTTGAGAATAGAGAATATTATTACAATCAACTTCTGTATCTCTGTGTGCAGGGTCAGATTAAGGAATTTGTCGCTTGTAGGCTACAGTTAATTTGGCGCCCCTGCAATGTATTAAAAAACGGGAAGTTCAGGGGGAGACCTATAAAAAATCATATAGACATCATTATATAAAAATTTTCAAATTTATGATAAGTCAAGTATATAAAAATTATCTTGATTTACATGAATATATTTTAGGCAATTTGCGCCAAACATTCGTTAATAAAAATTTAACTTATAAAATTATTTTTTGGCACCCCCAAATTTACATTAACCGATTGGTGCCCTAGGCTGTAGCCTACTCAGCCTATTGGTTAATCAGGCACTGTCTGTGTGTATTTTACAAAGTCAATCCATTCAATCTCTCTTCGTCTGTACTGTTTCGTAAGTACGTTTTCAACCGACGAAGGGAAGAAAACGAGCGTTCACTTGTGTAATGATATGCATAATCATGTAATAACCACTAGATAAATTATAAATTCTCATTATTCAGATTATTATTATTATTATCAATTATTAAATTATAAATTATTATTATCCATTATCTTATATTTATATTAGTTTATTTAATTAGATTATTATTATTCTAAAGTGTCATGTGTCAAGTGTCCATTATATTTTCCAGAATTTTATTATGAAATGTTAAATATAATTATGGACTATCATCACATCTTTGACATTTTATAATAATACTACGCATTATTCAGAAAAATAATTATAATCAAACCGTCATTATGTATCATAAAACCATATCAATAATTACACTATATTTATCAATATACAATTACCGCAATAAACAGATTGATATTATCACGACACGATACTATAAATACTACATCTAATAATAAAACTACTCCAGTCTCCACAGCAAGTAGCGAACAAGAAGAGGAAGACGTTTTCATACTTAGTCGTCGTGTCGTGATAAATCTAAATTAACTTATATTTAAAATTGTATTTATTTCTTTTCGCCTTCTTTACACGATATCCACATCCTTGGTGTCGCAACATTCTACTCCTCAACATTCAGGTAAATTTTTAATTATTACACTTGTAGCTGCAGATACTTTTTTCCCCGTAGTATAATAGGTATCATTTTATTTTACAATAAGTCCTGATTAGGTATTTTATTTTATTTTATTTTTAAATTAAAATACAATTTGTAAGTATTTCATTTTTATTTAGCTTTAGCCAGTGTTCCTCAAATAAAATGTGATATACTACACTTGTCTATTTAAGTATAATCATACGACAATTATCTAACTTTACAAAATTAAATAAGTAAATAAACATTCAGAAAACTAAACGTTTCGGGTGGTGTTTGAACACCCAAAACACCCCCCTGTGTACGACCCTGACGTACTAGTATTTAGTCGTATTTACTGTCTTATTTAATCGCATATTACGGCTCCTGTTTCACGCACCTATATTGAATGGGGTCACTCCCGCCGGACCCGGGTTGACAGACTGCGCAAACAGTCCGTCCCGCCGCTCCAAACCGACCTCTCGGTGTGTCTCACAGACATTTCTGCCTGTTTCACGCACCATACATTTAGCTTTGGGCCGTGGCATTGGAACTTAAAACTAAAGGTAAAAACAAAAGAGAAAACTGACAAATGATTGGCTACTGAAAATATCGCAATATTCGCATGTTAATCGATTAAACGAATTACGGGTCCGTCCCGAAGACTGGCATAATTACTTAAGGATGGATGAAGAGACCTACTTTGAATTGCTTCAGTTAGTGGCACCTCTAATAGTGAAACAAGATAATCGTTGACGAAAATCAACTATTACCCCTCACGAACGGTTGACACCGACATATTGCGCTTTTTAGCTACTGCAGGTTGTAGCTACGAAATTTACAACCATCATATTTCCACAATTATCGGGTGAAATTATTCTAGAATCCTGTAATGCAATTTACACCGTGCTCAAAGACAAGTATTTGAAAGTAAGTTTGTTAATTCAATAATAGTATTTATTTTATTATAAAAGTATATAAAATAGTAGAGTAAGTATTTCGAAGTTCGAACTTATAAACTTATACTAAATATAATTGTTTAACATGTACACAATAGTAAAATACGCCTAGAACACAAATAACTTATTAAGGAAAATATAAATTTGCGAATTCTGAATTGCTTAATTGTTCGTAGTTGTCCCGTATTCCAACCGTAGCAGAATCTTTGATTATTTCTGCTTGTGAGTACTGCTGAGTTTGCACAATTCCTGACGATGTAAGATTTAGCAGTGTTGACAAATAATTTGTGGTCGTTCTGTTATTTGAAGATCTTACGATGAATGTGGTAGATGTGGATTATGAATTTGCTAGTTGTGTTTGAGGGAAAACTGACAAATGAAGTTGTTGTTCATCGTGAGAAACAGGTTGTGTATGATATAACAATGGTTTTTGAAGATAAAAATGTGGTAATTGAGGTTCTAATGATGCATATAACAAGAATGGTGCATGAGATTGCAGTGTCGGGAAAGATTGATTTGGTGCAAGTTGTTGAAGTGACATTTTAGTATACTTATTTATATTTCCGATTTAAGTTTCAAATAATATGTCATCCATACATTTTTCGGACATGACTTTAATCTCTTTCGATAATCCTCTTAATTTATAGGCAAAATGTTGTCTTATTACGTCAAACTCATCTAAATTTTCATTTTGCAATTTATTATTTACTTTTGCTAAAACCTCATCGCAAAGGTATCTTCTTCTTTTTATTCTGAGTTGTCTGATATGGCTTAACAAAAGAAGTGGAATTATTTGATATTGTTGATTGTGTTGAAGGTAAACTATCCTCGAGTTCAACTTCAATATCATCATTTGTATCGTTATATACACTCTACAAAAGTATAAAACGTGTTAGAAACTTCTAACTAAATAGTATGCCTGTATATAACTGCGTACTAATTTGAATATAGGGTAGTAGTAGTAGTAGTAGTAGTAGTAGTAGTAATTGTAATAGTGGTGGTGGTGGTAATATAGCAAGTGTTAAATTAAATAAATATTTTTTAATTTTGTTTTTAGTATCAAACAGTGAAGAAGAATGGAAAACAATCGCCTCTGATTTTGAAAAAAAAGCGGAACTACCCAAATTGTGTTGGTGCTGTTGGCGGCAAACACGTTCGTATTACTCCTCCAGCAGGCAATGGATCTTATTATAGGTATTACAAAGGTTATAATAGTTTGGTATTGATGGGGATTGCTTATGCTATTATTATGAACTGATTATGTTACATTTTGGAATCAATGGAAGGGTATCCGATGGTGGTGTTATTGAACACACAGAATTTCATTAAAAATTAAAACATAATTTATTAAATATACCTACACTTTCAAAACCCAAGTTTTGCTCAACAATCTTACCATACATATGTACTCTTCGGAGACGAAGCTTTTGCATTGCGAAAGGATTTTTTCAAACCTTTTGGACAAGGACAACTCAAAATTGAACGAAAAATATCTAATTACAGAGTATCAAGAGCACGGCGTGTGATTGAAAATGTTTTTGGAATACTAGCTAATCGTTTTCGTATATTTCATACTAGTTACTAGTATTTATCTTATACCTGAACGAATAGATAAAGTAGTGATGACTTGCTGTACCTTACGTACATAATTTTTTGTGTAGAAAACGTCAACATCAGCACATTATTTTAGGAAGTGTTGACCAAGAAAATATTGAAGATGGAACAATAAAGATGGGTGAAAGGCCTTTGCCAAACACATTGACAAACTTGGAGGACGTAGGACATAGCAGAAATAGTCCACAAAATGTTAAAGATGTAAGAGACTTATGTGTTAATTACTTATCTAATGATGGTGCAATTTCTTGGCAATGTAAATTAATTTAAAGTAATGTTATAATTATAGTTTTATTTTATTACGATAAAATAACTTTTTTTTTTACTTTTTTAGCGAACTTAAAAAAAAAATATATTTGTACGTAGTTAATTACCAACTTAACTCCACTTTATTATTGTACCTACATCTGAGTAATATTAAATAAAATGAAAAAATTCTTACTATTTGTGTTGAACCTTTATTTGATTCGCTTTCTGATATGTTGGATACACCACTCCTTGGGGTTTCTTGATCTAAAAAGAATTGTAATTTTTCGAAGTACCATAGCTTTGGAATGTAGACATTTTCTGTTCCGGCTCCATTTCTATTAGACTCTTTAATTTTTTTTTAATTCCTTTCGAAAATTCGACCTTAGCAAGTACACTTTTTTAACTAGTGTTTCTTTGGTCACTTTTTTATCTATTTTTTGTAATTTTGAACACAAATTCTCGTAATATTAGTTATCGCATTAGTTCGATTATTGCTATCACTATAATCTGAAGATTTAATACGCCACAAACATCGATAATTTTTGTACAGCTCAATAAAATCTACTGTAAATTCTTTTGACCATTGACTATTATATACAATGTGTTTACTGCTAAAAAAACAAATGATTAAATGGCTTTTGGGGACATATTTAATCGCATATCTTTAATTGTTTGATGCATAAATGATGATTTTCTAGTGCATGAAAGTCCTTGCTCTGATAATAAGTGTGTTTTTATATTCAAATGTTTACATACCGTTCCATTCAGCAACGGCTCGTGCAAATGTGCATATAAGTGATATTATACGGATATTAATATAATATTATTATTCACATCATATTATTTTGGTTATTATTATTTAAAATCTTTATTTTATTTACAATTTGGCCCTTTGAACCAATTTTGGAGTTTTATGTATGATGTGTGTATATATATATAGTGTGTATACACTATAAGTTGTCGAAATAATTTATGGACATTTTCAATTTTCAATTTATTCGTTTATTTTTCTATAAATGTCAAGAAAATGTAATTTGTTGGGTGAAATAACTTCAAAATGTAATACAAAATTCTTAATATATTGTTATAATGGTAGTTAAAAATATTACAAATACATAGTCACAATTTTTTTCAATAAGCATTTAAAGTTTGAATTTCGACAAAATACGTAAAAATCACGAACACATGCAATTTATTTTTAGCTGGAAATTCATAAAAATGTCTCTTTTCAAATCTAAGATTTGAAAATTCTATACAAGATTCTTCATAAGTTTACTTTTATCAAATAAAAAATGTCTACTGGAAAGGAAAATTACATTTTTAAGAACGTTTGAATTGAGATATTCACTCAATTTCTCTTATACCAATATTCTTATTTTGTTCCCATAAATATTTCTGCGAATCACGTGATTCAAATATACCTCCTTCGAGCCACCACTGAGCTGAATTATTGGTCGTAGCCGAGTGGTTGATGAAATAATATAATACAAATATAATACGTATTATAAATAAAATCGAAGAATCTCGAAAACAAATAATTTAATTAAAATTCACAGTAATTATAATTATATTACCTTACTTTAATATTCTCGAATAGTGTCCCTTGAAGACACTATTAACACTATTATAACTATTTTTAAATGTGAATCGTCAATAGTTCACGTATAGAGCAAAACTAAATTATTTTCTGATTATCTAATATCAAATTTATATTGTACTATAATTTAGTGCTATCAGTGCAAACATAACATCTTCAAAATGCTATTTATATTTTTTTAAACTGTTCGGTTTTAGTTCGAACATCGAATATGGACACACACCTTCGGTTTTCTTCATTTCGAACACCGAACGCGGACAAAAAATCAAACTCCTCAGTTTTTATTCCGTTTTCGTGTACGGTGTTTTTCATCCATTTTATTGCCCATACACTATCGGTGTACGTTGTTCGAACTACACCGTACATGGTCAAATAAAACCGTAGTATGTGACCAGCTTTACAGATATTTTATAAAAAGTGAGTAATTTCGATAAAAGGCTTATTATAAATATCGATTATTGTAAACCAACGAGTGAAGAAGTAGCGATAACGTACTCGGATAAAGTGTTTAAGCCTGTGAGATTAACCGTGTTAGTATTGGCCACACCGTACGGAATAATTTGATATTGATACTCAGCTCACAGTCGAAAGCCGATTATTACATTATCGAAAATGTATTTTTATCCTGCACATGATTCCCACTTGGTTTATTCTACTTATTCGTAGTTAACACTTCTTGAGCTCTAACGGTGTTAAGTCACTTGACGGAATGAATACAAAAATATTTAATTTTCTTCGAAGAACGTTGTAAAGTATTGTAATGTTTGTTTATAGAAATTGCTATGGTATGCTATCTTGTGTGTGTATGTGTGCGCGCACGTACGTGGACGCGTTCGTTATAAAACTCTTATAAATCTATAAGAAAAAAAATGATTCTTCGAAATTTTTCTCCAGAAGATAAAAACTTAATTAAATTAAAATTGTATAATGCATATCTACAAAATATAATATTTGATGTAAACTAATCGAAGTATTTTTTTATTATGTGGCATTAAAAATCTTCTACATCACCTAAAGTCACTTTTCCAATGTATAATATTTTCTGCACTAAGTGCCGTTGAGATAGTCATACACACACACACACACACACACACACACACACACACACACACACACACACACACACACACACACACACACACACACACACACACACACACACAAAACCGAAAACCACACCGGGAATCGCCTTAATTCCGTTGTGGCGGTATCACTGATATTAAGCAGACTAGTCGTCCTCATGTTTAACCCCCTAACGAAACTTAGACTCAAGAAGCTCAGCCAGGAAATGCTACGCTCTCGGGTCACGAGGTGGAGGGAACGTCTCGTTTCACGCGTTACTTACCTGCACGTTTTGCGTTAAATGCGCCCGAAAAGCATCGAGCTTAACTTATACGCCTCTCGACGTTTCGTTCTTAATTTATTCTGCCATATTGTGCAGTGTGCACGACGACGTCAAAAACGACTAGCCGATTTTATTGCGAATACTAGGTCAACTTGCATCAGTGGTCGGGAACGAAATGACGGTGGTGATAGTGACATCATCACCTCGGCAATAATGTTCATTTAGTCGGAAATTGTTTACAAACACAAACGATACTGTACATTTTCAAACGAATTCGTTGAATTTATTCGTTATAGACTCTTTTTGTATGATGTATGATCATTAAGATGAACGGTAGTCAGTGGAGGATTTGAGGGGGGGGCGACGTGGAGATCCCCCCCTAGGATTTTTTTTTGTTACCTGAACCATACCACTATAGATGTATTAAATTGTAAAGCAATGATAAATCATTTTTTCAATAAAATGATTCAGAGTGGAGAATCAGTTTTATATGAAATTTGATTAAAACAGTCGATTTCGTCAAAACTCAAATCACAAAAAAAAAAAATCAGTACGTTTTCAGTTACGTCCTTTTTAATTAATAATTCATGATACCGATTCGCCCCCCTCTTAAATAAGCTTCAGATCCGCCACTGACGGTAGTAGGTATGGTCGTTGACTGTCGCGAAAAAACGTTTCCATAATTTAAAATTTACAAAACAGATATTAAGGAAATTTCCTCATTATTAAATTGGCTAAAGCCTGATGCATCAGTTCATCTCGTCAGAAATAATATCATTACTTCATTGAACGAAATAACGTTAAATTGATACTTTTGAAAAGTAGGTACTTAAATTAGTCCTTACGATTGTACGAGCTCGAGAAAAACAAGTAAGTGCTCGGAGGACAGAGAACCCAATAACTCTAATAAAACTGAGTGGATATTGAAGTACCAAATTTTTTTCCTGGTCTTGCTTTGCCGTCTAACATAATAATATGTGTATTGATAAATTATTTTCCGTGTACTTCATCGGTTCCGTTCGGCACATTCGATTTGGTGGCCGAATGCACTGAACCGAGTATTCGATATGTAATACCGACGTTGCTTTTAAAAATGGTGGACTTCGGGTCCCGAATAAAGTGATGAGAATTTCAAATAGATATTTTCATACAACGTATCATGTTGTGAAACACGGAAAATGCTAAAAACTGTATATCATTCTTCTTTACTGACGACATAATGTTATTTTCGGTAATACTGCGACAGACGATGTACGCACCGATAACCTTAAGTTATGAAAAAGCATGATAGGCCGTCGAGATATTGACCATCAATATATTGAAACACCGATGAATAGAATGTATTTCAAAAATATATTTATATTTTAATTTAAATTTCGAATTTAACATCACGCATGTCTAACCATGTTTTATTTTATTTTATTTTTGTTTAGGAATTTTATAAATATAAATTCAATATATTAATAAATATATTCATACATATATTCAATATATCGGACCAACGCGGGACGTAATTTTTATGCAAATATTTTTGCCAGTGGCACGTTGTAATTGTTCGTCAATTAATGTGCAAACGAAAACAAATTATGAGAGTTTTAACGAAAAAAAAAATAAAAAATAATGCGTACAAATAACGCGCCAAGGTGCATTAGTGCCGTCGAATCGTCACGGATTTTCACGCGTCCTCGTGCGTATAAACATTTACACGTTTCATCGAGTATGTGCGCAAGAAGACATAGTGCCAGTGGTGGCTTGTATTTATGTGCACAAGTGCACGTGCACTACCTACCGACAGCACAAAAAATTAAAAATACTAAATCATATTAATACTACTAAATACCTTAAAAGATTTCTAGAAACTCAGATTACGAAAATGTATTTGAGTTTGATTATTTATAGGGTGAAACAGCGGTTAGGTCATTAGTAAATCAAGTCAATCATTAGTCATCAAGTTACTATAGGTAGTTCATACGATCGTTGTGCTCATTCTAACAGTGTACAAATTAAAACAAATCATAACACGTCACGCGCATTATAATGGAATAGATGTGCACAGTTGTATCTGTGCACATAACCAATCGATTATTTGAATAAATTGTTATCAGCAGATTATTTTGGACGTGGCGGTCGCGGTCACTTTATTATTTATTTTTATTTTTCCTCGTTTTTGATATCTCGATTATCTAATATCAATTCGTAAATCATTGGTTATCACCAAAACAATCCTGTTCTTCGCTCTATCTTACTGTATTTTGTACAGACAAGTGATCGTTATTATTTAATTTTAAACTTTATTAAAATTAATACAAAACAGCAAGTGTAAAAGTATCCATTTCAGAATTTAAAAAAGTTGTTAACTTAAATTGGTAAACAATTGTTTAGTATAAGTGTGTGAGTGTGTGTGTGTGTGTGTGTGTGTTCTTTAAATTATATTTTTGAATTTGCACTACTTTTTTAAAAACTCACGAGCCGCCACTGCATAGTGCCGTGTTTTTTTGCGTATGGGAATAGATACCTAATTATGTTCAAGAATAATCAATTGCTAAAGCGTTAGACGACGACTCAGATCGGCACGTATACCACAGAGTATGATATTATAATATGCATTGTATAGTATTAGTAGAGAGGTATGAATTCTTGTAGGAGTCCAGTGTTAATGGAATAAATATGAGATATTTCATCGTGAATTCTGCTTTGTAGGCGAGTAAAATGAATATAGGTAGTTATAATAGGTATATTCCACTTTGTGTGTGTGTATATGTATCATAGCATTTTCTCCGCTATGATTAAAATACAACGAGTCACACGAACCACCATTCGTTCGGTGTTTTGAGTAATTTCTATGATTCGTGAATTAACATCATACTTCTTTGTTAGAATAACCATAAATTATGAAATAATTATTTTAATTATACAAATAGATACAGTTTTATTCGATAACGGTAACGATAGTAGTAACTGATTACAATCAAATCGATTTAATCGTTAATAGGTCGACTTTTTTAGCGTGCTTAAATACGCCTTGTTAAACCCTGTAAAATCCACAAATTAGAATAATTCTTTATTGTGACTTTGAACCATAGATAAACTTATACTTTTGTTAAAAGCATACTAAAAAAATTTATTTTTTTCAATTTTTAGTATGTCAAGAATTTATGTATAACTTGAGAGAGTAATTTACTTTTTTTTAAAACGTTGGTACTTGAATTTGGATTGATTCCATTCTATTTTAATACGAAAAACACATATTGTTGATATTGACCACGGTCTTAGAAAACCTAACCGACAACTTCCTCTCCGTCAGCCTAGTAGAACTATATATATATTTTATAAATAATTATTTTTATTTTGGATGTAATAAGAATAAAAAATTGTCAAAAAAAAACATAATTGCATTTGCTGTTATGTATTATGTTAGAATGCGTATGCGACAATTCACGTATCAAGAAAATAAAAATAAAATAAATTAGAAAATAGAAACAAAAAGAAAATAGCAAAGTTTTGCAAAACTTAATGTTTTAATTGATTAATTGGTAAAAAAAAAAATAATTTTAATAAAGTTAAGAAGAAAAAAAGTGTTATTTAATATTAAATAATTTTAAAATTCATTATTAATTTACAAATAATTACGAAACTTGTTTATATAATGTATATGTAATAAAGTAATTAATAATATAAATACTTATAATATGTCCAAGAGACAGTGTTTGTTCGAATGTGTTTGATTCTAGGGCAAGGATAGCGTGACACCTACTGAATGCATCGACATGCTGCATATTTTTATTCGGCCGACGAAATATTTCAAAATCATAATTTTGCAAAAATAATGCCCATCCTGAAATTTGTGGGTTTATTTTGCGTTTATTTAACGTAATCCGAAAAATATCACAGTCAGTCATAACAATTAAAACTACCTATATACCAGCGAGGTATACGTGAAAGCGTTTAACGGGGTAAACTACGGCGAGGCATTCCAACTCAAAACTATGATATTTTGACACGCTGGGGGACGAACGTTGGCTTAAATAAAACACGGGTTTAAATTTATTATCTTTCTGTTTTTGGAATAATATCGCACCGTAGCCAGACAAACTCGCATCACAGTGTAATTCTGTTTTCGCGGTCGGTGGATATTTTACAGCAAATACCAGTGATTTTGTTGAAGCTGAACTTGAAAATCTATAAACACTTTGTTCTCTTTCTCCAAAAATCAAATTTACATCTTTCCTCACAAGATCATACAGCGGGTTAGCTCCGACTGAAAAGTCAGGTATAAACCGACGAAAATAACTAGCTAATCCTGAAAATTGTCCAACTTGTTTTTGATTTTCCGGAACGGGATAATTAAGCACAGCATCAAAATGTTTTAGACTAAGTCTTATACCGTGTTCACAAACTAAATATGCGAGATACTCAACTTCTGAGAAACCGAAATAATATATGTTAGTTAAGATTTGTTATCTAACGAAATCGTAACTTATTTAGCGTAATACCTCTTTCAATATTTTAAAATGTTCTAGGTAAGTTTCGGTCGCTGTCATCATGTCATCCAAGTATACCAATAAGTCTCCTCGGCTGATCAACTCGTGAAAAACATACTGTATAAACCTACTAAATATACTCAGGGTAAGTTTATCAACCCAAATGCTATTCCAACATATTCATACTGTCCTACTGGTGTGACAAAATACGTGTACAGAATAGACGCATCGTTCATACGAACATGATGGAACCCATTCTTTAAAGCAAACGACGTAAATATTTTCTTTTTTTTCAGCTGATCTGACTGGTCATCAAATAGAGGTGTTGGACAATTATCTTTTAACTGTTATCTTGTTTAACTCTCTTTAATCAACGCGCATCCTGTACCCTCCTGTTTTCTTTCTTACTAACACGACAGGGCTACTATATGGACGGTTACTCGGTCTTTAATACGTTCAGACAATAACTCATGAATTATTTCACGCAGATTACTTTGTTCATTAGACGACAGACGTCTAGGGCGAAATTAAAAGGGGGGTGTTCGTGTTTTAGAATTATTTTCATCTCAAAATCTAAGCTATCGTCATACGAATCTATATTATTTTCAGACATATATCACTGTACATTTTAACAAATTCTTTTTTTAATTCATCGTCTGAATCGGGATCGATGTTCAAAATATTACTATCTTTACATTCATTTTCGTTTTTACGAAAAAATTGTTATGTCAAATGCATTCTTATTGATCATATTCATACGGGATCGCGTAGACACTCATACGATGGTTGTGTCGTCATCCATATTTGACATAATATTTAAAAGGAAAAAAAAAACAAAATTAATTACGTATACGGATCCTCGTACGTTCACAAAGTTACATATTTTGCACATCCCGAATTATAAAACTTCATTTAGTTCGTATCCCACTTCTGAAAACTGTAGGCGATTATAATATTATTTCCATTCGATTATCATACGCAAAAATTAGGCCTACACGCATAATCATGAGAATGGTCGGCGGCAGACTGATGACTACCGCTGAAAATAAAAAATACATACCGTCGGTATTCACTATCGGGCTATCACGACGGGAATCCCATCGCGTTAAGCTGCGAACAGACTATCGTCACGTCACGTGAGCTCACGTGCTATCACGGCGTCACATCGAACCTTGATATCACGTTTAGAAATACACTATTGGCACATTGCACGCTTTTACAAATCACAGACCACAGTACGAGTGTTAAGTCAGTTGTCCGCCATGCAGATTACCCAAGTATTGTGTTTAAAAAAATGGATTAGGGAAAATCATCTAGTTTGGTTTGGGAAGAAGAAATTTGAAACTGTAGCTGCTTGTGTAGCTCTCGATGAAGAAAATAAATTGACAACTACTAGAGCATGGGTACATGGAATAAATGAAAAAAGAGAAACATTAGGTGAATTTCATAAACTACAAGTAGTGCCGGAATTGAAAAAAGATCCGAAACGATTCCACATGTATTGTATAATTCGTATGACAATGAATGAATTTGATATTTTACATGAACTCATTAAACGGTTAGGTTATATTGTATATTTGTATTGACTCGTATAAACAAAAGATCTCTCCCAATTTCTTCCCAAGCAGTTTGTCGTATATGCTGATCACGATAATCATGTGAGCAATGATTACATAGAACTCCAGGCTCTCTAACTTTTTCAATTAACTTCTCGTCCATTTCGGATACTGAAGGATTTAATTACAGAACTCCCAAAATTTGTTTGTTAACGTGACATTACATGAGTCTGAAATGTGTGAACTTGCAGAGATAAAAACCCTGCCATCACGTGTGAGGTTTATAACGTGACGTGATACATGTGACGTGACTTAAGTGTGGTTCTAACACATTTAAATACATAACCCATACTTTTCCCGTGAGCCGTGAGGTACCTTGATATCACGTGAGCTCACGTGACGTGACAATAGACTGTTCGCAGCTTAATATGTTGAAATAAAATTAAAAATACAAATATACATATATATATATATATAAATCAATATTTTAATTTAAAGTAACGAAGAAAAGAAGCAGGGATTAATAGATTTTATCGTTTTAAGTAATTGCGAAAAAAGAAAAAATGAATTTTCAAAATTGTAATTTAGAAAACTAAATAACATAAAATATAATTGAAAAGTCAAAAGAAAATTTTTTTTTACATATTTAAAATATTCTTATACAAGCAATTTGAATGGCGCATGGAAATAAAATTCGAATTTATGCAATTTGTCGTCTTGCCGAGTTTAATATAGAGCAAGCATTCTCAAAAATTACCTTTTTTCGTAAAGTCTAGCTTATTGAAAACACTGCTGTACCTGACTGTTATCATTATTAAACTCAAAAGTAAACGATTGGTGACTTGTTGACGTAAAAGGTAACTGTATGACGTACACAACAAGTTTACAAAAATAATATCTTCACGTGATTAAATAAATACGGTTATTATTAATGGATTTAATGAACGTTACTGCACTAAATCGGTACTAGGATAAAATCCCATGTTGATACAACGAACACACTTATCAAATCAGTGACGGATTACGAGTTTGGATTCGCATAGTGAGGATTCCTTATAATTTATGCTTTCGTAATGAAATTGTAACGTTATAAGTGTGCTTTTAAACGTGGAGGTTTGTTGTAATATTTTCGTTTGGCCGATTGTTGATTGATAACTGATTGTTGAATTCATATGCCCATACCATAATATTATGATTAGATATTTATGACCACCGTGGTGGGAAGAATATTCAAAATTATTCGTGTTACGAATGTCGAAAAAACCAATATAGAAGTAAAGCATTATGATATATATATATATATATATATATATAAATATAGTCCGTTCCCTAGTGATAAAATTGATTAGAAAAATAAAAAATAAAATAAAATTGAATTAAAAATCATTTCATTTATTGTTTGTATCATTATCAAAATAATTATGTGATCTGCATAAAGAAGCACGTGAAATACACTGATTACGAATCATTAATTTTGTGTTAGTCAATGAATTAAAAATACGTTTCGTAACAATGGATTCGTTCAAAAATAGAACGTTGAAAATACCTCGTTTTTTCAAGTTTATCTATAATATAATTTCCAATTCTAGATAAAAAATTCTCATAACGTAACTACTTATATACTTAACGAACAATACTGAACTAATTTCAATAACTGTGTCTCAATTTTTTTTTTTTTCGAGCGTTCAGCTTAATTTTATTTTTAATCGATTTTTACAGGATCGACTGTTTTTACAGAATTTTTTAAATTTATAATGCATTAAAATTATTTAATCATTTGAACATAATGAATCGTTGCATACAGATATAACAACACATTTTAAATATTTTATTTCTTTAAAAATTATTTAAAAATTCACCTTTGTTCAGAAATAATTGTTTCAATAGTTTTGACAAAAAAAAAAAATAATAATAATAATAACCTCTAACAATTTGACTAAAAACGGTTAAGTTTATGAATAGTATATTTTACTCTAAAACTTTGTTCAGAATAATTCAACTAAATACGTGAATACATGATCTATGGTTTCTTTCAAATTTAATACACCCATCTTCATCATTTGGTTCTAGGAGGAAAGAATATCCATAATGCAAAGTATGTGTGACTTTTTTTGGATATAAATTATCCAAACAAAGTAGAAGTAAATAATAGAAATAAATACAAGTGAAAAGTATAATTAATGGAATATTTTTGAATCGATCTTGATATTTAAATTCATGTTGACTGTCTATGACCATTGTAGCCATACGAAAAACACCATTTAGATGTATTTTGTCTTACAATAAGAGTAAAATGTTGTTTATTGTTGTCCAGTACCGACACATCATATTATTTAATATTTCAAAACCATAAAAATCATTGTATTTACTTTATATATAAATATACATAAGTACATATATAATATCACCTTAAAAACCAATGTAACATTTTGTCACAGATCGCCATAGATACTATATTGTTCTGTTATAAAGTAACATATTGATAAAACATAGAGTACCACTGTTAAATTACATTTAAATACATGCACATAATATGGTATTAATGTAGTATACACATGCTGTATACTGAAAAATTAGTTTGGATATATCTTAACTCGTATTATTTAAGAGTCTCAAATTTAATGGATATTAATCTGATATAATATTGTGAAATCCTTTGATCGTGATAATTTTGTATTGAAAAACAAAATTATTACGAAAAAAAAAAATAAGGAAACAATATCTTAGGTTATATTAGGTTATATTAATTTTCACTTGAGTATAATTTAAATATACGTATATATTCATTAGCTTAAGTAAAATGTCGTTCGCTAATTTACAATTTCTTTGAAGTTTGTAAATATTAATAATCTGTAAGTTGAATAAAATAAAACACAAGAAAGTAGAAATGAAAAATGCTTTTCGTAAAAGTGCATCATTGAAGTATAATCTATGCTATGTTTTAATTAAATCATCGGTCTTTTTAGTATGACAACATGAAATCATTTATTATTCCGATTTAGACTTTATATTATGCAATAAAATTAGTTCTTCGTAACACTGATGTATTTTTAAATTAGGTAGTAAATACAACTTTCTGTTAATTATTGTACTAGAATCATTGGAAACCTCTTAGATTTTTTTTCGTACATATAAAATAGGAAATATTCATTGGACAAAAATATGTGTGTCAGATATGGGTCAAAATTGGTTATTGTTATCCTTTTACTAAACTATTTTCATTTCATTATTATGATTATAGATCTTTTAATTTTTTTAATATCATACTGTCGTATTTATTTCTCTCTCTCTCTCTCTCTCTCTCTCTCTCTCTCTCTCTCTCTCTCTCTCTCTCTCTCTCTCTCTCTCTCTCTCTCGTGGGCACTGAAATCATACGAGTACATTCATTGGTCGTGTTTAGACACCCGGGCGATTGTTAATGAATTGAATATATGTGACAGGTTGATTCATTGAAATGTTCGTAAATGTGGACACATTCACACAGTTAACCCTTCAACGAAGCCTACTAAAAATAGTGAAGTGGAAGGGGTTAATAACAGCGCAGAAAAAAATAACACTAGTGAGGTGGCCGGGTAAAAAAAGCAGGCAAAACAAAAAAACTCCCCTCCCCACTGTTGCCCACCCACATACCGTCAACTTTGGGTCCAAAAAGTTCTTCATCAGAGTTTAACCGGGCTTAATGATAAATGTACCGGAAACTTGCTCGAAAAGCACCGTAAAGTTAACCATGGTAATTAAAATGAAACTGCCAACGTAAAAAAAAATAATAATGATAATAATAATAATAATAAATAAATAAATACACATTTTATGTGTGTATATATATATATATATATAAATTAATACTTAAGAAAAAATACGATTTTAAGGCGTTAACGAAAAAGTTATGTTATGCGTCGATTTGTTTTTACTCTCCACACTTGGCTCCAACGATATAATATCTTTTCATTGATTTTAGAGAGAGTAAAAACTAACAATTTGAGCCATTTGATTATTATTGTCATATCTTATACTAATATACATATAAACGTGTATAGTATATTACGCTGAGATTTATATGATATACATTTTTTTTTTGAGGGTTTATGGAAGCTTACAAGTTATTATGATTTGACTAGGTAACAATAATATGTGAAATCTATATTTGGTCTCCGCTGTCATACCAACCGATTGGAATACTGTAATCACGTCCGAACGAACAGATATTTGTGTTTAATTATTATCACTTTGAGCAGGTCAAGACGTTGAAACGATCCCGAACCGATACGGTGACGTGATCGACAGCGGATACCATAAGCCCGTGTAAGGAGATTAATGTAATAATGATTTTTTTTTTTTTTTTTTGTGTACTACGCTGGATAATAAAATGCGGTCGTCGATCGAATTCGCGCTGACTAATCGGTTTTTTTTCCGTTCTTTTTGTTTTCATCCCCGTATAATTGCAGGTAGCTAGCCGACCCACCGGAACTACCGGCCGATCGTTGCTAAACGTACCGTTGTAGCCGATAACAATATATCACCGTTTGTGATGACGCGATCGGTTTTAATAAATTGTACACGCCAGACCGGATGGTGCTTCCGTGACCGTTTCGCGCCGTTTGCTCTACGATGTACGTACTATATGTGTGTACATTAGCTCGTTACCATATTATTTTAATCTAATGATTTTACACGCTACACATTCAAAAAACAACTACGATGATAATTCGAACGTCCACCGATCGAGTCGATCGGTTGAATTTCGTGATTAGACATAAGGCGAAAAAAATATTACGGCGTGATGTGCGTGATATGACGCGTACAATCGTTATTACACGTAGCTGTTGGTAATGGAAAATAAAAAAAAATAAAAAAGGAATTGTTCTTGTACGGATTTATTATTATTATTATTATTATTGTTATTATTTTTTAAATGTATAGGTCACCGGACTGAGTACGTTATTATTCGTGTTTACGCTCTCGAGAGCTTTTACGGTTATTGTCATTCCTATAATATACAATAATGTACAGTCGTATAATGTACATGTGCGTATCTCGGTTTAAAAATTTCGTTTTCAACGATCCCGTCGCGTAGAAGTCCATTTCTTCAAATGTTTTAAGTATTCCATTGTTCCGTATACCTACTTGAAGTGTTGACGCGCAAGTCAGAATTTTTCTCCCCCTCGCGCAGATGTTAAGAAATATGTTAACATAAATTAATAACATACTATTATAATCGGTATACGTTTCCTCGGCACGATACGTTCCTTTTTTTCGATTACCTATAAATTACATCGTTCCGCATTAAGTGCATTTCGCACGCACCGGGAGGTAAATATTAGATACCTTCCCTCGCCACGCACTGAAAGTCCATTAAAAAAAAAAAAAAAAAAAAAATTGTTTTCTACTTCATAAAATCTATTGTGTATCAATCCAAGTACCGTTTGGGACGCTGTCGCGCAAACTTCTCAAAAAACGGGATACTTTTAATGCGCGTTAAGGTACGTACAGACCAAGCAACATTTTGTTGGCAACACGTTGCCGAATGTTGGCAACAAATTTGTCGGATTCAGATACATGTATCTAGATACACGTCGTCAACAGTGTGGCGCGTTCAAACCAAATAATAGTTGCGCGTCAACAGTCCACATCCGTCTGTTGTAGTTGTAGTTTAAAGTGTTAAAAAGTGAAAGTGGAAGTTAAAATATAAAAATATTTAAAAAATAAACACTTCATTTTAAACAAATACCAAATGGATCTGATAACTGCTGCTGCAGGTTCTAGTGCTGCATTCATCATTATAGCTACTCATGGTAAAGTAAGAAAAAGAAGATGGTGGCAGAGAAAATATTTAAAAAATGGAATAAGCTATGGTGACAACTTAATGTATGAATAAAAACAATGCAAAAAATTAAAAAGTACAACTAAACTAACTGAACGATATGTGAACGTGTGTACAAATCAATATAAAATGACAGTAATAATTGTTGACAAAATCGTCCATACTAAGCGATGTTTTCCATTTCGATTGGAAAACTCAGATACAAGCAACACGCAACAAATTCCTTTGATGTCATGCCGTTGCCCACAAAATGTTGCTTGGTCTGCACGTACCTTAAGTTGGTCCACGGAACGTGTTTGCAGTCGGTCGATGACATCGATTTAATGATGAGTCGCGAGTTTACCGAAACCACGTGACTGTTGTTTTTTCGAAGACTCGTTTAATTTAGTAATTTTTTTGTAAAAAAACGTTACACAAAACGCGTTTAACGATTCCCGACCACTTCGCAATATCGTCGTCCCAGGGTTCGTCGAATACCGTTATATATTGTGTTCACTAATATTGCCGGTTGCAACGAGTGTTTTGTGCCGAAAATGCCCGACGCTTGTACTACATGCCAACTTCGGCATAGTTAAACTGACGAACGGAGTATATTTTTTTCGATGGAAACTCATACGTGTTATTGTAACAAGTGTATGATATGAAAACTCCAATCATAACGCGTCATGAGCGAAACACTGGTGTTTTCTATGAAATAATGGTAAAACAGTAGTTATCGAAAATTTCACGTGCATGTGAGCCGAAAACCGTAGTGCTATTAGTTTATTTCATACGCCGACAGTTTTAATGTATTTAAAAACTAAGGATATTAATAAATTTAGTTTAATAAAAAAAAAAAAAAAAAATTAAAAACATTGAGACTGCATCTGAAAAAAAAAAGATTAGTTTTGTGGCTGATGGAGATTGTTGAAATAAAATACTGTTTGCGTTAGGTACAGCGACACACGTTCCTGACGATGTTGGTATCAGATAGAGTATAGTTTTTTTAAAAATTCGATTACAGATTTTTCCTTTTTTTGTTTAAGGATACAATATTTCTTTAAGGAGCATTTAAAAAAATTTGAAAAATAACCAAATTATTTAATAAATACACAGACCACGTTTATTTTATGGCTTCTGTCAAAATACTATACTGATACGAGTGTCTGATACTTATGAATTAGGTTAAAAATGTCGGTGTGCCATTAATTTATCACTATCGATTTGGTTCACGTAACTATTTCGACATTGCCGTTGATAATAATACCGGAATAGTGTTGCGTGTACCATAGTAGTTGGCCGAAACGCCTTGTTTTATACATTTGAATACCATAACACCGAGACGATAGGTGCACAATAAATCGTAATGTATCCACCCCTAAGTGTATCGGAAT
This sequence comes from Therioaphis trifolii, assembly GCA_027580255.1. Classification (NCBI taxonomy): domain Eukaryota; kingdom Metazoa; phylum Arthropoda; class Insecta; order Hemiptera; family Aphididae; genus Therioaphis; species Therioaphis trifolii. The sequence goes on along the minus strand of CM050404.1, from coordinate 81,761,469 downwards.
ATCAAATAATTATAATGAACAATAATAATAACCTACATCGATATAATACTATGGGCACCCGGACAAGTATGCTATTAAAAAAAATTTACAGACCAATACAGCTAATAGTAATACACGATTAGTTACTTACAATGATAAAACAATGACAAATAAAAATAAACACAACTATACGGAACCGGGTATCACAATGGAACAAATCACGACACTGCTGGAACGGAAAGTGGACGGTACAGGGCGCATTTCAACAACAATTCCTGCGGTGGTCCGACGAAAATGCTGTGCAGACGGTGAAATAGACCAAAGACGGTGGTGAAACATTCACGACGTCGAACCCGAGATGTAAAGCGATAGTGGCGACGATCACTCACAAAAATCGTTTATGTCACTACGACTTAAATGCCGACGACGGGAACAGCCCGACAAGGTGGACACACTCGAAGAAACTCACACGACGTTCAGTGTGTTATTTTACGAAACAAAAAAAAAAAAAACAGTTTTACATCGGTGACTCTCGGTCCGTCAAGCGATATGGCAAACGAGTTTCATGTTATATCCTCCGATGGCTTAGATATATCTAATATTACAGTGAGTAGCGCTGAGTGCGATTTGTTACTTTGTGACGAAAAAAAAATTCCCGTGAAAGGAGCTTTACGGTGATGCGGCGAATGATCATTAAGTCTCAAACACGTACCTCAATGGGTCCCGATAGGTTATCACAATCAAGTGACGGTGACGATCACAAAAAAAAAAGAACATTGATGTCCCGATGACTGAAATGCCGACGGGAACAGTCCAACAAAATGGACACTGGATACACACAAAGGAACACAAACGACGAACAGTGTGAAAAAAAAAACTTTACATCGGTTATTCCCAGTCCGTCAAAAGGGTTTCGTTGCCGATACCCGCACATATTTTATTTCAGTAAACGCGAGAACGTGGGCGATTATTAAGATCGTACCAAATGTTCGATAAAACCCCATGTGGTCGCTCAAACAAATAATTTGTTTTTTAATATAGTTATAATTAGGGATGAGAAGTTATAGGAGCTAAAATAGACAAAATATGCATGCAAATATGCAAGGAAAAATTATGATATATGCATCGAAAATTTGAAAATATGCAAAAAATATATTATGATATGCATTTTTTTTTATAATATATAATATGCAAGTTTTTTAACTTGTTTACGATAAATTAATATAAATCATTTTTTAACTGAGTGACAAATCGACAATTTTATAAGTTTTGTAATATATTTAATAATTATTTTACATATTATATTTTACATTGACAATTCTACAATTGTCAAATTTGCCATGTGCATTTTTATTTTATTGTTTATTGACTACAAACATATCAAATTCCATAAAGTAATAAATTTTTCAAGTCAATTGTATTAAAATCTACATAATTTCACTAAATATGCATTTTTATGCACAAAAAAAAACATGAATATATAACTTTTAAGAAGACTACCAATATATGCAAAAATATGCAAAATTTAAATACCAAATTTCAATTCATTAGGTTATAAAAGGAACAGATTTTTAGCTCACTTAGCTATACATAGAAGATACAGAAAAAAATATACAAATCCTATAACTTCTCATCCCTAGTTATAATATAGTTTGCTTATGCTATTATATACCATGTACGTAGTATTATGAAAATGACAAATAAAATGATTTCGATTTAATGTTTAATATTCGGATTTATAACAATCAAGTATCACTGGTGATGTAAAATTTGATATTTTGCAAAAATATTACGCTATTGATTTTAAAATTAAAACAAAAAAAAAAAAAATAAAAAAATAAAGAGAAAATCAATGTTACGCGTTCACAAGAATACCTCGTACAAAGCATATATGGTTCCACTGTAGTCACGTTTAACAATCGCCGTATTTTATTCTCAGAACCGTCGTAGTTTCTTTTTTTTGTTTCTGAATCCCAAACACGTGACCTAGAGTAACGGATCAGAGACGCGGTACGAAAATTCGCTTTTGGCACCTTAACTACGGTCGTGTGTGTAGACGCGATACATTCGTGATTTTTCTCGACCGGTGTACACGTTCACCACGAATGTGTGTACCTAAAGGATTATTGAGTCAGCCGCACGCGTGTCACGACCTACGAGGTCATGTACACGCTTGACGCTACGGGATTCCATTATTCCGAAACATCGAATTCCCCCAAAAAGGTCGGGTACGACATTCTATGAACGAACGTCATGACTCGTGATCGTAAAAATATGCGTACATGATAATTATTATTATTACATACTACGATATTGTACGGTACGGATATTCATCGAAATATGCGATGTAATCGTTGTGCAGCGCACTCTGTTTTGTAAAATTATTATTATTAATTTTGTATAAATAGTTCGCGTTTTTGTTAATCGGCCTCTATAAAGTGTTTAACAATTATTCGAGTTTTTCTCGGTCAATCGCGGACTTTGAAAAACACGCGCTCGCATTTATTACCCGAGGATATCGTCGGGCATTGTTAGAATTTATTTATCACGAATTTATAAAATTCTTCCTCGAACTCGTTTCGCCAATAAATTAGTTCTAAAACGTAGATTTGTTTTAAAACTACCCCGTCCCTCTCAATACCACCGTGTTTTATAATTATTACTATTATTTCTCGTGAAATGTTTACACGTTTGTTTGCAGACCGTCTTAATTCAAAGCGACAAGAATTTATTTGTACGTATCATAAACTCGGACGTATATTATTTAGTTCGAATATTTGTCGAGTATATACTGACCAAAGCTTCCCTCTCTGAATTATTGTTGTCCATTAAAGACTGATAAGACTAAAATATAAATTTAATATAATATGATGATGAAAACTAATATAAAAAGTAATGCAAAAAAAAAAAAATATAACAAAAAATTACGAGTAAGTGAAAAATTAAATTCAAATGGAATATTATAAAAGAATGGATATTATTATTGGAAAATAATTTGCATGGAATGACTAATACTTAGAATTTCCCTTTCTCTCTGAACCAAATTGATATAATGGTTCGATTTTATTGCATATGATGTAGAGTATATAAACGATATATATATAGTATATATAGTATAATATAGTATATATAGTGTATATACTCGTATATATATATATATATATATATATATATATATATATATATATATATATATATAACTTTTTTTTTATCATCGTTGTTCTTTTGTATAATACAATAAGTTAGGTCGATTCTCTGATTACGGTGTCTACTGACTGTGGTCTTCGAGAAAAATTGAACCCTCTTTTGTTTGAACAGACATTTTTTCACCATGCAATCATTACGTAATCCTGAACTTGTATTTTTGAAAGCATTTCAGGTTGAGCTTCTTTGTAAACTCTTTACTAGTTTCAGCAAAATTTTTACCCTTTGTAAAAAAATAACGTACAATATTTTCGTAATAGAATATCCATGCTACCGGTAAAATGCACGTCGGTATTAGCCGGGAATTAACATCGATGTAAAAATCATCTACGTTAAAAAAGATAAAAATGCATAATCCTGAACCGTGAATAAGATATTGTGATTCACGATTTTTTTCCTTTGTACAAGAAAATAATCGGACGTTATTTATTTGTCTTATGAGTAAATCAGCTCTAACATCGATTTGAAAAAAATACGTTCCACAAACGTATCTAATAGCCATGCTTTTTATTCAGAGTCCAAAAGATTCCATAATATATCGCATAATATGTTTTCAAAACATATCCTAAAACAATAATTAAAAATACACAAAACAAACTTTTGTCTCTATTAAGATGCTTACAAGCACTGTTGTTTGAAAAATTCCGTCCTTATAGTTTTGTGTCAATTTTTACTGCCATTTTGGTCTTTAAGTCCGAAAATCTAGTATCACAAATCATCATTAAACATACTAAACAAACGGAACATTTTTATTTTACACACTTATATATAATTCAATTTTTGGTAATCATAGTTGTATGATCGATTTCATAATACACACGCACACAGATTTTGGTCAATTAGTGTTGACAATACATGTATGCAATGTCACGCGTATGGAGTACATGCTAATAAAGCTATATAGTATATAGTATATACTAAAACGAAAACAATGTTAGTTAGACGAGAACAACACATAGTGAAACCTACATTCAAACTTAAGGATACGGTCATTAAATAAGTAGAAGAGTTCTGTTACCTCCACGTATCAGATGAATGGCCACCCCTACATTTTTTCAATTCAATTACGTATGATTATGAACATTTTTTTTTTTTTTACTTGTTATTATCTCTCTTATCGACGAATGTATGAATATAACGATTAACTTGGTCAATATTGAATTTTGTAAGTGAAAACAAAAGTTAACATTTTTGCCTGTTACATTATTATACATAATTGTACACGATATATCATAATTATTTCTAGTTATTTTATTTCGGGGATTGTCAAGAGTCTTTCAAAAAGTTCATAAAAATTTGTTATGTTCATACGTATGACATTTAGGCTCATTCGAGGGATAAATGAATACATACATTATCTATAATTACACTTGTCCTACCCTAATCTTACGTTCAAATTGAAGAGAGAAATCACGTCACATGATTGTAATTCTCAAATTGTTGCATATGTACTTGTTTTAGATCTGGAAAGACTTCTTTGATGTAACTCTGATATGACCCTTCACATTATGAGAATACCATGTTAACCAAACATTGTAATAGTATAGTATATTGTAGATTGAATGATGTAAACTTTTCCGTAATGTTTCTTTACGCTATTAAATTGCATTTTCCTACAGCGGCCCACTAAAAAGTGTTTGAGAAACAAAAAAATAAAACCCAAATCAAACATTAAATTTTTAACTAGATATTCGTACAATTTGAATACAAATTTCGTTTCTGTAAACGAAAACATTTTCTATTGAGTCAGTTTCAAATAAACGTTAAATTCTTCGTAGGTATTCAACTAATTTTAATTATTATTGATTTTACATGTTAAATAATTCAACATATTGAACTCGCATTTTATGACAATATTCACCGTACCCACAGTGATGTCTTACAAAATGGTCCCCGTTAAATTCAACGTTTGAAAAAAAAAAAACGAATACAGTTTAGATTATTTCCAAAGTTGAATTTATTTTTCTCCTGGAACAAGAAACTTAGTATTCATATAAATAGTATTAACATATTTTTTTTTTTAAGGATTTACATTTTTGAAATTAGTTCGTTCCAGTTAATTGGGTGTATTTCATGAGTAAATTGAGACAGTTTTTTTTTTTTTTATTATGGCACCGAAAATCCGGTGTTTTCATACAATTTCATCAGCCGACCCACATACGTCAAGTAATTAGTTGAATACATTGGACCTAAAGCGTACGGTAAAAACAGGCTGTGCAGGTAACAATTAATATTAATATCGGACCCGTATGATTTTCGGGTTATCAATAAATTAGTAGGTAAGCCGTAAAACCGTGTGTGGAGGTTCACTGTAAATAATGCTGCTTGAGTTTTCCTTTCATCGGATTTGGTGTTGTACAGTACCGGTTCACCACTGCATTATTTCGGCAGAGCACTCGTACGTGCGTATACCGCACATAGACCGTGGTGACGATACCAGCGAAACAGATTTCACGAAAACGTCGTGTAGGTACACGCATTTTATTTGAACGGATTCGGCAAGTGCAAGCTGTACCCATATCTCGGAAGAAGAATTTTTTTTTTATTCAAAATGTTTATTTACAATCTTTACGATATATACAACAAGCAAATTTAATAATACGAGTGATTACACAAGATGTTAAGCCATGATTGGCGTGAGGAAGAAATCGCCCATAGGCCGCAACTATTGAATGTAACATAAGTTTTTTTAAATGATTTTTTTTTTTTATAAATATAAATTTTTACATCGTTATTACTTTGTACCGTCATAGAATCTCACTTTTTTTTTATGAAGTAGGTAATTTAATAAATGTTGTTTGGTCGAGCGTTGTCAGGCAATGTATAAGAAAATATTATGTTTTCGACCTGGACGATTATTGTTATGAACATCTGTATAATACATTATCTCTAGTTCGTTTATATAGTTTTTATACGGAGGTTGTTTTAGGAGTAATATACCAAGTGGCGCCGGTCAAGTGACTTAAAGGAATTGCTCGGAATGGTGGAAGCGGTCTTATCTTATATTTATGGATCCTCGTATTTGGAAACCATACAACACCAAACAGATTTGAATAGTGGTCGTAATTCCACCTAATTGGTGAAAGAAGCGAGTGATAGATTATTTTATTTTCTTTTTTTGTTTATGTGATTTGACCATAATATTAGTCTCTTGTCCATAATTATACCGAGGTATTTTGTAGTATGTTGAATGGGTATAGAAACGTTATTTAACTGAATTTGAGGGCTCTCGATTTGACTGAGCGTGAAGTTTACTTGTGAAAATGTATTTTTTTTTATTTTAATTTTCCATTTTGAAGCTCATTTAGATAGATTTAGATAGTCGAGATAGGATTTACTATGATTTGTATGCTACATAAGATTGATGTGTTGTCAGCAATAATAGCCAAGTAGTGTGTTTTAGTCAAAGGTATATCGGTGGTATAAAGTGACCTTATAAGGATTTTTATACATTTTTGGCATAATATTTTAAAATAAACTTAAATTAAAAAGGCTCACTATTAAATAATAATCACACAAAAGTACATATTATTTCATTTATTCATTAGTTTTGTTTTTTTTTTTCATTGAATATGTTGTTTTTTTTTTAGTATATAGGTAATAATTAAATGTTGTCATAATAATTCATCAAAATACATTTTATAATTTTTTACTTAGAATATCTTACCAAAGATAGTTTTAGTGAATCTTAATTGATTAGAACTTTGAAAATCGTTTTAGTAGGCTATGAATAATTTAGGGGTTTGTGCTCCTCTATAGTTTCTTCTAGTTGTACTTAAAGGAGTTTTTGTGTAGTACTGTAAATTACCAGTCAAATTTGATTCGATGAGCCGAAGCTAAGAGTTTATCAAACGTGTTTTCAATGACAAAAATTTCAATATTATATAACACGCGAAGCCGCACGTCACTAATGTGTTTTTACCGCAGATCGAAATCGATCACACAATTTTTTACTTTCCTGAGAACCGAACAAAATAAGCGTACATCATATGACAGCAAATACGGCGAACGATTTATTGATTTAAGTGCTACTTTAAAAGTGGTCTAAGCCATATAACAAGCCTAACAAGGGTAACTCGCTTCGCAGCATGAGATTTCTGGATATTAGCCAAAATCGGTTAACGGGATAGCCAGGGCAAAGTTGCTGGTAGAAAAAACGATCGCTTGAGTGAGGGATTTAGCTGAGCTTTTTGATTTTACGCAAGATTTTCATGATTTTCATTTATTCAGCCTTATCTTGCGTTTGTTTTGCCAACCGATAACGATGAATAATTGCTTTATTATAATTTCACGGGAATTTATGAATACTTATACCTTCTACAAATTGAAAAATAATATCTTTACCGTTACTTTTATACGTGTCACATGCAGTATTGAGAAATCTATTCAATTCACATATCTTTAGACGGTATGATATAAGAAACAAGACGTAACGAATAATATAATAATATTTTAATTGATTTATATAATCTAATCGTGAGTAGTTTGAATCATTGAAATCTAAGATATATCCAAAACACAAAAAAAAAAAAAATCGATCGAAAAAATCCCATAACTTTTATTTTCTTTTTAAACTGAATCTTTGCCATTTGTTAATACTTAAATAGCTAATTACGTTTAGATATACTTACAAAAAATGCGCACTGTTTGTTTCATGAACGTCATGTTATATTATGTCACGCGAGAATAAAATTACATTCTGCGTGTGGTTTGAAGATTTTCCCAACCGTATCGAATGTGCTCGTTAAAAATAATAGCGTACTTGTTCCACCAAACTCGTGAAGAACGATCCCACAAATTTCGCGAAATCGTATAGATTTTATATATATTCTCGATTCCAAAAATGTCTTATATACATAAACGATTCTGCATTATATTGAATACAACGTTGCCACATAATATATAGATAGTGGTTGTGATATCATTAACGATCTACGAAAATATTCACAGCGAATCTAGGGATATTTTTGGGCATTCTTCTGTTATCGCGATAACCAATAATGGGTTTTTACAAAAATTCGAGTGTCGTTATTTTTGATTGAGCTTGCGTGGCGAGTACTTGCCAAAACGAGCACGGCGAGTCATCCATTTGTTTACCATTCTTATATAAATTATGCCTGGGGTGGTTTTTTCATGTATACCTTTTATAGAATAACAAATACAATAAAGCAAAGTTGTACTCAAAATATTGTGCAATCTATTACTACTCTTTTACGAAATTTGTGAAACCGTGTACCTATGTATATAAAATATGTATAAATCCGAATTTTTTCCGGAGTCATTTTGTAGTTCAACAAAGAATTTAACGATTACTAAACCAGCAGTTTTAATGCATTGTGACGTTGTCAATTTCACAGTGATTCTCCGGTGTCCGTCGTTTGAATATCACAAGATATTTGTAAAATTATTTTATTTTAATCTCACATGCTCCAGCCAGCTTTCAAAGCGATAAATATCATGTTGTTGTAATATTATTATCATATCACCACCGGAGGTAAAGAAGTGTTTCTGCTTCTTTTGCTGGCTCAAAACTCTAAAAAGCTTTCGCCACCAATAAAATTATAAGATATCTATATCCTTACTCTGAACCACATCACTCTACTATTATACTTACGATTTAAAAAAAAAACTTTACGCATGCGCACAATAATTTTTTTTTTTTAAATGGCATGATCCATCTTTGACCACAAATTATTATTTTTTGTATTTTTTAATAAATACGTGAATAATAAAAATAAAATTACAAATATTAATTTTTTTATTCATAAAAGTTTTATTTATCTAACAAATTGTTCAAACTTTTAATTATTATCAACTACGTATTTTATAATCTGTTATACCCGTGCAAGTAACGTAAATTCAAATTGCTATAACTCGGTCATTTTTTGACGTTGAATCATAAAGTAATAATATTAAAATCGTAGTTTGACGCGATACATATTATGCAAGTCGATGTTATGACAATCGAGATACGATGACGATGTCAAGGATAGGAAATTGATTTTATATATTTACATAATTAGGATCAACGGATTTTTCGTTCATCACAGCGGTGTCTGGTCGGCACGTGCAAAGGTAATTACTCCGTCGTAATACTTCGGGCCTACAATGCACAGGATAATAATAATAATGATAATAATAATAATAATAATAATAATAATAATAATAATAATAATAATAATAATAATAATAATAATAATAATAATAATAATAATAAAACTAATAATAATAATAATAATAATAATAATAATAATATAACGGACCGTATCAACAGACGGACTGCCCGGGACCGAGCCGTTTCCTGCATCACCGACGTTACCACCGCCAACCTTTCTGGCTGAACGCAAGAGAGAGTTTTCTTTGCGCCCCAAAGTATTTCATTGTTTCGACATCGACCACCATGGAAACCACTTTTCATCGTACAACAATAATGATTTTAATTACGATATTCATACATATATATACGCGCATATTATTCGTCCTTTTATTTCAACGTGTATAATGGTTTCATTAAGAATGTTATCGGATCGATTTTATATCACCGCCTTGCCTGTGGAAAACAATAATTTTCGAAACCCGTAATCCTTTCGTTTTTTTATTTATTTTGTCTTCCAAAACTATGTGTGATATAGTAAAAACCTCAGTCGTGAATCTACAGAAATTTGGGGTTGATACCTTAAACTCGCCATCAAAAAAAAAAAAAAAAATGACATGCTCATTCAGATATTTAAATTATGTTCTATCAATCGCACATTCATTGAGAATGCACATATAGAGGTATTTAAACGAATTTTTTATATTACCCTGCATGAGAAAATCTTAGACCTGTTCCAAACATTTTATTTTATATTAAGAAAACATATGTTATAATCAGTGTTATATGATGTAACAATTCATCATACTATCAGTGAAAACGATTTAAAACTATTGTTCGATCGAAATATTGTAGTTATATAAATATATAATATATAGTATTGAAATAACAGTTTAACGTCACACCGCCAACTGAATTCGCAAAATTTTTCAAATTAATGAAGATGGGGAATATTATGTTAAGTAAGACACATTAGTACAATTTTATATCGTAATAATTGGACGTATTTAGTTTAAAAAAAAAAAAAAAAAAATCAGTCAATAAAACTTTTATAAACATATTTATTCACTTCATTATGATATTTTTACAAAAACAATACCTAGTGTGGTTTGAACCATTAGTTCACCGTGTTGAATTTTCCAATTATTTCTTATTTTATCACAGATCAAAAGTCTAACCATATGACTGTTAAAATTAGTTTGCGTTTCAATCAAATTGCCTTTACTGCATTTTAATATTATTTTTATCATTGGTGGTTTCATTATATTTCAAATAAATGTATGATTTGGGCAATTATTAATTACACGAATGAAACATATTTGAATTTAATCAAACAATTATTGTTTACACAAACCAATTAAATAGAGAAAACTAGACTTTATTTATTATAATAAATGTGAATATTTCAATGAATTAATTTTCGGATGATTTCAAGTGTAATATTGCGTCATGATCGTTTTTCTCGAAATCATCAAAATCACTAATGTAACTGCTTTCGGCATGTGAAAGATTTTTTGTTGTAGAAAAATATTTGTATAAAAAAAAATAAATTATAGATATACTACTAGTAAGACACAACATTTGTTTAAGTGGAGGTGTGATAAAATGATCATCCCTTTCTTAAATTATTATAATGTCCTTCTCTTTTTTCTCTTTTTTGTAGTTATCTTTAAAATGTACAACATAATCATTTCGAGACGGATTATATCACCCCATAACTGTCTCGTGTGTTTACTACTATATAGCACTAAACATCAGTGTAAAATGCTGTGCAGTGAATTACCTCTGTATAAATAAAAAAGCTTTTCCAGTATACGGTTCCACGTATGTCGACCATCAAAGAGACGTCCCTTAAAAGAAATCACAGTCTTGTCTCGTACATATTAAAAATAATTAAGAACATAAACAGTGATAAAATATACAAATATTCAGGAAAATATATATAATACTCCTATGTGTATATAACATGTAATATATAAAGTGTGACAGTAGGTTTTGACAAATGCAGTTTTATCATATTATAAAGTAATCACGTTTTGATTTTTCCACGTTCGATTTAAAAATCGATTGCAATATCATTTTTTTTTTTACCATTTTCACTGTCGTGATTTACTAAGGTTTCGAGTTTTGTTAAATGAACATTAATAACATTATATTATGAAATATATCATAGGTAGTCCTTTCGAAAATTTGTATAATGGACCTACTTGTATAAGAGAAATAAAATTAAAACGTTTAGAGCAGCAGAGTAGTAATAGTATATTTTAGGAGTTATTTCTATTTTTATACTTTTTTACGATTTTTCAAATTACAAATATTTTTCACAAATAAAGACCAAACTCATTCTCAACATCAAAAATTATGTAAAAAACAAGGAAAAAGTTCTGTATCGGAAATATTGTTATTTTAATTGCAATTATTTGACTCACTTGTTTTATTCTGCTCCCTGATATATATTTAGCGTGAATAAATATGATAGCATTAAAGTCATAAACATGTTAATTTATATCATGTATATGTATTGTCTACAGTTATAACTGTGGAGCCAGAGAAACGTAATATTATTAATTAGTTTTACCAACAAATGCGTGTGGTTTATAGGAGGAGGTTCGTCAGCGTCAAAGTGAACAATTGTAGTTTAATTTGTTTTTAAATTGTAGTTTAAGTGGGTTTTTAAAATGTTTTAACGACCTTTCAATATATTAGAAGTTAGTCAAAACGCTACTTTAAATATTTCGTATTTTGCATTTTTCAGAAGGTTATGGAAGAGTTTTGAAAAAGAGATAAAACTGTCATGACGTGGTGTTAGTTTCAAAGGTTTTACTCTCATATTCTATGTGTAAGTGCCTGTGCGTATAAGTCCTAGTATGTGTGTGTGTGTGTGTGTGTGTGTGTGTGTGTGTGTGTGTGTGTGTGTGTGTGTGTGTGTGTGTGTGTGTGTGTGTGTGTGTGTGTGTGTGTGTGTGTGTGTGTGTGTGTGTGTGTGTGTGTGTGTGTGTGTGTGTGTGTGTGTGTGTGGGTGTAAAGCTTCTTTTATGAAAGTACAGTGTTGTAATATACACTTATTATACATTTTAATATTTTTTAAATTTTAGGATAACATATTGGTCGATCAATTTTTTTTTTTTTATTGACTACGCATTTAAAAACATACTGTTTTATTCTTTTATTTATTTATATTTCTAATTTAAATATGTATTGTATACCTATGTAATAATGTATTAAAAAATGTAAAACCTGAAATTATATGTTTACATTTTTTTTTAGCGAATTTGATGGCAAAAAGAACAAATAGTATAATTTTGTTAGGTTTTAGTAAAATATATGCTTGAGTAGAGCAATTTATTTTCTAGATTAATGAAACCTGTATAGATCGGCCATCTATATGAATTAAGAAAGCGTTCATTATAAGAATTTACCATAATGATAACTAATAAGCACATTCTTATGCACAGGTCTATATGTATACCGAACAATCTAGACTAGGTATACCCAAATTTCAAATTTTTTATTATTTATCAAATGTATGCATCTCTTATATATATCAAAATGATAATACACTCTTTAAAAAAATTGGTATATATTATCTAATAAATGGAAATACATATATCTATTGATGGGAGATAATTTTAAATGTTCTTATCAACCGATTTATTATGTACTCATTCACTATTTAGAGCTTATCGTATGCATTTTGTATGCATATTTTGGCCGAGATATTTAAAAGTGGCCACATTTGGAAATTTGTCCCCTCCAGTCTTCCAGTTTACCATTTTCGATAAAATATTAAAAATATCTGATGAGTATGAAATATAAAAAACAATTCACTAACTACCCAATCAATACTCGATTATACTACTACTATGTTTGAAAAAAAACACACAAAAAAATCACCAACATTGATTTCCTTAAATTATTAATTTTTCTTTAGTTAGTAAGTAATTCATCTTTCAAGTAGCTGTTGTCAATAATCTTTTACAATTATAAATCATAGTTTGTAGACATTAAATTTATGAATTCATCTAAAACTATTTTTATTTTTATTATTATTAATTGTATGTATATAAATTATGAAAATCGTTTTTTTTTTTAAATCAGAAAAAAGAAAAAATCTAGATACTACCATTGACTTCATGGCGGGTACGTACAATTTAATGTTACCGTATTATTACGAACAAAATTACACGGATTATAATTATTGAAAATTCCTACTTATTAAATACTTTTTAAACACGAATATGAAAAATATAAAATTGCTGTAAGCAATATCCGTCTGTTCGTGATAAATGATGAAACTGCGTTATTTATTTCCAAATAATTTCAAACACTTGTGTTAATAATTCAAGAACGAAGCGAACATTAATATCGTGCTTTGTAACAAACTACTAACTCGAAATTTATTATAATACTACCGTGGATGCGTTGGAATTTTTACATCTCTCATATTATAAGATTAAAATTATGTTTGAAATACAATTCAAGATGTTTAGAATTCAGAAAACAAGTTGATAAAACTTTAATTCAATTTATAAAATCGTTTTTTTTTTTTTTAATTCTCATTAATGTTCAAATAAATTGTATGGAACAGTTTATTAAAATTTTGAAATTGAAAATTATACTTTTTAAGAAATAATTTACAAAATGTTATCAAATAAATAATTATTATCAATAAAAAATAATAATTAAAAATTGCAATAAATACAATTATTTTACGTGATGGAATTTATTAATTTAATAATATTATAAAATAAAGTGAATATGGAATTTTGTAATAAAAAAATGTTGTACTCATTAAATTTTTAAATGTGATGACAGCCAAAATTTTATGAAAGTGCATTTTATACGACAAAATAATTATTTAGCATTTATTACGATTTCTCGAAAAAAAAAAAAACATTTTACTATATTATATTTTACCAAATATCGACAAAGGCAATGTAAAATGGTATTTTTATTACCTATCGATAAAATTTAAAGTGTTTAGTAAAATTACGTTACTATTGTATGTAACATTAAAGGCCCACCACTAGCCGGCCCGTTGTTTTGTTTGCAGAAAAATGTTTCTATGTTAGTAATCAATAATTTTACATACACACTAGATAATATTATTATTCCATTTTAATATATGCGTATATTTAAATTCATTAAATATAAACTAATGTCCGAATTTCAATAGATTAACTTTATATATTTTTTATTTATAACTTATAACTCGGGTAGAGGACTTGTGGCTCTAAAAAAGCACTAAATATGCTAGCACGTATTGCACTTCAAAACCCTATAATATGCGCTTTAAAAATGCACCTAACATTTTTTTTTTGCAATTTAATTTAAAAGTATTAGTAAAATAAATAGGCTTTACAATAAGTTAAAACGATTGCTTAATTCAAATATATTTAATACCGTCGCCAAATAAATAAAATACACATTTCTCTTAATATTTCCTAATCAAGCTTTAACTTTTATTTCTAATGATTGAATTTTTGTTAATTTTATATTTCTTCTTCTGGCACTAAACAAAAATATCCATGTAAACGATGTAGGCATACGGTTCACTGTGGTGCTGATGTAATATGGTGTATGACGTTAGAACACAAATTAAAAGTAATAATATTTGTATCCAAACATTTTGACTGTATTGTTTGAAATAAAAACGTCGATGTGATAAAAATTTAATTTAGTTTAAATATGTCTCAAAAAGTATTTAATAGCATGTAAAAATCTAAAATATGCCCTGAAAACAAAAATTACTCAAAATATGCGTTTATATGCAAAATAAAATTTCAAAAATAGGTTTTTAAATGCATGAAATGTATTTGTTTCGTATTCTGTCATTTTTGTAACCGTGCAAAACAAATATGCAAACGCTACAAGTCTTTTGCCCTACTTATAACCAAATTATGATCTTCAAATTTTTGAATTTATTCACGATCGTATTTCCATAATGACTCCATAAAATATTTACCGAAAAAACAATAAAAGTAAAAATATATCATGATATTGCATTTTTAATAAAATGGTAAAACGGATAACATAACGGAAAGTTTTCGGTACAATTGACTCGAGTTCATAACGCGTGTTAATATGATCAAATAATCTAAGCACGTTTAAAAATTCCCGTAGGATCATTTCTTTCTAGTTTGATAAAATAGAAAACCGAATTTCACCTAAGGGGTCTATATGATCCTATGAGTTTAAATTGTTAACCAACACAATCTCTTTTACCTTATTATTGACAATTTGTATTTGCTTTTATTCGGCGCATTTGTGTGCTCTAAATATTGAACTGTATTGGTCGGTTAACTTTTCGTCTAAACAGTTTAGATATAAAAATTAGTACGCTGATCTCATGGTGATTCGAATCATTAAGAAACACGCAGAAAATCATATTGTTCATTTTTCTCATCGTAGTAATAATAAAACCCGAATGTTAAAAACAATGACCGAGAAAGTACTGATATAATTCAAAACTGAATTCAACGACATTCACAAGAACCATTCGTCGCAGCAGCTTTTGTAATTGTCAGTAAAAATATACAAAACATAATTTTCACTTTCGAATCTTTGAAAAAAAAAAAAAAATAATAAGGTAGTGAGATAGTGGTGGAGCTTGCTTGTCGTCCTGTCGGTCTTCGGACAAGATAATAGTGACGGGTGTATTCCATTTAAAAGAAAAGATAAATCATTTCTTTAGTTAACGATTTTAAGCCAAGCTTCAGTTTAATAGTAACTATTTTAACGTTTTACCTTTCATAGTCTTGTTATTAGTAGCAATCTTCGTAATCAAAATCTTATTAGACTTGGAATTCTAAATTTAGGAGACGTTTTAATTTACCAAAATATTTGAAAAGAATTTGTTATCTAAATTCCAAATTTCACTAAGATTTATTTAAATCAATATTTTTTATATTCTTTTAAATAAGAATTATATGTAAAAAATCGGTCCGTCAAAATTGTAATTCAATGTTTATAAAAAAAATGTAAAATCACAGAGAAGCTCAATGTACATTTTAAAC
Organism: Therioaphis trifolii; assembly: GCA_027580255.1. Classification (NCBI taxonomy): domain Eukaryota; kingdom Metazoa; phylum Arthropoda; class Insecta; order Hemiptera; family Aphididae; genus Therioaphis; species Therioaphis trifolii. Next base: position 81,745,176 of record CM050404.1, on the reverse strand, counting down.
AAAACTTCTAATCAAAAAATTAACTCTATGCAAAATAATAATAATAATAGTAACTATTAATATTATTGTTATTATTATTATAATTATTACTGCTATTATAAATCAATATGAATAAAATAAAAAGTGAACATAATTAATAAAAATTTTAATGTATTCTTCGTTTCATTAAATATTTGAAACAAATAAAATAAATCGTACCCTTTTTCCGATGACACTTAATAAATCAACACATATTATACACGATGAAACGTAATCATTGTTAGTTATTTATCATTGTACCTAAGTTATTTACCAACTTATTTTGAATCATTATTTTTTGAATATATTTGCTAAATTTCTAAAATCCTAGAACTGAATCCTTAATATATACATATATTGGGTAAAAATATTTCGAAGTTTGAATATGCATTACACGTACTCTTGTTGTTTGTTTATCCACCATGATATCGTCTACTAGTCCCTAAAATATTTCCTGTGTTTGCTTTAAAAGTTAATAGCAGATAAATGACTAGAAAAACTGTTTTAGTGATACATACGAATCAAAAACTTGTCTTATACAAATAACGAATAATGTTAATTGCAAAACCTAATTTATTTACTTACAAATCCGATATTGAGTAACGATTTCCTTAAAATAAGTGATTACTTTTTCATTTAATCTGCAAATTAAATTTAGTAATTGTAATTGTATTGAATTTAGTATTTTTAAATATACCACGTATACGAATCTAAATTATTTCAAAATCAATTATAAACTTGCCAATTTATTCTTAATAAACGTTTTAAAATATCACTAATAGGATGGCAAATAATTTTGAAATTCATGTGGATGTTTTAGGAAGATTTACTAATTTTCATTATCTCCAATAGTAGGTTTTAAAGATGATCACATTTTCATATACGAATAACTAGGTTAAAAATTTCAAATTTATAACTTTTTCTTACTCATAAATATTTTATTGAAACATTTGAAACAAACAATGTTATATTTTATTGTTTATTCTTTCATAATATTTTATGATAGAATTAAATTGATTTCAATTTTTTGAAAAAATTAACTGTTTGACGGTTTATTTTTATCAACTTGATCTTTAATTTTTTTTTTTTTTTTAATAAATAAAAATATTGTAAAAAACCCTTGAGTTAATGAAACTAAAATTTTAATACATAAACATTTTCAGAAAAAATAAAATATAAATTGGTCTTCTTCAAGTTCTTTATACATAATTAAATTAAATTAAATTGTATAAATATATGAATATTTGAAGTCCTAATTTATATGATTTGTAGAAAAGACAAAAATCTATTATTTTCTTTGTCTCAGAAAATATCGGTACGGCTATATATGTGTGAGACGACGGCCCTGTATTTATTAATTTATTAATTTATTAATTTACTATAGACACATCTATCGTTGAAAATACTATAGTAAAAGTAATTTATAATAATTGTATATTGTTAATCTAATAATGGTCTAATAATAATTCTTACGCTTTCGCACTTTGTGTAATCCATAATAACTCACCTGAAACAAAAAATAAAAATATTTATAAAAAAATGATTGAGTTTATCGCATTGAACAGCGAACATTTTGATTAATTAAAATAATATTTCTATCTTGAAAATGTTCATATACGCATGTATATATATATATATATATATATATATATATATATATATATATATATATATATATATATATATATATATACATGATTATAAATTACTTTCGATTGAACATCTAGAATTCAATAAACTTTATACAATTTATATGTTTGAAAACTTCGAACAAGTCATTGTGATAATATTTATACTTAAAATAGTATGTGTATACGTGATTCATTTTTTTTTTTTTTTTTTTTTTTTTTTAGTATATGTTAAAATTCTTTTCATTCGGGTTTATCTTTATGATAAAACATTATTCACATACGATTAAATTAATAATACCACAGTGTAGTATCACATTATACGTCTGGATAAATACATGTACTATGGAGTATAATACAGTTTTAATATTTTATCGCTTTGAAAACTTAAAACATTTGAATATTTTACTACTTTAAAAATTCTAGATACTCATTTCACGACGCCAACTATCAAACAATCAAACAAATTATTTTTAAAACGATTTAAAAAACGTAAAACTATGTTAATATATTATATTTACTGACATCGGTTCAGTATTCAACGCGTTGTTTTAATCGTGTCATATAGGACATTTGAATGATTAATGACAAACACTTAAGTAAACATTGTAATTATAAATATTCAATTGATGAAATCAATATAATATTATGATACGTATTTCAAAAAAAAAAAATTTAAAATAGAACGTGTGTTGTATGAACAATGGAGTGTTAAGAGATTAAAGATGAAAATGCAAAATAAAAAAAATATCGATTTGGGATTTTTTTTTTTTTTTTTTTAGTATAATATTCCTGACATAGTACTTATAAAACACCAGCATTATTCATGGTAAAATTTGACGAGCAGTTTTATTTTAAAAGGTACCAAAGACATTTTGACGTCAGACCAGACTAATAAATGTCCGTAGTATAAGAGTATGATAGCACAGTTCTTGTAAATTCTTTCATGATTCCCGATTCAACGCGATGCCGATGTATCTTTGTGATCTTACAAACGACAGCAATATATATATCACCGTGAGTGCATCGTTCATCACATTTAAAGTACGACTATAAGCGTGGACTCAGAAATCATAAAAGTTATTATTTAAACCACGTGAACTAATGCTGAATGCTTTTAGTTGTGTGGCCATCATAACATAAACTCATTTATATCGTATTCTAACATAAAAAAGATACCGAATCATCAACATGATATTTTAATTTGCATAGCCAAAACCATAGTTTACTTTAAACTGATGGCATTCAATAATGCATTCACATGTATACTATGAAGGTAAAATTACTCTCATATACTGCCGAGGTAGTGTTATTTTTGTACTTACTTATTTTCTTAAATAAAAAAATTATCAACAAATATATACGGCTGTATTAATAATTAATTTTCTCTTAAAATTAATTTTATTTAAGACATTGCGATTATTGTCATTTGTGAAAACTATCTGAGGTACCTAATCTAAATAAATATTTAAAATAACGTTCATGACGTCTAAGGTAATCGAGTGACCGAGAGGGCTGTAGAATAAAAACATACATTGGTGGTGAAGAGTTTATAATATCGAGGCCCATGAAAATAATTATCACTCCCTTTCCCATTTGATCGAGCAATAAAATTTCACTGTGATTAATAGCATACAAAATATGATTTACATAAATTGTAGATGTATGTGGTAACAGGGGACAGTCTGGGTGGATAACTATACGAGGCCCATTATTTTTTTCATTGAATGCGTTCAACGTGCGTCTTTAAAAAAAAAAAAAAAAAAATACGGAATTCACTCCACTGACAAGTTATTGTGGATGGGTGAATTGAATTTTAAATAAATTATAGATCATTTCTTCAGTCAAACAATCCTGAGCAAAGCTTTAGTATAAAATAAATATACTGATTATATATTTAACCGTTTTTAGTTTGATTCTTGGTATGATTTTTTTTTCAAAATTTACTTAAGAATTTTTATTTGATAAAGAAGCCCTTTTTTTTCAACTGAAAAGTTCAAAATTTATTGTTCTATTTGTATTTAAAGTTGCATTATGATTAGATTGACCGATTCCTTCAAATGTGTATTTAAAGTAGAAAATTGACGTAAAAACAGTTTATTATGTAATCACGAAAAAATTTTGTATCACGGTTTTTAAATTTCTTCAGCATTGTTAGAGAAGTGTACGAGTAAAGTCATATTACATTTTCAAAAATGTTTGTCAAACATTAAAAATTATAAGGATAAACCTATAAAAACAGGTATTTTAAACTTTCTATTTTTAGCCCGAAAGTTGTAAAAAAATTGTTGAAACTTTTTTAAAGTATGAAGTCCTACATCAATAATATATGGTGAAAGTTTTTAGCAAAAGTAATTTTAGAGTTATGACGAAATTACAAAAATCAATTTAATGAAAGTATCGTTTACGGCGAATTTCAATGTTTTCCTCCGATTTTTGGCAGTATTTATTTACACCAGGAAAAACTATTGAGATGAGAACTTAATAAACCCACAATGTATCATCTAAATCAAATTATCAATTTGTATAGTTGCTGAATGAATTTTTTTCGTACATAGTAAAGGTGAGGAAAAAAAAAAAAAAAAAAAAAAACATCTTTGAGAAACCACAAGATTTTATCCAATATCATTTCACTCAGAATTTAAAATTCTTCAAGAAACAAAAAAAACGTTTGTCATTTTTCCAGAAAAAACGTTTCAAAGTACAAATATTGAAAATTCTACCGGTTCACTATTGCACAAATATGTGAGACCACCTACGTTTGTATTGACACTATAAACACAGTTTTATTTTCCGCGGTTTTCGATCGCCTCGATAACCACGATATGGTGTTTTGAAATCATTTCGGTGTTACATTGGCAGCTGCCAGGAACACCCCAGGTCAATGAGAAGAACAGATGATGTTTTTCCTGGTGTTTTCTTGGTGGCTCTTCACCCGCGGGCGATTAATCGAGAGACCCCGTCCCCCGGCCGGATCATCGGGACGCTAATGCTGGGACGCGAACGGGGAATGATTAAGTCCCCGAGACCGCACGTCGCGTCGGTCGGTCGTAAATTCACGACGCGACGGAAAAAAGCACGGTAAATACGTGCTGAACCGCGAACAAATGACACGGCGAACACAATTAAATAGCGGACGGCGGCGCAAACGGCAGACGTCTGGCACGACCGCGCTCGTTTTTCGCGACTTCTTCCGATAAAACCCGTGGTCCAGCCACAGACGTCGTCGTCGAGAGTATTTGCGTCGTGTTCGCGAGGCTGAAAGTGTTTTTATCAGAAGACTTTAGCGTGCCAAAATCATTTTCTCGTGCTACCCGGGAAGTTGTGCACAACGATCACGGGTGGTGTCAAATATTTTCTTTAGGTTTTTATCACCCGTCATCGTGATTGCGCCGGTACTGCATTCACCGTGCGTATAAATGAAAATGATTACTGGTAAGCGAAAATGTTAACGCGGATGTTGTGATAAGTACAGTTTGGACGGTTTGGTTTTCAGGGAATCAGTGTGAAATCCCGGCACAATACCGTTATTAATAATGCCAATATCGGTAACACTTCGATGCAAATATGCAACTCTTATGGATGACACGCAAAAGAGACTTTGCAAATCGTAATGTCAGGGCAACTAAGTGCTGTTGGTCTACTCGATAAACGACTGATGTATTATATAATAATACGCTGTGTTAGGATGTTTAGAGCTGTACGTTTACTTCAAATGTCCTACTGAATGGATTATCTGATAGGTATTAGTTTTTCGATATTTTATGTTCAAAAAATGAAAACTGTTTGTTATATATAATTGCATTGATCCGGATTTTATTCATTGGATCATGTTTTTATATTTTTTTTTTAATATTTAGAAGAATATTCGACGCTTTTTGATTCAAAATTTCTCATTGAACTATCGTTTTCAATACACTCGATACATATCATACGTTTGATACACATTTTATTGTACTAAAATTTTTACCACCAACATTTAAAATATTTTGCGGCAGTATTAAATAAAATCATAAACACTATAAGCCATTGGATATAACTTTATCATATATTTTGTAATTCAAAAATACCAAAATTATTCAATTGCATTATGAATACTTTATATACTCAAATCATTTGCACTATCATTATTTATTTTTTAGATAAAATCCATATATTAATTTGTGTCTTTACGATTATCATTTTAATATGTGACCATATTTTTCATTTATATGTACACTTTTTCAATCACGAAAATATTTATTCAATAAGGGCATATAGGTATACGAAAACATAATATTATAATATTTCTAGTACAATTTTTCCATAATTGTATATATTAAAATTATTTTTTGTCTAAGACGTCTTAACACGAACATTTTATTTTATGCATTTTATGTAATTTAGTCTGGAAAAGCTAGTTGCATTTCATTTTAATGTACGTATATAAGTTAATCAATTAGTTTATAAACTGAAAATTAATTTTTGACGTGAAAGCGTATTTTCCTTTAATATTCATTTTATATAAACTATTTGTAATTAATGTATCATTAATATTGAAGTAAAGACACTTTGTAGTAGTTTTCTACAGCGTGTTTAATTTTCTTTTTATTGTATTTTTATTTTTTATCTCTGTTGAGTTAAGTTTTTTAATTTAGTAGTGTTGAGAAATTTAATATCTGATTTAAAAGAAATAATATATACCATTTATAATCAATAATATTAATTAATTAGTTCTGAAAGTAGAATACTCATAAAATATAAATATGCAAGTATGATTATAATTTAATATATCATTATTATTATTATTATTATTATATTATGATTATACTATATTATATTATATTATATTATGTATTCCGTATATACAGATAATGCCTATTTTGGTTTAGAGGATTGTAAAAAAAGTAAATATATCTTGTTTAAACTATTTAACGTATATTACTTGTATTAAAAATAAGCATGAGTCATTTTGCATTTATAAATGATTTCATCGAATAAGTTTTGTGCGTGAGAATTTTTTGAGTAACATATGATACACAATTCGTAGAAAAAAATATTAGTGCTACGCTGAAAAAAATAAAAAAACGCCATTAAAAAATAGTCATAAGATTTATTCAAAACGAACAAATAGTCATGAATACGTCGAAAATCACATCGCAAATTATGAAATACTCAAATACCTAAATATAAGTATGGTATATCGTATATGTGATATTTTATATTTTTAACGGATCCGTTTATATAGGAAATGAAAATTCGGAAATAGCAGACGTTGTATCTAGGTCCCCGTAAAATCTCAATATGTTATCCCAACGTTTCCTACGGCTAAGGTTATGACAGTATCAGTGGATATATTATTATAATAAGCCACGAAAACATAAAATCCCTTGTGAATGTGAATTATAATAACACATTTATTTCCTTGCAGACATAACGGTGATATTTAAGTCCGCATGGTTCAGTGGTGGTATCCACTCAAAAACATTGTATCTCATTAAACTATAAGCTGAGTGATAGAACATAATTTAATACTGACAGTTTGTTATTAAATTAAATATGTGAAACAAAGCCATATGTAACTTAAAAATAATTTATTTTGAAAAATAAAATTTTTACATTATATGTTTAAAAAAATTTAATTATGATTATTGAATGAAATTATTATGGAACATAATATCTGAATGTGATAATTAACACATATCTAAAAAAACGTAATGACGGACGAAATATAAATTTACAAAAGTGTTATTTTCATTAAGATCGAAGAGTTAATAAAAGCATATGTAAACAACACAAATGTTCGGGTAGTCGTGTTGTTATGGTATTGTAGACAATTTTGACATTATCTTCATGAGAAGGTCGTAAAAATGGTTGGATAAATTTTTCTTAGATGTTAAACAAACGAATATCATGAAAAAAAAACTTCTAACAAAAGCCAATGTGAATTAATGAGAGCATATTTATAACCCATTTCAGGTGAAAAGTTTCTGTTAGAGCTGATGCCGCCATAATAACGCCACAGAACCGGGACAAAGAGTCGCTTACGTGGGAGGATAAATTTAAGGATATCCGGTTTTCAAACTGAAACAACAACTCATTGTTTTAATACTATGCGGAATTTTCACTTATACCTCTAGGGTACGTGGCGAATTTACATAGAATACGATTGGCTAATGTTATAGTGTTTTCCAGCGTCATCAGCGTATCGCATCGTTCGAGAAAATAAAAATACAATTTGATTTATACTATAGTTTACGAATTTTACCACCATTATGAAGCACCTAAGTTTATGACTCATAATAATAAATATCAATTTAATGATAAATATTATGTAAGCGATACCAAAAAACTTGGAATAAAAATTAAATTTCGATCAACCATTTAATTAATAGTGTTGTAAAATAATATGTGTTATAATAATATGTGATATAAAATAAAATTCTTAACTTTTTCACAAACTTAAAAAAATCGTAGAAAATAAATGGATCAACCTTTATTAGAATTTTAAACACTAATATTATTCTAAAAATTAGGTTTACACAATGGTTATTTTGAATTTTTTTTTAAACGGTAAAATTAAATTTTAAATTTTCAAATTTGAGTTTAAAATAAAAAAAAAAATATAGTAGAAGTCAATATTATTGTAGCTCAAGGCCTTAGTATTTATTTACAAAAAAAAAAAAAAGTTAAAAAAAATGAATAGAAAAAAGTTATTGCATTTGTCAAAGAGACCTGTTACAACCTGTACATAAATAATATGTGGAACAAAATTCAGATATGATATTTTAGTGTTAGTATGAAATTTGGAGAAATGGGCCTTAAGTGACAAATCCATACGTTTTTATTTGGTTCATGTTAAAATTTTCAATGTCATCCCACGGAAATAATATGTTTACAATAATAAAAACATATGATTAAACATATGGAATATCAATATTGCAGATTCATATAAGATGTATGGCTTTTTGAAACACTGACAAAATTGACAATTGACATCGTTTCAAATGTAATAAATATTCAATCATTGAAATTACATACTTAGAAAGATTAAAGCGTTTCTGATGTAATGGTAACCATAATCAAGGCGTTTCTGTTGGAAGATTTGCACAATATAATATGTTGTTCATCCTTTTATATGAAAATCAACCAGCGTTTTATTTAAATTATATTTTACTCGTTTGAAATTTGTATTGGGTTTTTTTTTTTTTTTTTTAATACGTGACAATATTCATATTTATTTATATGTGCTATTAATCGTATATAAGTGTAGAAATATATGTTTTGGCGCATTTTTTGGCGCGTGTACATTTAGCTTATGAATGATTTGCCGATTTGAGTCAGAAAAAGCTAGAAATGTTTTTTATTCGTTTTCTCATTATTATATTATCAACATATTATTTTATCTTATGGTAATATTTAATCATATTTGAAGCTTGCGTCTTATTCGTTTTACACGTGTACGCGGTAAAAATATCGGAAACGTAGTAGAACATCCTGGTATTGCCAAAATTACATAATATATAATATAACTGGAAAATACGCCCGCGTAGAAAAAGAAATACATAATAATGATAAAATAAAGGCGAAATACCGTAACGCGTATTGTTCTGAACGTTAATAATATCTGACATTTTCCATTTTTATAAAAGTTATTTATGGAATTGTTAAGTTTTATTCTTAAACTGTGCATTGAATGTGTACCTGACATCGTTTTATAAGGTTCTTAACTTAAAAGGGCTTAATAGATAATTAAATAATATTTAATGAACCTTAAGCATTTCTTTACTCAATTACATTAATTGCTTTTACTTTTTATTCATGAAATATTATACAACGTTAACCTAAATACGTTTGAATGTTTATTTTGTTGCTAATAAAATAAAGAATGAATTATAGTTTTAATCTTGAACTTAATTATTTTTCATTTTTCATTTCGTATTGAACAAAACAAAAAAATGGTTATAACATACAAGTATTAAACAAACTAACAGAGGCAGTAGTTGTATAACGGTGTAAATTTTCGCATTCATTTTCGTAACGATTACAAAGAATATTTTTTAAATTTTGTATCCGCTGAATTAGTATATTTTTTCCTGAAACAAACAACAAAATGACAAAATCGTGTCGTAACAAGCTTTCAAACGTTCAACATTGAAACGCTCTTCTGAAAACTAATCTAAACACAATTTATTATTGTAGGTACTCACATTATCCACTGTACTTTGTCTATCATAAGTCATAACTAATTACTTTATTTTTTATCGCATACATTTAAAATGAAAAATCACCGTGGTTACGAAATAGATTCATCCGTCAATAATGGCTATCGAAGTCTTTTTATTTTTTGTGAAAACGGTTACACGCCATTATTGACGATGTATTTACGTTCTACGTATTTTGTGAGTTTTTTTTTTTTTGCATACAATATTAACATGTTTACTTTGTATACAACATGTATGTTACACGCACATGAAAACAGTGCCCGATGAACATCATAATCACATACTGTTTTATAAATTTAATGATGTTGATATTATCTGAACATTTTGAGTGTAATAAAGGAAAATAGTGCGTGGTCCAATATCAAAATTGTTGATTGTATTACATTGAAAATTGTAAGATTAATTAATGTTATTACTATTCGTTTGAAAACTTCGTTAAAAATAATCGGTAAAATGTTACATAATTATGCGTTCGTCTTCTATGACCCAAATATCCACCTCGTCGAAATTTACGACGATTCGACATGGTACTTATTAAAAGTACTACGAAAACTGCAGTTGAAGTATTACGTTTGGTAAATGCGCATTATTTCCGGTGACCGAACAGCGAAAAAAAAACATAAACGAAACCACCGACACGAAATGAGACCGATATCATTTGGCGGCCATGTTTTTATGGGGGTCGCTGTTCATTTTCTCACCTTACGAGTTATAATTTAACATTAATTTTTGTTTTTATTTTTAAAATTGTACCATCCACAGAACGAAATGCACAAGTGAGAAGTGTAAGAAGCGATAAAATTCAGTAAAACCAACGTTATACTGTATGATATTGAGTGAAGTTTGAACGTGGTGCCACGGATAGAACTCCATGACGTGGAGTATTATATTTTATCTAAAGATAATTTTTTTTTTCGGCGTGGCTGACAGAAAGCGTACCGTCGCCCAAAGTTCAAGACGCACACTGAAGTGCGTTCTGTTTTTGACCCGAAACAAACAAATAATGAAACGACTGTAAACTTGTAGCGACAATTATAATATGTGAACACATTGTTATCTCGAAATACGGTCAGTCGGACTTGTCACGATTAAATACTGCGAACCTTTTATACGCTTGTGCAGCGCTCGTTATTTGTCATACGGTGAAAATTCAGTTTACAAGCATTATGCCGCATTCAAAAGTGTCGGTATTTGACCTTCCGTCATCATCCATCATCGAGACAATATCGTTAATATCGTCGAAATCATAGACAGAATCCGTTTGATCGCATATACGTTTTACCGTAACATGTATTTCTAATCAACTATTACCGTAGTAAATACCACGGTCGTTTTAGGTTAAAGGATTAGGCACGAATATACAGTCGGATCATTGATGTTTTCACACTTTGCGTATAACACATTTTAATTCGGTAGTTGCTAATGTATTGTTTGTTTTTTTGTCATACATTTATTTGATATGTACAAACAACTCAGAAGCCAATGGTTTCGCTCAAACACGATTACGCAAACAAAGCTTCAGTGTTTATTTTGGAAAAACGTGAAAAACGTAGTCAGGGACATTCAAATGCCATTTACGTGAAACATTTAAATTAGGGCCCTTAATCGTTTTTTTAACGGTATATTACTCGTTATTATACTTGAAATTATATAAAAAAGAAAAAACTTTTCACCGATTTAAATACCTACCCTAATTAAACAATAAATGTTAAATTGAACCATGTTTAAATTACGAGTGTGATATTGTATTTTGTGTCGTAACATAACACTTATAATAATTCGAACTCAACGTAGTTTTTTGTAGTCATAATTGAACGAGAAAAAAAGGTTTTCATGTTATAAGCATAACAGCACTACGTTATTGTAATTACAATTCTATAATATGATTTGCGTGTGATTTTATTTTCATGCACTCAAATAATATTATTTTTTTTTTTCATAATTATACATGTCTGTTTATGCAGTATTTAATTATTATATTATCATCATTTGCTATTTTTCAAAATAAAAAAAAGTCATAAATGAGGATTATTTTGTTATTTTATAACGTAAACTTTATACAACGAAAACTTAATGAGTGCGATTTCGTTCCACTTGACCTTTTATGGATAATTTTGTTTTGAGAGCTATTATTATTAACCTGCCGATAAAAAAATCGAAATACTTTTACATTTGAACTAAAGCCATGTAGAGATATATAAGTATTTAGTATGGTAAGTACCTAACAAAATATGTACTTGTGATTATAGAATTTCATTGAAAAAAAAATTAAAAACTATTCAAATTCAAAAAAAAAGTAATAATTTTATTGAGAAACAACATAATCGTACTTCTGTATTAGTGTAAAATATTAGAGTTGCTATTAACATGAGTATATTTATGAATTGAGTAGGTACCTACAACATTTTTCAGACCTACCGATTTCACGTTTATGTTTACAAAGCAACTAATAAAAACAAATAAATAAATAGTCTTTTGTCAACCAATTTTGTGTTATAATTATCATTATATACTTATAATCTTATCGTATTTATTCGTTTTTACTGAAAAATCGAATGAAATGGGGCGTAAAAAACTAAGGCTCATAATAACGTATCATTCGGTATTTTTACATGATGCCGAAAAGATTTCAAATATTTTTTTATCCTATACTTGCTGAGGTGCACAATGTTTTCTTTTTGTGTTGAGGAAAATGTATTTTAAAAAAGTTGTATAGGTAATTTAGTGATTTTGAAAATTCGTTATTGGCCACAGGTGGACACGATAAAAATGAAAGAAAATCTCAATATTTTAAGAGAAAATCTCATCAAATGTGCAATAAATATTGAACTTTTACAGTTAAATACATTTTAAACAGCACCTATAATTTTAAATTATTGTCAAAACCTAGTAGATAATGATTTTACAACATATTGTCAATTGGTTTCAACAGATTGAATACTAGATATGCATAGCTCATTGAGATGTATAGAACGTTTTAATTTGTGTTGTAACCAACATCAATAGGAAAAATAATAATGTTCAAAATTGAGAATATCTTTAAACACTTTAATAACACTAGGTATCTGTATGATAAAATCTTTGTTACCAATATCAAATAGCGGTCATACAAAGTGTGAAACTTTTATCTTCATTTATATTTTATAAACCTTTTTTCATATACAGCAAAAGCTCTATGTGCATATTATATAAGGGTTTGAAAAATGTTAAAATGAGAATTATTTCATAAAAACAACTCGTCTCATAAATTAATCAAAATAATAATTTATTTCCGGAGAACTTTTAAGTTAAAAAAAATATTTATAATAATTTTATATAACTCACGGTTATTATAAACGTCAATGACGAATTTTTCGACTGATTTATTATAGAAATGGTAAAAAATATTTAACGCAATAATCAGAATTAATTTCAAATAATATTCATGTGATATTTTTACTAACTGTAAAAATAGATTAAATTTATCATAAACATAGGTCCTATTACGTAAATTAAATAATACTATGATGCATTTCTAATATATTTATGCACATGATATTTTGTTTTAATGATAATTAATAAAATATATTATTATTAAAAACGTATTATACAAAAAATAACGAAGAAGAACTATTTAATTGTAAGTTTTGATAAACTGTATTCAGATAATGTGAAATGTATTTAATATGGTATATAATTTGTGGTTGTATTATGCATATATATATAAATTAAGTACCAGGAAGGCCGATCCCCGATCGTAAGATATCGTAGATCTCCGATCTATTTATTAGTAAATAAGGTGCGGTTATTTTACACTGTATTGTTTTTATGCAAAAAAAGTATGCTTATTTTTTTGTAAGTAGATTTTCGTTAATAAATAAAAAATGTTCAGAAAATTATAGCTTGCAAAAGTCACCCTTAATGTACAAACTTGATATGTTGTGTTTTGAAATTTTACTATTTTTCACTAATTTGTTTTCGGAAATAATATTTGAAAAATAAAACCTTAAAATGTCAAGCGAATTTTCGATCTTTGTATATTTACAAATTTATATTTTTTTAGGGTATTATGAAAAAAAATATCTTAAAGATTTTAAGGACGCTCTGGCCAATGAATTCCCCATAATTAATAAACCCATAATTGATGAACTGAAAGTTCAAAGCTTAAAGAATTTATTGGTACTTTTCGAATATGAGGTATACGTGGGAAATTTCGTGTAATTAAACTAAGAAAATTTTATAATTTATGATTTTAAAATAAATTTTTTTCCATAAAATAATTTGTAAACTGCATTTAATAAAAAATATTAATATTTACTTGATAAGTATATACACGGAAGTTTGAATTTGTTCTTTTTGCAGTAGTACTGTTTAATAAAATGTTTCATAAAATGTAAAATCAAAAGATATTTACCACTAAATTTGTCAATATTATTTAAAAAATTAATTTTTTGAATTTTTTAAAGTATTATTTGTATCATTTAAATAGTTAAATGTGCATTATTTTTTTTTATCACTCAACGACTGACCGTCGGACACGCTGGGGGTCCGATGCAGGGAGAACGCTACATGCAGGGAGAATCTAATTGTAGGTTACCAGAACCCAGAACGTCGCGTTGTCATCATCGCGGTCCCAAGAAAGGTTTTCCATTAGCAACATATAAAGATATGAACTATCACGTCACGCGACGGTGATATGGAAGGGGAAGTTTGGGTGGCCACGTCTAGCCGCCGTCCGTTGCCGTACCGTGAACCTCACCCACAGATACTTTTACTGTATAGAGATTTTTTATGAAAACTCATAGAAATAAAATTTTCTTGATATTTTGACTAAGTCCATTGGATTCCTGAGGTCGAAAACTCTTTATAAATGAAATATAAGAAAAACCGTTAGAGCCGTTTTCGAGATGATGCATGACTGGAAATAGGTAGGTACATACAATTCCTCGCTCGTTTTATAGTATATGATATTTTTATGAGATATACAAATTCATGGGTATTTTAGGTACTCCGTGTCTCGTAATTGCCATTTTATTATGATTGGAATGACGCAATATATTTCACAAGTGTCAATAACCGAGCATTGGAGTACGCCATAATAATATTATGTACATATACCTAAATTAGGTATACATAATATTATTATATTATGTACCTGTTATGGTATACCTGTTTCGTGAACTAACAAGACGTACGTTGGTGCGGATTTTGAAAATGTGTCGAAACGACGAATGACGATAATATGTAGCTGATCGAAACGGATTCCACTTGCAGTCGATTACGGCCGATTTCGGTGTAAAAACCTATTGTCAAACTGTCGTGTTTTCTCGTGTGTCACCGAAAAATAAAACACTCGCCCTCGAGTCCACCGAAACACAGCCCTGAATTCCTTCGGAGGGTATTGTATGCGCACCGCGCTCATCGCTCACCGGTCGAATTACGCATTCCGCGTACTCGATTGATTTTTATACCGTAAACTACACAAAGGTATGCACACGATGGCGAATTCTCAGAGCCACGGACAAGAGCGGTAAGGGTGCCAATTTCCGCGAGAATAATAGTAATAATAATAATAATAATAATAATAATAATAAAAAAATACATCCGTGTCTGAAAATAATAATTCACGGAACGCAAAATTATTTCTTCGTAAGCCACGTCGTACGGATACAATAATAATAATAATTATTATTATTATATTGTGCGCGCGTTACGATACATCGTAACGATATTATTTGCATACATTAAAATGTTATGCTATCTAATGTAAGGGGTCGTTTGTCATTTTAAACCATTAGTAATCAGAGCAAACTCGAACGATAACGTTGTACTGTTCTGGATTCCCGTAAACGTCATGGTGTGCGCTTTACGTTTGTTTCTTTTTCGGAAATGATTTTTATTTTCATCGGAACGACACTGAAATAATCAAAATAGTCGACCACATCATACCCAACGAACACTATATGCTCGATTGTAGCGCATAATAATAATAATAATAATAATAATATTATTATTATATCAGCCATCAAAGGCCAATTCGTGCATTAAATTATGAAGTTAGAGTGGGATTTATCAGTATACAACTAGATAAAAACAAAAGGAATTTATGAAACTGAAATTTATTCAGAGATTATTAAATTTTAAATAATGCGATTTAATATCAACGTTTTGTTTTAAAACGAAAACGTAGTGAATATTATTCTGTCACAGAACCATTGATAAAACACAATTTTTTTTTTTTTGCTTAATCGATAATAAAATGTTCGAATAGTCTTCAGTTCAAATACTGACACATAAAAACTTTTTTTCTCTCGTTCTCTCTGAGAAAATTCTATTATTTCAGAGCGGATAGCACTTTGTCACAATAAAGGTGGATGACTACACCCGTCGATCCCTAATATTTGTTCAGGTCTGATTGATGATAGGATTTTGAAATGTTGAAATGGTAGTTCAACGATCGTACTTTCAGAAACAAAATGTAACCGAAAAAAAAAAAGGGCAAAAGAGAACCAGCGAGGAGGGAAAAAAGTGAGTAGAAAAGTCTTGCGAAGTTACATTTAAGTACGTAAGGCAAAAGGTCTGCGTATAACAATGGGTTTTTCTACACACAAATTCAGTGAAAAGTTATCTATTAGAATAAGCACAACATTTGGGACCTAAAAACTTTTAATGACATCTTACTTTCTCGAGACTTCTAGCAAAAATATTTCAATTTCTAAATACGACGAGAGGAGACAACTCATAACAATGATATGCAAATAAACGATACAATTTTGACATCGTCGTTTTCAACAACTAATGTTTTGATTGGGATAAGCTCGTTTTCTAGCCGTAAATGAAAACGTCAAAAAAAATAAATAAAAAATTTTAACAATACAATTTATTTGGGAAATAATGGCAAACATAGAAAAACACGGAAAATACGTATAGGGATTGAATGTCAGACGTTTGTTTCTTTTCTCTTTGTACGGTACAATATATATATATATATATTGTAAATATAAACTGATGTGGACTTTTTTCATAAGCGTGGAGACAATGAAGAACAGTGACGTATTAGAAAAACTACTTAGAACCGGGTTCAATTTAATCGAAGGGAGGTAAAAGTTTTTTCGATTTCACCATGCATTTTAGATTCTGAGTGAAGCGAAGGATCTTATGGTTTTACAATGATGTTTATTTTTATTTTTTATTTTTTTTATTTTTTTTTTTTTGCTGTAAACACTTTTTCGTATAGAAATCCTTGTCCAAAAGTTTATACTCCAGCAACTTTTTAGATTCGAAATTGAACTGAGATGGTACTTTAAAGAGGTCATTTTTCCAAAATCTCCAGATTTTTTCCAGTAATCAAGAATAACGATCGAAAAACTGAGTAAAAACGGTAAAATCGGTAAAAATCCGCTTTAAACGAGATTTTCACTGTTCAGATTTTAGGTATTTAGTCATAAATCGAAAAGTATTGAAGCTAGAAACTTGAAAATTTTATCCAACATCAAATACATACTTTTTTATATTGGACAACATTTTCAGAACAATTATAGCACTTTTGACTTAAATATAGAACTTTTAATTTACCAAATTGTTTGAAAGTTTTTATGTAATATAATTTTAAATATTTGACAAAAAGTTCTGAAAATTTAATATGACCTACCTAATTATCCTAACAAAAATTCAAAAATCGTGACTCAGGATTTTTTTTTATACACACTTTAATAAATTGTTATACGTTTTTTTACGATATTGTCTGATTTCTTTTAAGTTTATTTCTAATGAGTTATAATTGTTATAACAATTGAAGTTTAAATGAGTTATATCTTATTGAATATTTTATGAGGGTTTAATTACAAAAAAACTCACCAAAAATTATACAAATAACCGCAAAATACGTAAACAGTATTTAAATAATAATATATATTATATTACACTGAAGCTTTGCTCAGAATCGTTTTATACTAAAGAAATGAGTCATCATTTCTTTAAAACTTAATACATTCATCACCAATATCTTTTTTTTTTTTTTTTTTTTTTATCACGCGTAAAGTAGTGTGCATGCCTTATGCGTAGCCGGGGATACAACGGCTGTTCAATGATTAAGTCTAAAAATAGCAATCTATTTTGAATTCAAAGATGTCAATCGATCGAATCAAGCGGGCGATACTGCGAGACATTTCAATTAGCGTTGCGGTCGCATTTGAAAACATCATAACTTTCATTGCACATTATCAACACGGGAAATCGTAGTCGTTAAACACCCTGTATTACGCAGCGCCGCGTTCAGATCAGGTCAATCAGACAATAAACCGATGACATTCATGCTTCATGTACTCAACATGGCCTGAATGTTTTGTAACGTGTTATGGTCATTAGATTTTGTTGTAATATTCGTGTAGTAAATACAATTTGGTCGGATTAACATGCAAAATACATCGTTCGTATAGACTTCATTATCACTAAAGTTTCATTCATTAGGAAAAACATCAAAAAAATGATCATAATCATAATTACACCACCCTATCGTTAAGCAACTTTGTATGACGATGATTTTGTTTACAACCGCTCAACGGATGATCTTCTTTATGATATGCGAAAATACCATAGAATATCTGCAATAATATGAATCAAATGATTATTTATTAACAAACGTTACCAAATTTATTTCAAATTTACGAGTTTCTTTCGGAGCCATTCGTGTAATTATATAGGATAACGCAAATATTTAAAAAAAACTGCGTTATGGTGTATACTGATTTCTTAAATAACTATTCGATTTGATTAATGAATACATTTCAAATAATCACAGAATTGCAAAATTATCACCATCATTGGTGATAGTTTTATTCAATAAAATCTGTTTGTCAAAATATAATATAGCGAAATTACGAAATGTACGGATTCAAAACAATTGTATATATTATTCACAAATTAAATCAATGCACATACGTTTTATATTGTGAGATTCATTTATTATTTTAGTATCATAAAAATGCACCGTTCAATGCTAAGAATTAATTTTACTTCAAAATCGATACATTTATTTTGTAATTAAATATAAATTTAAAAAAAAAATTTAACTAAAATTTGGAAAAATAATATGAACTTTAAACGGGTGTTCGACAATTGGGCTTCATTTCATTCTGCTGCTTTGTTTACAAAAATGTTTTATAATTGAAATACGGTAATGACATTTTTAAAGAGTACCGGCTATTAAGGTATGTATTTATACAACATATCTACTAGTTATATTATTTTATATCGTTGATGGACTTGCTGGCGTCGTATCGGTGGTAATCGCACATAAAGTTGAAATGTTTCTATATTTTTGCCAAACATATTTTACTCACTCATCGCAAACAGATTTAACTTATTTCGCCAAAGTAAATAAAATAATACTTATACTTACCCGTTTAAAATGAATAATTTTTGCCATATTTCGAATGCTAAATGTTGACAATTCATCGAGTATCATAATTATTGTTTGTCACCGAATAAATGATATTTAAAAACTTTAAATTGCAAGCTATACTATAAAGTATCAAATGCTAACTTATACCAAATCAATTTCCTGACATGTTTGATAAACTCTGACTACCACTCTACCAGACTAGATATTTCGAAATCGCCAATCGCGTGCAATAACAATAATATAATAATCAGAAATATACATACACCGTTAATTTCAACAGTTGCGGTGATACCACGGTATAGAAGATTACTATATTCTATACCGTGGTGATACCACCAACGCCCAGTGGCCTCCTTGGAAGCCATAGTATAATCTTAGATCATATACTAGTATATGATCTAAGAGTATAATCAAGCTATGTGAACTTACATTTTGTGGGTCAAATTGTCAAAATGACAGTTAGACACTGTTGATAAACAATTATTTCATGGAAGAAATACAAAAATGGATTTTGAGTATCACAAATATTCGAATTATCAAATATAATAAAACTGATTATACGATTATCAAAAAAATTCAATTTTTTTTTTATTCATGTCAAATAACTTTTTAAATATATATTTGGCATGATTGATGATATTTTTTTATCGAATCTTAGTGTAATTTACTACTTTTGTTGATGTGTGGCAAGTTTTTATGTTATTTTGTTAATTAAATATGATTTGTTGAAATGCATGGCCTCGTACGAGGCCAAGGAGACTGAAAGGGTCAAATATATTTCAGGGAATCAAGTTACATATATTTATACATATGCATTATATTAAGTATAATTTAAGTGAGTATATATTATATACCTGCATTGTCATGTTGAAAGTCGTCAATGAACATGTTATCGACCCTTAATATTTGAACGAATACATAAATATTATTTTATATTAACTATTGTTAATAAGTTATAATTTCGTATTTTAAGGAATTGGTATTAAATTTCCGATGGCTTGTAATACAGTGAGTGCGATTTAATGTGATCACTGGTTCATAGAATCAACCGTTTATTAGAATCGAAAATGAAAATCCCAAACCAAATTGTATGTTACTAATGTGAAATTGACCTTTTATTAGAATCACTAATTACCGGACAATTGAATCACTTTTATGAACAATGTTATCGTTTTTATGGTAATTTAGACTGATTAATTTTTATAAAACCCATTAAATCAAAAATTAAAAATAAATAATTGTATATGTTATATATTATTAAATATGTAATTATAAATACAAATGTTATTGAATTATGAAAAAAATGTTGTAAATGTTTTATAGAATCAACCGGTTAATAGAATCAAAATGACCTGTACCGAAGTGATCACATTAAGCGGAACCCACTATATGTTCATAATAAAGTACGCTTAGTGAAAAATAAACCTCCACTTATAATACGAAAATCTATGACAGTTTTTTTCCTACACTGAATCTCCGATGTAAAAGTTTTGAACATGCATAGTCAGTAAATAATCGGGTTTATGAACCAAAATTATTGATTGCGCGATAATAACATTTCGAGGATGAAATATATCCATTCGAACTCATGTGCGCATTTATTCAAAGTTAACGACCAATAACATTTCATTCACTATTCAGAGATATCGTTTAAGGGTCGTCTGCAAGCGGACCTTTTTTGTTAAGTTCAAAAAACGGGCGCTCGTAGCACTGTTATAGTGTAGCGAGTGTGTGCGTAAAGAAAATGATCACTAGTACCGATGTCAGTGAGTGTGAATGTGTGTTTGATATCCGTTAAGAATAAATGAAACATTATTATAAAGATGATATAACAAGTACGCATATATATTATTAATA
Source organism: Therioaphis trifolii (assembly GCA_027580255.1). Classification (NCBI taxonomy): domain Eukaryota; kingdom Metazoa; phylum Arthropoda; class Insecta; order Hemiptera; family Aphididae; genus Therioaphis; species Therioaphis trifolii. The sequence goes on along the minus strand of CM050404.1, from coordinate 81,724,087 downwards.
CTCAGTTGTCGAATATTTATTTACTAGATACTATGTTATAATTTTTATTTTTCACCGTTTAAACAAAAAAAACGAAAAAGTGAAAAAAAAAACGTCACCTGAATGCGTTTTCTTTGCCTTGGAAGCATCACAAAATAATATACCCTCACATGAGTAAAGTACCACACTCGTCAACAGCATAATATATCACGCGTTAACTTTAAATTAAAAAATTTGGATAAACCAAAAGGTTCTCCCCCCCTCCGATTTACCCACGTAATAAAACATACGATGAGTAGGGCTTGGATTTTGTAGCGAAATAAATCCTTAAAAAAGCATTTTAAGAAGCCAAAAAAAGCAAAAAGAAGCATTTATTAAATTCAATTCTAAAAAACAACTTTAATTAACATAAAATTAAATATTAAATATGAATTTACGACCATACATTTGGCCGAGTTACTTTCATTAAAATTCATCTTATTGGGCACTAAAATATTTGTATACATAAAAAAAGATCTTTTCACATCAACCAATGTAACCGGTGCATATTCCATATGAACTAAATCATTTAAATCATAATAGTCCACATCAATGTTAAGTGTAGTGCCATTAAGAAAACTATTGATTTTTTGAAGTTACCATCCATTTTTTGAAAAAACACGATTACACTTTTCTATAATAAATTTTACTACTTCACCATTAGCTCTTCTAACTTGTGTTTTTCTTCTAAAACAGAGCTCTATGTTTTACCAGAAGTCGCATAAAAAAAAAAAATAAATAAATAAATGCAATAACTTGAAATTAAAAAAAAACCTCTTTTATTCTAATTTTGTAATTGCATGTGGTATAAATCCAAAATTTGTTGTGATGTAGACGAGATTGTCTATATAATAATATAGTCCAAGTATATTAAACATAGAAATAAATTAAAATTTCAAGAAAAATATGTAAAAATTGAGAAAAAAGAACCAAATAGGAGAAAAGCAATAAAGAGCACGTTTTGTGGAAAAAAAAACAAAAAAAGCAAAATAAAGTTTACTTCATTGTAATCACAATGAGTCAAAACATATTTATATATAAGAATTATCTTTCCATCACAATCCCCTCAAAATAAGCATTTACTACAAAATCCGAGCACTAATGATGAGGTTTCGTTGGTGAACGATTATTCTCTTCAAAAAAATCAAAGTATTGTTCTACTTTAAAATATGAAATGACAATGCATTGTTAAAAATATGTGTACATAATAAGAAGAGTAAAAAAAAAAATAAAAAAAAAAAAATTAATAAACTCTAAGCTTATCATTAATATTGGGTTATTGAATCGGGTTTTTTTTTTATGAAAATCGTGTTTTTTGTATTTAGCATTATGAAATTATATACTTCATTAGTTATATTAAAATTGACATTTTATAATTAACTATATATGTATGCAATGATTTGTAATGTACGGATGACCAATCTCCTGTAGATGCATCTTGGTTGCATCAGTGACCTCACAGCAACCTATAGTTTATTTCATTGGTATAATTTTATAGAGTGTCATTTTTATTTCGTGAATCGTGAACCACATAACGTCAGACAAAATAATGAATTAATAATAGTTAATTATTGCCGACATACCCGACATATTGATCGGCACTCGGGTACAAAACGCGCTTGCATATATTGTAATAGGATTTGAGAATCGTTTCGTCACAATGGACTTAGTGCAATTCCGTTATTATTTTCACAACTCGAGAAAAAACATGATTTAATCGCCCTCGAATGCACATAAAACGGTGATGCGAAATGGGGTCAGACCAGCAGAGTATACCGTGTTCGACTGTCCGGGACGTTTTTTGGTCACCGTCATATTTTCCTGACTAAGCATAGATATTTCGGTGAAAATATGTAAAACAATCATTAAAATTATAAGTGTAATAGACTACGCTATAATAATTACTATTCCTCCACACGAACGAAACCGACTGTCTCAGGATAATCACAGGTCGACGTCAGAAGAGATAAGAAATAACATGATATTGATATGTAGAAGGTATACCCACGTATCGACGTTGTAAAAAATTCAGTTGTACACGTTATGCATAATAAATCATAACAATGATAGTATTATTATAATAACAGTTCGTGGAATCATTTCTATACGTTGATCATTATGAAATATTGTGTCCTACATATTACAAAATTCGACCACGTCGTGCACGTAACATGGTATTTTCAGTTTTTCCGTAATGAGGTAAACTTTTTTTCTTTTTTTTAAATTTTTATTTCGATAATTATTTAATTTTATTTATAAATAAAATATATGTTTTAGATAATTGACCATAAAATTTTCTTTTTGTGACCGAAATTTTAAGATACACAAATACCTATATAAAATGTAGAATAATGCAATGAATAAGCAAATGTAGGTATACTCTGCAATAATGTACGACCACCACTCCACTTAAATATTGTAGAGCTTATACCCATAATATCATTCAATAGAGAAAATTTCAAACACCAACAATCCCCCTATAAAAAATAAAATATAATTTATATTTTATTCGTATTAATAGGCAAAAAGTAGGAGTTTTCACTTAACGTAACTGAGAACAATATGAATGCACTTAGACAAAAAAAAACATAGTAAACGTTTGCTTTCATAAAAATAGTAATTTTAAATTGTTTAAAAAAAATAGTTAGAAAATTGAAGAGAAAAAACGATATTTATCTCTACACACACGTTGATCTACACCCTGTAAAATATTTTTTACAATATTTCCCAAGTGTGAATATTATTAACACGGCTCTATGAAGCATTACGATATTACAATATACGCTTTTTCATTTGTACATTCGCGTTTGTGGCACATTAAAAATTGATTGTATTTAACATTCAGTTATACAAAATGAACGGGGAAAATATTTTAAAATTCAAATGAATAAATTAACGTGTTTATGTTTTAACCGGGTAAATTCGTGTCCAGAGAGTCATAAAATGAAGGCGAATTATGGAAACAAATTTAATCTATTGGCAAAACTCCGCGCATTTTAAATTTTTTCTCCCCGCCGATCATGTTATTAATTTAGTTTTATTGCGTTATATTATTTCACGTTATGCACACAACGTGCGTTCGTTTTCGTGCTCACGCGCGTATGCGTATGCGGATTTCGCACGAAATCATTTTTGAAAATACGTTTCAACGTGGAAAAAAAATCGTCCTGGATGGTTGAAAAATGTCGTGATACAATAATCATCTGTAAACGGTCATTGTTGTTGGTGGTGGTATCGATACGACATAGTATAAAACGTATGGCCACGTCGTCGTAGTGGCTCTGCAACAGGGGTGGCGAACCTATGGCACGCGTGCCAAAAGTGGCACGTTGACGAAATTTCAATGGCACGTGGAAAACATTGAATTTATCGAAATTTTAATAAAAATAAAAATTTGAATCATACTATTCATGAAATCGTAGTTAAAATAAATACGAAAAAACAATTTTTTTCAGATTTTAATTATAATTATGTTCCTTTAGACATTTATGCTTTACTTATATAACAAATACAAATAAATCGTCTACGTATATGGAAAAATGGTGAAAAATGCAGACATCGAAATGTCGGAAGTCATGCAATCCGCTTACTTTTATTTTATTTTTTTCATTTTTTCTTGAAAGTTTATGATGTGTAGTGAATTTTTTCAAGTAAACGCAAAAACTACATGTTTTACCAAAATCAGAAATTTATATATTCTGTTATAAAATTGTTTACATGAAAAAAAGGAACAAAAGTGGGGGGGGGGCACGCGAACAGTTTTAGAAAACTTTGTGTGAAAAATTTTGACACTCGACTCGGAAAAGGTTCGCCACCCCTGCTCTACAATGTAGAGTCTACATCAGGGATGGCAAATAAGTGGCACACGTACCAAGGTTGGCACGCATGCGATTTTTGATGGCACTCGAAAAACTTTCATTTGTCCATATATATTTATAGATTTTTAAGTAAAGTGCAATAAATTGCATAATTTTTTTTTTTTTTTTTTTTTTATTTAGCTTTTAGTATAAACTATTTAGCTTGACAAATTAAATTAAATAACAATATATGTATACAGGTAATACAATTAGAGATTAATATATACAATGAAAATAATAATAATAATCATTATAAAAAAGAAAAAAAAAGAGAGAAATACATATAGAGGAAACAGTTATATAGACAGCCCAGTCTCCAAAATAAAATCTATTGTTTTGATGATCACCCCCTCAGCCCTGGAGTTCAGGAGGGAGAGGATATCGAAGGAAGTGCCCCGATTGCACATATTAATAATATATATTTCACAGTGACGTATTGTTATCTTATCTCTAGTATTATAAAATACAGTATATGGAAATAATATTCTAGATAATTTTTATTCCACCAAAATATTAGCAATTTCATTGCTAACAATTTTCTCCTCGACCTATGATTGCGAAAGTCTCTTTTCGGTATCAAATCATACACTTTCAAAGGCTAGAAACAGATTAACGGAGGAAGATTCGGCAGCATGCCTTGCAATGGTTACCAACATCATATGAACCAGACATAAAAAGCTTTCGACCAATATGAAGCAAAAGGTTTCTAACAAACAATAATAATAGTTTTACAATTGTTTTACATTAATTATTCCATTTTTACATAATTTTCTACATTATAATAATAAATGTCCATTTGTATTTTTCTGTGTTAGTAAAAATAATAATGGCACGGCTGAAATTTTTTTTTAAATTATTTCATACATTGGCACGTTGAAAAAATCCCATTTGCCATCCCTGGTCTACATAGTGATTCGGACTATTTCACAAATACAAAAACTTTTTTCTATTCATTATTATAACATTTTTTTTTTTTTTTTGTTAATTAATACTTGAACTACAGGGAAATTTCACATAAATATGTCTTAATATTTTTTTAAATAAAATTTAAAAATTGTAAATGTTATTTTACCGTTTAGTAAACAATAATCCAAGAAAACTATTTTGTGAAACGGATTTTTGGAAAGATATTGGTGTTTCAATCTCTAACAAAAATAATCCATTAATTTTTAAAATGTATCTAAGTTTGTGAAAAAATGAACAATAATATGCAATAAAATATATGTTTTACATTATTTAATTTTTGTGTATCACGATGAACTTATTGAAACTTGATTTATTCTAAGAATTTTGGTATCATTCGTAAATATTATCTTATTATGATTAATTAAAATGTATGTTTATCATCATTATCAATCACAGACAGATTAATCTAAATCACTTACGCTTGATAGAACGAAGTGATTTGTACAGTAATTTTAATCATTAAATTCGTATTTTCTAAAAGTTAAAAGATTCATAATAAATTAATGACCAAACTTTAATAAGATATTTTGATACCATAATTTGTCTAACAATCTGATTTGCAAAATTGCTAATTTGATTTTTTTTTTTTTTATTATATTTTTAATTTTAAAATTTGAGTTCCAAAAATCAAAAATATTTTAATACGATTTAGTTGAAGTACAGTACTATAATACATATTAAAAAACAAGTTAAAAATAATAATTAAAAAAAAAAAATGTTTTTATAGTTTTCAAATAGATCTGGTCTACTTCACAAAATAATTCTACGTTTTACAAATTACCGCGTTAACAGACAATATGGTTATGTTGCCCGGACATTGTAAACCTGACCGCGATAATTCAAAGAACGTACTCAAAATGTCTTAAAAGTATTTTTTAACAATTTATTTACCTTTAATGATTTTATAATTACATTGAATTACGATAAGTTCAATGAACCGTAGCAAATCGTTGATATTGCATTGTAATTTATTTTAATTGTGATATTATCCTGCTGTGTTTTATTCGTTCGTGACGTAATTTATTGAATCGAAATTCATCAAACTTCGATAAATGAAAAAAAAAAACATTTCCTTGAATTCAAGACATGTTCTTTGGTAACTTTTGATTGGCCTTCGACTTCGACTAGATGCTACTGGACTGTATTTTAATTTGTGAAGAAAAGTATTATTTGTTTTATTCCATGATTTTTTCCAATTATTATCAACTTTATATTCCATAAGTGCTAGGAAAAGTTTATAAAAGACTTTTAAAATAGTGCATGTACAACGGGGCGTTTAAAAAATATCATACAAAACACTAAAACTTGTCTCAACTTGTAAATACAAATTAAAACTTATCAGGTATTTAGAATTAGATGGAATTCAATATAAATTAAAAATACTGTTTGAGTTCTATTTAATTGAATGTATTTATTAAATAATATATTAGTATTAAATTAATATTCCAAATGACACTAAAATAATTGTTGTTTACATTTTTGGTATTTCGAATTCTCCGTGAGGTCGTATCATGTTATGCGTATTTTGTTTCATATTAATTTAAACGGTCAATTTTTGATTTTCATTTTCAAAATAAACAACTCAACAATTTTTTATAAAAGACAAATTTCATATAATTTTTTTTGTCTAAATAGTTTTTCATTTTTTTTTTTTTTTTTTTTTTTTTTTTTTTAACAGCAAACTATATTAATTTCGAGTGACACTAATACAATGAATGAAAATAGTTTCTTTTTCAATTTTGATTTTGTTATTTGTTTGATAATTTTAGAAACATAGTTATTAAAAACTGAAATGTATACAGTATTTGAATAATAATTAAAAATTAAAATATTGTAATTAAAAAAAAAAAAACTTTATATTTCACAATAATTCGAGCCTTAATGGGTTAAAGAGAATAAGCGTCATTTAGACAAATGTCCAGAAGCAGAAAAAACGTTTTAAAAATTTAATTTTTTAAGTACTATAATGAAAACTTTCAGAACGAAAATGACCCAACTTTTATGATGAAGCAACTTACAACTTTTAATCGTCGATACAACTGATTTTCTATCATTTTTTTTTTTTTTTTATGTAGAAACGTTAGCTTGGGCAAAAAGCGTTACTCACGCCCTTTAGCTTATTAGAGCTCGATATATTTTTATGATAGAAATAGTTGGACGTTTAAGAAAACTCAAAAACCGAAAAACAACAGAGTTATAAATCGGTGAAAATGTTCACGGTCCATAAAAACGTAGATCCATGATGGCTTAAAATCAATAATTATAACACAAACAAAACAAAAAGAATAAAAACAGTAATCACCTGAGAAAATAGTTACGCGCGTTAAACGGGATCGCTTGTCATTAATACGTTTGACGTTGTATTTTGCCGACGCGAACGCGCGAGTTCATCAATGAGGTCGGCGAAACAAAAACGCGAAACGCCACCGACGATATCGGGCAACGGACAACAATCGTAACGCATCACTCGTCTTGGCACGACTCAGTGGCGCGCCGCCGTGTCATTAATTATTATTCGTATCTTGGAGCCGTGTACGACGTGTGTACAATACTCACGCGCTTAATACTGTGTACGATTACACGACGTGTCGCTGTGTTGCACGTGAAAAACGATTCCGACCGGAGTTCGGTTGCACGCCCCGTCGACATCGGTGTTGTTTCCGCAGTGTAGGTCACTTCGTTTGTTTTATTATTATTATTATTATTTTTTTTTTTTTTACCAAAATAGAAGCCATTTTGCGTATCACCCGACTGCACTTTGAAATATTCGATTTAAACGTTCTTTAAAAGGTGTTAAAAATGATTCGTTTTCGGTGAAATTCATAACATTTAGGCATTTTCAATCTACCTCAGAACTACTATTCTTCAAATCTCACTGTTTAATAAATCAAAAAAAATCTAATTTCAAAGTTGGTTTTCGAGTTTCCGAGAAAAATTGAAGACATAAAAATACTGTCTCTTGACTATGGTGAAAATGTAGGTAATTACAACATTTTTATCTTTGGCGGTATATTTTTTTAGTGAACTGTTTTTATATTTTAAACGGAAACACGTAACTCCTGATCACAAAGGTCATTCATGTGGTTCAGGTGGGTTAGACGTGTGTTAGCTTATACATAAAAACCTAGCCCTAAAATATCTCGAGTCGTGTCTAGTTTTGTTGATTTGTAGTCGATGATACAAAGACTGGTCTGCTTTTTGATATCTCGTCTTAAGTCTATAGTGATATGAAAATACAAAATACGTGCACAACTCGCGTTTATAATTTAAATTAAACCAATCTTCTAAAAAAACAATTTCTCATGAGTTTATATTTGTATATGGTTTTGAATTAACAAAATTATGAGGTCACGATGACAACTAGTGAGCGGATAGAATATTGAGTCAACGGGTGTTGAGCTGACGGTACATTAAGCCGACTCGCAAAGTTAAAAATACGTATTTTACAAGGATTTATTTTAATTAATTTTTTCAGACATGTTATTAATTATTTTAAAACATTAAATAAACACATTATTAATTATACCAGTAAAATAATGTAGACTTAGATTAATTCAACCATTTCTTTTTTCTGACGACGACGGTACGAACATGACAAACGCGATTTAATGGGTATTGTTTATCTTGGTATATAACGACAACGATACGATAACAATACGATACAGGAAAACTAGGTGCTTGTTCAATATATTTTATTTAAAATAATTTATTTCATTAAGATTACTCTATACCATAGGTTCCCAACCTTTTTGACTCTGCGGACCACTTGGAGAACTTTCAATATGTCACGGACCACCTCAATTTTAGTCTTTATTTTTCTTATTGACAAGAATGAATTTGTTTTACATATTTTAGAATTTAGGTCATGACTTGACAATTAAATTCATCAATATCAAGCTTATAATAATTTTTATGCTTGATAAATTTTGAATAAAAGTTTAAAATTATTAACATTTGATGCAAATTTCTATTATGAAAAAACCTGTACATCATAGTATAATATTTATTATAGGTAAACTAAGTTGTCGAAAACATGACTAAATAACTAATGCGATTTCTCGAAGCTTAGGGTACGCAATAGTGTATATCGCTTTTTAATATAATAATATATCGATTTTTTACACCAAAACTCTTCGATAGTCATGCAAGATTCAAACGTATCCTTACAGTTTTGATCGTTTTGCTATTCTATCAAATCTTCCTGGTTATCATCACGTACCTCATCGACTTTAACAATAAAAGTGTTTCGAATCATATCTCGGATACTTTTCGTTTCGGAACCATTATATTCTGGGAAATACCGATTAAATTCATCTTTAAGCTTTTGCAAGTGATGTCAAACGTTTTGTTGGACCTTAACTGTGAGGTCCCCCCCCAAAAAAAAAAAATGAAATATTTTTAAATTTTGTAAGTATGGCTCACGGACCACTACACAATATCTCGCGGACCACCAGTGGTCTTTGGACCATAGGTTGGGAACTTCTGCTCTATACACATCAAACGAGGTGTACATAAAGCTTAATACGTATACCTAATATCGTACCCTTGTCGCAGTTTAATACCTGCGGGCCAACATAAAGAAATAACACGATTTAATAGTATTCCGTACTGTCACCCTGTTAAGCTTTTGGATTACCTTCCAATAACCTTTATTATATATTTGTGTTATTATTCCCATAATTCGTGGATGACTCGTTCGAAATCTTTCTTAAACCAGCAATCGAGAAACGCTGGAGTACATGACGCGAACGTCATGAATACCTTCTGTGATCACGGGACCGCTATGGTGAAAAATTATGGTATCGTTTAAATGAAAAATTCAACGGCTATAAAACAATAACTGTTTTAAGAAAGGCGCCGCAATCGTAAAACTAACAATATTGTGGAAATATGGTTGGCCCGAATGCAAGTAAAGTTATCGGAATTATTAGTTACGTTATGAAAAGATAAAAAGTTTGATGAGAAAATATTTAAAAAATCGACTCGGATGATTTTACAATAGTCAAATGAAATTCCGGCTGAGACGTTACATTACTTTGTCATGAAATATAAAAAAAATCAATAAACGAGTCAGGGAAATAAGTAAATTAATTTTTATCGGATGAAAACCCGTCATAAGCACTTATTATCGTGTTTATAGTGATTTACCAAAGTAAAATTTGAATGTTTTTGAATTCCGCGTAAATTTTTATGATACAAAGTCATTAATTTACTTATTTTATGATGTTTGAAGAATTTGGGTGAAAAATACTAAAATGCCATCGGATGAGTAATTAAAATATGCATATTAAAATTTGCTTATATATAACCCCTTTACGACTAGAATTTCATTATTAACTATTGATGTGTTTGTGGATGATGCTGGTGATATGAACATTTTAATAATTTTTCATTTGAAATTAAGTTATGAACAATAAAATACGAAACGATTGAAGAACTTGAAATCATAATTACATTACATTTAGTTATCATGCATAATATAGTGTGTGTCTGTCCGTTCGAGTTACACACTTGATAATTTAAGCGTTGTAATACCTGGTATAAAAGTATAACATATATTTATTTATATAGTTTACTATATTTAAATAATAAAATGATTTCGATTTTAACTTTATATTATAATAAAATGATGCAAAAGAATATTATTTATATTATTTGTAGGGCAATTAATTTACTAAAATTATTTACTGATCGGTAAAATTATCATTATTCTTATAATTTCCCATGTACTATCCCATGTGTCTTAGGAACACATATCTTATCAAAATTAATAAAAATATAGTAGATAAGAATCCACTTTGACGAGGCTACTTAAATTTAATATTAATTTAAGTGTTATTCTAAAAAAAAACACATGTGTTCAAATTATTTTATTGTTATTTTGTTTAAAAAGTAAGACAATATTATAAATTTACAACTATCCTCAAATGCATTTTCAAACTATTCAGCCCACAAAATAATAATAACTATTTAATTAGGTAAAACTAATAGAGTTATAAGTAACTATACTATGAGATTCGATTTTCTATTTTTTGTTTTACGAAAAAAAAATTGCGTTTAATTATAACTATTGAAATATAAAAATAGTTATTAATTGTAAGGAATATAAATAACTGACTTGAATAAAACTTCTGAAATAAAGTTTACGGCTGTACAAAGAAAAAAAATGAATAAATAAGTAATATCGATGACAACAAATCCAATTAAAAATAGATAAATGATTTTTTTTTTTTTTTTTGAAATTCACATTTGAGACTAACATTTGTAAAAGAATTTGTAATAATATAAAAACATATTTTTTTAATACCAATGTACGATTTCGGAAACATTGGCACGACAATTTGTCCGGGAATTTAATCATCACGATGGAAAAAAAATAACGCAGACGATCGTTGAGACGATTTGTTTTGAGAGTTTTGGACATTGTGAACAATCAGACTTCTTATCCCCAGATATCTAGTCGGGAATTTGACGGTTATCCAAACGAATCGATAATGCAGTCGGAAAGTAAATTGACATACGCGAAAAACCGATTAGACCAACAATGGATTATGGATGGTGAGAAGAATAACAGAGGTATAAAAATAAGTTAAAGGATGGAGTGGTAAACTTTCAATAACCTAACACTCAAATAAAAAAAAATTATATATGTGTTATGTGTGTGTGTGTGTGTGTGTGTGTGTGTGTGTGTGTGTGGTGTGTGTGTGTGTATGTTTGTGTAAGACTCTTTTTCGATTGTAAAAGTACTAATTTTTATATAATTAAAAAGGAAAAATATCCTACCTTTCTTCTTTTAAAAGTCATAATTATTTACAAGCGGCCACGATTAATTTAATGAAAGAAGGACTAAAACGAAGTGTATACTGGGGTGATATTTTTCTATAGTGGTTTAAAGTGGGGGGGGTGGTTGGAAGTCGACTTAATCCCTTTGAACTGTTTTTTGTCATTAAATTAGTTAATTGGTATCTTTGATAATTTTTCATTACAAAATTATTAAGCACTAACAAAATACATCAACTTTGATATATAACAATTGAAAAGCAAAATTATTAGTGTCTTCATTTTAAGGGTAAAATCTCTTTGAATTATGTCTGTGAAATTTGTATTCAGTCATATATTTCCCCTTAAATGATTTTCAGTCATACAATTTTCTTATGGTAACTACTTAATTATTTAATTCTTAAAATATTATAATTATAATTCAGTGCTAACGGAAACAGAAAGACGAGCAGTGTATTGTATCACCACCACCATTTTGTCCGGTTCTAGTAGTCTATTCACTCATAATGTGTGTAAATAATAATACATAAATGTGTGTGTATATATATATATTATTGTTTTATTTGATTATTTTTAATTAGATATAATACATGCTAAAGAAATCAAATTGTGCTTTACAAAAATAATATGTAGTGGAAAAAATCACATTGTACAATAATTGAGCAATTATATTTTTTTTCGACATGAATTATGTTACTAATAAGTTCAAAAATGATTAATTTTTGAGAATATCACGAATAAACATCATTGTCAAAATCAATTTGGTTTAAATTAATGATTGTATTCGATTAAATGGCTAGTTTTGTAAGAGTGAAATTCGTTAGTATTCGATTTATAAAAACATAATGTGACAAAAATATGGGTTTAAATGTTTTTGATGTTTGAAATGATTTTTAAGACATATGAATCCAATTAGTTTAATTGTACAGAGATGGAAATGAGTCGTACAGAACTTGACACCTTCAGGCGGTTTTCAAATGAACAACGGACACCACCCTACGATTTTCCATGGAAAAGACATACTCCAGTCAAACATGTTGGTTAGAAATAGAAGTTGAAATATTATAAAATGGTAGTGTGATTTTGAAATTTTTTTTTAGATTTTCTAGAGCCCGTGAGCAAGTTGTCTGGAGCTTATAAAACGGAAATAGAATTTTTGGAGAACAATTTTTCAGAAGTATTGCCAACAATTTTACACAAAGCTGCGAATAAACGTGTTAAGGACCCTGTTCACTATACTGTCATTTATTTAATGAAATATAAACTAGAAAAGATGATGGAAACGCACAATGTATGACCGTATTACATGTCGACAACAGTGACGAAAATACACAGAATCGAGACACACACATATCTACATTTCTTTCTACCGAACTAATATATTCTTTAGAATTTAATTGCTTTGAAAAGGCCAGTGTTGTGCATTATCTAGATAAAATTGAATCATCTTTTTATCTTATCTAGATAAAAATTGTTTTGAGTATCTGTTCATATTATCTAGATAAATAAATTGGTTATCTGACAATAATCATCTAGATAATTATTCAGTCAATGATTTAAAAAAAAATTTTGACACAAAATAAAATTAAAACGCGCTCTGTAAACTCTATTTAACTGGAGTATCGTATAGTTTTTAATAATAATAATATTTACAAAATAATCACGATGATAAAAACTATAGTTTACGCTGAGTACAAATATTGATTGGTTGCCCGATAAAATGCGTGGTCGACGGTAGCATCGTCATTGTGGGAAATACATTTTCAGCGAAAAATAATTTACATGTTGACATTAACATACATTATTGTGTTATATTGACTATACGTTTTATGTAGATATGATTCCGTACAAAACAGAACCCGCTGTTTTTTTCTACTAATATCACGCATAGTGATCACTTAGTAGCATTGAGATGTTAATTTATAATTTATTATTTTATTAATTCGAAATGGATAAAGTTATAACATCTTCTAGTCCACTGAAAAGAAATCTTGAGAACAATGAATTTGAAACCGACATTCCTGGGCCATCTAAATGCAAACGCGAACTAGATATTCAAGACGTATTGTCTAAAATTAATGCATGTAACCAAAATTTGGTTATTTAATGTGATTGCTATCCTTGGGTAGTTGGGCCTACAATATTAAATTTTAATTGTCTGTTTTTTTGTCTGGATAAAAGTGGTTAACTTTTATCTATTATCTAGATAAATAAAAATGTAATCTTATTTATATAGTTTATGGGTTATCTTTGTACAACACTGGAAAAAGCTCACTCATATCGCAAAAACTGTGATTTTCTTAAGTTTAATAAATATCACGGTTGATATCAATAATATTGGATAATCATTGATTGTTTTTTCAAGGTTTTGATGATGAGATAATTTCGACCTTCAATAATTGCCGCTGCCCACGGCCTCTCATTGTCTTGCACATAGGTACTGATGTAGCTATTAATGATCGAATTATTTTTAGATTTTAATTGAAGTGAACGTTATAATGGTTTTACAATGATCATTTTCTTTTTATGTCTATTATTAAGTTTTCGGAGTGTAAAAGTAGTTCAAAACTAAAGCTGTATCGCTTCTGTATATTACCTATATCAGACATTTTATTACATTAAAAAGGTTTTTTTTGAAACTTCTTTAAACATTTTCCCAAATTCTGAAAAGTACTCCAAGTACTAAACATTTTGTGTTACTAAAATATTCACTCACGATATTTAATATGTTTTTTCACCTTTGTCAAAAATTCCATAAAAAATTGAATGAAGGAATTATGTTAAATGTGATTTTATACTTTGAATAACAGCTCAAATGAACAAAAAATAAATAAATAATAATAATAATAATAATAATTAAATAGCCTATTTAAGAAAAGCACCAAGTAGAAAATCCGTTAAATATTCATTTTTTTGTTCGTTTTTGTTATCTAATTTCTGTAACATTATTTAAGAGTAAAATCATTTTATGATGTGAGTTTAAACACACACACACATACACACAAGTTGATTTCAACATTTTTGACTTTTGTATTATTTTAGTACATTTACGGCCTCCAAATAGTTGTAAAGCAGTGATTCTATATATCTCGTAATAACTATGCCATATTTTAAGTTTAAATTAAACCGGTACACTCATCATATATTTAGACGTAAAAAAGTTTTTCTATGCATCATGCCCCACGGCTGAATCGTCCAGTTATGTACATCTGTGGATTCCTTAAATTTGACTTACGGCTTTCTAAGAACCATTAATGAGAAACCACTATTGTAAAATATAAATGATATTTAGTAAAATGATCGAGTTTTTAGTACTATTTGTTTTTCTAGTCACAATTAAATAATTTAAATCAATTTAATACAAATTCAATTTACAAACATTTTGTCACTTCACTAGATTTTTCAGTATTTTTTTTTTTGCTCGTAAATGAATCAAACATTTTAAACGATGATTCCTTTGAAATATAATTTTTGATCCACAGTGTAGATATTTGAAATTGTTTTCCTTTACTATTAACTATAATTAAGTAATTTAATATGAGGACATTGATGATCGAAAAAATATCGCATGATAATAATTGTTATTTTTCCCTTCACTAAGAATTGATAAGCAGATTTCAGTATACTAAAAAAAGGCATATTTGCATATTCATTCGTACATCGCTCTTTAAATTTAATATTCTGACCATGGATGGTATTTTTTCATTGCGAAAATAATAAGTTTCATAATTTGAACATGGTCAATGTAGAGGCCCTCCTCCGAATTTTTTTCTCGTTACGGTCTTGGTTTTGTTGTAAACTTACTTTGGAAAACTAATATTATTTCAGGCTTTAAAATTATGAAACTCTAAGGGCAATGAATTGTCTGTAAAACTAAACTTATATTAATGTGAATAAATGTAGAGCTTTTAAGAATGCAATGAATTATCATTGATGTCAAATCTTAAATAATACCACATTATGACATCAAAAAATGTTAATCATATTAATAGTCCACCAAAAACGCTTTACTCGTACCCCCGATATGATATTAAAGGACCGAAGTGACAAAGTGCAAAATTCCACCCTCATAATCTTATTGATTTTAGCTTTTCCTTTTTATTTTTGGTTCAAATACTACATCATTAAAGAAACACGTAAAACTGGGTGAGAGGAATTAAGATACCAGCAGTATATTTTAAAATGTTTAAAACGCATGTAATTTTGATTGGAGTTTGAAGTTATATCGACTAAAGTCACAATTGTATTTTCATTTTTTCAACTCATTATCCTACAAAATAAATCTACCATACGTACATGCACTGTTGTATGGATGTATGATTGTTGATTTTTTAGAAATGTATACATAAATATTTTACCATTTACTGAGACATTTGACAGACAATCTCTAGTTATTACTTTATTTCCTTATTTGCATATGTTTATTATTATTTTAGATTCTGAGTGAAGCGAAGGATCTAATGGTTTTACAATGATGTTTATTTATTTTTTTTTTTTTTTCTGTAAACACTTTTTCGTATAGAAATCCTTGTCCAAAAGTTTCGTCAAGCAACTTTTTAGATTTGAAATTGAACTGAGATGATACTTTTGAGAGGTCATTTTTCCAAAATCTCCATAGTTTTTCCAGTAATCAAGAATAACGATCGAAAAACTGAGTAAAAACGGTAAAAGTCCGCCGTAAACGAGATTTTCACTGTTCAGATTTTAGGTATTTAGTCATAAATCGAAAAGTATTGAAGCTAGAAACTAGAAAATTTTATCCAATATCAAATACATACTTTTTTTTATATTGGATAACATTTTCAGAACTATTATAGCACTTTTGACTTAAATATAGAACTTTTAATTTACCAAATTGTTTGAAAGTTTGTATGTAATATAATTTTAAATATTTGACAAAAAGTTCTGAAAATTTAATATGACCTTACTCATATACCTACCTAATTATCCTAACAAAAATTCAAAAATCGTGAGTCAGGATTTTTTTTTATACACACTTTAATAAATTATTATAACTCACCAAAAATTATACAAATAACCGTAAAATACGTAAACAGCATTTAAATAATAATATATTATATTACACTGAAGCTTTGCTCAGAATCGTTTTATACTAAAGAAATGAGTCATCATTTCTTTAAAACTTAATACATTCATCACCAATATCTTGTCCGAGGACCGAAGGGACGAAGGACGAACTTGTACCACCATCATCTCACTTACCAGCTTTTTAATCATTATTTACAAAATTTTCCTGTCAATAAATAATACATAAATGTGATAGGTGTGAAGTCACGAATCGTATTTATAATAATTTTGTATCGAAGTAAAACATTATGAAATCAAATGTGCGTTGAAATAATTGTAAATACTTATACACAGGTTTCTCGTATAATACAGCATTCAGTATAATATTTGAAATAGAAACGTTTTAGAAAATAATGATCGTGTTTTTATGCATTTTTCGCTAAAAGAAAAAAACTTCATACATTTAAAGAAATATACATACGATTTCTTGCCTGTTTAATTGCAAATAACATAACAGAGTATGTACGATTAAGAAAAAGTATATTTGTAAATTATGATCAATGCCAATATGAAATGTTTATTCATGTAAAAAAATTTTGTTTTGGTGTGTGTTGAAACGTAATACTGGACCTCAAGAGATCCTGTACATCAGCATACAATCCGGAACCACTTTCACATTACTTTGATATGCAGCCAAGTGTATTAAACATTGTTATTTGAAGAAAATAAATAACGCGAACGATAAATTTATGAATAATGACGTAGTTTAAGTGCAGTATTGATATATTAACATACCCAAGTACAATGTGTATTATGCCTCCGTAGATTTTATGTTTTGACGTGATAATACTGAAACGATTTTAATGTTAGTTCCAAAACGCAGTGCGTGATTCAGTAAATTGTATTACCAATATACTCGTAATATATAATATAGCATATATCGTTTTTAGATAAAATACATCTAATGAACGTTTTATTATAAATTCCATATAATAATAGTATTATTTATAAACTATAATTTTTATTTTTATTTTTTTTTGTATTGTTTTTTTTTGTTAAATATGTACATATATATATATATATATATATATGTATATATATATATATATATATATATATATATATATATATATATATATATTTTATGCATTTATAATGAATTGTCATCAGAAATATATATTATGCTGTAATTTATCTTTAATTTTTTTTTTTCAAAATTATAATATCTGTTGTCAATAACATCCGTTGTTCTTACGATTGAATAACTATTCCAACTTTATGCAATTTAATTATTATTGTTTACAACATCTGTATAATATAATGTATAAATGAAAATGTTCAATTCACTCACTCACTAACCAACGATCTGACCAAACGGCTAGACCTAGACATTTGACAATTTAGTAGTTTATATTTATAATGGAGTTAAGGTGAAAATATGAAAAAGATTTACCGAAGTAGTTCCCCTCAGGGAGTGAATAGGAGGTCACCATGCTTTTATCAATTGCTTCGGAACTTAGAATGTTTTCAATTTCATTTTGATTTCCATTGGTTGCATATTAAAATACTTGAACACCTATGTTTTATATCATACCAAAACATATATTTTAGAATTTCAAAAGAGGTTAAAAGTTGTTTCAACATCCGAATTTTGCACATAATTATGTTCTTTATAAAATAATATGTAATTATTAATAGTATTAATGAACGTTCAGGACTTATTATACTAAAAATTACGATAGCAATCGCTAAAATATGAAAAAAAAACCGTTGATAAATGTATCGACAATTTTAAAATTATTCATCTTAATAACTTGAAGCAAATTAATATCTTCATTATATTATTGATTCAGGCGCTGTTTAAAAACTACAATGTCATTTCAAATCGATGAAAAGAAGAATTATATTTATTGATACTAACGTTTTGCAACGATCCATGTTTGAAAAAAATCATTCATTAAAAAAAATATATATATGATAATAATAATAAACCCATAGGTTTGGAACACTAAACAACTCGGTTCTTTGCTGAATCATTCGGTGTAGGGATATGTCAAAATTGTAATAATAAAGAATGAAAAAAGAAATAATTAGGGCTGGGGTTTTCGTAAAAATATATGACAATAATTCAAAATGAGAAAACAAAATGACATGATCGTCGACTGAACGAATTCTACGTAAAAACACGATTTCATTAGGAGCGACGGGGGAAGTTCGATCATGCTTTCAAGGTTATTTTAATAAATGCGTTGCAAGTTTTGCTTTCGATGTGATATCGCGTAGTCAACGAGCCCGTATTTGCCACCTCTCTCATCTTCCTCTTTCCGGAAGACAGCCAATTGGATAGTTCAAAAACACCGTTTCACAATGCGTGTTTGATTTATTATGATTGCGGAATCTTAGATAAAAGTCATCGTCCTGCCAGTACTGCACTGGTCGCATCTCATTTTACACGTATCATTTTTTAAATATATTATAATTGGAACGCAATTTACATACAACCTATTTGAACACATTTATATTTGGTGTGCAGTTTACGTATACCTGAGTTCAAAATTATAAAGCTATTTATAATTGCATTTTAAATAATAAATTCTTAATTACACTAAACATTAACATCAAAAAAGTATTAAAATTTTTAGGTATAATATTCATTTTTTGGTTTTCAGTTAATAAATGTTACATTTTAATTTTATGTCATTTTATTTTTAAACATAAGCTGAGTTTCAGTAGCCAAGGTAACTTAAGCATTAAATAATAGATTAGAAAAACACGGGTTGCATTAAGAACTGCACTATTTGCACACAGGTGAGGTAATAAATAAAGAAATACAAATATGTGGTTCATTTAGTTAAAATGCCAAATATCTACTTAATCAATCATAATTAATCAATCATAATTAATTAAAAATAACAATTGTAGTGTACAAGATAAAAATTAGGATTTAGCATCAATTTTCCAAACTGCACGGAAAATAGTTTTATTTGTGTTTTGTTCAATAAATAATATTATTTTCGCTATCGCTTTTCCGCCATTAAATCACAGTGCATCATCTTTTCTCAACTCAGAAAATACAAAACACTGCAAATTAAAATAAATGATCTCCAAATCGCAACCTCTAAGACTATCAAGATTTTAGGCATCATATTCGACAGCAAAAATACTTGGTGCACACACCTAAGAGAATTACGAAAAGTGTCCGCTATAAGAATTAACACCCTCAAGGCACTTGCACATACCTCATGGGGAGCTAACTCACTTTCCCTCAAACAGATCTACAAATCCCTCATACTTTCCAAGCTCGAATACGGTTCCTTCCTCTTCATAAATGCCAAACTATCACATCTTAAAACCATTGAAACGATACACAATTCCGGATTAAGGCTAGTTTCTGGAGCATTCAGATCAAGTCCCACCTCCAGCTTATATAACATCACCAATACTCCTCCAATACACCTAATAAGAAAAAAAAATACTATGCTCTTTTATATAAGGCTAATCCAAAATAATCTCAAGACACACCGAATCATCAATGACGAATTTCTACATATATCCATCGACCCATCTGGGGTCATTAAACACGAAAACCTCATAGTCCCCCCATGGATCTTAAACATAGATGTAAATCTTTCAATATCAGATCTACCCAAAAGCAAAACTCTACCAAAAACGTATAACAGTGAACTGCAATCATTGCTCGAAGACTACAAAGAATACACAATTTTTTTCACAGATGGGTCAAAAACGGACAAAGGAGTAGGAGCCTCTGTGATATACAATGAGAATAAAATAATGATCAAGATTCCTAACTCATGTACAATTTTCTCCGCTGAAGCCATCGCAATTTCTCACTCACTCGATATCATTAAAAAAAAAAAAATAACTAAATCCATCATACTCAGCGACTCTCTAAGCACCTTAACCAACATCCAAAACTATCTTCAACCTAACGACATTAGCAGAAAGATTCAAAATCAAATATCGTTTTTAGAACTCCAATCTCAATCAATCACCATGATTTGGATCCCAAGCCACGTTGGAATTCAAGGAAATGAATTAGCAGACACATACGCCAAACAAGCCATTACTTCTCCTGATACAAATCAAATTAATATACATACCCTACAAGACAGCAAAAACATAATTAACAATTTTATAACAAATCAATGGCAACAGTTATGGCAAATAATGCACACTAAACTTAACGAGATAACACCCTCGATATATCCATGGCCAGTTACATCTTTACCTCGTAGGCAGGAAGTAATCCTCAACAGATTAAGAATTGGCCACACATGGTTGACCCACGGACACCTCATGAACAGAACGGATCCTGCCCTATGCCCCACCTGTGGAGTAACTCTCACAGTCAAACATATAATTTGCAACTGCCTAAAATACAGAGATATCAAGGACAGTCTAGAAATATCCGACAACCTCCAGCAAGCACTAAGTCCAGACCCAGAAAATTTTTACAAAATTTTTAAGTTTTTAAAATTAACAAAAATATACAATTTAATTTAATATAACTCTTTGTGTATTCAATTGTACCTCCCTCCAATATGTAAACATAACTTTAGATTAAAAGCCAATAACCATTGTTGTTGTGGCTTCATGAATAAAAAAAAAAAAAAAAAAAAAAAAAAAAAAAATTATTTTCCACCAAAAAAAATACTTGAAATTAAGGGTTTTCAACTCAAAAATTGTTCAATGGCAAGGCCCTACTCTCATAGATTATAAAAATTATTTACAAGCCAAATAGCATTAGCTGGGTCAACTGGTTGTTAATTAATTAATTTTAATTGTTAAAACATAATGAAATACAATGGTTCCATAGATAATATTAACAAATCCAATGACTTTTTTTCGTAATTTGTTTTCGTAATGAAATGATTAGGTTATTCAGTTTATCGACTTTCATAATGTTATAATGAAAAATGTGTGATGAAAATAAAACATTAATAAATGTATTATTTATTATAGTTAAAATCAATAAATAAAACCAATCAATTCGTGATTTGGACAAATTTAGTATTATTGTTACTATGTCTTACATGGTGTTTATTATATAAGTGTATGATTAAAATGCTTAACAGAAATATCACATTTAAAATATTTTTTTCATATTTTAAAATGAAAAAAAAATGTAATATTCAAAAGGAATCGCTGTATAATATGGGTGTTTAAAAGTCTGGCATTTGTATCCAAAGAACTAAAATGTTATCAACTAAACAAATTTAGATATATTGATGTAATATAATATAAATGACATGTGAAATAATTTTAAAATGTACATTATGCCATTAATTTACAACAAGTTTCACAATGGCGTGTCTTATTCTAAACACGAGACCTATGCCGTTCCTAGTAATGTAATAAATCGAAAACTTCTATATGATGATGTTTAAGGAAAAGTTAAAAAAAATATTTTACCAAAGAATTTCAATAGTTTGATATTTTTTGTGGTTAATGAAAATTTTAATAGACCTAAACCAATTTTAAGTATGATAGAAGGTAAACGTAAAAATACGAAAAAGTAAGCAAGCTTAATGGTGACTTGACTTGTTTTTTTTTTTTTTTTTTTAATTGTGTCGTTTTTAGGTATTAGTTGAATTTTAAGAACGCATTAACTCCCTATTTGAAAGCCAAGGAATTTAAAATGACATATTTCATATCTTGATATAACCCAGTTGTCATATTCCAGATCACTATTGTGTTTTATTTAAGATAAAACATTTACTAGATTTTGAGATGAAACAAACTGTTTCGATATTGCATTTTAATCTGTCATTCAATATTTCAGAATGAGACTAATGTTTTATTCCAAATAGTTCTTTTTTTTTTAATATTTAAGAGTTTTTTCTTGAAAATAGATAGTTTTAAATTATATTTATCATTGATTATGTGTATCTTATGATAATTTAATTAATTTCATAAATAATTTATAAAAAAAAAAAAACACATGCATCATAATAATATTTTTTATGACTATGGAATCTTCAAACTCTATATTGTTTGAAATTGAGCTGCATGTATTTTTGAAAATCTTATAAAAAATAATCCCCTATATTTTACATAAGTTAAGAGTAGTTTTATGGTGAACCTCAGGATCGTTTTTTGTTTCTCGTTAAAGACTCAAAAAAACATTTATAAAATGATATTTCGTTGATATACTAATTATCGTATAGACAAGTATCACATAAGTACAATAGACGTTTTTTCTTCGATCAAAATCAAATGATGATTACTTCAATATTATCATAACTGCCGTAAAATTCAAACATTCATGTCAATGGAAACAATACATATTATTCAGACGAGAGCTCTGTGATCACATCGGTATATGAAAAAAAAAAACGTAACTTTAAAATCAAAATATATCACATCCTTAGATCTTTTTTATTACAAAAATCACTCTTATCATTCACAAAGTCTGCTTCTACGTCATTGTTAATATTATCGTACATTTTTAAAAGAAAATTACAATCTATATTGTGTTTGAGTCATTTGAGTCAAAACCATTAAAGTCTCTATGACATGATGGATCTTATATTTTTTTTATTGATACTAACGTTTTGCAACGATCCATGTTTGAACAAAATTCACTCATTAAAAAAAAAAAAAAAAAAAAATAATAATAATAATAATAATAAACCCATTGGTTTGGAACATTAAACAACCCGGTTCTTTGCTGAATCATTCGGTGTAGGGATATGTCAAAATTGTAATAATAAAGAATGAAAAAAGAAATAATTAGGGCTGGGGTTTTCATAAAAACATATGACAATAATTCAAAATGAGAAAACAAAATGAAATGATAGTCGACTGAATGAATTCTACGTAAAAACACGATTTCATTAGGAGTGACGGGGGAAGTTCGATCATGCTTTCAAGGTTATTTTAATAAATGCGTTGCAAGTTTTGCTTTCGATGTGATATCGCGTAGTCAACGAGCCCGTATTTGCCACCTCTCTCATCTTCCTCTTCCCGGAAGACAGCCAATTGGATAGTTCAAAAACACCATTTCACAATGCGTGTTTGTTTTATTATCAGTGTTGGGAAATATCTAGATAAATTTATCTAGATAACAATTATTTATCTTTTATCTTATTTAGATAAATTTAATTTCAGTTATCTTTACCTTTATCTAGATAAAATTGTAGTTATCTATGAGTACCTATTTAGATACGTAATTTATTTAAATGGCCTGAAAAAAAAGTGAATTTAAAATATATTATTTTATTAATTTTTTTTTTTTTAAATTAATCGAAAAGATTACTGAGAAAAACTCGTGTGGAGGCCCAGGAAAGGAGATTATAATATGTACTATCGTGAAAGTGAAGAAGCCATACGCAACAATTCGTTAAAAAATGCAGAAATGTAGTATTATTTTAATTTAAAGTCAGAGAATGATTTGTCATATTTTATGAAGTTAATTCAAAAAAGTACATTTTTTTTCAAATGTTTTAAATCATGTATTTTAATTTTTTTAACTTATACATGTAGGATGTAGATCCGGAATTTTTTTCAAAATTAAACATGAAATTATCACAAATTTATCTAGATAAAAATGTTCTTATTTTTATCTTTATCCAGATAACATTTATTATAGTTATCTTTATCTGTATCTAGATAAAAATGTTTAAAATCATCTTTATCCTTATCTAGATAAATTATTAGTCATCTATTCCCAACAGTGTTTATTATGATTGCGGAATCTTAGATAAAAGTCATCGTCCTGCGAGTACTGCACTGGTCGACCAACAAACACACCACGCTGGTAGTAATGTCTCTTAGTAATGGAGTATTTTTACCGTAGGGAGGTCTCGAATTTGCATCGAAATCCAAAAGTGCAAATCGCCTGATTATATTGACAGTCCGGAAACGCGAAATTTATATTGCGTTTGTGTTCGTTGAGACGGAATAATATTGCGAAATTCAATGTCGTCATTCGGCACAATTTATTACACCCATATGAACTTTCGGCTTGAAATTTGACACTCGTCATTTTCAATTGTCATACACTACGTATTTTTGTTTGAAAAATGAAAATGATAGAGTTCAGTAGTTGTGTGTGCATTTTATCGTTTTATCGACAGTAGTAAATCGAAATGAATGAATTAAAATTTAAAATGTTTTTTTTTATTAATCATAAAGTAAAAAATTCAATTTATTTCCTTTAAATTTAAAATTATTTTGGTTTTTATAGAATAAATTATATACAAATAATACATTCTATTAATAAATAAGTCTAATTCGTTTGGACTTATGAGTTGTTTAGAGGGTATTTACTTAGTGTTAGTGTGTGTGTGTGTGTGTGTGTGTGTGTGTGTGTGTGTGTGTGTGTGTGTGTGTGTGTGTGTGTGTGTGATCACGTCGTGCGGTGTCACTGTTCTTTACAAGCACAATCCAGGAGCGTTTCTGCGATAGTATTAATACAAATCAAACGGATCAATGTTTCAAACAGAGCGGCACCACACCCGTCCCTAATTCCGATTTAAATAATTTCACCATGCGAACAGACGGTTAGGTTACCCGGGAAAACAAGCATTTGCGTATTTGTCAAAAATTTAAAACATCTGAGTGTAAAAACAAATCCGATAGAATAACAAAACACACGAAAATAACTAAGAAATTCAACACCTATCAAAAATCTTCATAAAGACATAATAAATTGACATACATGTTTTTTACAAACTTAGTAGAATGTTCATGAATCCGTATGTTTAACTTATGTATATTTTTAAAATTCAGCAAACTAAAATACATAAATTATTGTGCACCCGTAGCGTGAAGCAAAATCCACTAGTGACTAATTACAATCACCATAAAAAAAAAAAACTTAACCTGGTGAATAATAACATCCTAAACCTTTTTAAGAAATTATAAAGTTATTTTTTTTTTTTTGTACCATTTCATTAAAGTGCAGTGTTTACAAAAATCAATGTATTTTTTATCGTTTTCTTCGACAACGGTGTTTCACAGTTACGTGGAAATTCACACAACTTTTATAAAGCTATAAAATTGAAACGATATCATTATACAACTACTGATAATGCATATTTTTATCAATTATGAATCGATAATATCACATGTCTTAAGGCAAGGATTATTTCAAGTTTTAAACGCTTATCCACTTGCTAACAATTATCACACCATGGTAAGATGAGGTAAAACGATACGAATAGAGATTATATATTGAATCGTAGTCTTAACAATCCCGTACTTGTAAAATTCAGATGGCAAAACTTCACCCATCCGTCACGTGTGGATATATTCTCAGAAATAAAACAACACGAACATTAAAAGGCATAAAACTGATCGAAAACCATACGCAATAGAACATTATAAATTAAGAGATATGAAAGAAAAAATACTATGAACTCGACCTGACCGGAACGTGTCGTCAAACACGTTTAAACAGGGTGAAATGTTTGTAACGTTGACTGACTTTAGGGTGATCACATACATGATCTTATTAAAAAAAAAAAAAAAAAACGCGAAAATTATTCACGAGTTCTTAGTATGTAAATTAAGATTGTGTATTTGGATATATTTGTTTCAGATGGAACATCATTTTTGAGCAAAAATATTACCAGTTTTTCGAGTGTACTAGATTCAATACATTATCTTATCTATGTCTAAGACGATAAAATTAATACAATAGATTAATCTTAGATAGTGATTACAGATGTCGTTATGAATTCGATTAGGTTTTTGTAGAAAAAAAACCGACGATATTGACATTTTTAGATCCCATTTAAAATAAATGGGCATGTGTACACAAAAATGAATTTGTGTTTGTGATATTTATTTGTTCAGCTCACACATAAACTTCTGCATAATATTATGTACTAATTTAGAAAATCATTTTTACGTGACATAATATTCGTTACATATTTTGTCACAATGAAACAGAAACGATTCAGCTATCATATTTCTCAAACTTTTTCGTTTAAATTGTAATAAGAAATATTCAAAAATTGAAAAAAAAAACTATAGAATATTTTTGACTGTGAAATTAAAATGAAGAACGGGATGTAAAGTAATACCATTGTATACCCGGTTATCGACAAAATGATTTCAAAATAATAATCATAATAATAAAACGTAAGACGAGAACATTTAGGTTTTGCGAAAAAAAGAATGATTTTGTTGTATACCTTGGGCTCATTTATCTCAGCAATTATTTCGTAATTTCCTTACACACAAATTTATCAAACTACAATAATGCTAATTTGGTGAACCTAAAACTTTTGACCATTACACATAGAAAAATATTTTTCTACCTTTCGAACTCTATTTTTTTATTTTTTATATATTGTTATTAGGGCGCGGATTTGTATGTAATAAAAAAGTCAAAATATGTAAATATTTGATATGTTGTTATATTTACCAAAATATGTATTGAAAATTCATTAAATATTTAACAACAAAAAATGTTTATTTTTTATTAATTTTGAATCATTTAAAAAAAATAATATTGACAAATAATTCTGTTATATAACATATTTTTTTTTGTAAATTAATTTATTCATCTTCATTGCAATCGTATTCGAAACAGTTTGAAACAACGTACATTTAAAGATTTTCAAATTTAAACGTGTGGCAGTTAGGTCTTAAAATTGATTTGTATCGGCTGAAAGAGCGTTCCATGTCAACCGAGGTTAATGGGGCATATATTTCATATTTGATATATCAGATGGTGCAAATTCAATATCCATTGATGGGTTTTCGTTTGTATTTAGAAGAATATTTCTAATAGTTCATATGTTTTGTATAACGACATGTTTAGATAGTACGTCATTTAATTTATTTTTTATTATCACTCCAGATTCTCCTTGGACTTCATTTAGTGTATTTTCTGCATTTTCCACTATTTCTAGGCTTTCAATTATTGTAAGATTCGATGTTTCTAATTTTTTTATGACTTCAACCGAAAAACTAAAATTTGCTAAAATATATGCTAAATTATACTTGTTAGTTATGATTTGCTTTTATATTTATAAATAAGTTATATAATAATAAAGAGATATTTAAAAATATGTATTTACATAAAAATCCGCGCCCTAATTATTATATACCTACAAAACAGTGTAAAATATAAGTTAGAAAACGTACATGAATATATAGACAAGATAAGTATTTAAATTAAATTTGTTATTTTTTCCACAGAACATATTATGACAACCAGACACTATAATTATACATCACAGGCATGCATAATAAGTAGCCCGGAAAAAGTGTCACATACCTACTTCACCCTAATAATAATAATAATATAAGTATGCAAAAACAGAACATATGATATTTTATAAAGGTATTTTTTATTTAAAATATATTTTCAATTTGTTCGACTCAGATTGTAGCCGGTGATACTTTCATAATATTTCACGCCTATTATTGGTAATACACAACACTATTATTTATATTCCATATTAAATTAAATTTTACATACAGTTGTATAGTTTTCGATTAATACTAGCACACATTTAACGTTTAACGTTTATTATTCATCTATGTATTTCCAAGGATAATAATAAAATACTAAATTTCAATTAATAAACATCGAAAAAAAACTTAAACTCAATCGCTTAAACATGGAAGTTATAAGTTTAGCATTCAATTACAAAATGCAGCATGTGATTGAGTGACAAATATAGTTCTGGCTCAGTCCGAACATTTGAGTAAAATTTGAAAATTCTCTGTACGTTTCCCAAGCGTATGTATTCACATTAACTAACTACAGAAGTACAATTTACAATCATAAATTAATTTGCATAGAAAACAATTGATCTCTTAAAATATTACATTTATGTGACACTATTGGGAGTCTTCATAAATTGAACATTGAGTACCATGCGTTAATAATAAAAATAAAATGTTAAATACAATCTTATTATATTATAAATTAATCATAGAATAAACCATAGATAAAAAACATGTTTCTCATATAATTATGTGATAAATATAAATAATGATAAATATTTTTTCCTGTAAGCTGATTTTTATTACCATGTCTAACAGGGCACTCAAACTTGTCTTCCATTACTTTCAATCTATGATCTGAACTAAACTATGTCACTACAAATTGTCAAAATCAAATTATAACACCATGTATTCCACAAATATATTTAATTACCAACTGTTCTAGAAGGTTTCGTATGCAAATCATCTACGCAACAGAACCATCATAATTTAAACTGTGGTTAATTTATACTCTTGAAATTTATTTGATGAATTAAGTTTCTGCAATTAATTTGGAAACGGTTGCTGAAATGTTGTTATTTATTATTTATCCCACTTGTGTGTAGATAAAATAAATCAAAACACGAGTACAACATAGATTTTATTTAGTTGTAATAAAAATAAAATGACAGACAATGGACATTGTAATGTGTACCGATTTTACTAATATGGACATTTGATTAATAGCACATGGTCTGATAATTCAATGGTAACGGTAAACTTGTGACCACAGAATCAATGTTTTATGAACAAAAAAGTAAACCATCATCTAATAAGTCGAATATCTAGTACAACTATATAAGCGCACAAGCTAAATGTGATTTATCAGAAAGATTTTATTTACAGTATTTACTTGAACCGATTCTATACTGAAAACAGAACAATAGTAGCTAAAAATAAAAAAGTAATTACAAAATTAACAAATACTTAATAGAGCATGTGACATAATAAGTAATAAAGACACAGGAACTTCATATAAATTGAATCATTGAAGATTAAAAATCAATCATATAAATCATGAAAAATCATAGCGATCAAATAATATTTTTTATTTATGAATATAAAGGAACACACAAAAAAAAAAAAAAAAAATTATAAAATCAAATATCTACCTTAAAAATGTTTCAATTATTCACTACTTAATCCAAATATTCAAATGTTTAAAAAAAAAAAAAAAATGTAGATAAGAGTAAACAAAGTGCAATTTCTAGAACAGATAAAATATTTGATAAAATGAACCTATATCCATAACTTTGAACACACACACACACACACACACACACACACACACACACACACACACACACACACACACACACACACACACACATTATAGGAAAGGGTTTAAATCCGTAGATAGAAAATCAAAAAAAAAAAAAATGAAAAAACAATCGGAAATGCTAAATGTGTTATCGAATAAATAATTTTACAAATTCGTATCATCAGTAAAATGTATTAAGTAAAACACACTTAAATAAAAAGTTCTGGTTGTGTTTGAGTCAATTGTTGAAACACGTTGATTATTCTCCGTTTTCACCGTGCGGTAATAGCAATAAAAACATCCATATAGTTCACGGTGTAGTTATTTATAAAATAAAAAAAAATATTTATATATATACTAAACTTTATAAATGACTTTAGAATAAAATACTTAAAACTTTAAATTAGAAACTACAGATTAAACACGAATTTCCTCGAGGAAACTCTAAAGATCGATCGTATCTAATTTTACGCCATTAACGGCGGCCGTACAACCTTACTCGTCACGTTGTATTTATTGATGATACACGGCTATGAGGAAGTGGGTAATCCACAACGTATAGTAACATACGAATTTTATTATATTTCCGACATTTGGTATGTACACTGAACACCCATGTGCATTACGACGATACACAAAATACATTACTCGGTTGTTCACTATAAGGTTTAATAAAATCGAATAATAATATTTGAATCCAACAGTAAGAAGTTTTCAATGGTGAAACCGAGACAGAGAGGTAGAGAGAGAGAAAAGCCACGCCATAGGCATTTGTTGCATTATTTTGTTTGTTTTTAAACCCCCACTTTTATTGTGAATTTCGTTTTAGATTCTTGAAAAAATTAGAAAAATCGGTTATTGAATTTCACGGCTAGTATCTATCACAGATATTTAACTCAACTATTTAGTCAAATTTTGCATTTAATAAATAAATCGTTTTTATTCTCAATTTAATTTAAATTATTATTGACACGTAGAAAAATAATTAAGTGTTACTTATTTTAATTCAATAAAGTGTTATTCAACCAACATTTTTATTTGCCACGTGTGCGTGAAATACGTTTGTAGTAATTTTTTTCTTTTTTTTTTACATAAAAGTTCGATACTTAATATTATTTAAAAAAATAAATATTAATCAAAGTAGACAAATGAATGTTTACATGGTGAATACGGCTTTGGTCAGGCTAATACCAGTTACGATCGACTCAAATTTGTCTATAAAATGTTCCATGTCTATAGTTCCGAAATGAATGTGGCTTACCTGCGTATACATGAAGTTTGTTTCTGACCATAATCTCTTCAGCAGTCAGTGATTTTCTTGAAGAATATGCTATGACGTTTAGTTCTTTTTATGAAAAAAACAGTGTTGGAAAAATACAGAAATGTTTTTATTCCTAAAACGTAGGCCTTAAGGCACTCGTTTTGTACGTAAATACGTTATATTATCTACACTCATATTCTTCCCCCTATTTTCAAGATATTTGTCAAATGTAGAAATTTTTAATCTCCATTATTGTATTTAAATGACCACACTAAAAATGTTTGTAGAACACTTTGGTATAATAACCCTGAATATATTCATAAGTGATTCGGCACGAATTTAAATACAATGCGGTCGCTATGTATTTAAAAATTTTCAAAGTATCAAAAAGAAAAAATTTGTTTTACAAAAAAAAAAAAAAAGAAACGAAATTTGAAATGGAAGTAAAAATGAATGCCGTTTCTGATAATGAAGTTGCGTTTAATGAAATAAAATGCATTGGAACTGAAACTTTATTATGTTTGTTACTATAACATAAATTATTTAAATTTTAATTCAAATGAACATGTACATCACAACCTATTTAATTTAAACTGGCCAACGTTATCGGAGGAAACAGTTATAATGTACGTAGGCACGATACGAATAATTTAAGTTTATGCACGATGAATATTTTTATAAATGTTTAAATCGTAATTTTAGTTTTAATATATAACTGTATGTTACAATATAAATCGTAAATGTAATTAAATATATTATTCGTTATTTGCATTATTATTTGAGTACTGACCTCGATCTATTGTTTTGTTTCACTTTTTAAATGAACCATTTATTTGAGAAACGACGTAAGTCACAAAATATCACAAATGTTGATAATGTGTGGAATGAGTTATCAAATGATAGACAGATCATGTGTGAACATTTGTAAAATAAATATTCAATTTTAAGACGGTGGCACCACTGTAAATAATCAGTATAGAAGAGAAACAACGTAAGTCCTGGACTTATATGGAGTTTTACCAGAGGATTTACCAGTGGAAAACGACTGACGTGGTTCTGGATGAATATAAAAACCCCAATTGTTAATAATGTAATAGAAATTGTTTTAAAATAAATTCGATAAAATAAAATGTATAATATTATAATATACCAATAAAATGAATTTGTTGCAGTAATTTTATGTCTTTTTATTAATGAAAATTAATGAAAATTATATTTTAATAATAATATTTTTTAGTCGTATACGCTTATTTGAGTATAAACGTAAGTCCAACATGAACCTATGGTAATTCAGTCAAGTATTTACACCACAAAGAATCGTTTATTGTAGAAACAATGTAAGTCCACCAAATTCGAATGGATCCCACTTCCCCCCCAATGGGCCAAATTTAGTTTTTTTTTTTTTTTTTTAATGTGTATCTCGAGGAGTTCTTGGAATTAGGCCTCACGGTTTATCCTAGTTTTCTCTTATTTTCTACGGATCACCTTTTTGTGACTTACGTCGTTTCTCAAATAAATGGTTCAAATGTGAAATCATCATTTCTTTGTCGTTCCTTAAATTTTTTAATTTTATACAATTAGTTTCCTTTGTATAAAATCAGATTTTTATTTAAATTTTTCAAAATTAATAACAGTATGTGAAAACTTTATTTTATAACAAATAATATACGACGATATGATATTGAAAACCATGTTAAATCGTCATATATATATATTTATATATTCACATGAAATTCGCTAACTCATATTGTAGGCGGTGATTCATATCGAAAATATCCTATAATATTCAGAAATTAAGTGTTATTATATCCAATAGTATTATGGAATCGAAATTAATAAACATAAAGGTCTAGTCACGAGTGATTGACTAACATATTAAATGCTCAAAACAATTATTATAATATCAAATGTAACGTCAAACAATTCCAATTCATTAACAATGATTTTCATTTATTTATCTAGTACAAAAGCAATCAAAATGCGCATTCAGAAAATGAACTACGTACATACTTAATTACATACGAAATATACTCAAATAGATACTATTTGACAGATTCCATAATGGGATATTTTAAAGGTTAATGACATTGTAACTTCCTGAAGTAAAAATAAATTTATTTTTAAATAACTTCTGCAGAATTATTTGATGTACGAATTGTAAATTATAAAACATCGAATTAAATCGGGATGGGCTTAAAACCAAATTCATAGCCAATAGTCGTATAAAATTTATTTATAATTTCTATAATATTATCCTAGTGTTGGTAAACAAAGACGGACAGTATTACTCTGTGATTATACTCTTACTATTGTCACTATGCTCTCAACGTGTTTGTCAACGTTTCAAAATACTATAAAAACGGTACAGTGATGACGTGAAATTAATAGATATCTTGTTTTTCTTTTCTTTTTTTTTTTTAATTCATTTAAGACATCACGATGGCTGTCTCCGGTTCGGGAATTTCGCGGTTAGGAGCAAATCAATCCGGTCACCCCCAAGAATGTGCGCCACTTCTTGTCGGCGTATACATATAAACATGAAAAAAAAAATCACAACCTTCTCTATAAATTTCACAGTATACGATTTACCATCAGTAAAACGTTTTGCCAGTCCATCGAGTTCACAAATCTTATACAAATTCTGTCCCGACTCCGTTGAAACGGATACGTTTTTTTCTCTTGTAACGTATATTTAAATCTTGGCCCGGCTATTGACGCCAAAAAAAAGTATATATATATATATATATTGGATTTCCATTTACCATTACGAAAACGGATTGTACGCGCGTGCTAGCACGGAAAAACGCTTTAGTGATTTATTTCATCTGTTGACCTCTCGTTTGCATAAATTAAAAAAAAAAAAAAAAAACAATTCAAATATCACTTAGACCTTGTTATTATTTTAGGGTATTCAAATTCAATCAGCCTCAGATTTTAATTCCATCCCCACATCAAACCAAAACTAACCATTATTGAATTCAAACGCCATTTTATGTAGTCAGTATAGTATCAATAATACTGTGTAATGATACAAATGTCGACCAATTCATTTTAAACGCACTGTATCGTATCCAATATGCTGTACTCGACAAAATGTTTGCAAGAATTAACTTAAATAAAAAATTGTTTTTAATACCATTTCGAAGACATCAATATTTTTCGATTTTCCAGATCATGATTCGTTATTTTCTACATGTGGTCCTCACGAAATTTATTGAAAATGCCAACGTTGAGTTTCAATATTATTTTTAGGCCATCTTTATTGTGTTACCAGAATTAATATTGGATTAAAATGTAATGATATTATTTTATTGTTTTTTGCACATATGAAACTAAAAATAAGTGTATTAAGAGGAAATTGTGAGAAAAAATTACGAATCAATAATCAGATAATAAAAAAAAAATACACATACACACATGTATAATTAAAATTATGATAAATCAATTAATGAAATCACAAAATTAAAAAAATATATATATTTTTATAATATTATAAGAGTTGTTTAATTCTGCGTGTATCAGATTATCAAATGACTGTCTTTCAAGTGATTTCTATCCGTACTTTTAGCTTTTTTCTCTTAAATGTTAGCTTTCTACGAGTAGTTATATTTATATATGATGGCGTGAAAAGTGTTGTTATAACTACATAACAATACGGGATATATATTTTATCAAATGACTCCATGTACGTAAGATGGAAAATGTATTTTTATGTTAGAAAATTTGTAATTTTTGGTTATGCAATATGTAATTACTATACAAGCTTCTTCGTGTGAATTTTAAACCATATTTACATTTCATATTTACATTCATATTGATTGGTTTCCGAAATTTGTATTCATACGTATCTGTTTGTATTGTCCAAATTACGATGAAATACAGCATAACTTGTTTTATTATTTAGGAAATTTTTTTTCACCTGGGATTTGAAAATGTCCCTGATTTTTATTCACAGTAGTTTTCATTTTTTCGAAACTCAACTAGTTTGTAGTAAAATGATTATTTGAGATTTATTCGTAAACGTTTCTGGAAAACAGTGATTTATCGTCGGTATCGAATTAAAATTAATATCACCATAAGGTCGCCTACACCTAAAACCACTGTGTAGCCAGATGGACGAAATTTCACCACAATTACCTTGTCGGCTTTTTTGCCTTTAAATAAACGATATAAATATTATAATGTACTAATGTCTGATATGTTATAATACTGAATTATAAATTATTTTTAGTGATTTGAAGATCTTAATGTAATGCAGTTGATACCGTAAGTTTTCAGCTAAAGTCTAAGGAATAGCTACGATTATACACGTTCTTTACTAACCAAGCACGTAAAAATATTTATATTTTAATGAAATTATCAGCTTTTGCACTTTATTATTTTGAACTCAATTAAATAGCAGGTTTTTAATGCCAAGTTTTAAAGATAGATGTATGAGTAATAATATAGTGTCATCGTTTACTTTGTGAATTACTGATTTTAGCTCAAAAATCAAAATTGTAGAAATATTTTGAAAAAAAAAAGATAAATGTAATCATCGCCGAGTTTCATAAAAATGAATTAAATTCGAATATATTTATATAATAATTTTTCCGCATTGACTTCCAATGGTTCTTTTGATTTTCCACCTCAAAGTTACGACGACCACGTATAACTTGCTCGACATCCGTACCCTAGTTACACCCGGGGAACGGGCTTATTTCATACGACAACGCTGACGGCGAATTTTAATCAACTGTGTCAATGCGCCGGAAGTAGGACGGTTTTAATTATTTATAACAGATCTATACAAGGACTGCGCACGACCCGCTGCCACCAGTGGCTCTCTTCTAAACGTGATTATGATTGTAATCATTCGAATGGTTTTTAACGCGCCCATGGTGGAAGAGGTTAGTTGCAGTAGTCGCAGCGTGCAGACGGTTTGATTAAAGGAGCAATAACACTGCTGCAAAAAGTCAAAGTGGGACGCGTCGTCGACAGGGAGACGACGGCGTTGGATTAATTTCGTCTCTTTCAGCGCACCATTGTTCCGTTTCATTCGCGTGACAACAAAGTACGTCATTCTATATACACGTACAATTTTTTTTTTTTTTTTTTTGTTTTTTTTTCAATTTTAATGAAAACAGAACCTACCCAAGATTGACAGAAAGTATATTCATTTTTTTTTTTTTTTTTTTTTTTTTTTTTTTTTTTAATTTGAATTTTATAGTTTTAAGTGAATTCTCATTTTTATTATAATCGAGTTCCAATGGCAAATAATAATTCATTTTATGTCAATCACCACGATAATCGATACCTGGAAAATCACCGCACTTTATAAATCCACTTCGGGTTTGTACCCGGTATGGCTCCCGAGGACTGTGACATATTGTTATTTTGAAATATGATAAAACAATAGCGATATGTGGATTAGTTTAATCGTCTCGTCGTCTCGACATATATCTGTTATCTGTTTCACTCTGTATGCACTACTTAGTAAAAATATTATTCTATTCATACAATGAGATATAGCGTATATTAAATATTTTATTTTCAACAAGGGTTCGGCTGCCAATGAAAACAAATAATGTTTGATCTCATGGCAAATAAACAAACGTGGAATAAGAAACATGTTTGTGTGTCATATTATTATGCAAATACGTGATTATTTCGATTCGTATTGAATTGAGTGTACACAATGTAGAGATCTCTATGAAAATATCATATATTTATTTTTCCAAAAATCGTATATAAATGGAATTTTATGTACATGCAATTGTATATTATTTTTTTGTTAGTTTGAAAATAACAATAACGAAAACATTGGGGACTTTCATAATTTTTTGCAGTGGACAATATATAAATGGAATCATAAATTAATTATATTTGAACAAGTAAATAAAGTGAAGAAAAAACTTCTTTATAAAGTATTAACAATTAAAAATAATATGGCTGATTCTTATTTTAGTCAATATTAATTTAGTGTAGTACGCTTATTTTAAACACTATAAACATTTTTATCGAATTACGAAATACGAGATACGTTTCAATGACCAATAATGTTTGTCTTAAATTATATTTTGCTGTCCAAATTCATTTTTCTTTGAAGTTAAAAGCAAATTGTACGCAAACCATTAATACAGATGTACGTAACAGACGATATCCGTGTTAATTCAATTATTATGT
Organism: Therioaphis trifolii; assembly: GCA_027580255.1. NCBI lineage: Eukaryota > Metazoa > Arthropoda > Insecta > Hemiptera > Aphididae > Therioaphis > Therioaphis trifolii. The sequence goes on along the minus strand of CM050404.1, from coordinate 81,687,003 downwards.
ACGATAACTTTAGAATTACAAATGATTAATGATTTTGTTGTTAATCACCATTTTTATTATGAAATAAATTAACATCAAAATATCATTTGATTACAAATAACTGTTTTTGCTATTTTATGAAAGAAATTACCTTATGGCGGCTGAAAGTGGCTTTTTATGTATAATATTGCGTACTCACCTGAAACAAAATATACATATTTATTATTTATGAGTTATTTGTTCAAAGTTAAGTTTACTAAAAATAACTAAAGATTATATAATAATGTTAATATTTAAAATTATATTCAATAGGTACATTCAGAACACAATTAAATTTTAAATATTTACATAATGATAGACATGGTGAGTCTGATCTATTGGCATATGCAATTACTATTTTCTATTCATTAAATATTATAGTACTGCGCTACGACCAAATCGTAATATTTTTTTTTTTTTTTTTTTGGATCTCAAATTCTAAAATTATAATTATAATTACACCATTAAAAAAAACAGGTAGCCATTGTGTAAACCAGATTTTTAGAAAAATAGTATCAACAAATTTAGTTAAATAATCAATAATTAATGTATTAATCATAATTTATAAATTATTTATTTCAATTTTTTTAACCTTGTGAAAATGTGAATTAAATGATTAAAATTGTTGTATACATTACGGTACGTTTTGTCAAGATTAAGCCAATCATTTCGATTAATCTTATTATTTTATTTTTTTTTTTTTATTTGAGTTCTAAAAACCAAAAAAATATTAAAATATAATTCTGTTGTAGCGCATAATTTAAGAATTTATTAAAACGATAGTTAAAAATCATTAAAAGGAAATCGTTGTAGCGTTCATCAAATAAATCTGACTGACGCATATGATATTTTACACTCATAAGTCATATGTATCAAAGTATGATAGGTTCATACCTTTTATTCATTACAGTAAAAAAATATTCAAGAAACAATGAACAATTTTTGTTTAAAAATTAAATTTACAGATTAGAAATCTTTGGTTGGTATCTTAAAAAATGTAACTCATGAGAAACATATAAAAATCAGTTGAATGTTTTCACGAAAACTGCTACAGAAATGAAGAAATTATACGTTTAAAAATAATTATACCTTCATTATTATTACTAAGGGTACTTAATTTGAAATATTTCATCTAAAATATTTCAAAATTGAAAATTTCACTCATCTTGAAATATAAATTTTTTTTTAAATACATGACATGATGTTGGTAAATAATAATATGATATGAATAAGTGAAATGTTATCAATCAGATTCTATCATTCCTTGATTATAGACTTACAGTTTGACCATAATATAAACTAATAATTATTTTGTTACCTACGCACTGAATTTATAAAAATCTATGCGACACGGCGTATTGTGAAGGCTCCATGTTTTATACCAGATACCAAATAATAAAACATAATATTGAGTTTTATCAATTTTAGATTGTAACCACGGTCTTGCAAGATATCTTCTAAGACCGTGGTTGTAACTAATAACTATTAATGACTTTTGGAGCTAGAAGAATTTTATTTACTTGATAATAGTTCGTTATTTCGTAATGATTATTTATTTATTTTTTCTTGTCTTGTGTTGTAAATTGTAATTTGCAAAAGAAATCTTAAGTGTCTAGTTAGGTACAAATTAGATACCTGTCTAATATTGTATTTTTTGTACTTATTTAGGGATATCATTTCATAAATAATTTTGAAAAAAAAAAAAGTAAAATCTGTAATAGATAAATAATATTGTTTTGTAAAAAATAACTGTATAGATAACATTCACAAATGCAAGGGTTAAAAATGAATAGTAAGTATGCTTTATGTATAAGTATAACTGTATAAGCGTATATAATTTGGTTCAGATTATATTTAGGTATTACCTTTATTAATACATTATAAATTTAGTAAAAAATTAAACACTATAGAACTAAAAGTAACATAAAAAAACATGTTAAAATTTTAACGGTATATATATATATATATATATATATATATATATATATATATATATATATACACACATAAGTTATGTAAAAATACAAAATCGCGAGAAAATAACAATAATTTAATAATGAAAAAAAAAATGACGGAAATAAGAGCACAAAAACCTATCGATCTCGTATATTGACCGTCGTCTCGATACTTTTTGAAAAAAACAAGTTGATGGTGGTTTATGGTAATCTCCATATCCGGAACGGAAAAGAGTCATTTTTTAAGAGCCAGACGAACTCAAAGACTTTTCGGCCGCGTTTATTCAATATAGTGGTGTTTTGTTTTAGCCGTTTCTATTTGGCAGTGGTAACACCATCAGAAAAAATGGCATACTAATTATTGATGAGAAGAAAATGCATTTCGTTTACAATTAAATCTACACTAGACCACCAGAGTCACATGTGCTCAGAGAGTCGAATTGCAATACACAGAGCCGTAAATTCACATTGAAAAAAGTAGTATGTAAGGCTTCGACATAATTTTAAACACTTAAATGAAATAATTTTTGGTTTCGTTTTAAAAAATTTTTTTAGACACTTAACTTAAAACAATTTGTATCTTCAATAATGATTACATATGCACGTACATACGTCACTGTGAAAGTGGAGTTTAAATTATTTAAATTGTATGACAAAAATGTCTGTTATTTAAAATTTTGAGATTAGAATTTCTAAAACACCGAGGCATTGCATATTTTATCTCTCAATTTATTTGACTTTTTGTTTCACAATCCTTCTAAGTACGAAACAGTGCGTCATATTTTATTGCATGAATTTTAACATCATTATTCATGTTCGGTCTGTCACTCTGATTTGCTTGAAAATACGCCCTGAGTACTACCACCACAGTCTACCAGAATAATGTTTAATTCTCGACGTTACACAAAACAATTGCATTTTTGAGAATAAAAAAAATGTATTCATCCAGTTGTTTGAGTTTTAGTATTTCACGGTGAGGTAATTATTTTTGTAATTTAATTTATGGTAAGAATTTTTACATATTTTTATTAGTGCATTGAATACATATTATGTAATATATAATGATAATAATGTATAATTTTTTTCGGAGAAAATCATATTTAACATAACATAAAGCATACGTTATGAAAAAGATCATCATTTTTTAGAGTAAAAATACATTAAAGGAATTTCATTCTTGAAAAACTTAGTCGTGCTTTAGTAAATGTTATACATACATACTGAATTATATATTTACAAATGTTGCGGTTGTTATTATTATCATTGTTATTCGTTATGAAATATAAACAATGCAATCTATTATAATACTTAGATGTACAGATAAGTACTTCATAATTTTTCTTAACAATACGAGTACTGTCCTCGATTAGACGGTGCAAATATCTGACGTCACGGTGATAGAATTATTGTACATCACTGTGTCGTCAAAAGACTCATGGACGTAAACCATTTAATACGTTTTGTTATTTTCATAATAATTGTGAATCCTAACAATTTAACGTCAAAGTAATGTTTGATTTGACACAATCTCAGGAAAAAAGGCAAAATATTCAAACTTAAAAGCGTGAATCCACTGCACCTGTTTTCAAGGCGTTTTCCGAGTCGGGAGTCCTTTTTATTCACCGAGCATGACTGAATTGGGTAGCATAAAAAAAAAGTAAAATGTGAACCCGATTTTGATGGTAGTCATAGTGATGAGGTATTATTTACAGATAATTTATAATTGAAGAAAAAGTATTTACAGAACCGCAAATGATTAATAATACTACTTTCTTTAATATAAAATTACCGTACATTGTTTCAGAACCGGTCGTTTATGATTGGCCCATTTCAAATCGCTTAAAAATATCATTATTAGGATTATAATTTATAAATTTATTATAAAATATTCATTATTGCATCATCGCCATTAATTATAAACACAAGCTAATAATCTAATAATAATATTATTATATTATTTAATAAATATTATTATTTTTAGTTATTTTATTAATTCCGATATTAATTGTTAATATTTATATTAAAAAATGATACTTTCGAATTCCTTTAAAAATATAGTTAGCAAAGACAGGTAAAATTATATTGGAGTCCATAGTAATTCAAAAACAATTTATTATATAAATCAATGGTTTAAGGAGTTTGGACTTTTAACAAAACACTCAATGGATTGGTTAGGAATTCAAATCCATCTGGAACAAAAATAATGTGTTCTTTAGTATAATGAATTATTATAATGTTTATATAATCTGTAAAATAATGATGCATTTTTTTGTTTATTTTGTTCCTTGTTTAAATATTTAGACATTTTTTTGATTTGTTGTTTTATGATAGTGAATGATGTGATAGTGAATATTTATGGTTATAATATTAATAATAATATTTTTTAGTGCGCAATTTGAAATGGGCCAATCATGTTGTAAAACAATGTAAGTATGTTTAAATGCTACCCGGACGGCGTTGAACTCACGAATTACAACAATTATATATCCCAAAACAACTTCATTATTATAATAAAGTTAAATTATTTAAATTGACCCACGTGTTTCATTTAAAATATATTTAAAAAAAAAATCATGAAACAAAAACACTTTTCCTTCGAGTTCACCCTGTGAAATTATTTTCGTATTCTAATTAGTGACTAAGTATTTACTATCACAACTAAAATATATTGCATAACACAGAATAATCTGGAGTCATACACACCTATTCGTAATACGATAAAAAATCATAAAATTTGTATGATAACGCATAAGCGATTGTAAATCAGGAATAAACGCAGAGTTTTTCAATTAGTTTCATTGTGTCTTTTAAAACTATGACATACAATAAAAAGTGTGATTAAATATTCGAACACTTATTATTATATTAAAGACGGTAAACATTCAAAATAAACGAAGTGTATCACTGGAATCATACTATTATTTATTTTATATTTATTATGTTATTATTATAATAGTGAAAATCAAACGCACTTTATTTATCCGTGTTCGTTAATCGCGGAGTTTTGACGACGCGTATACTTGCAGCCGTACGGTTGTCTATCACGTGGGCATGAACGGATGGTTTTACAAAATTGTCAACCTCTTCACGAGTATACCAACTCAAACGGGAGGAAGGTTGAGTTTCGGGGGCAATTTATACGAGTGACATCGGGTGGAAATCGGATTATCCACTTCATCTTGCACACGGGCCGAATGTGTAAATTCCGGTGCCGATCACGTTTAACAAGCACGTCACGTATATAGCCTCTTCAATTCTGACATGTAATGCGAGGTGGCAGCAGCAAGTTCCAAATATACAAAGGCAGAACCCGGACGAGTCAATATTATATTATATACGGTAACCGTTTTTCACACTTTTAGTAATTGACTTTGCTTTTTGTAGATATAATGTAGTGCAATTACGTGCGCGCGCGCGCGCACGCGTGTGTGTGTGTGTGTGTGTGTCGTCGGTGTACAAGAATAATGACATAACTAAAAAATTGCCATTTTCGAGATTTTCATGAAAATGCATGGCAAATCACCCATATTTTTCTGTGCAATAATGACATTTTTATTATTTCCAAAAATCGTCGCTAGATAGCTGAAAAATATCACTAGGAAGTGTGACATAATGTTTTCAGAAAAATCGTCATAACAAAAGGAGGGATGCGAATTGAACGAATTTTAAGTGAATTCTTAATGTCATTAAAATAAACTTTATATTGTTAGGATGCAAGGTAAACACGTAAATTGATTCCGAAGAAAAAAATTCTATTTAAACAATTCAAGCGTGTAATGTGTTATACGAGAAACAAAAAATCTTTAAACCGCTGTACTGAAAAATCTACTTTTTCGAGTTGTGCCACTATTCTTGTGCATTCGTCGATGTGTAAACGAATAATGATGAAAATAATTTGAAAACGAATGATTTCATCATAGCTGTATTTTATGTGAAATATATACTTATAATCAAATCGAGTTTTTCCCATAAAACATATATTTTGTCAATAGGAGTATATGATTATTTTTCTATACCAGTGGTCGGCAACCTGCGGCTCGCGAGCCACATGTGGCTCTTTCGGTCTTAAGTCGCGGCTCTCCAGCTACACATAAAAATTAATATTTTATGTTCAAAAACAGTATTTAATATCTATAAAATAATTTGATATTGCCTGCGTGGAGCACAGTCTATCGTTGTAAAATGTTTGTTGTAGACTATACCTATATAGTACATGCCGATTGCCGTTAAAACCGATAATCGCGATGCTATCTACAACTACTAATTAGTCATACGCCGTCTCTATTATTAAAATAATTTTTTTTTTATTATAAATGTATTATATTTTTATTAATTAATTTTATTATTATTATCTCTCTTAAAATTAAAAAATTAAATTATATTTTAAAAAATTACAAAAATTTTTAGTGGCTCTTTAAAATCTGGAAAATTTTGTCTGCTGTAACTTTTGGCTCTTCCGTCAAAAAAGGTTGCCGACCCCTGTTCTATACGGTACTATTGAGCAATTTCGAATCACAGTGTATCAATAATTCATAAAATAGTAACAGTATGTTTTATTGAAAGTGCATGTAAAACATTTATAGTCATTAAAATGTATAATTCATATTTTATCATACATGTGTATACACCGAGTTTCACTAAACTGTATATTGAACATAAGTCGAATCAGTTGAAAATATTTCTTAAGGTCAGTGGTGTACCGAGGATTTTAGATCTGTGGGTCTGCCTCACTTATGAGAGGCCACTGTGTTAGAAGCTTCAACCAACTATGTATTACAAAGTTAAGAAGATTCACTTCTTTTATATCACATTTGATACGAAAATTCAATATAACTTATGTTTTCATGGAAATATGTTCAAGCCTTAGCACAGTTTATAAATAATTATTATTTAACACCTATTATTTTTATTAATTATTTTAGTATTGCACATATTAAAAAAAAAAACAAATGTTCCATAGTTTGTCATTTTGAGGGGCTACATTGAACTGAGAAAAAAACTGTGGGTCAGCTGACCTTCTAAACCCCTCCTAAGTCCGCCCCTGCTTAAGGTTCACAATATTGAGTTATTGAAATTATGTCAATTCAACGATTTGTGTATATTTAAATTTGAGCGTTAAAAGTCGATATAACTATGATTTATCGGACGTTTCGGAATCGACTTCGATTTACCGTTACTCGACGTATGTTTTGTATAATATGCATTGTTATCGATGGTTATATATTACTCTTTGCGGTAGAATACTGCTCTTCGAATATTATTATTGCTTTAATTAAAAACGAGAAAAACGAATAATGTTTGATAATATGTACAATCGGCTGATATACACGTACTATGTGATGAATCTCCACGTGAATGTTCAAATATCGTACAATCATAATTACGTATGTCGTCATAATGCGTCACGGCGGTTTTATGATAATTTCTAGTTCACGTGACGACTAGTAAAAATTACGAAACCTATGTGGTCCAAAGATCAAAATCGTCGCCGTAAACTAACACTGGGATTTTATACCGTAAACATTGTCGCATAACTCGAATCGCTATATGCATTATAATACGCATCGCTTGTGTCCGTCGTTATTGTGCGATATTGTTTACCCAGCATGGTTCGAAAAAGAGACTGTTGTTGTATGGGATTTCACGCACTTGATATCATCGTCATATTAACGGGACGAGAGAAAAATCAAGAATGAAAAAAAAAAAAAAAATTTAAAAACGAGTTCGACGTAACTGAACCGTCGCAGTTACCGTTACGACGATATCGACTGCAGTAGTTCTTGCCACCGGCGTACAACGAAAAGAAAAAATGTCAAAGGTCGATGTGTTTTTAACAGAAGAATAAAAAACCAGAAAAATAAAACGGAGAAAACGTCGGTGTTGTAATTTCTTATTTATCACTTCCGTGATTTTCGCGCTTCTTTGTTTTGGGACGTCAGAGATTGTTTCACGGTATTTGCACACGACACCGCGGCGGCGATTGTCAACGCTCGACCGTCGTCTGAATCGGTTGCAAAAAATAAATTAAAAATAAATAAATTGCACTTGCCCGATTCGTGGTGATAACTGCAGCAGGCCATGGGACGGGTGTATACTTTTGTGAAACGATCGATGTAAATGCTATTACCACGAGATATATTTGATATTTTTTTTATGTACGTCACCGTTTTGAAAATCATTTATTAAATAACGTAATTTTATTGATTCTTGGTGGAGATAAAGTTTTTATTACTTTGGCTAGATAAATGCACGGTATACCAAGAGCTCAAAACTCGATTTTAAATATTAAATAAAATCGTTTTACTTATGAAAGATTGGATATGTGAATCACTCACGAGATAGTGTTCCAAAAGATTTCGAAATATATTTTAAGTTTTCTGCTTGTAATGACTGATGAGGTATCAAAATTAACGTTCTATAAGTGTTAAGATCATTTTCAATGGATGAAGCCATAAGGCTAAATTTAGTTCAAACATGTTCTAATATTTCGACTCACGGGTGTCTTTTGAACACGCATTCAAAGTGAAAACCTTCGTCATAACATTCACATCCTCTTTACCGATCTCAGCATTCACCTGCTGTCTCGGACCAAGAAAAAGCCGATCTACTTTCAGATTACCTCACCAATACTTTCGTGCCCTATCCATTCCACCTCAGAATCATCTCAAACAATAAATACCCGGACATGACCTCATTACCAACAAAATCGTCAAAAATCTACCATTAAAAACCATTCTTTTACTGACACACATATACAATGCTGCCCTCAGGGTTCTCTTACTTTCTTACCACTTGGAAAACCTCTATTGTAATCAACATCCCCCCTATATGAGCCTATAAGCTTATTACCTGTTTTAGGAAAAATATTCGAAAAACTTATACTGAGTCGTCTTTCTACCCTTATCGCCAACAAATCCCCAATTTCCAGTTTGGCTTCCACGCCAAGCATGCTACTAGTGATCGACTTCACCGCGTTATCGACACCATCGCTTCAGTTATCAAAACCAGGAAATATTGTTCCGGGGTATTTCTCGATGTTGTCAAAGCTTTCGACACCGTGTGACAAGAAAGTCTCCTATTCAAAATCAAACACATACTTCCTGCCCCTTATTTTTTTCTTGTCAAATCCTACTTGAACGATCGTTCCTTTAAAGCTAGACAAAACTCTAAATTATCTAACAATTTCCAATCGTAGATGACGTCGCGCAAGGCAGTGATATTGCCCCTTCCCAGTACATTATATTCACATCCGACCTACCCACTACACTCAACACCACGATCGAAACTTTCGCGGACGATAGAGTACTGCTGGCATGTAATTCTGACCCTTGTATTGTGAGTCAACATTTACAAGATCGTCTAAATCTTCTTTAGAAATGGTTTTCCAAATTGAAAATAAAAATCAACGAAGCTAAATCTTCTCATACTACCTTCTCTTTGCGGCTCGGTGAGTGCCCGCCAGTCTCACTAAATCATTATTCCTCAGCCATCTCGTGTTAAATATTAAGAAATTATATTTGATAGACGCTTAACTTGGTAAGCACATTTCAAAGACAAAAGGAAAAAACTAAATTCACATCTTCAATTACTAAGACCACTACTTTACTCTAAAGCATCAGTCTCCATCAAATTACTACTCTACAAAAGACTATAAAAGTCTATCTAGTCCTATGGCGTTATCATATTGGGATCATCCAAATCTTCAAATGTTAAAACAATCCAAGCCTAACAATCCATCTGCCTCAGAATAATTATCAAAGCGCCTTGGTATGTCACTAACAAGGCAATCCACCACGACCTAGAAGTTCAAACAGTCCACGAAACTGATGTGTCATTTTATAAGAGATTCCATACAGAAAAAACAGTCACACCAAAACCCTCTCATCAGCAAGCTCGGATCAAAAACTCTTCCAGACAGTCCTGTGAGACGCCTCAGACAAAACTGGTCTAGGGACCTACTTCAATAATCTAAACTCAAGCCGACCCAGGTTTAGCAGCAGTGCGTCTTCCTGTTCAAGCATAGACGTCATTACGGGCTGGCAAGGGGTACCAATTGCCACCCATTTATATGTTTTTATAAATGTTTCAACTGTAACTAAATTTATGAGATTATTGAAACATTATTACCTAATTGTTATGAAAAATGAACATAGGCTTATCGATACACCGATTGCTCTATCCCTTCATCAGATTACAAACGAATGAAAAATATTATTCAAGATGCTTGCTACCCCTTGGATTTACTCCAAACGACGCCCTGGTGTTCAAGCCCTCATGTCACCTAAAATTCCATTTATCATAAAGCCATACATTTTACTTATTGTACAAAAAAAAATATATATTTAAATATATAGATTGAAAAAAAAATTGAACTACTTAATTAAAAAAAAGTATATGTTCTTTCATGATGTTATATGATATATATAATTATAATTAGTGTTTTATTTTTTATATGTGGAATATTCAAAAGTGTACATTATATGATTGAATTTCAATTAGTCAATATTCAGAAGATACCCAGTGTTATGTGATAATTCATATTTTCTTCCTCATGAAAATCCGATTCTCAGTAAATGATATTTGTACCACGAATTCATACTTTTTTGACGATTTCCCGGCCGGTATTTGTGTGGGTTATGTAATGTGTATATACGACAGTCGTATAACATTATAACACACAGACGTTGCGATCACATTTTGTTTAAATTACTCGTTCATCACTGAACCACTATCACTAATCGAGAGAGGGGTGGAGAAGAAATTATTACATATTTTTCACGCTTGTTTTCCTACGAATCCTCGTGTTGTATTACGTCACGTGTGCTTATTGAACATTTTATGATAATTTAAATATTCAAGGTGATTTACCCGTGGTTAATGGACAAGAAGAAAAATGAAAACCAACAACTAAAAAACGATTCTTTCCTTCATGTTTTGCTGAAAAATTTATTAGTAAATGGGTAGAGGAGAGAGGTAGAGATAGAGAGAGAGAGATAGTGGGAGAAAGAGAGAGAGTTGAGGAGAGAAATATTTTGTGTCTGGTTTTGGTTTTTCATTGCAAAATCCGTACAGCAATTTGACGGATCAAGCGTATTTCGTGTATGGCGCGATTGAGTTGACCGCACACAAGCCTTTCCTCTCTCAAGAAACCAATATTATTATCAGAGCAGCCGCCTATAATATTATTATATAACCGTTTACCCGTCGACCCCATTGAATCTTCGGTCATTTCCCATGAACCCCATTTGTACCATGCCCGCAATCCGAAACGTCAATATCTCAAACGTTTCGTTGTGTAGTGTATAGGGGTAGCGGTGGCGATGGTGGGTGTTACTCTTTCGGATTGGCACGGTTCTTTATCGCGCGTACTACGGCTACGGCTCTCTTGTGAGCGAAAATGATGGGCATCAAAGCGATCGTTAAATGTTATCGTACAACTAGGTCCGAACTCCAGAGTGTTTCTGACGTTACGACACCCGCGATCGCTGGTGGTCTCTTGACATTTCGCTCACACACACTTACACACATACACACATACACACACACACGCGCGCACGCGCGCGCGCGCGCGCGCGCGATCGCATTCATGTGTGTGGATAAATAATTGATCGACGAGCGGATCTGTGATAGAATAGCAATTTGACGAAATCGGTGTTGTCGTACAACAACAACATAATAACAATGGTCCGTGTTTCATTTCAATCTGAAATTCGTACATTACCTCCCCTCACCTGAGTATGAGTTCGTCGTGCCCTGTGTTGAGTCATAGACCGTGTAGAACATTAATGATGATAAAGGGAAATTTAGTGATTTCACCCATTCTCATTACTTTTTCAAACAAATATGCCTGTCGCATAAGCAAATTGTGCATTTCTGTTTATTTTTTTTTCATATATACTTTAAAAATTGACACATTTTTGGCATGTGAGATCTTTAATAATGTCGCTCATTTTGAAACTGTAATAACACACATTTCTGCTTAGCATGTAAAAACGGTTTTTTCTTATAAATTATGTATCGATTTTATACGTCCATCACACGCTTTAATGTTAACGAGTGCTCTATGTTACGATTATAATATTATTTCGTAATCATTTATCAATATTTCCGACTCAGAGCGTTCTATGGTCGGTGGAAATAGAGAAAAAATAATACTATTTCAATTAGTTTCAAATTATTATAATGATATTGAAAAGTAGGTCAACATTACATTACGATTGGACGTTTTTAGTATAAATAAAATATAAAAAAGAAATATAATTTAATGAAACACACATATTCAATTTTATTTCAATGTTATTCATCACGGAGAAATATTTAAAAAAATACGTAAAACTGTTTTTTATAATATGTGTTAAAGTAAAAATCCATTCGAGTAAATAATTTCACAAAATGTAATTATTTTACTTTGGTGACTAGGCGGATGGTGTACTACACACACGAGAAACTGGAAAATTGTATTCAAATTAATTTTAAACTAGTTTTAAACTTCAGTGATAACTATACAGAAAGTGTAAAACATTTATTCATTAAACAAATGGAAAACGAGTGCCAAACGTATTTCAAAGCGTACGCCATTTTAAAATAATGTTATCTCTACGACGAAAGATACGAAATATTTTCGAATTTCAATACGCACAAAATATAATGAATGAGTTTATAAACAATGTCTGCCGTAATCCCCGAGTAGTAGAAATGATTTTAAGCGACGACCGTCTGTGACGCCATTGTTCGAATTTTCAAGTGATGAATATATCGATAAAAACGAATATTGTACGTATGTATAAGTGTAATGGATAAGAGCCGGTGAAGTACGTCAAACTTCTACAAGTTCAATATGCCGTGAAAGTGATAAAAGTATAGTCACCGACCGCATTGATTTCCTTATTTCGATTCGCAAAAAAAACAAAACGTTTAGTCTTTAAAATCATCGAAACGATTGTTTGTTTCACAACAATATTGTAATAATTCACGTTTAATTTATCCGAACAGACCGTCTGGTTTGAATATAAGCATTATAATTTTGTAATATATTATATACATAGACATATATTGCAGTTATGTTTATAACACTGGAGACCGGCGGTTAGTTTTGGTGCAAAATAAAACAGAAAAACATCTTTTGAGTTTCAACAATAAAAAAAAATAAAATAAAATAATAATCACATGGCAGTCTCATTATCATTACAATAGAGAACGAGAGTTTTATATTCACAAAAAGAACGTTGTTATTGCTGGACTGTCATCATAAAAATAATTGATTAGAGTAAATATAATTTTTAATATATTTAGGTCATACACGTATATTATATAAATATGTATACAGCCGTAGCGTGTCGTGTGAATTTCGGTCGCTTTAAAAGTCCACGCTCTACGACGATGTATAATATGTTTAGACAGACTCGGTCATACGATTCGAAAGTAACCGTTTCTCAATGGTATGTGCATTTAAGACATTTTTCTTTCTAATTACATAGTGTTACAATGTAAAGAAATAGAGAATAAAAAAATGGACGAGTAATTATAAAATAATTTATATTATAATTAATCAAAGTAATAGGAGGCAAAATCGCGGCTGCATTTTGTACAGCAAAAAGGTTGTGATAGCTTCAGAGATAGACAATAATAGTTATCGACCCAAAATTTAAACATATAAAACGATTATCTTTTAAGATATTCAATCAAAGTTCAGACACATTATATTCTGAAATAACGTAGAAATTATTCTATATGTAGTAGACTTCAGTATGCTAAATATCACAGTCTCAGTAAAATGATGTGAGCACTCGACTTTTGTTTTGATTTAGTAAGATACGGTACGTGTATTTTTTACATTCTTTTATCATTTTCTTTTTCACGTATAACGACGTCTTAGTGATGGGGTGTGAGTAAGTGTTGATAGAAAGCTTTTTTGTTCGAGGAAAAGTGTATTTACTGATTATGATACGACTTCGATCCAGGATTTTAGATTCTGAGTGAAACGAATTTGAATTTGATTTTGCAATTAAGTTTTTTTTCCTATTATTTTTTTTTCTAATTATGTGCATTATCAGTTTTGGATAATAATTATGGGTAGTATATCTACTATCAATAATTTTTCCAAGCGTGTGGAAAAAAAATCTAAAAATCCGGGTATGCTTTGTTGTATGCGTATCAGAGCTTAATTTAAAATATTTCTCCAGGAAAAAAAATTGACTTATATTGTTATAAACTTCAAATTCAATTGCGATTAGTAAAAATAATATTATCAGATACATATGTATACTATCAATAACTAATCAATACTAAATAGTAAAGTAAACAATATTTTAGTAGAGGTAGGTATTACACATTATTTACAATTTTTAAATTTTTTTCTTGTTTTTTTTTTCTGCAAATGCATTAATAACTTTTACAAAATAAATGATTAAAATGATATCATCAGTTGTCGTTATTATCGCTCAGTTTAATAAATATCACCAAAAAAAGTTATTAGTATAATAACATAGTTACATAGTATAATTTTTATTGAAATTGCACTGAAAATTCTTTTACGAAAACAATGATTCATCAATGGATTCATATTCTAAATAAAATCGTACTTAAATGCCGTGTGGTTCAACAATTGTAAAAATGGCACATATCTTGTCCAAGAATCGAAGGGACAAAGGACGAATTTCTCCCCCCCCCCAACATCACAATTATTATCTTACTAATGTTTTTAATTGTATTCTATTAGAACGATCGTTTTAAACATTTTTTTTAAAATTCCATTCCAAATTGTTTGCTTAAAATATATAAGGTCTTAGAAATAGACGTATCAATTACAGATACGTTTCATCTCATCAATTGTTTGGATGTCCAGGTAAGTGAATATTCTTTAACAAGAATGATTTAAAATCTACGTTTGTATCCACACTAGAAAAACATGCTTTCTTAGTGTGATACATTGCATCGACGGTTCTTAAATACGAAACGTTTTTAATACAACTGTACTCTATTCAGTGTCATAAAGTAAAGACACTTAAGGCACTTAATAAAGTTTCAGGGCATGCAAGTTTCACACTGTTTATACTTATGTCAGTCCACCACATAACGTCGTATTGCGCATTACTGCGGTGACTTAATCTATTACCAGTAAATGTTGTTATTTAAATGTTGTGTTAAATGTTATGTACGTAATTTAATTCTTAATGTATTCATTGTATCCATTTTAGATCGATGGCGATTTCGCGTATTATTTAATAAAGGACACAGTAGACAGCAAACGTTTGATTTTTCACTAGACGAAGTGATCGATCCAGTGTGTCGAGTGCTTTGAAGTATCGACATTAAACTCGTACGGTGCGTAATACAATAACAATTTTTCAATCTACTTGTACAAGGCTTATGATGTCATAGTACCGCGACGAAAGAAAAATCGAGTTTTGAATGTGCGTATACATGTCATGACTAGGGATGAGAAGTTATAGGAGCTAAAATAGACAAAATATGCATGCAAATATGCAAGGAAAAATTATGATATATGCATCAAAAATTTGAAAATATGCAAAAAATATATTATAATAATATGCAATTTTTTTTATAAATAAAAACTTGTTTACAATAAATTAATATAAATAATTTTTAACTGAGTGATAAATTGACAATTTTATAAGTTTTGTAATATATTTAATAATTATTTTACATATTATATTTTACTTTGACAGTTCTACAATTGTCAAAATTTGCTATCTGCATTTTTATTTATTGTTTATTGACTACAAACATATCATATTCCATAAAGTAATACATTTTTCAAGTCAATTGTATTAAAATCCACATAATTTTACTAAATATGCATTTTTATATATATAAAAAAAAACATGAATATACAACTTTTAACAAAACTACCAATATATGCAAAAATATGCGAAATTTAAATACCAAATTTAAATTCATTAGGTTATAGAACAGATTTTTAGCTATAAACATAAGATACAGAAAAAAAATATACAAATCCTATAACTTCTCATCCCTAGTCATAACTATATTACGTTATCAGAGCCATCATTTGTATGACATCAAAAACGATTTCTGTCGAAAACCAAATGTATCGGACTGTCAGCTTGGGCCGGTATTTTCATCGTCATTGCGTCATTAATTATTATTATTATTATTATTAGTTTAGCTAAAATAAAATAAAACATTATGTATTATAATAATGAAATATGTTGTGAAATAACGATGCCGTTACATTTTTGAAATACGCCACATCGTTGCGTCGTCGGATTGAACGCTGGCGTTACACACCCACACTCGCACAAAGTGCCTCCTGCCTCGCATATCATACATAATAATGTACAGACTACATATATACTCGTACGAATAAAAACATAACACTGTTATTATTATTATTATGATCTTGACTTTGAAGATATTTCGTTTTCCTCTCGAGTAACGCCTGTACAAACTTCTCGACGGTATTAACATACGAAGTTATTATTATAATTATACATATATATTTTTTTTATAGGCTCTCAACGTATAGTATAGTATAAAACAGTTTTTATCTTCCAACAAAGTTATGATAACAGTATATTATTTCAACGCAATTAATTTGTATCTGCGCACTGTGTACGTGTGTAATATATTACATGACGTAACGATTATATTTAGGGTTTAAAATTGTATTTATTTCATCTGACATTTTACATTTTAAATATTTCATTGAAATTAGGAAAAATATTTTTCATTCTCTGTATAGATAAGTGATTTTAGATTACACTTAAAAAGGTATTGCTAGTTAATGATTTGAAGTCGGTAATGGTTTCCACTAAAAGTGTTTTATACAGGGTGTTTCTGAAATGAATAAGTATACTAGTATAAACATGTTCATTGCGACGGCCTGATGAAGAATTTTTTTTAATTTTTTTCTATCTTCAAAATCTCGGTTTATTCAATTTAATTCTTGAATGTTATCTTAAACGTAAAAATAAACATTCGAGTGCTTTTTGTCTACAAAATTCTCTTATGAATTGAGGTGTAACATCGTTCTTACGATTGCCGAGCGTTTTTCACGCTCGAGTCGCTGACCAAAAAAAAAATCGTGTGACCTATCAATTTGTATGAGAATTCTGCAATATAAGCGGTTATATATTCTGCAATGTAACCTAACCTAAATTTATTCAATATATAGCAATTCATTACCTAAACTTGTTATTATGTAGTATGTAGTTAATTTTATTTTAGTGTCAAGTTTCGAAATATCTATGACAAGATGGGAAAGAAATAAAAGAAAAATCTATTGACAAATTATTATTGTTATTTATTCAGAGTTAAGAAATTGCCTGTTAAAACTTTGAAAAAGAAATAAAGGAAAATATACGCACCGAAAAAGCACAACTTCACAAAGAAAAACAATTTATGTTAGAGATTTAAATACAAATAATTAACTTTATCGTCTACAAAAAATAAAATGAAAATGTAATAGTTTAAAAGTGAGCGGTAATTGATAAACATTAACGCTAGGTACCTTTTATAAGTAAATAATAAAAAATTTGAGTTTTGAATAATTACTTAACAATATAAGTGAAATTATATTTATCATATTATTATTATCATTATTATTATTATAGTTGTTGTTGTTCCGGCGAAGAGAATTGCTGCATTTCTTTTCACAGAAAAACTGTTGACACGAGTGTGTACCGTTAACGTCTCAGCAAACAATCACACAACGAAATTCCCTCGGAACGTGATGTATCTGCGTACACTAATACCTACCCAAGACCGCATCACAGTAGCGTTCTGAAATCGTCAGTTGTACTGAACGTGTTTTGGCATGAATACATTCGTGCGTTACACCACGAAGGTATTGCATTAGGCGAATATCGATTTATCACCGTTTTTATACACCACTGTTCTCCGTCAAAGTGCACGATTCGAAGATAATGCAGAGCGAGTACCCTGTGTAACGTGCATAATATCATGTGCGTATTAAACTACATGAGCCAATGGTGGCAAAAGTCGATTGATATTTCAAATCGGCGGCGGTTCGGCGTCTATCGCGACTAGATGAAAAAACATTATTAAAAATACGAATTTACGTTTAAACGACATCTACTTCATGGTGTGACCTGAATTATTTTGTTATGAGACGTGAACACGAGTCAGGCGCAGCAGGTGTTAGGAGGACACCGCTTCAGCCACAGCGGTATCGTCGAATATATTGATTTGGTTTTTCATACGAGTTCAACTAATGGGGTTCCTTTCTCTGTCTTTATATCACTCTCTCTCTCTCTCTCTCTCTCTCTCTCTCTCTCTCTCTCTCTCTCTCTGTCTGTCTCTTTCTCTCGATATAGGTATATATTATTATTATCTCGTTTTGTTTGTTTTCTTCCTCCTCTCATTCTCAATACACTAATCTTCTCTCTCACTGTCACATAGTCTTTCTCTCTCAGCCGCGGGGTAAGAGTACAGGACACAAGCACATGCTCGTGTGCGTATGTATTTGTTAGCACAAAAATAAATAAAGCTGTATAATATTATTAGAGAGAGGATAAAAGATTTAGCCGTGGGCAGACGGCACGAGTTACTCGCGTAATCACATTACACCACTGCCTCCGTCTTACTACTCGCCTCCGGCTACAAAATGCGTGTATGTGCGTATGCGCCTGCGGAAAACGAGTCCACGTGATGCATTGCGGCTGAGAGGCCAAGTTCTCTGTTCATCACGGCCACTGCCGCCGTAATCAACTGTCCAGAGGGGTATCGTCGACCGAAACAAGATAACCAATTGCAAGGAGAACTGTGTGTGGGCGTGCGTGCGTGCGTGCGTGTGTGCGTGTGTGTGTGTGTGTGTGTGTGTGTGTGTGTGTGTGTGTGTGTGTGTGTGTGTGTGTGTGTGTGTGTGGATGTGCGTGCGTGCGTGCGTGTGTGTGTGTGTGTGTGTGTGTGTGTGTGTGTGTGTGTGTGTGTGTGTGTGTGTGTGTGTGTGTGTGTGTGTGTGTGTGTGTGTGTGTGTGTGTGTGTGTGTGTGTGTGTGTGTATGGGTAACAAAGATAGTTTTCCTCTACCGCTCCACCGTGAGTATCAATAGTGCGATCCTTAACGAGACGCAACCTTTGGCCGTTCTCGCGATTTGATCGTACGTAAAAACCAAACTAAATCGTTTACCTTTAGTAAAGGTAAGATACACAAATATTCATGTAATAAAATTATAATTTCCAAATATGTGTAAAATGTATAAGTATATTAGTTTTATACTCTTGTATTCTGTATAATATTACGTTTAAATGTTTTGAGTTTTGATAAAATGACGATTTTTTATTATTTTTGTATAGCTAGTAAAATAAATTTATCACATATGGAGTCAATCATTTTTCAGTAAGTAATGTTTATAACATTACGAGTATGCATAATCAAAAATATTAAAGTAAAACATGAAAAATTATAATTTGTAATAATACTATACTTCACACAAAAAAATAACTTATTTTTGCCTAGGGCCTCGCAAAATATAGAGACGGCACTGACCTTTACCGGCTTTACCACATCACTATGTTCGATTTTTAGGTATTTTTTTGTTTGTTCGTTCTTTCTTTTCTCGTACTCTCCGGTCGACATCGTTCGAATGCGTGCAGCGTGCACGTCAACACGTATAAACAAACTCACACTCACCTAACACGCACGCGCAGGCGAATATATTTTGTGTGTTTACGTATAAATTCACATTAATAGATTTGACGAGCTCATTGAGTTGACGATAAGTCTATGGCAGTTTTTATGGTGATCGTGCCAATGATCGTGCCACATTTCTTATTAGACCCGCTGTTTAATAATTCTTTTTTAAATCTCATCAAAAATACGTATCGTTTATTTTCTGCTATTGTACATTTTGTATTTTTTCACTAACTTTTTAAAACACACTTTACAATGATTGCATTCGACTGAAATGATTTCGTACATACATCATGAAGTATATTGGTGACATTTTAAAATGCAGTCATCATTACTATCTCGGAATACGATAATTAACCTTAATATTCATTTAGATTAGTATTTCTCGGTATTTCAAAAATAGCTTGTTCAAATATCATAAGTTTTCGCTTTTGTCTAGAATATTTTTCTCTCGTTAAACACGAAAACCATATTCAAAAATATAGAAAACAATATTCTATAAATGTATACGTTCATGTATGGAAATGTATTGAATATATGATACAGATCAACGTGTGAGGATTTTTTCGGCTTAAAAATGAAATTAAAAATCATGCCCACCCAAACATGGTTTGTAATATACTCGTATATTTATTTTATTAAGTCAATTTTATCATTGAATGCTGTTTAAATCTGGTCGAACGCACTACAATTTAAAATCTTGATAATTTTGGGTTAAACATTTTGGCCGTGTATCTTTGAAATAAGATTTAAAATCAACCTTTTTATCTTTTCTGTATTGCTATGCGAGGGGTCTATACATTTTATAAATACGATTTATACGTCTCAAAGAAAAAAGTATAAAATAATAATTAAAATTTCAAAAAAATGTTTAAAACCTGTACCTTATAAGTGTCATTTTAATAATAAATTTCGAAAAATTAAATTAAAACAGAAAAAAGTTCAATTCAAAACAAGTAGAACAATCCAACCATATCTGACAAGAAAAATTGTTCTCATGGCCCGTCTCAGACGCCCAGTTTAAGCTCTTATACGGCCCGGACCGGGTACGGAATAAATCGGGCCTGGCTGGACTTAAACTGATCTCTAATTTTATTTATTACATATTCTGATATGAGTCGAGGTATTTTCTTTTTATCTATGAAATCAAGGTTATACACAATACGACATAGATAAGTCAAACAACCAAACCGATTTAAATATCACGCGGTCTCCCTCTGTTCGTATGGCTTAAAATTTTTACGGAGTAAATATACAGCGAATGGCGCACAAAGACCCGTCACATCGTTTCGAAGGAAATCATACATTAGTTATTGTAAAGGAAATACATTATCTTTGCCTACGTCATAGTTTGGTAGTACTATCTGTTAATGGTGAAAAATCGCGGCGAAGAAAATTAAAACATAAACACGCACGTGGACGCGTGTTACTGATTTCTCGTATAACTGTAGAGTACACACCGAATCAATAATTTGTTTTGCGCCCATCGGCCGAACTCATGTGTTAAAAAATAAAACGTAGTAAGATGGATTCAGGAAAATTAGTGGAACGGAACAGTCAACAAAATCATGCACAGATGAATAACAGTTGTTTTTTCCATAAAAAAGTTTTTAAGAAAAAACGTCGTCACCAAGAGTTTCAAAAAAGTTCACGCACATTTTGTGTGCTGCATAATAATCAATTATAATAAAGTTTTTGTGTAAATTAAAAACTTTAATGTGCGTATAAAATAAATATGATTTTTATCGTTCGTAAACTGTACTTTTTTTTCATTGTTTTCGTCCGAAAGAAGTATAATATTTCTTCGCTTAATGAGTGATAAAGATTTTAACTCGATTATTATATATATTTTTTTTTTTTTAGATGTATGGTAGTGCATTAAATGTGTAAAATTTAACTATATATTTTTTCTGAGGTGAAATTAATGTTAATTATTTGGTAATATCATTTGCAGCTAAAAAAAACATAACACTATTTCAATGTATTTTCACAACGTAATCTATGACTTACAAATAAAATAATATTTTAATTTAAATATGAAGTTATACATATGAATATAAATTAGAAATAACATAAAATTATTTTGTTTATCGATTTCTATTTCTATTTCTAGCTTTATCAACATATAATACTAAATTATAGAAGTTTAGATATACAGCTCACTAAATTACCTATTTTGAATTTGAAAGTGACCAAAGAAAGTAACGGCTCTACAATTTAAAAACTATATTTATTTCATTTTCCCAGTTCACCTCTAAACGAATGATTATTGACTTTATTTTATAATTTTTAATTACATTTTACATTAATTTAATGGCGAAACAATTACAATCATAATTATTTTTTTATTTTAGTACAGAAGGATTTTGTTAAATATTGTTAGTGTACTGTTTATTTTTAATTTGGATGTACTATAATTATCTCGAAAAATAAAACAATACTATAAGAAACAATGTTTTTAATTCAATGAAAATGGTCGATGGCAAAATTAGAAAAAAATATTCAAATATTTGTTAGTACATTACATTTCCGAAGTTACAACCCATACAGTGGTATTGGGATTTATTAGCCGAAAGATATTCCAACTACCAGAGAAACCTTTTACTTTATACGCTACGTCTTGTGATATTTAATTTAGCTGTTTTACTCTCGTTCAACTCTCTGCTCTGATTGACAAATAATATTCCACTGTTGTAACTATAAGGTGCTAATACACCAAATAGGAATTCAATTATAGCATAGTATAAATTGTGTTGATTGATAAATTATTAAAACTAACTTTGCAGCATGTACACAGTAACGAGAACTCGTAATCGAGAGAACTGAAATTAATGCATCATGAATAATTTTCTATGAATAAGACACTTTATAGAATATATTACCGGATAATTGTGGATCTTCAAGGGAAACATTTTAATATTGAGTTGTATAATAAAGTTCACACTTGTTTGAGAATACTTGAGAGACGCGGGTTGAACGTGATTGAGAAAAATACGGAAATGTCGGGTGTTTATAATGTAGGGAATTTTAAAAACCAGATAGAATGGAAATCGACTACTACTAGCCTATGCAAATACGGCCGATGTGAAGGCGGAGAAGAAAACGCGGCAAATGAGAAAAAAGACCGTCGAGCAGCTCGAAACTGGTCAAGATGTATTGTACATAACGTGAATAAAGTATATGAATGAAATTGGTCTAGAGATTAATGAATATAAATATTTTATGTGTATTCACGGTTCAACAAAAATATTTACTTTCACCAAACTTATTCGAAAAACGAATTCAATGGACCTAAATGTGACAACCATGGGCCAAAGTATATTTAAGTAACACTTAACATAATGTACTTACTATTTTGTTTGTACTTCTGTGTGCGTGCGTGTGTGTGTCTCCAGCTTATTTTTTTTAAAGTTATCAATAACTATGTAATTCTCGACAACGAATATAGACTAAAAACGGATTGTGCTGGTATTAGATATGGATTAATACACGTGTTATCATTATTATAATGACTGTGTACGAACGGTACTTTTAAATACATTTTGGAGAACACGCTATTATATGCATCACGAATGTCTTGAACACTTATTTTTAAATTTAATTTGATTTTTATTCACGTAATAACTATATCAAATTTCTACACTTTATAGAACAATATAATATAGTTGTATACATAATATACTAAATTCCTCCCAGGTTATTCCATTTAAAATATTATACTAGATTATTCTCAGTAAATTTTAAGCTTAATTTATTTATTTTAAAACATTACAAGTCAATAGAAGTATATTTATTCAAAACATAAGATATTTAAACATTACTATTTTTATAAGCACTTTTTGTTTTAAATTGCAACCACTATTATATTATTTATTTTATAACATAATATTATGAAAGGAAGTATTTTTTCTTGAAAATGTTGACATTTATTTTTTATTATCTGATCAATGATTCAATAGAGTTTATATAAAAATTTAAAATTTAGAGTAGTGGAATAAAAATCAGCTGGGCAAGCCGTTAACATGTAATTCCGTATATATTTGTGATTTTATCTCAAAACCCTAACATGGAATTTTCGTAAAGATTGATATAATCAAAGGTTTTCATGCGTACGGAATCCATTGCTTTGGATTTATATTCTCTAAGAATTCGATTTAGGGCTAAATCGTAGTGCCAAAAACCACGCGTCTTCGAGTAATTCCAACACCTATATTATTCGCTGTTTGTTTGATATCTTTATTTATCGACTTTCAATGGATATCTACGACACATTATTGATGGAAGTGTTTCTTATAACAGTTTCTTAAATACAAAATGTGGCTGTAGAATGACGCACAAAAGTTGAGGTGCGGAAACAGTCCGAGTACAACGCGCAACGTAATGCGACATCATTATCCATAAAAATTGTTATTAAGAGTTAATCGATCAACCAAGTACACGTACAATTGAAAATAGATAAAAAATAATAAAAAAAAAAAACAAAACACGTTTGTGAATTTATTTTAAGAACATTATAAGACGGTCAAATCGTAATGAGAAAACGAGATTCTCGCAAGTAGTTATATGTTTTTCCCGTACTCTGAAAACACAGCTCTTTCCTTTGGTAATGTTCATAATAGGTTTGTTCCAACACGGAATTTGGGATTAGTTACCGACTGATCCGTGATTGATTTACTGCGCATGCGTTCATATGGATTGATCACGAACTCTGAGCTCTGTTGGAACGCTTTTTGGATTTTCAATGATAATAAGATATGAAATGTTTTTTTTTTATATTTCTGTGGTGTGTCTTGAATCTAGTTGTTCATCTGACGACAGATTGAAATTAATTACTGTCCCTCAAATAAGGAACAGACATATTACTATGCACATTGTACATACCTTCCATTTTAAATGTTTTACATTTATAATTATAATATATTTTTTTTTTTTATTAAATAAATTAATATTTATTTTACTAAACATAAAATAGTTGATGCGTCGTGAAAAAATAAATAGGTAGTTGATAGACGTTTCAATCGTTACCTGAAAATTCAAACGCGAATAATTGATAACAAGAATGATAAATATATAAATAGTTTCTCTGACTATTAGTCCCCGTCAGAATCAGCGGACTGTTTTGACTGTCCACAACCAGGGCCGGAGTCAAACCGGTTTTCTTGGGTCATATTTTGTCCGAGGCCCGAACCTATACATATTTTTGAGGGGCCCGGGTCTACAAAAAAAAAAATAATTTAAATCATGACCGGCCCGGGTCTATAAAAATTTTAACGGGCCCCATCTACAGCTTAAGTAACGACCAATGAGCACTGCCATTATAATCATAATATATCAAAATAACCTACCACTAATTTTAATAATGACCAAAAAAAAAATCAAATTAAACATTTTTCACAATGCAACAAAATACTAAGAAAATGCTAATTTACTCTCATTTTTATTTTTGTGGAATAGGCCACTTTTGCGCTCAGTTTTCTAGAATCAGGGATTACTGAATGTCAACCTTCTACTTCTTCAACTGCTTGTCCCAAATGTTCCGAATCAACCCTTCAATCACTTTCTTTCTCAGTTAATGAAACAGCAGTAAACTTGCCTATGTCCTTACCTACACAAACGAACATAACGTCATCGTCTAAATTGGAGACTGTTGAATCTAGACAGTTGGAACTGTCACCTTTATCTGTTGAAAATAAAAATATTCTGGTGATGTCGTCTAATACGAATAGATATTTTGACATTGGATCAATCAACTTTAATATTGATATAGACATTAAAAAATCACATGAAAAACTACCAGCTACTTTTCCTGGGTCTCCCAAGGATTTTCAATGCCAACCACAATTTTTAAGAAAAAACTAGCAAATGGAGAATGTGTAGATAGAGACTGGTTAGTTTGGAGTAAGGAAAGAGCGGCTTTGTTCTGTTTACCATGTAAAATATTCAGCCCACATATGACTAAGCTTTCAATTCTGGCTTCGGAAGAGGGTTGGTCTGCAACACGTAATTGGAGAAAACTTCATGCGAGAATTCCCGAACACGAGAAAAGTGAATCTCACAAGTCATGTTATTTCCATTGGAAAAATAAAATTATTTATATTATTATGTCGTTTTGTATATTATAATCATTCATGTATTTAAATTTTCTTTGAAAAAGTTTCAATATTATTTTAGATAAAAATAAAATATTTAAAAATAGCAAAGTTGCAATAATATTTGATGTCAAAAAAATTTAATTGTTAGTTTTATACATAATTAGACAAATTTTTCCTATGAAAACTAGGGAAACCCCTTTATAAAAATAGGGGGCCCTGAAGGTTTAGTTTGTCCGGGGCCCGCCAAATCTGAGTACGGCCCTGTCCACAACCAATCCTAAAACTGGTCTAATGAAGTGTTGGAACAACCGCCAGATAGTTTGAGTTTGCGTTTAGCGTGTGTTGGAACGCAATAATTATACTGCGCATGCTCCCACCGGTTCTATGATAGTTTGACCGTTTGTCGGAACAAACCTATTATAACGCACCCTGCGTTTTTTGTACTCATATAATATAGTGCACGATCGCTACGGCAGCGCACGAGCAAAATTCGGTCTCCCGTGAAACGGCGTTTGCGCGATACGATTCACGCCGATTCGGGTTTTAAGTTTCACACTGCACCCGACGTGGTATTCTATTTGACCGCGGTCCATCCGAAAGATCGACGTACGTGAAATACTCGTGCGTGAAACACGGACGACGCATTTCGGCCGCAAAACGTCTCGGCGTTTCACCTGCAGCTATCGTAACGCCGCGGCGTCCGGGACGGCTGTAAACCATTGGTTCCCAACCTTTTTGACTCTGCCGACCACTTGGAGAACTTTCGATATGTCACGGGCCACCTCAATTTTAGTCTTTATTTTTCTTGTTGACAAGAATGAATTTGTTTTACATATTTTAGAATTTAGGTCATGACTAAATTAAAACAAATGAAATTCATCAATATCAGGCTTATAATAATATTTATGCTTGATCAATGTTGAACAAAAGTTTAAAATTATTAACATTTAATGCAAATTACTATTACGAAAAAACTGTACATCGTAGTATAATATTTATTATAGGTAAACTAAGTTGTCGAAAACATGACTACATAACTAATACGATTTCTCGAAGCTTCGGGTACGCAATAGTGTATATCGCTTTTTAATATATAATTATATATCGCTTTTTTACACCAAAACCTTTCGATATTCATGCGAGATTCAAACGTATCCTCACAGTTTTGATCGTTTTGCTATTCTATCAAATCTTACTGGTTATCATCACGTACCTCATCGACTTTGACAATAAAAGTGTTTCGAATCATATCTCGGATACTTTTCGTTTCGGAACCATTATATTCCGGGAAATACCGATTAAATTCATCTTTAAGCTTTTGCAAATGATGTCAAACGTTTTGTTGGACCTGAACTGTGAGGTTCCCCCCCCCAAAAAAAAATGAAATATTTTTAAATTTTGTAAGTATGGCTCACGAACCACTACACAATGTCTCGCGGACCACCAGTGGTCCGTGGACCATAGGTTGGGAACCTCTGCTGTAAACCATGTGCCACTGTCTCCACCACCATCTTCACCTCCACCGAAGGTGGGCATTCATACGTACGCCGCCGTCTGCCGTACACGGAGGCGCGTGAACGATAAAAGAGAACCTTCCGGCCGCCACGCAGCGCGAGTACGTGCGCCAGATGTGTAATTCCGGGTCACCGAGGGGCTGCTGCACATTAATTAACCGCAAACCGCGGCCAATCAGTATACGGCGCGGGGTCGATTCCGAGCGTATAAACGTATATGAACCGGAAAGCCGCGCTCGCCCATCCCAGCCCCCGTATACGTCCGTCCCAGGTAATTGAATTTAATGCCCACGATGGCGGCCGTCGTGCACGACGTACACTTACTTTAATTCGAAAACAAAATATGCGCTCGCGTACTTTTCGCGGTCCTCCAAAACCGTGTTCCGGCCGAGATATTTAAAACGCTCGGCACAGGTGTACGCTTGCACGTTTTCTGTCGAAAACAAACACTAATTACCGATCTCGCGGCAAACATTCACGTGAGTGAGTGATTGTCATTACGATTTCCATCGTGCGAAATCGACATGCGCAATACATATTTTATTTCGTGACCGCGAACAGCCGGCACGGGGTGAATTGTATGAATCACCACCGAGGAAACTTTGAAAAATTCAGCGCCTAAATGTGAGTAGATGTTAAATTAAACGATAAAGCCGTGTTCGTTCGATGAGTTCCGCGCAGGGCCGGATTTAGGGGAGGTTTGAGTGGGCTGAGGCCCAGGGGCCCCACAGTTTTATGATATTTAAATTAGGATATAGGAATAACGTTTTATTTATATTTACACGTATTTAAATAAACGATATTGAATTTTATTTGGACATATTTTAATTTTTACTGATTTGTAATAGACGTATTTGCGTTTATTGACAATGAACGGTTAGAAAACGGACTTTAGACCTTAACACTGCAGTTTCTGCTATTGAGTCTTAAAAGAATTTTATTCAAGCTAAACGCGTCAACTGTGATCAATATAAAAAACAAAGAGCAGACATTTCGGAAACAACAGATTATTTTAAACACCGTAAATGGCAAAGGAATATCCGTTTAAATCCAATAGATTCTCATAAAACACCCTGGGTAGATTAAACTTCTTCTCCAAAATACAAAATTAAAACATTTTTTCCTGTTATTGATACGTTTATTTCTAACTTGGATAAACAATTGTCTGCTTATGAATTGGTATATCAATGATTTGGATTTCTTCAAAAAATAGAACAACTAAGTCATCGAGAAATTGAAAATGAAGCGATAAAACTTATTACAATTTACCAAGATGACGTCGATGAACACTTTGGAAACGAACTTGTTTAGTTCAAAGCATTTCATAAACATTTTAAAGATGAAAGCAGTGAATTTCAAATTATTAGTCAAAAACATTTAATGTATAAAATATTAATTAATTAGGAAGTAAAATATTGTTTTCCTTATGTTGAAATAGTTCTTTGCATTTATCTTGTTATTATGATTACAAAAAGCTGTAGTGAAATATCATTTTCTTATTTAAAGTACATAAAAAATAGATTGCGTACTTCTATAGACGAAGAAAGGCTCAATCAACTAGCGATAATGAGCTCCGAGTCTGATATTTTAAGAAAACTTGATTTTTAAAACATTATTGATAAGTTTTTACAAATAAAATCAAGAAAAGTTCCAGGCGTTTAATTTTAATTACTTGACAACATTATTTTTATTATTTTTTATTGAAATACTTACACTAAATATTATGATGATATTACTTATACTAGTTAGACTCGATTTGATTGTTTTTATAATAATTCATTATGATATAAGTAGTTAATTGTTACTACTACTAAATATGATAATTAATGTAACTTAATAAGTAAAAAGATATATTTCCTTTTTTATGTATAAGGGGCCTCCACAATGCATTCCGCCCAGAGGCCACCACATACCTCAATCTGCCCCTTGTTCCACGATAATTCGCTCAATAAAATGAGTTATTAGTTCACGGTTGACAAGAAAACCACGGAAAATAGTCCGGCCGAAACCAAGTTTACTTCAATGTGTTTGTCTTGAATCAACACCAAAATCATCTTAACCAACAACATATGATACAGTTAACATCAAAAAAACCAACGAAAATAACTTCTAATGCCAGATGTTAAGTTCAAAGAATAAATTAATGTCCAGGTAAATATATGCTGACACGATTTGATTGTGTTAATTGAATAAAAATAATTATTATCATACAAATAATTTAATGACATAAAACAAAATCTGAAACGATCACACGAGTCGGATGATTTTATAGAAATATTTCCAAAACATGTCTCACTCGTCAATCATATACCAAGTAAAAATATGTGAAACTATAATTTTCAGTGAAATTATTTCACGTTACATTTTATTATTGTATGTATACTAATTTTTTTTTTCAATTATAATATCAACGATTATTTACAGACACACATTATTTATTGAGATTGTCGAGGTAGAGGCATGGGCGTGTTTCGCACCTTTGCCAGGCATTGTTTTTGGGGTGGGCCGAGGAAATGTAATCCAGTGTTCTCTTTTTTCTTTATATATATATATTTGTTTTAATACTAAGATATAAATCATCGTATTCGAAAACCTTGTTTAATGACTCTCTGTTGTAACACGAATTAATTGAATGTTTTTGGTAATGAACGCGATGATCAAATAACTTCGGTATAAATGTTCGCCCAAAAGATGATTAAATGTAAATATCTTCAATATTAAATGAAAGTATCGTGAAAATTGAGTGGGCCTTAAATTTAACTATTTTTCACGTGATTTATTCGTCAGTTTTTTCCTATTCTTATCAATGACTTTTAATGGAATTTCGAAATTATCTTATTTATGTATTTACTGACATAATGCAATGTCAAACGTACATACGTTCTGCGCGGTATAAAACTTATCTGTACGTTATTCAAATCCCAAGAAGTGGATTTAAGTCTATAAATAAATTAAATCGTATCAATACGTGTTTCACTTCACTGGAAATCTAAAACGTTCCCTAAGTGTATAATATATAGCCGGATACTTCGATCTATACATATTATATTATACGCAAAGCTGAATTTACATGACTAGTAAAGATTTACTAACTTCAGTGTACGCTACTCTTTTTGGAAAATTCAACTCGAAACGTTTTTCAATACATATATAAAAGAACAATTTGTTTACCATGGATAACTCGACGCTATTGGTTCTAAAAATTGTGTTACTTGACTAATCGGGATAGGGAGTGGGATGAGGTCGACCGTCGTATAAGTGGTTCTGTATTTCAAATCGATCGCGATGGCGATAGCGCGTATAATTAGGCAATGAATCACATTAACATTTACATAATACCGTATTCTTACGGTAAATAATACGGCCGTCGTATCTATAAGTTGGTGAACTGTTCATGGTGGGTAATATATAGGCCCAAAACACGCGATCGAAATAACGCGGTATCGATCGGATTATACCCGTCCAGCCACCGGTGCGTATCCCAAGCCCTGATTCTGCTGCGCTTTTCACGGGTGACGCGAAAGACACCACTCAATGCGAAGTTGTTTGTGTGGTTACTCAAAGAGCTTCATAATCACAGATTGAAACTGTACTTAACCACCTCAGAACTCAAATCAGTACCTTCAAAAGTCCCAGCCATGGTTCTTACACGTATAGATATAATGTATAAATCTGAAATATTGTTCATTGAAGAATGCAATGTATATAGTAAGATCACCATCAATTAATACCAATTTAAATAACTTGCTTTCATCAGTATGCGCTATTCATTATTTTTCCATACTTTTCAATAGTCGATTTCAGATTTTAGATTATATACAGAATACTGATCATCAATGTGTATTCTCACAGATGTCAATAAATAAACCCAAGCTATGAAATAGTATATATATATATATATATATGTGTGTGTGTGTGTGTGTGTGTGTGTGTGTGTGTGTGTGTGTGTTTATAAATAAATAATAACATTTAGCTATAGCAAAGCATTGCCGGTTAAGCTATTCTATTATAATAAGTATTTAAGCAAAACTAGAATGAGTATTTTAGGGGATTTTACCCACTAGGTTTTATGAGCATGTAGTAATTTAGTATCCATTTAAATTTGAATTTTCATTGCATCTATGACAACAAAAAAGTTGTGAATGGGCTTATCCAAGGTACACGTTATGTTCGCCAATAGAAAAAAAAAGTAACGTATTAAACGTGAACAAATTATTTTTCAAATTTAATCGAATCAACCGAAACGACCCATCAAAATTGACGTTTTTGTGACGATATTGCTCAAACGTAAACCTTGATATAATAACTATCCGAATATTTATCATTAATAAACTCTATCAAATGTTTCATTCGTAGAAAATTATTCATAATATTTTATCATACATTTTCTTCATACGAGTTTTCACGGAAAAATCAAAACAAATTAAAACCGATAATATATAAAATATAAGAGCCAAATGGTCCCACCGGTTGGTTAGATGTAGTTAGGAAAAATAATAAAAAAACGTAATCTATTGTCAATTAAGTGTGTGTGTGTGTGTGTGTGTGTGTGTGTGTGTGTGTGTGTGTGTGTGTGTGTGTGTGTGTGTGTGTGTGTGTGTGTGTGTGTGTGTGTGTGTGCATATACATGATACAAATACACAGACACGTGGTTTAGTAAATGTAATTTATAAGTCAAGCAAACGGTTTAATACTTCGTTGGTGCCAAAGAGAGCTCTCAAATGATGATTGTGGAATGCTATTTACTGAGCGCGTGGTGTTCTGATGTCACTAAATTTAATAACGTCACACAAAATACTAAAATATGTTATTACTCCTGTGTTTTCTCTTTCATCTTTGAAAAAATCAAGGAAGGAAAACCCTCTCAGCGAGCGTTCTGAATTATCGATTTTTTTTAATGCACAACATTTAATATTTAAGAAAAAACTGTAGTTTGAAATATAAATTGGATAAATAATGTTTGGAACCATTTAATATACAGTGTATGGAATTTCAAAAATCAATTTAAATAAAAGTAAAATATATTTAAACATAACAAATGTATTCTTTATACATCAGTTATTTGAATAAGTTATCCAAACATTTAGTTGGTAATGTTTTATTTTAACTCGAATAGAAAACAATTAAACATCGTTCTATCAAAGACAAATTAAAATGATCGTTCTACAACTCGAAGTACACATTTTTCTAGGGATATACACGATTAATCCAATGATTATATTTCGTGACTGTGTACCCGTTAATATATGCAAATATGTATACCAAACAGGATTGAAGCTCATTGAAGACGCCGAGCAAACGATCTGATCACATAGGCTTTGTTGTTATGAATCGCAATAAGCGCTTAATTAGTTTTGTCGTTACTTGTGGGCAAGTCTTTTGACCAGTTGTAACTGTGTCCCGTGATATAATTAATGAGATCGTGTTTCTTGGGCCACGTGAACGATCGGAAAAAAAAAACATTGGTTTCGGGATAGAGAAATTGCGAAGAGAATAACCTCTTTCTAATTTCAAGAGAATCACCGGATGAATGGTGTCACAGGTCATCCGTCTCCATCGAGCCGTGCAGGTGGCTGCAATGAAGACACTGACCGACGGGCTTGTTTCGGTACCGAATTCCGAAGAAACCATTACGTTTTCGATTACGACACGTGCCTTGCGCAATTCCGAATACGGGGCGAGGGTGGGTCGTTTGTCGTCTGGCTAACCCCCACGGCCGCTGAGGTGATGGAGGTAATTATTACTGAAGCGTCACCGATCCGTGTTTTCCGATTCCAAGTATCGTTAATCGTGCACAGTGACGTAGTTACTCGCATCGAGACTCGACCCCGGTAAATTTGTCCACGTGCGTGTGGGTCTTGATACACCGTGGGCTTTGGGATACTAGTCTCTCCGTGGCTTCTTCGATCGATGTGATATTATATATTTTCTCGTCGACACAGAAACGACCTAATATCAAAGCCGGAAGACCCGAACGTATGTGCATGGGCCATCGCCAAGAGTTACGTCACGTCACTCGCCCGATCACTGAGCTATTTTCTTTTTTTTTTTCACAAGGATCAGAATTCGTCAACACGAATGTGGTTCAGGGGCGTCATTTCAATTTATGATAGGGTAGGGCATAATAATGACCGGCCCAATCAGTGTAAAATTTTTAAGTACCTACACAAAAAAAACCGCTCGCTTCGCTCGCAACATTAATCAACTATAATTCAACACCTATTTTTTTATTGACATAAATTATAAACCAAAACTTCATTCACTTTTGTTAATAATTTAACATATATATTATTCATAATTATCTTCTCCCAAACAAACATATAAATATTTTTAAATACATTTTATGTTGAAAAAGACAAATATTTTTTTTTTATAACATTAACCTCAGTTTTTAAATAATATATTCATATAATATTATATTAAATATGTCAATGTTCAATTATTGTGTATTATGTGTTCTAATGTCCCATGTGCCGGCCCATGTGAAAGAAGCAGCCGGCCCAAAGTTACTTTGAAATCTAGGGTAGGGCAAATGCATACTCCTGTCCCCCCCCAAATGACGCCCCTGATGTGGTTATTGACATCGCAAGACACTATGATTTCTGTATAATTTTGTTTAATTTACAAACCTGGCCTCCAAGCCATTGTCTAGCTAGTTTTATTTGTTAGACTTTTCACACGACACTGTGTGTATCAACGTTATTTAACGATTTTATTATATATCATGTAAACGCAGTTTTTACTGTCATCATGTTCATCTCTTCGTCGCTCCTCGAAATCGTTTTGATAAAAATACACAAGACATTATACTTTCATCGTGTAAAGTGTGAACTGCTCTTTCGCCGTTTCGCTGCAAATATCTGTCACTGTGATTAATCGGCTAAGTACGCCGTAAAATACATTAAAAAAAAAAAAAAGTTCAACAAATAAAAGTCCGTGTAATTTCAAGTACCGTTCAG
Source organism: Therioaphis trifolii (assembly GCA_027580255.1). Taxonomy (NCBI): domain Eukaryota; kingdom Metazoa; phylum Arthropoda; class Insecta; order Hemiptera; family Aphididae; genus Therioaphis; species Therioaphis trifolii. The sequence goes on along the minus strand of CM050404.1, from coordinate 81,652,828 downwards.
GTCTTGAATAGCCAGCGAGTCTCTTTTGAAAAAAAAAAAGAAAGGCGACGACGACTATTACGAAACTGAGAGTTTTTGCATTTTATATATTAGTAAGCTTAGTTTCTTTTTTTTTCACAGCATTATTTCGATGAAATATTTTAAGTTTAAATTTAAATCTGTCCCTATCAATTTAACTTGCAGTTCATATTGTTTATATGTGTGGTGATATTCATTTTTATTGATTAATTAGCAATTTCGTGTTTAACGTGTATGCGTAATAGATATTTTAATGGATTCGAATACGAGCCAGCGGTTAAAATTCAGTTTTAAGTTTATTAAAGTATAATGTAGCTAAATTGTGTAGTATTTTATTCAAACGAAATGGAATCATAATTTCATTGTGTTCGTTGAACAACATTATTGTATTAAACATTTTTTTCGATCAAGCACGCTTATAAATTATAGTTTTTGCACTTAACTTCAAAGCGGGATTACCGTCAAAATCATTATTGATAACTACAGGACAAAAGTTGTAATATCGTCAAATTATTTCTGTTCGTTATTTCTTATCAGTATACCTAAGATAAAAAGTATGTCAAACTCAATTGAAAAGTTTCCACCAAGAATATAATATTACTATATCAAACACAACACATAGTTACCTACACGATGAAATTATGTATATTATAATAATGATATTATTTTTACTTTTTCTCGTTTGCATAATTTCACTTACTTATTTCTGAGTTTTCGGAAAATTGATTTTCACTTGTAAATTTCAATTCTGTTTTACATATTTAAATATTTTACTTGTATTAGTATTCATAACATTTTACAGGCTGAATACAGTTAGTTTCAAATCTTTAATTATTATCTTTTCTGTATATTTAGTGAAAATGTAAGTTATATTTATTTTAATTTGTATTATTATACATGTTTTCACCCGAGATTGTAAAACGCATACAAAAATTGAACAACGGTGCCGTGGGTATACGATGCGTAACGAAATTGGAGTTTGTGACATCTAAAATTGTAGGCCGGTTGTGGGACTTATGAAAGCTTAGTTTACACAAAGTATGGCAAGTCATAAAAATTGGATTGACAAATCATTAAAATACATAAATATTATGAAGTATTAATGCATTTTTAATTTTATATCAACATATTATGCATATGGCTGTCCATCGTTTTCGCAATGGGATTTCCATCGTGATAGCCCGATAGTCAATACCGACGATTTGTAATTTTTATTTTAAGCAGAAGTCATAAATCTGCCGCCGACCATTCTCGTGATTGTGTGTAGGTCTGATTTTGTGTATGTAAGTAATATACGGTGAATTAATATGCATAATTTGGTGGTTTTTATTTTTTTCCGTATGATAATAGAATGGAAATAATATTATAATCGTCTACAGTTTAAAGAAAACATTTCTGTTGTACTGGAAAATAATCTTTGGTTATCAACAGGCGCAAATAGCTTTTTATTTCAAATGTTCTGTTAGGGATAACATTTCGTTCTTTATAAAGGTACGGATATGTCACAACATTAAATTTTGATTTCGACTTTTTCATCATTTTGATTTTAAGGTACTTTAATATTGCTTGATTTTCATGAGTTCAATATTTTCATTTAAGAAACAAATAATTTGTTGATTTTAGTTTTACTCCCTTTATTTAGGTATTTCATGACTATTGCAATGGATTCGTCAGTATGACACTATTTTTTTTTTTATGTAATATTTTATACGTTTAAAAAACATGTTAACTTTTATGGAATTAATTTTTCTAAGATAACATGTTTACCCAGTAGGTGTTTCTAATTTTTGCGCCGCGGAAGCAATGCGAAAACAGATCCCGCGGCGTCGTCGGTTAAAAGGTGTTTCTAATATTGAAGTACTAGTGAGTTTACGGTATTTTCAAGCATAAAATTGAATTTCATGGAACTCAATGTTTATTTTGTCCAAGTATTTATAGCATCTCTCTTGCAATCATTCAACCCGATTTCCAACAACAGTGATGGAATTTCGTAAATATTATTATACTGGCACAGAGACGGCACCAAATCTATATTAAACGTCATTTGCGTATACCGTGATGTCACTGTTTGCTCATCGTCAAATATTTGCGACATAAATAAGAATGGGGTGAAACATAAATTACACGGGGTACAGGTGAGAGGGAATATTACACAAAATCGATGGTCAAGTGCAAGTCATCGGTGTGTGTACATGTCAACTGCAGTGTTGATTACACGAAGACCGGGATTCCCGCACAAAAAGGGTTCGTTTAAATCGTCGACAAAAAAAAAAACCAATAATAATATTGGCAACCGAAAACAACATCGTCGTTGACCCTATCGGTACGCGTCGTGTATAGTGACAGTGTGATAATTGAATTGCGTTCTACCACGATCGTTGCCAAAGGCTGCTGCTGCTGCTGCTACTGCCACCATCACCGTCCGTTTGTAGTTTTCTCGACAACGGTAACGTAATAACGTGGTCTCGTGTGTTCTTGGATCTCTCACGGACCTAATCACCATCCCTGTGTTTTTGACGTCGTTTCACTGAATTTTGTTTACTAAGCACACCCCCTCCCCGCCCCCTGATGAAATCGGTTGTAGCTACACAGCACACAGGTGGAGTGACTCGGAAAACCGGGACTAGACGCACCCGTTTCCAGTGCCCGAGCAAGTGACAACGACGGCGGGACTTATTGAAATCCAGGGACGCCCGCATCAATGTAGCTCAAGGGGGGCGAAAAATTGCAAGTACCTAAATACTTATGGGAAGATTTACCTCTACACTTTCATCTACTCATACTTAGTAATAGTATCGTTTATATTTTTTTAAAAATCAAAACTAATTTAAGTAAATATAAATTCACACTATTATTTCTAATGTTTCTAAGAAAAAACATAATAAAATTTAAACAAAAAACAACTTTATTTGATTTGAATTTACATATTACATCATTACGTGTTACATATTACATCATATTTATACATCATAATATTGCATTTTATTCAAAAAGTAATGAAAATCTCCTTTTATTAGAAGCAAATAAATTAATTGTTTTATCAATTTGTTGATTAAAAAAACCCATGATAGCTGAACACATTACCCAGAATACGATAAATGTAATTATAATAATGTCTGTCAAAAGGTTTCTATTTCCGTCTACGACAGGCTGCTTATATATGACTTGTTAGATACAAGGATTGTCGCATAGTCGCTAACTACCTAAGCTTTATGTAAAAAAAATTATAATTTTGTAACTGACACAAAAAATCTCAGTGGAGGCAATGGCCCCCACTGGCCTCCACTTCCGGGCGTCCCTGTTGAAATCTCCTATCCGAAGCCGATCGCTCACCTGACGAAAACCGCGCTTAACACATAAGTTCATTATTCACGCGTCGAACTTTCGTCCATAACCGTCGGACTGATTTGGTCCCGGGTTCTGGTATCGCCACGATACCGGGGTAACGGTAGCACCTATTTTTTATTTATGTCGCGCGTACATATCGAACGGTCTGCAGTCCATTGTTGTTCGGTGGCGACGCCCACACGCTGGCCCGTGACCACGGCGACGTCACGTCGGCGTCGCCCCATAGTGTGCGATGACGTGAAAATCGAACCGAATTCCGTGTACCGGTGCCGCCCAACCGACACACTATGCCAGGTGTCGACGGCAAGTTATGTGGACTCTCTTTCTCCTCTACCCTACGCCCCGACCGTTCTGAAGACTTGCGGTTTAAATTTTGCGTGTACACCGTGTGGCATCTCCACCGAGTATTTATGGGCGTAATGTTTGCGTATTGAGTGTGTGTATATGGTTGTGCGTGTACGCCAGTGTAAGGGTAGTTGTAGTTACATCCTCACCTCTCATTCCTGGCCGGACTTAGATCACGTACGCACATACATTCATTTTAACGATTCATCGCAAAACCGTGTCGCTATTATTTAACGTATTATACAGCACAACAATAACCACCGTGAACCCCATATCGACTTTGGACACGCAGCGATATCCTTTTTTTTATCATTATTGTTATTATTTTTGGTGTGCAAGAACAATCACGGACCCAGCCCGACCCGATGAACCCTCTCAATCTAAAGTATCGATAAAAGAACAAATGGGGTTTGGATGGAAAAAAACAACATCTCTCATGGGATGGAAAGTATCTCTGCCAAAAATTGATACTTGACTTTTACACAATAAAAAGTGTGTTGGCATTTATAAGTGTGTTCACAGAAAAATAAAAGTAATGGTGGAAGGATGAAACTAATGGCTCAAATATATATATATATATTTTCGTATATTTATGTGTGTGTGTGTGTGAGAGTGTTCATATGTTATTGCTTTTATTAATATTGTTATATAATACACTAAAAATAAGAATTTGTTTTTAATATTACTGGTTTTATATTCGATTAATAATGTGATGTTCATCAAAATGTCACTCTTTGAACTCGGGTTAGTTGTTGTGAAATAGAGTGTTGTGATACCAGGTATATATAACTTTATATTATGATAACTAATACCTATATAACTTTGTTCATTCAATACTTGTGTTAACATACAATTTTCCAAACAATTAACAACCGGATTTTACTCCTCTAAATATAGGATTAATTGCGTTATTCATTGTTATTATCTAATCGTGTGTGTTTAATAATACTACTTTTTAAGCCAAAATGGAATTGCAAAAAAGAATTTAATAATCCAGGAAAATATTATAAATAAAAAATAACTTTTTTTCGCAATTTGAACAATCAGCTACATTATTATTAATAATTAATTCAGATTTACTTTTTTTTCAGGATTCAATTTCATCTTTTTTTATGTATTTCATTGTATCACATTGATATAAAGGACTACACGTTTCTAGCCACAGTATTTATAGAACAATAAGTAAATAAATACAATTGAAATCGAAAATCTCGATTATGTCGAGTTATACAGTTTTAATTGATGTTCGGCAGTTTTTCTTTATAAGTACTTAAACAAATATTAACAAGAAAATAAAATGAACACTCAAAGTACCAACTGCTTACAATTCTTAGTCATTTCGTGAGCTATAGGATATCAATGTTGGACAAATTTTAGTGCCTCAAAAATATGTCTTCAGAAAAAAAAAAGATTAAAATTACTTCATCATACAACAATTATATCTATCTCTTCACTCAGACTTTAAAAATCTAAGAACTATGTATTTTTCACTAACGTGTGTAGTGTGTTGAAAGACATGGTTAGGAAAAGTTATATGTATGAAAAACATCAGCGTTTATCATTGTCATGGAATATATATATATACAATGATTATTAAGTTGGTTTTAAATTTAGATACATACATACTTGTATATATTAAGAAAAACTTATACACCTCATTGAAAATTAAATAAAGGTATAAACAGTTATAATAATAATAATAATAATAATAATATAAATAATAAATTTATTTATAAATAGATATTTGTATAGTTTGGCTATGCCAAAAAACATTCACCTATCCGTTACAACACGATACAAATAAACAATGTTTTAGGGTTGATAGTTGTATGATACACATTTCAATACAAATGGAATATTACATTAAATCAGGTTAATATCTAAGAAATTATATAGATATATTTGATAATAGTGCAATGGTTATTTTTTAATCTTAAAAAACAATTTTTATTGTAAGTATTATTTATAAAAACGTATCTACAGTGAAATATTAGTTTTGAAGTGCTCTAGTATTTGATGGTTAAATCGTGTGATTTTTAAAAATTGAAATTTAGTTATGTATTAACAACTATTTTTAAAAAATTATAATAATTTATGGGAATTAATAAAGCAATAATAAATTGCCATTATTTGCCATTATTATTTACATTATTTGTATAATAACTTTTAATAATACATTATAATAGTGCTATATATATATATATATATATATATATATATATATATATATATATATATATATTTATTTATTTAATTAAGTGAGTAATTATATCGTATATATCTCTCTCTCTCTTTTTTCTATCAAAATTTATCCCTGCGGTATGATATTTTTCTCTGTTGTTCACGCGTCGACCGTAAACTGACAATACGAACTCGTCAAGTAATACGTCGACGTCTTAAATATTATTTCCGGTCTCGCCGTGCGTATTACATGTAATTCGATTATCATAACACAAAAGTGACAGCGTGTCTTTCCCTTCTGACCCCCACTCACTCACAATTCAAAATATATATATATTATATATTTAATTTACTGATTCATTCATTGTTACCTACTGGATAATTATATATTAACATTTTCGACATTTTTATAAATGGGTATATCAACAATATTAAGAAATATTATTTATTTAATCGATAACGCTTATGGTTTTTTTGTTAAACCTAGACATTGTGTAATGCTTTGGTGCAGAATGACAATAAACTCCGATAATTGAATACTTGTCTCTATGGTATGAAGAATTTTGTCAAACAAGAAGCACTTAAATTTGGAATTCTTAAAATTACATTCCATTTACAGAATCCAATTCGTACACAATATCCCAGATCATAAGACGTAATTTTGTCTATTTATTTAATGAGACTAAATATTTAAGGTTCACCTCGTGTAAGCTAGATGAGTTAAATAATTTGAATTCTTTCTGTCACAAATGATTGAAAATGCTTAAAATTGCTATAATTTGAAATAAAATATTCACGTCTAATCACTTATACGTAGCCGCTATGATCATTGATAATAATTATACATATTTTATAAATAATTTACGACAAAAAAAATGGAATCGAAACGTCTATTTTTAAACGAATTTACGTTGCAATTTATAAAAAAAACAGCCAGTGGTACAATTTTATTATTTAAGTATGTACGGTTTTAAATTATCAGTTTTGTTTTAGATTCTAAGTGAAACAAATGATTATATTGTTTTATAATGATGTTTATTTTTTTTTCTAGATTCTCTTTTTGCTCACTTAAACTTTGTCGAAAAGTTTCATCCAGTAACTTTATCGGTTGGAAGTCACATGTAGATGGTACATTGAGTGTTTATTAAGCTATTATTTTCCAGGTGTGAGGAAAAACTACGGAAAAACGATTAAATTCATCGTAAACGACACTTTCATTAAATCAACTATCGTAATTCCGTCATAACTCTAAAACAAATTTTGCTAGAAACATAAAATTTAAAACAAATATTATGATTTATGAAGTATTAATACATGATTTAAGAGAAGTTTAAAAAAAAATATTGAAAATTACTGAGCTAAAAATAAAACTTTGAAAATATCACGCTTCTTTCAAGCATATTTCTAATCAAATGTTTGATGTTTGGTGAAATTTTCTGAAAATTTAATTTGACTTTCACCCAAATACTACAACAACAATATTATCTTTTGGTTAAAAAATAAGTCTTCTATGCCAAACAAAAAAATAAGATAGTTTTGAAAAAAAAAACGTACTAAAAATTAGACGCAAAATTGTAAAATATATGAATGTTATATTTTAATAAATTCTAAAACCTTGGTTAGGATCGTTTAACTAGAAAAATTATCTATTATTACACTAAAATTCAATACCGTCCCATTGGTTTTTAACAATAGGATTTCATGGGATTAACCCATGGGATTGATGGGATCATTAAATTGTCCAAGGATCGGAGAATACACTGTGGAATGAAACAACGTAATTTTTATTTGTCATGTGCGTAATGTTTCTATGTAATGAAACTAACGTAGACACAAAAAATGATTTCAATAAATGTATTTTTTTTAAATTTTAATCAATTAAATGTATTGTAATATTACTAACATTTCAGTTTTTAGCTTTTCATTGCAACGATGCGCTGGAAATTCGAATTTAATCAAACTGCTTAGGTATTTCAAGAAAATATCCAATGTGCATATTTTGCATATTATTCACTGTCAAGGTATAATAACGGTGCCTATTTAACAACATCGTATGAATGCGAAGCTTTTGCTTCTAGAGTACAAAACATCTACGTTCGTAGTTATGCGAGTTAAAATAAAATGCAATTCGGTAGACTTTGAATATAACCTGTTATTCGCTCAAAACACGAGTTTGGCTAATCTAAAACCTGTGTAGTATGTTAATTAGACACACACATACACGCACGCACCAGCAGTTGCAATAGTTGATGAAATGTTTATGAAAACAACAAGCAACTATGTGTATTGTGTACGAGTAATGGAATTGTTTCTTGTATTGTTTTTTCTTTAAACAAAATCAACGCAAAACATAAATCACGAAACGAAATAATAACTAACAGAATATTAAACGGCCATACACGTTTTATTTGCTATAACATTTGTATTATCAAATGTATAACATTAAGAATCGCTGACAGCCCATTTACGATGGTAAGCGTTTAAATAATACATTCAATGTGGATATTACACTATATGAATTAAGTCAAAAAGAAAAATATTTTGGGTATTTTTTTCTGCATCGGTGCACTTACTACTATAATAAAAAAGCATCAATATTTCATATGACCAAATATACATTAAATAATGTATAAGGAAATTAAAAGTTATAAATTATGGTTAAAATGTAATATCAAATAGATCTAAATAACATGATATGTTTTTTCAGCTCCCATTAATATGAACATTTATTTAAGGGATTGAAAATCCACTTACTATTAGTAAGTACTTTAAAATTCACAATTTTTTTCTTGAAAAATTTGTTTAACTGTCATATGATTAAACATTTTTCATTTCATTTTATGTTTTTTAGATATGATAATATCGAGATAAAATCACATTTAAATACTACTTGACTCACTTATTAAGCGTTTTTCTATGTAGGGTCTCTTGGAGGTGGTAATAATTTGTATGCACTTCATATTAGCGGTATCATTTGATTAATTTAATTACAATACCTATTGAATATTATTTTACATGTACCATATTTCAATGTGAGAAAATATGAGGGATATTGGCACAAAAACAAAAAATCAATATTTATTTGAATTATAACAATAATAATCATCGAAATATAACACGTTACACATGTTATAATATGTGAAGTTTAATTTGTGTGTTATCTATATTATTATTATTCTGTTTTTTTAGCTATTGAATGATCATTTGTTTTATTTATTGAATATAATGTAAATCTACAGTTACATTGGGTTTACCATCCGTTAAACTTGAATATATTTATAAATATATATGCATGTATAATTTATATATTATTTCCATTTTTATTTATTTTATTATTGAATCATATAATTTTCTTACAATTACATTTGTTAGAGTAATATTCATGAAAATCATTATTTTTTCATTTCCAAATGTATAATATTAATTTTAACTAATTTATATTTATAAACATGTATTTTATATAAATCTCGAAATTATTGATTTATTTTCTTTGCACCTTTTATTTTTTTATTCTGGAGTGCGTAACGTTCTTTACGACAATTTCATTCTCGTCAAATCGTCGTTATGTAACCAAATGACACGTGTTCACATGCATTTAGACCAAATTTTGGTTTAGTAAAAAAATTGAACGATAAAATTATTTTTTTTTTAGCCTGTTTAAACTAATTTTGACTATCTAGATATAATAAAAATAGCATATGCCAAGATATTAATTATTGTAATTCATTTTTGGTTCCATAGCCAAAAAATATGATTAAAAAGTTTGTTTTTAAATATTTGTTCTAACTATAATAAAAAAAAAGGTTGTAGGCATCTATTCCTTAGACTGAATTAATATGTATGATTATTTCATTATCCACTTATGAAACATTTTTACTGACTTCAATTTTACTAATTAATTGGGTTTCATTTTCCTTGTAATAATGTTGTAAAAACGTGTAAACTTTAAACCTAGTTATAAAACGCCGCCTATGTGTACTTTCATGTAGCGTCAGACCGTTGTTTAATGTTTTCCTTTGATCGGGAAGCAATTATTGTTGTCCCTTCGGCATTCCTTTTAGTTCTCAGTTTCCGAGCTGAGAAAACCACACAGAAATGCCGTGAAAAGTTTTAGACCTTTGGGTGATTTACATTTATAAATTAACCTTTTTTGGTTCTAGAGAAGTTTTTAACGGATTGAATCGGACACGCCGGACATAAATTCGTAGTACAAGAGCCCCGCGGAAACAATCCGGCCGGAAATTAAGGTAATCGAGTTTGGTGGGGAAGTTCTTTTCACATTTTCAGGAACAACAGTTAGAGCGGTCGTGAAGGTGAGGACATGGAAGAGGTAGAGAGACCATCAATTAAACCTCGCTCGCAGACTCTGTGAATTTACAAGAGACAATAAATATACACCGAGAATATCTGATTCAGTGTCTAACCCGCCCCCACCACGGTGCGTTATCCAAGTAACCGTTTTCTTTTTTTCTCTTTCTATTTATTTCTCTCTTTTCACCAAGCGATGCCTTTTTGTTACGTCCCGGGGGAGTAATAATGCGCACGACCGACCGACCGATAATGACTGTATTTATTCATTATACGTGCAGTATGGGAGTCGTGGTGATAGAAACTCGCAAACACAGCAAGAAAGAATATACAAATTATAGAAATGAATGGACGAAGTGACAAGAATAAACGTCGCCTTTTTGACGATGGTGAACACTGTGAAAACTTGTGACGACCAAAGAGAGTATGGGTAAGTGCCATGGTGATATCGATTTAACCACAAGGTCACACGGACATCTGGGTTGGATCAAAGTGACTTTTTGCACATTGCTAAGTGCTCCCCGCGGTGCTATTGATGTGGTTGATACCAATTAGTCGAAAAGCACAGTGACGTTTGGTCGTAAAACAAATGAAAAAAAAAAAGAATAAAGGCAATGTCTATATCAACACTCCTTAAACTGATATCTATATAGTATTATAGTATATAATCGTGTTGAGTGGAATTTAAGAAAAAAAATAAAATAAATGTACTATATTTTTATGAATAAAACGTACTGAAAAAAAAATTATTCTAATAAACTCGTAAAACTCGGTTGAATAATACTGGAATTAAAATAATTCCAAAAAAAAAAAAAAAAACATTGTTAAAATATTTCCCTTAAGCTCATTTTTTTATGAATTGTTAACAGAAAATACTAATTTAATGAACAAAACAAAATCTTTTTAATCTGAATTTATTTTTAACTCTTGGGTCATCATATAAAGATACACAACATTTAACTGTACAATTTATTTGTGTAATTCAAACAAATATAAAATTAAATTAATGTGATATTAAAAGATTGTATGTTAAAATAAATAAAGAAAAAGCTATTGTTTTTTTTCTTCAAAAACACAAGGAAAAACTACATCTGTCACAACATTTTTTTTTTTTTTTTTTTTTTAATTATAAATGAAAAATCATTGAAACAGTTCACATGAAACTTTTTCACATTAAGATTTAAAAGTAGATACGCACAAAACTTGTTTTATAGAATTCTTATAAAAAGTGTTTATAATAAATAGACTGTATTTACATTTTTACATCACCTAGATAATTTATTTTACTTAAAATATATAACATTACTCTAGTAGGTTCTCGGGATATTATATTTAATTTGAAAAAACATTTTTATTTTTTATTTTTCAAGAGTATTCAGATAAAAAAACAAGTTGTTAAGTTTAATTAATTATTACTTGATGGTCCATTGTCAATAAAATATTTCGTTCTACAAATAAAAATGTATTTAAAAATGTTATAGTTATTAATTCAAACAATAAAATCAAAGATATTTAAACATGTCTGTGAAACGTTGATTTTTGCAATTATTTTACTTTCGAATGTCTGATGTCATTAATAGTTTACATAAAAAAATATTGTAAATACGTTACACAAAGAAAGCACAAATTAAGTATTGGTTTAACATCATTGTCATGCTACATTATATTAAAAACAAATTATTACACTTCAATACGCTATACACAATATTCGTTATTTTTTCTTGTATTTTGGTTTGTATTTATCAAGTTTTTAGAGTTTCTTCAGGTTTAAATGTAATTTAAAACGATTTAAAAAACAAAAGCTATTGAACTTTGCCGTAAAAAATAAAAAGTTTATTATATGCCTGATAACTTCATGAAATGATGTCGTTATAATATAATCAAATTAATTTTTGTCATACGATTTATGCCAATCAATATTAATACGTTTTTTATGGCAGAAAACCAAATTAGCGCTAGTTTTAAATTATATTTTGTACGCGTTACCTCTTCAATTATATTACAAACTTTACATGAGTGGCAAACTGCATTTCAGAGTTAACCGAGTTTCTGACGAATAAAAATGTAATATTTATCAATCAAAATCAAAATGTGCTAAATTGTTTTACGTTCGCTACGTACGTGATTTCAAATACAAGGCATTTACTATTTCTAAAAGTATTAACTTATTAAAAACTTTTTTTGTTACAAAATGTTTAGTATGTAGGTAAGTATTTGGACATTCTTAATACCCTTGTTATATCTTCTTTATTCTCGTAGTTTGAACAAATTTTCTAACAGTCATCTCGAGATTATGCGTATATCATCACACATACAAAGACACACACACACACACACACACACACACACACACACACACACACACACACACACACACAAACACACACAGGTATGTGTTTAAGTATTATGTATAAAGCATCGACATTTTTTATCCTACGTCTTTGTAATATCTATATACTTTGAAAGTCGGGTATTTTTTCGACCCCTATTGTGTTTTTCTTAGACCAGAAGTTACAGACTTTGTTATCGTCAATACGATTGACGATCATGGTATCTAATCCCCATAATAATTTAGTTCCATGCTATAAGTGTATCAGTGCTTACTGACGTGTAACAACATTTTCGTATCATCAATGTTCGATAGATTAAGATCATATAGTCGTATAATGGATTATATCCAGACTTTTTCCAGCACACAATGTTTGAGAAGTTTAATAAACGTATAAAATGGCATATTCATGCCGCTTAAATCATACTACACAAATATGCAGTATTTTCCATGACGTTACAGTTTTTTTTCTAAATAAAAAGGGTTCTTTTTGTGAATTTTCAATGATATTTTCAATGCCTTAATGGAACCATTAATTACATAATATTATGAGAGAAAAATATTTATTTTGAAAACTTTTGTATTCAATTTTTATTTTCAGACTCATAGTTTCAGATATATTCAAAAATTTGAAATTTATAGAAGTGAAATTTAATATCAAGAATAAATATATACTGACATGATTCTGCTGCGCTTAATGTTAAATCATTATATAGCTATATATTGTCAAATATTGGCCCAAAACTTTAAATTTCAGGACGAAATTTCAAAAAAAAAACAACAACAATTGTAATCATTTTTTGTATTATATTGTAAAATGTGATTTAAATTTAATAAAACTAAAAACTTCAATAATTACACAAATAAAAAATCTCTTAACTAAATAATTAGCTTTATACGTGTTTTAAATTATTATCTCATATGGCAAATCAAATTAAAATCTATGCGCTATGCAGAGTTATATTAAAGAAACGGTTAAGGAAAAAGTTGTTTGCAAATAATATGATATGTATATTTCATTTACAAAAAATTAAAATATAAGTATTCACATCATATTATTATAGACTATAATGACGCCTAGTGTTATTATTTTCAAAAAATATGTTTTATCTTCCTATTTCAAAAACTCATTGTTCGCATTCCATACAACCACTTTAATGGCACTGTACTACAAGAAAAGATATAAATTGTATTTTGGTGTAGTAAACTTCTTTTTTTAGGAGAATGTCTGCAAATTTATACAGTAAACAGCACGTGTTTCCAGCGAGATATTACATTGCAGTTAACATTTTTCTTTTTAAATTAGTTTAAATTGTATAACTTTGTCATTATGTATACTTCAAAACAACGTTATTCATAAATGTCCTTTGTCCACATTTTATATCTATGATATAACTCACACGATTCGATGTAATAGTACTAATCTGTAATTATTGTGTGTACTATTAAAATAATATTAATTTAAGACTATTATGATTTGTTTGTTTTATAAAAACCTACAAATTTCTTGTTTTTATTTTGTCTATACAAATAGGTTGGTTATTAAATATATAGTAGAGGGATCTAAGAAAACAGAGTAATAAATAACAATAATAATAATTACCATCATAATAAAATAAGATAAAATTGTATGATATAACAGTGTACTATACTAAAATAGAGTAAATAAAAGGATTCAATTTAATTGTACAGTAGTATGTATAAAATATTAAATATTGTACAATAGGCGACCGTGTGGCATTACGTCGTTCAAGAAATTGGTCATAGCCGTACATGGTCTTTAGATTAAATTGTACTTCATGGACCGATGGAGGGATCCGTCATTCCTCACTTGTGTAACATACTTTTCATCAGTCTTCCTAGGTATTGGCTCTGTTCAGTGTCACCCAAATCACCCATGGTAGATCAAAACCGTCAAATGTTGTCAGAGAATCTTCGTTTAGAGTGTCGAGTTCCGCACTCCAGATTTTTTTAGCGATATCCCCATATATTTAACATCGATTCTGTTGGAAGGTCCAATTATGTCTTTATGCAGTTTAATCTTAACTTTAATCTTAATACTATATGCCTTTATCACGCAATATAAATGTATTAGAACATTTTTTCTAATTAATTTATAACTAATGAAACCATATTTAAAGTAATTACAACTATGAATTATTTTGTAATAAGCAATAACAAGTATAGTATTGATACATAATGCTCATAATAACAGATCATGATTTTTTTTAGCTAATTTTAAATTTCTTGGGCAAACTTAATTATTAGACATTTGTAACGTCCCCTCCTTAAATTTCACGATATTGGTTTTACTTTTATGGACTTTGTTTCTTTTTACGAGGTCTCGGGGACTCGACCTCGGTATATGATACTTATAAATGCTATAGAGTAGGTTCACCTCATATAGAAGTACAAGGACGGCGTATACGATTAATTGATATATATATACATAAATAAATACGACACTGAAATGATGAATATTGAGTAGGTGAGCACTGTGGGTGTTGCTTGAGGATGATATTTGACGTCCGATGGCTCGTCTTTCTATCCCGATTGATAGTCTTCGGTTCACACCTCAGCTCCCGCCGATGGCTCGTCTTCCTCTCTTACTGCCACTCTCCTCTGCTTGACTGTTACTTTTCCAATGTAATATATCGACTCTTCCAAAAAAAAGGGAAGTAACTCGAATTTTATCATTTTTCACTTTTTGTTGAAATGTGATAAAGGAATATGTTCTGTACCTCCCACGAAAACGGCAGTAACTTTACTACTCCAAAGAGGTTAGAAACCATAACATTAAAATATATTTATAATCTCTCGTGATAAAGTTTCCGACGAAGAAAGACGTATCTTAAGTTACTTCTATTTTTAAATCAACATTCCCCGAGATACAGGAAGTAACTCATTTTTGTATTTTGAAATACAACAATAATTTATTGTTTATTTTAATTATTGTATTTATAGTGTTTAATAATAGCATGCATAATGATATACGTACATAAACTCAATAAACTTGACTGTTTAGTGTCAGACGTCAGTAATAATATTATTAATACAATTAATAATATTAATAATTATTATTATAGTGTTTTTTATTATCAATCATGGCCTACAAAAAGGTAAGTTATTTGATTTTATAATACATATTAATATTATTATTATTACCTATTTTATAAACACCAGACTGAAAAAATAACATGAAATTCCAGTGCATAGTAGTAATAAATTATAACTGATGATCTATATTTACCCAAGATTAAGGAAGTAACTCGAGTTACATCTTTATAATAAATGATTTTTCCCAAGAAAAAAGAAGTAACTCGAGTTACTTCTCCGAATAACTTTTTTCCCCGTGAAAAAAGAAGTAACTTAAGTTTATTTTCCATCATGCATTGTACTATGGAAGTTAAAAAACAAAAAATTATGGTGATAAAATTATATTCAATCAAACAACCAAAGTTCATATAAAAATTTGATATGAAACAGTTAAAAACCGATAGTAATTTAAGTTAAAACCTTATAATATAGCTCTACTGAAAAATGATAAAATTCGAGTTACTTCCTTTTTCATTGGGGGAGTCGATATACACACCGAAACCCTCTGGTCAGCATTCATTCATGACCTCATTGCCGTTCCGCACGCTCAACATTTTAGCAATTATGGACTATGTACGTTGTTTTGTAAATAACTATCGTTACACATTTGATAAAATTACAAGTTTATACTTAAATACAATTTTTCCTTTGTTTTCACCATAAAATTTATAAGAAAAAAATACTGACATCAGGTTTGATCATATATGATAAATTGAAAATAAGTCTATAAAATTAAAACTTGAACTCTACATAAATTTACAACTTAATTTTAAATGTTTGTATAAAATATAAATCTATTTATTTTTGTAATGCCTTAAATTAAATTAATCATCAAATGATTTAATATTCGTTTGAGTAAGTAATAAAAATACATTAGAAGTAATTACTGTAGATGTATAATTAAAAATAATTTCTTAGTTAAGTATTATATGTGTATATATATTTATTATATGATAATTTATTATTTATGAATGCAAAAACAATTATTTACTTTTAATGAAACTATGACAAACTTATTTGTTTATTTTTGTGTAAATTAAAATTGTTTTAATATATTTACTCATTGAATTTGGCACACATATGAAATTTTTGTGTTCGAGAAGTTAAAAAAATATATTCCAATGAGACTATAACGAATATTAATATCTGGAATAATATTTCTATTATTAGGTTATAAAGTAAAATCAAGTATCCAATTAATAATATTCTAAAAGAGCAAACTTTTTATATTGATTTGGTAATATACTCAAGTTAAACTTAAAGCCATTGTTAGAATATATGAAAAATAACGTGAATCTTATGTGTGTTTGTATTGTTTAAATATAACACACATATCAAACCGAACCTTGGTGTTATTTTTTCATGAAACCAAGTCGCTTACATTTCGTCACAGTTTGTTTACTTTTTTTTGATGTCATCTCGAAATGTACCGGGAACTTCAAAGCTATGAGTTCGTAGAATATTGCATGACTAATCTGAAAGCTCTAACCTTTCAAGATTCCACGAAAACTTTCTTTGTGAAATTAATAACCTGAATGTAAAAATAAATATACTGTAAATGTGAAACTGATTTGATATAACCAAAAACAAAAACTCCGAATGAGTAAAATTGTGGGTGTACCGCTTGACTGTTCTAAATCATTGTTTCATGGACCATGGTAAATATTAGAAAATACTTAAAGCCCGGTGCGTAAGCGAGACTGGTATTAATACCCTGTTAGAGAAAACCAAACTTTAAAATAAACATTTAAATTTGCGATTATTACATAAGATTTTAAATTATGACATAGCTAAATTCACGAAAAGTAAACATTCCACATTTGTAGGGCTAAAATGCATTTGATCAACATAACATTTGTTACTTAACAAAAAACAATACCTTAAAAAGTTTTCAAAATATTTTCACAAATCAATGCAAAGTGTATTTTTTTTTTACAGAAACTTAAATCCAAAATAGATGGCGTGACTTACAATGTCGTAAACGGGTTCTGTGCTGCTATAAATTTCTAAAAATTCAACCCTATTCGGATGATCACTGCGTTTTACCATAATCGGTAAAAGTTATCGATAAATTAAGTTACCAGATCTTTAATTTGATCTTCTTGTATTTGCCTGAGTATTAATTAAGATTTTTAACTCTTACCGCGTTGATAACTATGACTTCATAAACAATGAAATGAAAGTAAGTGACTCTATTGATTTTTGTTTATCCGTGCCTTTAATTTCTGAACAGTATAACATTAAATTATATTGTAAATGACTAAAAAGTGACATCGTTTTTGATGGAAAACCGATCGACCGACACTCAATGACCGATCAAAAATATGAGATATCGAAAAACAGATACGTAATTTGAAATAATATTCGCGTAGGCCACGACGACGGTGACGTCACGAATAAGTCACACGAAACCCGACTTTATGTTAATTTCTCGTGGACGTCAAGGAATCGTCGGAGAATCTCCGCTGCCTCCAGCGAAGTTCCGATGTGAAACCCGAACGGTCGGATAATTGGAATCCAAACTTTGCCGACGGGGACCGAAAACTTTTTCGTTTGTTAGACAGGAGAACCTTTGCCCTTTGCCATGACGATGTGTACAGATAAAGGCAGCCACGCGTGCTGTACAACACGCTGGGGGGAGAGAACACGAGACCCCCTCCACCGCAGAGTGCCGTAAAAATATCTCTCGGGTTATTATGGAGGAGTTGATGTCGACCATCAGCTGCTGTATGTCTCACGGCGCGAAGACGCGGTGTGTGCAAGATGAGAAACGGGCCCGGGCGGCACATTTACTTGCAGTTGACCGCGGTTTTGTGCAGAAAACAAGTGGAAGCAAGCCGTCCACGGTGCGCTGGTGGTTTGGCGGTGGCGGCAGTTCGGGCCAAGCCGTGGAGGACGGTGAGACCACGGGTTGGCCGAGGGAACCGGGTAAGGCGGGACGACGAGAAACGGCCAGGATCCTTTCATTATTATTGGAGGTGAGCCCATTCCGGTTTCGTGACTTAAATACAACGATCGAATTAACGAGTGCACGCGCACAATGTACGCATTATATTATATATGTAGGTGTGTGTGTGTGTGTATGTGTGTACATACACATGCGTGTGTGTGCGTCTACCTAAAGCTGCGTTACTTCCTCGAACCCTTCCCCTTCATCGGCTTCTGAGGGGTTTGATCTTTCCTCCTCGTGCAACCACCCTTTCCTACTCTACTTTATTATTACCACCTTCATTAATATTACCAAACCGGAAATTTAATTTCGATTATTGTTCTGGCTGCTGACGCCGCTCCCGTAATATTGCAACACAGTATTGAGACGTGCGCAATTATGTTTGTTTGTGTGTGTGTGTGTGTGTGTGTGTGTGTGTGTGTGTGTGTGTGCCCACGCGTTAGTCATGTAGAAACGTAACTTGCAGCAGCCACGGCGGTGGTGACGGCACTTGACCGAAGATATTGTATTAAGGGAGTGCGCAAACCCCCTGAAATATGCGCACCGCAATAACGCGTACCGTGTGGCCGACTTTCAGCGGACCGAATCTGCAAACACGTATTATTGTCGTCGTAATATTGCGCGCGGCAGCGGTCTTATCCTCGTTCCACCGTCGTCCCTTTCTCCGCCTCAAACACAGCCGCCGGGACGTGGTTTTCGACCAAGGTTTCGGGTGTGACCGTCAGACCCGTCCGTACGCCTCGTGTATAATACGTCGGTTGTAATCCAGACGCGCGCGACCCCAACGCCGCCGCCGCCTTCGTCGTTATGACCGTACGTTTTCACGAAAAATGGGGGCACAATGTATAAAAACCGATTAAATTTTGAATAACCGTAATAATAATACGACAACTTAGCTATTTATGAACCGTACGTGTAGTGCGTGAAGTATGTACACACAAACACACATATGTACAGTTGTCCTTTCTCGTAGGTAGCCAAAACCAACCTCTTCACGAACTATAATGAGAAGAATAAATTGTTGATAAAGTTTGCGTAACTGTTATACGAACTCACCTGATCTTAAACTGAAATGAAAATATCAATCACATTTACAATGAAATTTTTTTTTTTTTTTTTCAATTCAACCAAAAAAATTAATGAGCGTTTGTACAATAACGTAGAACTGTAAAAAAAAAAAAATAACGATGAACGTGAGCTCTGTGTGTTTATTTTACCTACTGTAGTAACTGTCATGTTTTCAATTCCCATATAAAATTAATCGTCAAAACAATGGCTAGTATTTTTTGTTATTATAATGATTGATTTGTATTTGTATTATATATATATATCTGATCGTTAAAACCACACGTCGTAACATTTGTTTAACCATTTCGGCTTCAGCATCGTTGTTATTTTTCAATAAACGTTCCGCTTTTGTGATTCACTAGTAGGTATAATAAAGGTGATACTCTGCGATATACGTGCGCTGAGCCATACGAATAGACTTTATTGCGAGTATTGTTATATCCTTGTACTGTAGTGGTTAGTTTTACGTAAACGCAGTTCATAAACGGTTCATATTTGTCGTCTATTGTACGTAAGTTAAAAACGTTGAAAACTATTTAATTAGATCTACATCGTGAATACACATGCATACGCATAGAATGAAATAATATTTATTGTATTTTATATTATACGTATTCATAAACGTCGGCAAACTAATTATGCAAAAACATCAAAAATTGTATTTCCCTGTTTCTTTGGTGAAGTATTAATTTTACGAATATAAAACTTAGTATTCATAAAAACTCGAAATGTTTGTGTTGAAATTGTATGATATACATATATATAGACATAATACGATACGTCATTATAAAACGAACGTTAACGTCCCCAACGACTAAAAAGTCTTAACATAATTCTGAATTAATTATTAGGCATACACTGTACCAACATCAAAAACTTAACAAAGGATTTAGTTAAGTTTTTCTGTACACTCAAAAGTAAACACATTCAATGTCATAATAATATAAATAATATTCTATTTCAGTTTTCCGTTTTTTCAACAATTGATCTATGACAATTTTAAACTTTGTATTTACGAGTACATCATTTTATTGTTGCAAATTTCATAACTATTAGAGTATTATAAATCGTATGTCGCAAACTTCTGAAAGTAATCTTAATCTCTTATACGATCATTATCTAATTAATGAAAGGTCCTCATTATTAAGATTATTAAATTATTATAATTTTTGACTCATAAAAAATATTTAAATATTACAATTTTGACTTGAAGTCGTACTAACAAAATTTAAGTTGCCATGAAAATAATTCAATCAAATAACTGTTGTGTTAAAATAATTATTTTTCTTTTATTAAACTTGATCACGTTAACAGTATTATCTTTCTTTTAAGCAATTGAAAGTTAAACTGCTAAGAGCGAGAAAATCATAATAATGGTAATAACTACAATAATAAAACAATATTAAATCCGTAGTTTGTCGTTTAGACAAATTAGATTACGAAGAAATGTTTTCGTTTCAAAAAAAATTAAAGTCACATAATATTATAAATTAGATAAATTGCTAAGTTGAAATTGTCTAAGAGAGACTAAAATAGGATTAAAATTCTTAAGAGGAAACGGTCGAGATACGCTTTCGAATATATCGCGCTGTAAACAGTAATGAAACTCAATTTTGCAAACTCTTCAAATAGATGGTCTCAAGTCTCTCTTTAAAATATGTATTTTTCAGCACTTATTTCGATATTTTCACGCCTTATATTTAACTCAGGGAATAAATTTGAAGGGCAAACACATACACTTTTTAACAAATATAATAATTTTTAATTTGTCTAATTTTAGCAAAAGATACAATAATATTAATAGCTAGGTTTAAAAACGAATGGTGAAGAATAATACTCGGATTTGATAGGTACGCTAACATTATTTCATCAATCACAATATCAAATATTTTTATGCACGATTTTAAACTTGCCATGAGTCGTGTAAGTAAATAAGCATAAATATATGTATATTTTTTTTTAACATTCTAATATTTCTTTTAAATGCATGTTTCATTGTGTCCAACTTATTGTTATAATTGTAATAAACAATGGGCATGATAATGCTTAGGCCTAGTAATTTAAAAATAGACGCTTCTGGTTAAAGAATTATTTTTCATAAATACATATATTTTTTTTTTATTTATTTATTTATTTTTTTTTTTTTTAAGGCAAAAAATTACACTCGTTAAAATGTCGCATATCATCCTCGAAGCAATTTAATCAAAATCAACCATTGTTATATCTGATAAATTGACGCCATTGGCAGACAAATCTCGTTTAAAATAATGTTATGAGTCCTCGTTTAAGGTGCCTGGAGGTATGATAAACACATAAACCGAGAACGATACAACGTGCACTATTAATTGCCAACGATGATACTTGCTGTAACACTGATGTCATTGAATACAGTTTAATCTCTTGCATTCATCATTCCCACGATCTTGAAATAGTCTTATTTTATTAGAGGGAACGCAAATTGGTAGAATACATTGCAATGCTTTGACGAAAGTTTTTTAGACTTGGTGACCGATGATATATTTTTCCATTAGGTTTAATAATAATAATTCCAGGTTTGTATAGTTGTATTTATTCAAATTATTGAATCAGATTTTATAATTGATATATATATATATATATATATATATATATGTTCATTTTCTAATTTAATAAATGTATGAAATAAGTTGCAGATTTTAAATATGTATTAAATAAATAAAATAATTGAAATGACAACGAGGAAATTATTTTATATACGCTGTAGGTATAAACTCACGGAATGTATACAATGATAACCTTAGATTTAATACTACTTAATGGGTGTGATCGTATCTTTTAATAAGATGTGAAATTCAGACAATCTTTTGACTCATCGTCACTCACTGTCTTGTGTATTCGTATAAATCGTAAAACATTATTGTTGATTATTGCTTATAACTTTATTTACGGGAAAATATCTCACAACTCATTCAGCAGTAAAGATTTAAATAATTATTTTTTGTTTTAGATAAGATTTTTTACAGGAAATTGTGAACTTTAATTTTAGAAATGAGATACTACTGAAAATCAAAATTAAAATTTTTGAAATAAAATTATTGAAGTATTATTATTAAAATTATTGAAAAAAAAGTGAAAATTGATTATAATTCCACTCTTAATAAAGAATAAAAAAACCACTTTGAAATTATAAGTACAATATATCTTGTAATAAGTTTTCTCCTTTCCAATAAAAAATTATATGAATCATGTAAGTTTATTACTTTAGTTATAACTTAGTCAATCTATCTTTGAATATTAAACATAAGTGAACGCCAGACTGAAGTTCTATCCATTTTAAATTTATTTATATTATCATAAAAAATCATACATTTTATCTATACATATAGTATTTGACTGGAATTATACAAATATATTCAATGTAAACGTCTTGATTTCATTGGTGCTCTGACAAAAAGTCTATGAATGAATCATAAAATATTTTACCAAATTTCAATTCGATTGACAGTCAAATCTCATTTTTTTTTTTACAAATAAAAAAAATCACTTTAATTAGGAAACACAATCTTAAGTCTACGATATTATCATACAGTTTGAAGAATGTTGTTTTGTAAATAACTGTTTCATGTTTTGTACATTGAGAATTCAAAACTAAATTACATATTGATTTGACAAAAATGAAATTACAACACATATTATACGTTGGTTGAATATAATAGTTATTAATTTTTGAGATATTCTAATGAAACGTTATCCGTAAAAAAAAATAAAGGAATTAGTTCACATTCCAGCAGTTTGATACATACTGTAAATTAATTTCCAAAATAAAATTACTTAAATTCAGTTTAATTACAATTTTAATATCACATATTTATAATTTATTCTAGTATTACTAGAACCGAGTAACTATAACACACACCATAAACATTTTATTATTATCATTATTTACTAGTAACCAATGCGAGTCAATAAAAAAAAAAAAAAATTATTTTATTACATTAATCATACTTATTGGTATTATTATGTGAATAATTGTATTGATAAAAAGTCGATTATTCTATTTCCATTGATAATTTATTGTGAAAATTAACGAATCAAGTAAAAAAATTATATAAAAAAAAAAAATGAATGAAATTATAACAATGTGCCGGAAGAGTAGTAGGTAAGTATTTAGAAGTTAATGAAAAGTATACCGATACTAAATGATACCAATAATACGTTTTTGTAAAGCCTGTATTAAGAACGATGGCGCCGAATAAGAATTAGTACGAGATAAATACAACACAAGGCGAAAAAAATGAAAACATACTTTACACTGACATCTTATTTTCCCTCCTTTTCTTGGGTCAAAAAGTGTTTCTAGGTTTGTTTTTCTTGTTATTTTTTCTGTTTTTATCCTGCATACACACAGTGAACACTACAATGTAGTCAATAGTCTTCGAACTGAAATATATCTATACAACGGCGTTCTTGCCATTAATGGACAACTTTGACCTCTGAGTATCTTGACCGATTCGGGTTAGTCACTTGAAAAGTTGCGTGCAAAATATGTGTTGATTTTTTTTTTAAATTTGAAAGCAATGTATTGTCACACTCTATTATATATAATATGTAACACGATTTTGAAAAAAATCGATGGTTTTTTTTCACGGAAAAAGACCTTTTTTTTTGTTTGTAAAATACGTAAAAGCTAACGCAAAAGTATTTATAATATGTTTACCATTATTAAACATTTCAAGTACACTATAGTAATGATATGATTGTGTGATGTGTGATGAAAGATTATTTCTAATTTTATAGAATTTTCATCAATAAATAAAATGCACCGAGAAATTATGAACATTTCTACTTAGGTCAGTTGCAATTGGAAATACTGGATATGTATTTGTTGTTAAATATTATACACAAACCGACAATTTTACGAATATTTTGGACAAATCTGCAAAGTAATTTTTTTCAAAGGTTATTGAAACTTGAATTGAGAAAGGCCACACCTATGCAATTATCCAATACTCAACCATTTTTAGTTTTATGATGCGTGGATAATTTTGATAATTTAAGTGTTTTTTGGATTTTCACTTGTTCAGTTTTATTGATACAATAAGTGTTTGAGTATAAGTATGATGTGTATTTTGTGGTTTTGCATAACAAATAACATACAAATTATTATTGATGGCCTTTAAATTTTTTTTTTTTTTTTTGTGGGGTTTTCCGGCCTTTAAGACTATCCCGTAAAACAAATTTCCCTCCATCTTATTCTGTTTTCAGCTATTTCTCTCCAGTTTGCTCTTGGGTCTACTACTTTAACTCGTTTCTTCACACAGTCGTCCCATCTGAGGCGTTGCCTGCCTAGTGATCTTTTTCCTTTCGGTTCCTCTTTAATTACTGTGTTTATCATAGTGTCTTTTTTTTATCCAAGCGTGACCTGCCCACATCCGTCTTCTTTTTGCGACTTCCCTTGAAATACTTGGTCTTTGGAACAAGTTATTTAGTTCCTCATTGGTTACTCCATTTGTTGATTGGACACCGCAGACTTCATATGAGGGGGGGTTCTTATTTTGCCATTAGGTACCCTATAGGTGTTTATATTTACTTATAATATTAATATACGATGGTTTTGTTATACACAGACATGTTTTTTAAATACAATTATGGAGGGATGGGTGGTCATAGCATTTTGAGAAAATGTATATAAATTATGATATCATAATGTTATGTTAATCGTAGTACAAATTCATCGAAATATTGTAGTACATAACTGATAAATACATAACACATAATTATCAACAACAAAATGTATTCAATTATATTTTTTATAAATCCTCTTTTCCTCCGTATTTTTTTGTTTCTAAATTTGTCATTATTTAGTTTAAAAGTAGCCTGGATTATTACAGTTTTGATTTGTATTAAAGGACGAGTTTGATTTTAAATACCAACCCGTCACCAGATAAAGTAGTACAAAGTATAGTACTCTGCACGGTCCGGTCTACACTGGTCCAAACCGAAGCGGACCGGACCACGGTTCAGCTTTTTCGGTCTTTGTGTACAATACCCGACCACGGTCCGGTCTTATTTGGTCTTGGTGTATTATAATCTAATGTGTTTAGGTTCAGTCCGGTCCACCTTCAATTTCAGTTCGACATGAGTTTGTGGTTAATCACATAACCGCGGTCTAGTCTGGATAATTTTAACACCTTATACAATATATTTAGAATTATATAAATTACACTTTCAAATAGTCTATAATTGTAATCTTTTCCGGAACGTAGTGGTGGTGCAGAAGAGACGGGTATTCTTAATTTATTTATATGACAGAAATATATTTAATTGCTTTTACTAAATATTTAAGATCATTGTTTGACAATCAGTTCAGCTTGGTCTAATTATTATTATTATTTATTTTTTTATTCAGTACCTACAGTGTTGGTATTTTCTAATGCAATAAAAATAAAACATCCCGGTCTGGTCAAGTTTGGCTTAATTTTTTTTTCGGTCCGGTCCACTCACTTTTAACGATTTTCTTCTGTAACTATAGTAATACGTGCAAATTTAAGGGGATATTTTTTCATTAAAAACGTATACAATGGGAGTGATTAATATAATAATTATCATTACAATTGACAGTTATCCTTGCAAAATATCCAGTTGATAGATATGAATACTCCTTTACGAAGGTGTTTATTGAAATTTCCTTAGTTACCGTTCATTATTACTGTTGTACAAGATACTGTTGAAATTTCAGACAATACGATTTGCTGGTAAAAGGTATGTTATTAGTTATTACGATACACGCATAAAACATTATAAATTATTATTATCTTATCAGATTTATCGGTTATAAATTATGATTTAAAAGGTATTTCAAAAGGCATATCTTATTTTTGATTTCATATATCATTTCAAAACAAAACACTTTCCAGACAGTATTGATTCAGGCATATCGAGCCAGAAAATAATTATTTATTAGCAGTTTTTAAAGTTTGAAGCAGTGAAGTAGTTCGATAAATTCCATGGTACATCCAATTTTTTGCCGAGCTCGTCACTTCTCTTGTGTTTATCATACGCCTAGAGTTTAAGTACATACAGGGTGTTTAGAAAGTTTAAAAATATTATAAATGTAAAAACTCTGTAAAACCTTTGCAAACATTCTGCACACAGTGTATATTTATGTATTTATTCCGAAAATGTGAGTGTATGTTTAAGCTTATTCAAAAAGTGTAAAACATAACATACACATAATATATGTCAATGTTAAATAAATATAAATTTCCTTATAAAATGTTCAACTTAAAAACAAAACTAGTTAAAATTTTAGATAATCATGACACTTAGTCATATTTCATTTTTAAACATTTATGTATATATGGCTATTAATAAGTTATACAAAGGCAGATACCTATATACTATATATATATATAAACTTATAAGAATATTATGGAGTTTTTCAACACAGTGAACGTTTCTTTTTTACACATGATATTTTCCAATAAATTTGTGGTAGATAATTCAAGAATACATTTTCTATACACTTTTTTTTGTCTCATAAACAAATCGCATAAGACAACTGTTGTGTTATACAGAGCAGTTAATTCTGCATAATTGTGCATAATTCTCAATAAGTGCATAAGTGAGTGCTGTTATTCCATGCTCGTAGAACTTATACTCCTTGATGTGCTTTAGACATACACGAAACTTAAACAATGTTCTCCTGCCACTACACATGCGCATTAAAATACCGTACAGTGTACCACTGGTCACAAGAAATTTGAAACTTGATAACAACGTTAGTGGAGTACGCTATAACGCTATAGTCTATTGTTTGCACAAATGCTCAACGTGATTCGTATTTATTGGAATGATTGTCAATTTTTCTTTTTAAAATGTATTTCAAATTAAAATGAAACACTTTTCAAAAATAAAATTGTTTGTTTTATTTGTATTAATTAAAAATGAATGTATTATTTATTCACCGATTTAAAGGCCCTGACTGTACATTTCTCCATTTGCACGATAATAGGAAGGAATGAATCTATTATTTAAATTTCAAATACATCGTGATTTGAGAATATAACTGATGAACTACATGAAGCGGTTTTTACTTGATTTTATTATAATACACCGAGGTGATTTATAAATAAAAACAATTAAAACTTTCTTTCAAAAAAATTATATTGCATTTATTTTCAAGATATTAATGCCGTTAAAAAGTTTATTCTTTTATGTCGAAATCTCTAGCAAAGAACTAATATTTTATATATTCGATCATCGTAACTGAAATAAAGAGTCACCGTCTTTTATAGTTTTTTTAACATTTGATTCACTTTTTTCATTACAATTTATTCTTTAAAACGTAAATCGCTTATTCTGTTTTTGAAATTAAAACGCATATATTATATTAATTGCTAAAGCAGTTCATAGAATTTATCAATTATTTTAAACAACTATACATTTCCATTTTGTTTGGTTCCATTTTTAAAAATAATGTAAAATACTGCTAATTAGGTTAGGTACTGCTAATTAGGTGGTAGTCTACGGCCATATAATCAGTATGTAGTTCGGACGACGAAAAAACACCAAATGTATGGTAATCTTGGGACATTAGACGGCCTAATGGTTTTGAAACGGCTTGTAGAAACTATCAACCAATAAAAAGAAAGGACGGTGTCGTGCGGCAGTACTGAGGCTTCTTGGAATATTGTCGACGGGAATTCGCCACACAATGAGTTTGAGCGTTCGAGTGCATTTTTCCCGTTTGATCCGCAGCGCGCGAGACGGATAATTGAAAATTGGTTTCGATCACACGGCCATTGAACGAAAACGTAATTATGTGTATGACACCAGCCTGCCCCACGACCGTGTAGAAATTGCGGGCTGCGCGCGCGGCCACGGCGTTTATGTACTTCACGCGCTTTTGCACCATCCATCGGCGTATTTGATGAAGACTCTAAAGGTGCTCAGAACCCAATGTCCTTGTTTTATTAGCTCTCTCAGTTTAATTGAATACTCATTATTTTACTATAAACTCCTCGATATTATAATAATATTGTAATAATCGATTTAATTTTAAAATGTTTAAATTCATAAATTAATTTTAATTTTTAATTATTATTTTTATTCATTCCCGGTGATTTGCTTGAAACAGTAAAGAGTATTGTAGTGGTAGAGATCGTAACTAAAAATCGTTTTTAAAATGACTCGATCTTGAATTGAACTACATTTTTCACTAAGTGAAAGAAACCACGTCTACAACGGGTTTGTGAGTTAATTGGCGTTTTTGATACTGCAGTACCTACTGTGTTTTAGATCTCAATTCTCGTTTGGTGCAATATTTTAACAGGATCAAAGGTGCACGACAATGAGCATAGAGTGAATAAAAGTAGAGTAAAAATCGAACAGACCATATTAATAATTATAATTGTAACCGTTGGGAATTTTGTTGTGAACGTATATTTTTGTATTAGGTTTTGAAATAACACCGACACACGTTTCGATTTCAGAATAATGGTGAACAACATTGTGGTACAATCTATAGATGTAATGAATGCATCACATTAATCAATCGAACAGACGTGGTGTAGTAGAAGCGGTGGCGGCGCGCGGTGGGACTAGATTTGCGCTGACCGGCCGATATTGTTGTTATATTATTCGTGTTAGGGGTTAGAGCAAGAGAGGAGAAGTTGTGGTCAGGAAGAGAGTTGTCGGGAGGAAAATGGTCACAGGAGGGGTGGAAGAGGCAGACGAAAAAAAAGAGATCGCCACTGATGTAATTCACGAATCGTTATGATAAACATTTATATTAGCCACGGCTAATGGGAGTTCGAATTAACCATCGTATACGCGCGCGCCGTTGGCAGAGAGATAATCAGTATTGGTTCAACGGTTAGTGTGTACGTATATAATTTACAGTATGTGTGCGCGTAAAATTATTGCATGCGATCCCATTATGTGACTCATCAGCGAAAATAAAATCTCATTGGCCGCTAACGATTCATAAATGAAATTGTATAATCTATGCATAAAGGTATCTAAATTAACGACTGTTTATTATTATTATTAATACAATTCGCATTAGAATAAATTAAATTAAACGTGTTTCATACATTGTGTGTGTGTGTGTGTGTGTGTGTGTGTGTGTGTGTGTGTGTGTGTGTGTTGATGTGAATTCGTCAATAGTAAATAGGTACTTCGTCCCATTGGGTATTCTTCGCTCCTCGGACGAAGTGATGGGGATGAAGGTATTGTATTTCAAAGAAATTATAGATAAGTTTTTTCGTTAAATGATTCTGATCCAAGCTTAAGAATTAAAATATACCGTTTGGAAAATTATGGTAAATTTCTAAATCGTCTATTATGGTGGTATTATCGCGATTCGTGTTTACATTTAATTTTACATAATTTGAAATAACATCATACGTGAGAAGTTGCATTTTCAACACGTTATCAATCATTAGTTAGACATTGTGATGTAATTTAAACTATATTCTTTATAGGAAACCAATAATGCATTGATTTAGTTTGTTAACGCATGA
This sequence comes from Therioaphis trifolii, assembly GCA_027580255.1. Taxonomy (NCBI): domain Eukaryota; kingdom Metazoa; phylum Arthropoda; class Insecta; order Hemiptera; family Aphididae; genus Therioaphis; species Therioaphis trifolii. The sequence goes on along the minus strand of CM050404.1, from coordinate 81,622,680 downwards.
TTAATTAATCACTGTATTTTGAAACTCAAAAGAACACAACCAAGTATAAACCATAGAAAAATGCTCAAAGTGATGCCTAAGAAGTATACAGTCACTGCATAGTATTTGTTTTTTTTCTGTTGTTAAAACCTACGGTGACATATTTTTGTTTTTATTGCAAACGTAATGCAGTTAGAAACTATCTATTTTATAGGAAACTATATAAGTATACATTTTATAAATAAAACTTTATGTTCTCCACAATACGCTATAGACAATTGTTATGAAACGATTTTAATAAAAAAATATTCGCTTGTGACTATTTTGTATTTTTTTTTCAAACCGTAAGTACGAAATATACTTATTGAAGTGCGATATTATTTCATCATCTGCTTGGTAAAAATATTGAGAATGTAAAATATATAATATAAGATCAGTGATTTCAGTTTACATTTCAAAATCTTCAAAAATAAAACCATAAATAGTTGTGGTTGTCATATAATTAAATTTAATAAAAAATCAATAATGATATATTTCACTAAATCTCGACATCCCGATTTCATCGCCTCTGATACATAGTCAAAATAGAATCACCAAATTCCAAAGAAAAACTAAAAACCAGACCGATACCACTTTCGAAGGTGAACAAAATAACAAGCAGACCCATAAAAAAAAAAAAAAAACATCCATATCTATACATCCCATGTACCTTAAAATTATGTCTCCAGTTTAGATAAGTTAATAGGATATGGACCTTCCCACCTAGCAAAGCTAAAGTAGCAATGCTAAAATAAAATTGAAAACAGAAAAAAACCACGAAAGTAGGTATATACAAATATCAAAAATAATTGATAGTAAAAATATGTTCGTAGAATAAAAGATTAAAATTTGACATGAAAAGAACAATTGAAATGTCACATGATAAAGGGTTTAATTACAATGCTCAAAATAAATTCATCATTACGTTTTTAAGTATAGTAAAATTTCGTTCGTCGACATTAGTACTGTATCGTTTTAAACTGTTCAGCCTAAATCGTCGACTTGTATTCCAACCACACGCTCACTCGCTTCCGCGGCCGTTTACCACTCTTAAGTAATCTCAGATATAAAATGTGGAAGTGGTGTTTAATTGCTCGGAGTGAAAATATCAGCCCCGTTTACTCGCATCAGCCTCAGAGATCGTGTCGTTTTACACTGGTCTTTTAATCTAGAGTTATGAGGTCATTCGAGATGGTGGAGGTAAATGTGCAATCCGACGAGTTCCACGAAATGTAGTGGAAGTCGTTTCGGACTTGGAGAAATAATTCGCTATATGTTTAAACGTTACCGAAGTATGCCTAATAATACGGAAAGTTAGACGGCCATTAATCGGCACACATTTTTTATGGACAACGACAGTATCATATTATCATTATTTTTATGCTCTAGGGTAGAGTTGACCATACTAATAGTAATCAGCTTTTAGATTGAATTTTAATTAAAACCAACATCAGTGAGAGCATACCCAAAGATATTTGGATAAAGATATTGACAAATAATTCTCTCTAAATTATTAAGTTTAACATATCAACCAGCCCATGCTTTCATGGTCGTATTAAAACCCATTCAAAAAGAAATTACTTTGATTAATTAAAATGTTTCCTGGGGGTTACTTTGGTCTTGATACTGATTGAATTATCTTTTGAACTTTGAGTTTGTTTACCATGTAAATAAAACATTTTATTCGATTTTCAAATAAAATGTAACCCATTTCATCACTTAAATTTATTATTTACACCATAAGTTATTTAATTTACTTATTAACGGTTACTTGCGCATCATATTCTCTGACTATTGACTTATAAATTTAAAAATACCAACTTTTAATTTTTATTTAAAACACTTAGATTTTTACCGTAATGTAATATTATTTTAAGTATTTTGAGAACACACAAGTAAGTTTTGTAAATTATTATGATTGTTTACTATTATCATCTATCCTCAAAATAAATATTTCATTATGAAATTAAATATTTTAAATTAATAGTATATTTTATTATAATATGCGTATACATACATACATGCATATATATATGTATATACTCATAGGTTTTAGCATATTTGATGACTTTTACTTATTGTTACTATTGTCACGTTTAAAAAAGTAAAATATACTGTAAAATAGGTATCGTATATTCTTGTTTATGTATTTAGTAAATTAGTTTATCAGATATATTTAATTAATGTTGTTTTCTGTTTGTTGCTTGAAAGATGAGAAAATTATATTTTCTCACAGATTTTCTATTTTTGAGTTTTGAGAGTGCATTTGAGTTCTTATTGAAAATGAATTGTCATTTATTCTTTTAACTCAAAACCCGTATTTTATTTTTTCTGTTTTATTAATTCTACATTGTTTTCTGAAAAAGATTCACTGAACATTGTAAAGTTTTAAATTTCTTATAACTTTTTCATATTTTTAATATCATTTATCAATATAATAAACTCCCACTATCACATTAGACATATATTAAATATCATCATGAATTCACAAAACAATTTTTTCGATTTTTTAACTTAAGAAAATTTAACAAACCTATTTGTCGTACAATAAAATAATAATTGTTAGAGTGAATAGTAGTTTAAAATAGTGTGGAATCATTAGTGTTGTTTGAGAATTGCATGTTTCAAGAACATTTTCATATTTATCTATTGCTCTTTAACTTCACAACTCATAACGAAACGTCAAAATATAAAGCCAAATATAAAAAAAAAAAAAATAAAAAAAATATTAATTAATTAAAATATATTATATGTATAATTTTAATTTACAACAAATATCTTTTCACTAAAAGTTATATGTTGGTTAATAATATAATGTATAACGTGTTATGTTATGCAATTTTGTATCATTCGACAAGTTTTGCGTTGTTTGTAGATGATGGATGACGGTATTCACTTCAAATGATTAAAATTTTAATTATATTACGTAATTATCAATGGATATTGACTGATCCTTAAAAAAAAAAAAATATATATATATATATAGGATTAAAAAAAAAAAACAATACCAGGAAAACAATATAATCTCATTTGTAATTTTCGAGCGTGAGTGTGTGTTTGTGTTTTATTTTGAAGTTTTCACTTGACAGAAAACTGAATGTTGGTCTTAAATTTAAAATCAATACATGAGGAAAAATAGAGAAAGGTATGGTTCTCACAAGAGAGGGGAAGAAAACATAACGTTACTGTTGGATAAACTTACACCAATAATTTTGAGCGGAAGATCGGACGCGAATACTTACTGCGCAATGTGACGTAACGACATGATTAAAAAAAAAAAAAGAAAACCTAAGGATAAAACCAACAAATAAATGCCACAACTTAACAGTACACACACGTGTCTATAATACATACACATTATTTTAATGCGTGCAATTTAGCGCACAAGTGTTTAAGGGTGTATTCAAAAAGAAGAAAAGTCCCGCTGAGACGCCGAGTTGTTTTCGTTTTGTTGGTGTTGGTAATGACAACGGTTTAAGCGCATCAACTGTCTTTTGTATGCGTGAAGTAATAACCACCTCCGCTGACGTTGCCACCGCCTCCATCACCGGGTGTGGAGGATAAATACCCAACCAACCGTGACACGTTTGACAACCGACTCCAAACCGCGGGGGCCGGGTAAAAACCAGTGGAAATCGTTGACTCAGTCACTGGAGGGAAAAAATGTACATTTATTACACAGGTGTAGATTTTCTCCTCTTTCAGATTTTTTCAAGCCGTATTATACGGACACGTGCGAATCTCTTGGTTTGTAAACGTATATGTGATATGGGGTTTCTTTACACGACCACCGCGTATAATATGATTAATATTCAGACCTGTCAATAACCAACGATGTGGAGTGGTGGCCGAGAGCTATTCCCCTTCTCCGGGGAGTTAAAAAAAAAAAAAACAATTCTTTTATTACGGCTAATTGGTTTTCGACTCGATCGGCCTCGCGGAAATCGTCGGTTTTTATATGCCCCATTCGACCATTGTAAACGGTAGAGTTTTAGAAATTCCACAATAGCGTGGATGGTTCACGAGTGACGAGGTCTAGAGGAAATCCTTCCGTTTTGAACATTTTGTTTTTTTCGAACGCTTGGGCAGCATAGATACTAGACACTGTAAAAATGGTTCGTTTCACGCTTTCTTGCGTTTTACACTATAAACGGTTACAAGAGAGCTCAAACGGACTCTATCACGTGTGACAAACATTCGGGTTGACAACATAGACTCAACGAAACAGGACATTCATCGCATAGCCGTAAACATATCATAACAACAGTAAAAAAAAAAAAAAAATTAAGAAAATGAAGACATAATTTAAGGAAAGCCGTAAACAAAACTCAAGGGTGAAGGTGAAGGTGAGTAACACGACTAAATTTAATAAGGAATACGTCTTTACAAAAATAAAACTTATCACAGGCATTATGAGAATCGGATTTGTTCACAAAATTATTATAATACGAAATGTGAATAATTCAATTAAAAAAAAAAAAAGTATTGAATATTGTTATATTATTAAGTAGGAATGGACATATCATGTTAAATGGCTTAAATGTATATTCTATTTTGAAATATCAAAACGTTATTTTTTATATCGCATGAGCTAGTTATAATTTACATGTGCACATTACATAACACCCTTACAGGTAACAAGTTACATTTTACATAATTTGTTTCTACACGGTGTTTTTTTTTACGTTTTTAATGCATACTAACTCCTTTGTTATTTTATTTTTTCATATCGAATCGCGTTTAATGTTTTGCATTCCTACGATGACTTTATGCTTAAATTAAGCTATAATTAGGCTAATAAGGTTTATTTCAATCAAAACACATTTTTTTTTCATTAATCAACAAGTATTTAGCTTTTATATTATAGAAAACATGGGTATATTCATAAATATTATGCTTATAATCAGTACAATAAATTTAATTATTTATACCCGAAAACGTACAATATTAATGCAACGATATTTCTAATGATAACTATCATTCGTGATTGTATTACGATATACGTCTTAAAACATTCGTATTTGAACTGCGAAGAAAACGCAAATATAATTATTGTATCATTTTAGATTATCCATTTAAAAAAAAAATTATATATATATATATATACATATATGTCAATAGGCTTTTAAATCAAAGCTCATGACTACTCGAATTCTATGATATTTTTTATTCATTCCATTAAATTAAAATCTATGCGAGAACATGTTTTTTACCATAAATATGATTTATGATTCTTTTTACGCCTCTCTACTTTACCTAACTTTTAAATATTGCATCACCAGTGAAATAGATAAACTAATAATTTAGAATCTTACATGTTATGATCTTAATTTTTGAACGTTATTTATTTAGGTAAATGTTTATTTTTTTGTATACTTGCAAATGATTGGTTTAATATTTTTAGTAATTTTCAGAAGGAGTTTATAACACACACACACACACACACACACACATACACGCGCCTATGCATATATATATATATATATATATATATGTTTAATTTTAACTACGAACGTTAAGCTTCATGTTTATGTTATTATAGTCTGGTCAAACTACTTTAAATAAGAAATAGCATTGAGCACCATTTAGTTTAGGTAATATATTAGAAGGAAATAGTGGTATTGTTTTTTTTTCTTTTTTAATCAATAAAAGGAATATTGAGTGACATTAAATTTTAGGTTTTCGTTATTTGATTTATTAAATATGTATATTTAATATATTGAATAAAATTACATTTTTAACGAAACAAAATATTATGTTATACAAATTACTCAATACACATGCCGAGGAAAGTAAACCATGATATGAGTAGGAATCCTTAGACAATAGAAGTAGACATATTTTTCTAATTTTAAAGTTGGGTTCGAAGTGATTCAATCCTAGTGTTCTTCTAAATCAGTGGTGGCCAAACTGTTTTTACCGTGGGCCAGAAAAAAAAAACTTTTTTTACCGCGGGCCATAAAGTGAAATTTTACTTTAAAGTCATCAGAATTTTAGGTGTAGGTATGTAATTACACATTCAACGACGTTTTTATTGTACTCACTAAGTTCAATGGCTTTATTTAACACTTAACTTAATAATTATTACTTCAAATGAAAACAAAATCATAACGGTTTACACGTCCAATAAATATTTTAAAACGCATTAATTTGTTAATGCGAATTACGAGCTCGTTTTTGTTGACACTGGGCATTAATATTTGGTTCTGATTTGGTAGAATTTACACGGAGAACGGCATGGAGATGTTCATACGTAATGTGAGCTGATCGAAATTTACTTTTATTGATTTTCGTCGTTGAGAATACTTGCTCTCAAATATATCACGTTGAACAGTCATCGTGCTCGTACAAAAATAAGGTAAGATACGATAATGCAATTTAGATAAGTATTATTAAATTACATTGTAACAACGAAAACGGTACGGTATGTCGATATGGAATTAAATACTATGAAAAATGTATACAGTTATTTTTAATTTTTCGATTTTTTTTTTTTGAACGTAGGTATCAAATATTATAGCTACGCGAACAAGTGTTGTAATTTAGAATATTTACGCGGGCCAGATTTTAAATGACGGCGGGCCGGATTTGGCCCGCGGGCCGTAGTTTGGCCACCACTGTTCTAAATGATGAAGGAATTCACTTATATTACATAACTGTTTAAGATAAAGATTGAAATCTATGGTCCATGTGTGTCGTTTTTTCTTATGTTTCCAGTTTTTTTTTTTTCGAGAAAAACTGTTGTTTATTATGTTTTTTCTGTGTGTGAGATTTGAAATATGCAATGGAATAAATATTATTTTGTCAAATATAAACAAAAAATACACATTAAATTTATTATATCAACATTTCGTAGAATCATACAAAATAAATAAAAACTCAAGGTAGAACCATTAAAAATTCAAAAATGATATCACATATTGGTATTTTTCAAAATATTATAATTATTATTATTTTTTTTTTTTTTATTATTACAAATGAGAGTTTTATATTAGTTATTACTTTATTAGTGAATGTAATGATTTGTATGTATTTCTTAAAGTATAAACACTTTCATCAAAATAATCTGCTTTTTAGTTTTCTCTTTATACTTATTTTAAAATTTTGAAAATATTATATAATAATAAAATATTTACATAAATAAACCATTAATAATTTATTCTAATTATAAACAGAAACAAGTTACAACCATAATATTAAATATAATTTAAATTTTCATTTGTTTTTTTTTCGCATATTTCTTAATTTTCTGTTGTCATCGTATTATATTTATTTACTTATTTTTTAATGCACACTATATTTTTATTCACATATACTCTCAAGTTTTTTTTTTCGAAGAAAAGAAATGATTGCATAATTTCAACAACTAATTATTTTTGGAGCTATCTACATTTTATATTATAATGGGATTTTATATGATTTGATTTTTACTTACTATATAAATTATACTTAATGTGTTATAACTTATAATAATTGTAGGTTCCATAATACCTAATAATTTTAATATTTATGATTTTATGTCTAAGAAAAATAAATCAAACAAATATAGTATCATTTTTAAAAAAAATATAATAAAAATGTTTATATTTATATAATCCTCTCTCACAACGTTAAAATTAAATTTTATTGTGTACTTTCGTTAAATTCTAACATGCATTTATAAAATACTTTCAAAAAAAGTGTCATGAGTATATTTGAGAAAAATACAAGACACAATTTCCAAGGACATATTAAATTCTTAATGCATTTTCAATTAAAATATGTAGAATAGTAGCTTAAAATTACATATTATAATTTCATACTTACATTTATCAAATTGATATGCTAATATTGTATGGAGGAAACAATATATTTACTCACCTGTAAACAATAATAATTTATTATTTTAATTCTTGAACATGTATTTTAGAAACATTACATATTGTATAATATATACATACCAACATATATTTTAATTAATTTTATAACATCAAATATAATGTAAGTATTGAGTTATACTCTTTTTGACACTTTATGGCGTATTGGCAAGGTATAACTATCAAAACACTTTGGTGTGTATAAAATTCTAATAGTTTAATAATGAATTAAGAAACATAGAGTACGCTCAGAGAATTTGCATGTGAAATATGTTGAAATTTATTTTCTACTTTGTTGTAAAAAAAAAAAAAAATGTAATACCTTCAGAAGTAACATACAGCTCTAAAAGTAATATCTGCATCTTTTGAGATTGCTGTGCAACAGACATTTTGTAAATATTCATAATATGGATTTTAAAGGTACATGGTTTTCAAAGCAAATAAATAATAATAAACAGAAAAACCTCATTCGTTGGTGGTTTTATTTTGTGAAAAGGAAATGTCTGCCAGTATTTAAAATTGTCACTAGATGAAAAAAATGCGTAAATGTACATACACACCTTTAGATGTACGTATGTGTGTGCACGCGCGCACGTGTGTGCGAATGTATGTGTGTTATATACGTAATGTTCAAAAACAACATTTATGAACAAGAAGTTGGATATTGAAGTGGTTAAATGACAATGTTCGTATTTCTAAAACGAATGAAATGAATTGGAAAATAAAATATGTAGTTTTACCGGTAAAACGTGATATCAAACACAACAAAGAAAGTGAAACAGCTGTTGCAAAACATTTCTAGCCACACATTGTTATATACTGTATATCGCATGCTCTCCACTCTGGATAAACTTACTTACACCTTTGTTTATTGTGAGTATATAAATATATATATATATATATATATATATATATATATATATATATATATATATATATATATATATATATATATATATCATATCATATCATATCATATCAGCATACTACCGTATTCCGTTGTACTCATCGTTTTAGAAGAAATGTATTTCGGAATAAGCGTAAATAGTAGATTTTATCAAAGTTGATAAATCATGATATTGATGTGATAAAAAAAAATCAAAAATATCTCAGTATCTGTACGCAATGACCTTCATTAATGTGTCACAAGTAATTATCATAGATTAATCGTCTTATTGAAGTTGAATGTATGTAGTAGCATTTTAATTTTTTTTTTGTGTTCTTTTTAAATATGACAATATTTACTTTATACAGGTACAAAATTCTTTTTGAATTTACGCATTTGAAATTTAAATTAATTACGATCAAAATTCACAATGTATTTTAGATTTGAACGAGATTTTAGAATTGATGAATCTAGAATTTACACCAATATCCACTGATGTACATTTTATAAAGTTACGTTTAATTGTGATTATTTGGTGTCACGGTAAATTCATTTTTTTCTTTTGTATTTAAATGTCTGTAATTTAAGCGGAAAATTACTAATTCGACTAGTATCATATAAATTATAAAGTATTCGTACGCATTGGTATATCATGCGTTGTCGTATATCATTTACCTCCCCCACCAATGAACGTGAGTATATTGTTCTAACTCATACTCAGACAGTATTGTTTTTTTTTTTTAGACTAGTTAGTATTTTGTGTTTTGTTAAAGATCATTTTAGTTAAATTTTAAAATCTTTAAAGAGTGAAATCAAAAATTTAAAAATGGTTGCTTGATTTACGTTAATAAACTCTGTGAATATTTTATATTTTCAAACGTATAAAACACGAATAGGTACGGGTATGGGAAGTACATTTTTGTTAGTATTATATGCGTATATTCATATTTTTAAGATATACACAAATAATTTAAAATTGTATAATATTATAACTTAAAAAAAATTTATAAAAGTATTAAATCTAAAAGCAGTGAATTTAATATTTGATGAAAATTTCAAGTTTTTACCGTTATTATTTTTTGGAGTAATGACATAAGTCATAAACTAATATTAGTTTGTGAAAATCTGGTTTATTGTAAATTTTATAATCTAACTCAGTATTTTGATAGTTTTTTTCCATAAATTTTGAAAATAAAATATTGAACATTTCGAAAATTCATCTGTTTATTTATCAAGATGGAGAAATCGAACCATAATTTTTTAAAGGGTTCCACACATATTTTGAACGGTTCGGCTATATGTAATAAAAATTAGTTAACAATAAAATGAATTTAAGCGTTATACCTTTATACAACCCATACATTCTTCATCTCGCTCAGTCTGAAATTAGACGTACTGAATTTTAAGTTTTCTCAAAATATGTTTAGCTAAATTATGTTATTTTTTGCAATAAATCGTTGATATAAATATTAATGGGAGTCCGAATATTAACAAAATAAAATTATATTCAAGTTAAGTTTGATGTGTTTGATTTGAAATTCTGCAATCACTACAATTTCTATCAGGTAAGTATTTGATGAGTTTTATACCTAACTAAAAATTTCACTAAGACTAAGACTAAGACTTTTGTTATGTTGTTTAACATTTATAAACAACACAATATAGGTATAATACTATATTATTTTGTATCTCGTCTATAATATAAACCAGTGGTGGCCAAACTACGGCCCGCGGGCCAAATCCGGCCCGCCGTCATTTAAAATCTGGCCCGCGAAAATATTCTACATTACAACACTTGTTTGTGTACGTAATATATAATATTTAATACTTACGTTGACCAAAAAAAAAAAAAATCTAAAAATTAAAAAATACTGTCTGTATACATTTTTCATAATATTTAATTCCATATCGTCATACCGTACCGTTGTTGTTGTTACAGTGTCATTTAATAATATACATATATAAATCGCATTATCGTATTTTGTCATATTTTTGTACGATATGATGAGTGTTCAACGTAATATATTTGTGATCATGTATTCTCGACGATGAAAATCAATAAAAGTAAAACTCGATCAGCTCACATTACGAATGAACATATCCATGCCGTTCGCCGTGTAAATTATACCAAATCAGAACCTAAAATTAATGCCATCTGTCAACAGAAACAAGCTCGTAATTCCCATTAACAAATCAGTACCTACGTTTTCGATTCGATTCATTGAATATAATTTAAGATGAGAAGTTATCAAAACAATATATCATTTTAGAAAGAATTTTGAGTGGTTCATATATTTTTGAACATATTTCCATTGAAATATATAAACTATGATATTTTAAATTATAGCATTTGTACAATTTTTTCGGTTTATTGAAAAAAAAAAAAAACAAAAAAAGCTGATAAATTTGGTTATAAATTGTTAAATTTATAAAAGACAATTCATGTCAAAACACTTAACAATTATTCAGTTTAATCACGTAAAATCTATCAAAAACTATAACTGAAATACATTAATAGATATCACTAGGGAACGGATTTTAATTTAGTATAAAATCAAAAATATTTAAATATATATTTGTTTATTACTTAATAAATATTTATTTATAAATGTATAATATTTAAATATTTAAATTGAAAAAAAGATAGAATCATTACATAATTAATAAAAAAGTATAAAAAAATTAAAAATTAATTCTGAATCATCATAATCTTCATGTGGGAAACAGTTAGATGCAACGTAAAACTTGAAATTTTCAAATGTAAAGTGGCGGGGGTTCGGTCTTAACATTGATTTGTAACAGCTGAATGACCTCTCCACATCAACGGACGTGACAGGTGTATATTTCATACAAATTATTTCTTTTGGAGTGTATTCAATTTCTGAATAATTGTTATTTGGAGTTTTATTTAATAGTATATCGTATACTGAAATTACTACCTGCTACTTAGATGACTTGAAATAATTTAATAGATATCATGTATAAACAATACACATGTAATTCCATTTAATTTTCAAATTATGTTAACCGTATGCAATATTAAATTACTTTATACATTTTAACAAATCACAAACCAATCATTCCAAAACCAATTATTTACACATGGTATTTATTGTGTTTAAAATTGACAATAGACTTGATATTAGATTTATTGACAAAAACAATATGTTTAATAATATAGGTAGTAGTTATTTATTTAGCGTTCGTCAGATTAATTTCGATCATTAGTCACGTGCGGAATTTGAAAGAGAATTATTTACTATTTTTTATTGGTTAATGTTTATTTTTATTATTTCCACGAACTTTAAATATAAATAATTATTCGACGAGTGACGGTCCACCTATACACGAACGTATGTCAGAATTACTGTACATTTGTTCAAAAAGTTATTTTATTTTATAAAAATGTGTCCCGTATACGCACGCTCGCAAGTGTATGTGTGTGTGTGTGTGTGCATGTGTCCGAATATTCCCCATTATTTAACATAAATTAATGTAAAACCTATTACAAACACATGCCGTGGCCGGTCAACGTGCTGTACAGTGTACACGGATCCATCCATTCGGTAGTATAACGTGTACGAAGTCACCGAAAGTGAAGAGACGCGGAGATACACCTTCGTAGCTGTGCATTGATGATTAGGTAAATTAAGATTAAACCACGACGCACTGGACGATGTAAAATATGCAGGACACTATCATTCGGTTGAATATAAACAAATATTTATGTCGCTATATGTACGTGTGTGCGCGCGCATGTATGATTATATTATATTATATACTTTAAGTGTAATGGACATTTTACTTCGTGTATTGAAATGTATAAATGTGATCATTGCAGAAGACGTATTTATATGTATTCACGGTCTGATACGTATTATACCTAAACTTGGAATTTAAGTCTATATTCATTAAAATATATGCTTTAACATAAGTGCGCAATTTCATTATTATTATTATTATTATTTTTATAATTATTGTTATAACTATAAGACGTCGTGTAGTCGACAAAAATGATTCCATAATAACTCGAACTCATTGAATGCGAATACCGATGAAACGAGAAAACTGAAAAATAGTAATTATTTTAAATGTAAAAATTATCTTCCCAGGTTTGACGTCATAAAATAATAATGACGTCTATACAAAAAAAAAAAAAAAACATAACGAGTCAGTATACATCTCTAATACAAATTTATCCGACTGGAATAATTGAATGTTCAATAAAAACATTAGATATATATGATTTGTTGTTTTTGCCAAGAAGTTATATAATAATATTGAAAATACATAGCCATTCATTAGAAAAAACCAATGACCCAAAAACGTTGAATTCGATCGATTTTTCAAATTATTTACTATTAAGATATCTTATGATATTTTTAAATTTTCATCAACTTTTTCATCACTTCTTAGAAACCAATGTATATTCACAATGAAAATAGTTTATGCATATGAATTCAATTAGTTATAGAACACGTCACATGTATAATGGAAAATTAAAGATAATTTATTATTAATGTATCATTTATTCAATCACTTAATATCATTTGTGACATAAAACGTGATTGAACGAAACATATTCACGGCATTGGTTGTGTTGATAGAAATATCTCAATAAATGATTCCAGATTCAGTACAATAACAATTAAATTAGAAGGATGTAATGTGTCAGAAGTTTTATTATACGTATTTTGTTTAATTTGTCTGTATAGAACAAATAATGATTGTAATTTTAACACAATAAATAAAATACTTAATTTTATCAGCAATTCAATAATTTTATAATACACGAAACAATAGTTTTTAATTTTTTAGTAATATATAAATTCAGTTGAAGAAATGTATATTCAATAGTTAGGTTTATTATGTCATATAAGGACTTTCCAATGATAAACTGCAGTCATCTTCATTTGAGTAACCAAAACATGATGAATTTATGGGTTTCAGTTCAATACTAAACGTCGATGAGATTACTTTACTTGTATGCAAGTAGGCCTCAACGATCATGGATAAAATAGTTTCAGATCAGAATAGATTATGCAATAAAATGATTGTAACTTTTCTGCAACCTCTACAACCATTTCAAAACGATTTCAAAGCGGACCAAAAGTATACAGCAAAGCAGTATAAGTGCCAAAATTAAAATAGATGATAAGATTACTTAACTTAAAGATTCATTATAAACGAACGCAATAAATTATGACAGCCAAAACGAATTACTTCCAATGGATGTACTCACTTCACATTTGTACCATGATCAGAGTTACCTCTATCTTTTATGAATCCTTAGTATATTTTTTTAGAAATTGTTACCTCAGCGCATTTGCTTTTTTAACAAATATTACAAATGTTGTAATTAAGACAATATGATTATTTATATTGTGTTTTGCATAGATATTGCATTTTTTCAATTAAGTACCTGCATCAAACTGGTATCAGTTTTCCATAAGTATTGGGTATGATTCATACAAATTAATAAGCTAATAAAATAATACATTTACATCGATGGGACATTGTTACATAATTTTTAGTGAAATCAATGGAAATGTATTCATTATGCAATATGTTGACTAAAATGCCATTGACAAGTGAACATTCATGTATTCTACTAAATATTTTATAATTGAGAGTGATATTACAATGTATGGTATAATTACAATAATTATCATTTTAGACAAAAATAAATTTGGAAACACACATTTGTAAAACTTGAATGTGAATAACTTATGATCAATTAAGGTTCTAACTATAAACATATTATATAATTAAAATGACATATATATTTTTACTGAGGTGAGAATTTAAAGCTTGAAAATATATCCAACAGATTTATATTACTCTGTCTACCTGTAAAATTCGGAAGACTCGCCAATGTTTTAGAGAACTTTTTATCGACCGGAATTGAACAAAACGGAAAATGCGATTTGTTCACAGAACTTTAGAGTAAATATCAACAGTTATCCGAATCATAATTATCGCTTTCAAACTAAATTCAACATCACACTATAGTGTTCAACATCTTGGTGCACTAACAAAGCGTACTGGATTCTTATGAAAAAAATCTCGATCCATTTCAATAGTATTTACAAAATAGTATTTGAATGGTCACAAAACCTTTCTGTTATTAAACGTTTAGTAGACTTATATGAAATAATTATTTATTTTAATTGTTTCTGTACATTCTGGCACGAAACTTCAACCTTATCTGAGTACGTACGAGTCTATAATCGATAATACAATACCCTAACAAAGAATAATGTCAAATCAGATTGATCTTATTCTGGAAAATATTATATAATAATAGAATGTTCTGATAAAATGAATTGTATATACTTGCTTTTACCAATTCCCTAATTGATCGATTACTATTTATGACAAATGAGTTGTTTTATATCATTGTTGATTTTAGAAATCATTTTCACTCTACTGTAAACATAATTAAATACCATCAAAAACTACGTGGCAGATTCTCAAAACTTATTTTATTTTATTTCTTTTTTTCTTTTTATAATGCAATGTACATAATCGCGTAAATTGTTCCGTTAAAATTGTATTTATTCCTGCACATCATTTAACATTACTCCTGGGAAAAACAAACACTATATCGTATAAACTAAACAAAATGCGTATTTACACATTTTGGTTTGTATTTTTATACACTTGTTACGAAGGCCGTTACGTGACTAATAATAACACACACGTTATACATGGTAATATTTACTAACACAAATAGCTAATACGCTCTATAATATAATGTTGCTTACACAAGAAATTACGCCAAACTTCCTAAATTCGCATGGGAATAGGGAGTTGTGTTTTTAGGGTTCACGATCAACTCTATAAGCGAGTGTAAACGCAGTAGTTATTTTTATGAATGATAACTTCGATTACCAGATTCTACTTGAAAATGTTGGACCCCAATCTCGATTTTGCACTTTTACTTAAAACATGTACGCAGTTTTATTCACAAATTTCTTTTAGATTTCAAGTAAAATGATTTATTTTGTAACTATGTTTTTTTTTCTAATTCCTTATTTACGGAAATACCTAGTTCATTTGTGAAATAGAATTCATCCAAACGTTACGTTAGCTCTCCATAGGTAAAATTTACAACAGCACATTTTATGTAGGCTCATTCGCTCAATTTTTCAAATTTTTTTCAATATATTATGGAAAATCGATTGAAAATGTGTAGAAAAAAAGTAAAATCCGTAGTGAACGAGATTTTTACTTCATCGATTTCAGTTATCTAGTCATAACTCAAAATAAGAATATGTATCTTGAAATTTTATTTTTTCATCAGTCATTTAAAACAGTGATTTTCAGTCTTTCAGTAATTATTATTTAATCAATTTCTATTCAATCTCCAACCGTACTCCATTACAAACGTTGAAAATCCTGCGTACTCATGTCTCGTGAATAAGAAAAAAATACTATAAAAAAAAAATCAATTTTTATAATTACAAAATTCTTACAAAATAGTTATAAATACCCAATGACGTCACTTCTGAACACCCAATATTATGTATCACGTGATGTATACAATTGCATTACTTGTTTTAACGACATGAAAAAAAAACACCTCATCATGAACACAACTTATTTCACCATTTATTTGTTCCATAATTCATATTATGACGGATCAGAACCGTTTATCACAATGATAGGTTTCTGGGAAACGTAGTCTTGATGAATAAAATATTGCTTTTAAACTGAAAAATGGAGGGGAGTAAGTGAGTCCATGAAAGCAGTGTTTTACTACAAGGTAAAACCCACGACTCATATCGTTATGGTCATTTTGAACACCACCCGAATCGAAGAACACTTAATAGTATTATATTTGTTTTCATCCTTTTCTCATATTGAAATCACGTCATTTTGATTGTATACGTTATAAATTAACTATTTTCAATAACCACTGACCATGTTAATGGATGTCATTATAGTATAGTATACAAATGAAATACTATTATGCCTGTTTCTTAAAAGGTGTTGTTTTTTTTCAAAAATACACACACACACACACACACACACACACACACACACACACACACACACACACACACACACACACATATATATATATATATATATATATATATATATATATATATATATATATATATATATATTTTAATAATATAATATACTGCATTACAAACATGTATTACTTATTATTTTTATTTTTGGAAAATAAATATAAATATTTTTAAAAAAATAGGTACTTTGTATACCAGATTTTAGAAAAACAATTGTGATAAAATGTATTTTGAAAATGTCGTAATTTATTTATGATGATTACTTATTCAAGCTTTTTGAAAATGAATTTTTAATGAGTTGTATTTTGAATAATTAAGATATTTTAAACGAATATTTTAATAAATTAGAAATATCGATTTATTTTCCATGAAATACAACAAGAAACAATATGTATAGCAATACCATAAATATTTTCATAAAACTTTAAAAAATCATAGAAAATTAACGAACGAACCTGTATTAGAATGTTAAGAACCATTACTTTTCTAAAAATCAGATTCACAAAATAGTTATTTTGATTTCTCTATAAAACCGTGAAAACAAATATTGAATATAACAAAAGTTTTTTCATTTGACCAATACCCTGGGTCACCCTAAATTTAGGTAAATCTATGTTTGTTTGAGTATGCACATGTAAATATACATGTATGTATATTTATATAGTATTTCGAATGACTTGGTTCAATCCCTACAAATGCGCTTTAAACATTTTGTTGTTTTCGAATAAGTTTTTTTTATTTTACGCCCCTAGCCCCACCGTCACTATACTGAAATCGTCTCGTCCAATTGTGAAGTCCAGCGATAAATCCAGGCCGGCCTGTCAGAAAATTTGGTTTCTAACATTTGACCGACTGTACCACTGTAACCGTTTCATCTTCGACGCCCGACAATGGCCAACACCAACCACGCCACCACCACTGCATCGCCGTCGTACGGCAACTAACAGCAGCACTCACTGGATCTGTTGGCGCGAGTACGTGTTTTTTTTTCTCTTTTTACCCCACTCCTTTCTTTTTTCCTTACACACACACACACACACACACACACACACACACTTCATTGCTCTCCTATCTTTCTACACGTGTTGGGGCCCCGTATAATAAAGCCATTTTTGAAATACTAGCTGTCCGGTGGCCGTAAATCAAATGCATTTGTCTGGGGCAAACCACGCCACCCGCTCTCTCACACCCTAACTTCGTCCGACGCGCGAGCGATCATAATTCATGGCCCGAGTTCGTTTCTGACGTCAACGGTGGCGGTGGTGGCGGCACATAATACCCGGCAAGAGAGCTTTTCGTGCGAGCTCAAACACGAAAACGAAGACGATCGTGGCGACGACGAAGAGCGAGAAGAAAAATTACTTTACAATGATAGCAACAGCAACAGCGACCGCGACCACCGCAGCAGTCGTCAATGGCAAACTTTTTACCCGAGTCATCACCCTCTGACCGTGGTTTACAACCATGACGCGTCAATCGTTTTATGAATCTTCTAAACGTGAAATAACTGTAGTGTCCGGTCAAATGACTTCGTGGATATACTACGCCATCGGTCGGAACAAGTTTTTTTCGATCACATACGGTCACATCACGTACGGTCTGCTTCTAATGTGAAATCTTCATCAGGTTGGTGGACTAGTCTCATCAGCTTCACGTATCTCGTTACTCGATAAATCAGTCTGATCTTTATATCGAATGCAATGCACGTTTTAGTAAAGATTTTTATGTTTGTAGCTAAACAAGTTCGATCATCTTTGTTCAGATGTCTCAGTCACGGTATTTTACGTGATGATAGACAAGCTGAGAAGGGCACGGATATTGAAACTATTGAATCGTGCATCCGAAATTCAGGTTTGTTATCATAAGTTTGTGATGAACTGATGACACAAAGAAACATGACGTTATATGCTGTGAAATAACCATGCCAACAATTGATTTTAAATATTCCAGCAAATGTAAGAGTGAAAATGTAATTATACTGATCATGATCGAGTTGATGATTTAGTATTTCCAAGCCAAATATTTAATATACCTTATACATAATTTATAATTGTATAAATGGTAAACATTCCTTTTTTTGATTAGTTTTACTTAACTTAAAAAATTTAAAAAATTATAATTATCAAGATGTACAAACTTTACGATTTCAGACATTTTCACCTCTCATTATGAACCACTAGACTCAACAAGCAATGGTAGTCTATTATACATGCAAGTCTTCTGTTTAATTGTTTACAGTAATATTTAACGATTATCTGAGTTCACAATACTGTGCTGAGAACTAGTGTTTATATTCGAGTTTATAAATGATCATTTATCATAAATTTTATCCGTTGGAATTATTTCATACAGTCTATAGCAATTATTTGAAAATTGTTTAATGAACTAACTCATCGATCGGCTAAACAGAGAGGTACAGAAATTTTCCACATACTCGTACGTTCACAATATACGTTTGTAGCTAACGCGATAAGTCCAATTATAAGTCATCAAGTTTTGTGTCGTTTAAATAAGTTTTAAGGATTATTCTGTGACTGAATTATTCATATAAAAGCATTTTGTATACGCGTGCTAATGTTATAGATTTAAAAGTTTGCGATGCCATACCGAATGAAACAAAGTGTAACAAAGTCATTAATTAATTGACAAAGAATAGAAGGCCAATTTACGGTTGTTAGCTATGCACGTAGTGCTGCTAATTTGAATACTTCACCGTCATAAAGTGACAGACAGCAAATTATCGACAACTATTTAACAACACGTTGAACCCTCAGATTATCGGCCCGCACGACACCTACGAAACGAGTCCATGCCCGTGATGGTTAAAATGTATTGTTGTATGTGGATAGAGCGTAAACTGCATGTGCCATATAATTTTATTGTGAAATCGATATAAAATATAATTCGTTTTTTCACGTATAGTTTTGTCATTAATATTATATAGGGTGTGTTTCAGATAAATAATTTGAATAAAATATCGTCGTCGTGTAGTAAAACTTTAAATTTGATATTTTATTCGTCTGAACACTCATAATCATTTTGAAATTAATCATGTAAATTGAAACGATTTACGACAGTTTTCGGAGACGAAAAAAATTAATAAATATTAAAATAAATTTTATATCAACAACGAGATGTATATCTCTGATGTGCGCATGCGAGCGAGTCTCTCTCTTCTAAATGAGAAAAGGGCAAAAAAGATTATCACGTTGACTCAGGGCCAAATACGACTGAGTCGGCAAATTTAAAAGAAGGAGAGAAACAAGAAAAAAAAAAGAAAAAAGGAAGAAAAAAACGGAAAGAGAAAAAACGTCAACGGCCGAGATTATCGCGTTGGCGCCGATTCGATTTTCTGTCGTGTGCACAACTATGTCAGATAAACATAACGAACCAGATGGATCGGCCGTGACACATCCGTGGTACGGATGTTGCGTGCAAATTGAAATGTACTTCCATGGCGGTTCCGCCACTGCGAGATATTACACGGAAATTAGTAACAGGGTTCTGCCGGTGTGTCGAGGGGGGAAAAAACCACCCGGAAAATTGCATTAAATCAGAACACGTACGGTCGTCCAACTACGTCAAATCCCACGTGTCAAGTTACTGTGTAACGGTTGAACATCACAGCCACTACTACCACTGCAGGTCCGTCCGATTTATTTATTCGTCTCTCTTTTTCTTTTTTTTTTTTAATTAAGAGTTATAATACACTACCTTGAGTGGAAACCAACCGTGTACTTAGACATGTTTCTGAATGTTGCGTCCTCTCGAGATACAAATAAAAAAATTATACCATAATTTTCTTACACGAGAAAATTATGAAATTTGATTTTACATGCTTTATATTTCAAAAATTCTGGTGAATATGGTTTTCTCGTCGGTTTGAATCCAAGAATTACTTTTATGGGATAGTGTTTACATGTTATAATAACACGTTCGTTAAATAATTAAAGGCACGTTCAGAAAAACCAATTTGAGGCATGTAAAAAAAGAATGTTAAATTTTGGATAAAAAAGCGATGGACCTTTTTGTGAAATTTAAATTAGTTAGAATATTAAAAATAATAATTGATCCTGTTGAAATAACGCATAAAAAGTTTTATGATATAAGAATATAAATATGAACTCAGATTGAATATATTATTCAAAACTTATAGTATACTTGAGATGATTGAGAACTTTAAAACTAGTTATTTGTCTTGATGACGTGACTTCAGTGGTCTTAAGATGATAACTACTACAAAAAATCCCACAAACTTTATTTATTTCAAATATAAATAATTAAATCGCATTATGACGAGATACTAGTAATAAATGCTTAGAGTTTTATAAGAAGGAAATACTTATAAATTGTTGAATGACGTTTTAAATACTTTTTTTCAAAAGACAGGTTTTATTTATAATACTTGACGCAAACACAACGAATACTTATAACACGAACATTTTTCTAAAAATGAATACATATTTTTTAAATGACATTTAGATTCTTTAATGCAGGTAATGAGAAACTATATTACAGCTAAAAAGTGTTAAGTAGTACAATGGAATTAGTTTATCGTCATGCATTAATAATATAATATTCCATGGTTTTAGTTATTTATTATATACCATAACACAAATTAAGCGATCAGACAATTAAATATCCAATGATACTAGAGAACTTCCAAAGTCATAAACTATCTACGTTTTGAAATAACATCACAATTGTCCCTGATGGTTTATTTTTCTTCGCAAAAACCATAATGCCATATTAGACTTTTGAAATCTTTGCAAGTAAAGATTGACTGAACTAAATTAAAAAAAAAAAAAAAAACTACTGTGTTATAAATAATTAAATTTAGGGGAAAGCGGGATAAACCCATATCAGAGGCCAAACTGTGTGATAAGATTAACTGAACATTAAGATAATGTAAAATAAAAAACTGAATTATTTTCTTTGTGAATGAGAAGAACAATGTGTTTATTTAAACATGTTCACCAAAATCGATAGTGATTAACCGTATTCAAACTAAAATATTCCGCTCAAATACACGTTATCACAAAAAATGCAAAACCACTATTCTTTTTGCAAATTTAGAAATTGAAATTTTTCTCATTTTATTTTATAAATTACAACAAGATAATTTTCTGATATTTCATAAAAAAATATTGCTTTTAAATTGTACTTAATTGTTATTATGTAATATTGTGTTTCACATATGGGAAAAAAATGTATGTGGATAAGGCATATAACATACGTAACAATAACATAAATTGCTCTTTGTTATACCACGCACAAAAGTTATCAATACAGTTGTGTCCCGCATTATACTATGCAAAATCATGGAACAAAATATAACAAATTTTATGATATTAATTAATATTTTTTTATGTAAACCTAAGTGAATTTAACAGTCTAAAGAAAAATACATTTTCTATATAATTTTATATAAATTGTGTAAATATTTAAAAAATACATTTTCAATTTATTAAATGGGTGAAAATAGTCTTCCAAAATCCCTAACCACTAGAAGATCACGACAGTGTAGTCAAAATATAAAAATACTAACGATTCATGTCAAAACATTTTGGCCCTTTAAATTAATTAATCTTCTGAATCATTTTACAATCCAAAAATGTGTTAATATATAGAAACATTTAATTTACAAATTACTATTTTTAGTAATACCAATACATTTTGTAGTGCAAATTAATTAAAGTATTCTTGTATACCAATGTTATTGAACATAAAATGGCAAGCTCGACTAAAATAAATAATTTGTTGGAATGGTATTTGAAGTATGTCTGGTGCATTTTTAAATTGACCGTTATCATATTTTATATGCTATGACATACAAACTGCGATGTAATATACCACTTTGTTTACGAGAATCTAGTCGAGAAATTAATTCTTTTTAACTATTTTAATAAATATTAATTTTTTGATGTACATTTTTGATTGCTGAATATTTCATTTTTTTTCGTTTTTACTTTTTAAATCATCAAATTTCAAGTCACTACGACTTGAATGTATTATATTTATATTAATAATATGAAGGGTGATGATGAGTCTAGGATCACGAAAAATATTTTACGAAATATATTATTTTTCCCGCGTGACAATAAATCTTTTAATGCTATACATTTTTCAATTTGATTTATTCATTTTCTTCTTGACTTCGTAAATATGTGATCAAAGTTGATATCGAATCTCTAGGTACTTTATTTACTATTAAGAGAAATAACAGTATCAAGTATCTGGTGTTATTGTATGAATGTAAAATGTTTAATTATTTTATATGTATTTTTAAATAAAAACATTGAATAATTGGTCTAATTAAAAATAAATTAATAAATACTGAGGTATATATAACAAAAAACATAATACATATTGTATATCATTTATAACAATAGATTATATGCATATGAGTGTGTGTATAATGGTGATCATTATCTATTTGATATTTAATATTCTGGAAAATATTACTCATAAACAAACACTCTTTTGATAAGTATCCATACTGATATAATAGTCCGATGTAATACAATTACGATATCTTTATTCCAATGTTATTTTGTACACCATAAAGGTACGGTCTCCCTGGCGTAATATGTCACATCGCCCTGTCGCGGGGGGTCAACTTTTGGTCACTACGACCAACGACACCATTGTTCGCGGTATGCACGTGACGCATCAAGATGACACCATATAAAAATTGGTATTTTTACCATCTGAAGATGAACTTTAGTTCAAGAGATGCAAAACAATCCAATATTATACCACATGGTAGCAGCAGGTTATAAAAATATAATTATAAAAGATAATATATGGGAACATATATCCACGAAAATTGAAAGATCCGGTAAATAAAATAATATGCGCAACATTTAAATGATTTTCACTGCACCAAATAAATATAATTATTCTGAAATTTTATCAGGTTTATAGTAGATGATACTAAAAAGCAATATTGTTTATAGTAATTTGCTGAAAACAATAATTTTATCATCGGGACAGGTCGTGGTCGCATCTTATAGACCGCACTTAAATATAGTGGTCGCAGCTACCGATCATGATCATCGGTCGTGGCGAACGTTCACCCCGACATGTCGCGCCTTGGCGACCGTACTTTTAAACATGTTGATAATGATATTCTAATAATTTAAGTATTGTTTTCTTGAATAATAATTTTAAATAAAAAAAAAAAAAATTATAATTTATTATAATTTTTTCTCTATTTTATATATTATCTACTTAACTTTTCGTGATATATATATATATATATATATATATATATATATATATATATATATATATATATATATATATATATATATATATATATATATATAGGTCATATATTTAAAATTAATATTTTTATAATGATTAAAAAATACATGAGTTGAAAAAAAATTATGAATGTTTTAAAACGCATTATTCATTCAAATATAAACATTTAAAACATTCAAGCATTTTAAAAGTAAAACCATTCAATTCTTCGTAAAATCATTTCATTACATTGCATATGACAATAAAATACCGTATACGATTCGATTCTGAAGAACATTCATATTTTTCATGTTAGTTTGGTAAAACAAAATCTGTATCCACTCTAAGTATGAAGTTTTGAGTACATCACTCGTTTCGCTGTACTCTTCAATTCATCGTTTCATATGAACACGCATAAAACAATTGTAATACTGAGTACGAGATAAATATGAAATGCATTTTTTCCATGCAAACTCGCTCTCTCAACATTTTATAACCTTAGCCGCCGCATCGTTTTACTTACCTATAGACTCGTTTGTACACGAGTAAACGTTCTTTAGTATTAACACATAGAAAAACAGTACAGGTAAGCGCTAACACCACAACGGCAAACGATTACATTCTTGAATAACGCGATCATCCAAAACATCGCTTACTCGGTAAAAATAGCACATGTAAATATTATATTATAATAAAACGAATAATAATTTAAATGATCACTTGGTCGCTAGGTGTAGCATCACGTGATTCTTCTGATTCACCCAGTACTTCAATAACTCAAACGAGAATCAATGAAATACTCATAAACCCCATAACATCTATAAAAGGTAGGTACGATTGGATATGTTGCAATCATACGAGACACGATCAATGACCAAAGAAGACGGATAAACGATAGTGGCCATTGAAAGGTGATTTTTCCTTTTCCGACCTAATCGTATTAGAGAATTAAATAATGATTTACAGACCTAAATATAATGACATCAATCAAGAAAACTAAGTTGGTAGTGTGTTGTGATACCGTAAACAGAAATCTTCAAGCTGGCACAGTATACTTTCGTATAAGAATGGTAAAATAATATCGTCGGCTACACGGCAAAACCTCGTAAGTCGATTTTACCAAATTTTACAGGGGATTTAATATAATAACATCCACATTTTACTATAATTGTGTAAATATTTTGACTTACGAGTTTTTGTTTTTTAATAAATTTGACTTAAGTTTTTGATTTAATTAAATTTACTTACGAGTTTTTAGATTAAGGTAATATTGACGTAAGTGTTTTTGATTTAAAGTATATTGATTTAAAAATTTTAAGTAAATCTGACTTCAAAGTGTTTTGTGTAATACATTTTTTTAAAAGATAGTTACGTACACATTTTTAATATGAATACTTTTTATAATTTTAACTTCAAAATAATAACCTTATTCTGTAACATAAAATATAACTTAAGTTGAATTGTCTTAACATTAAAAATTTTTAAGGTATAAAAATTTATAGAAATAATTATCATTCAACAAAACAATATAATATTGAAATAAGGACAACATTTAACATAAAGTTATAAAAAAAATAATCGAAAGAATAAAATTGTTAAAACATTAAACATCTTTTAATACAATTACTAGAAATAATTAAAATTAAATAAAAAAACAACTTTGAATTGTTATAATGCAAAACCCTTTAGGTATAAAAATTCATAGAAATAATTATCAACCATTAGAATTTTCAGCAATACAATCTGATATTATATTACATTCAGGTTCATCAGAATCACTTAGGTCATTTAAAAGTGATTGAATTTCTCTTTCATCTAACATTTTAAATTAAAAATAAGTGTAAATACTATAGAAAATAATATATGTCATAACCTACTATAATAATAATACTAACAGATTAAATACTAAAAGACTAACAGTAGGTAACAGACTAACAGTAATTTGACTTACGAGGTTTTGTAATTGATATTATAGTTACGAGTTTTTGTTTTTGTGTATTATCTTATGGAAAAACCGGGAAATATAATGATAATATGATATCAAAATGAGCGCAAAAATACAGTGCGTCCAATAAAACAATATTTTTTTTTTTTTTTTTTTTAATTTCGACTTACGAGGTTTTGCCGTGTAGCCTACGATATGATAGTCTGATGACACAACGAAAAAGAATTTCGGAACAGACACCGACAATTAATAAGATATCAATGGTCAGACCGAAATGACGCTAAACAGACAAAGTTGAGAAGTCATACGAATAAAAGTGAGCAAAGACTAGAGAAGGTATGCGTCCCAGTGATTGGTCTTGAAGATCATAAAAACCAAATAAGAAGAAAATGGTCATGGGAGATACTCGTTTACGCACAGTACACCATTTTTTACCTGAAAACTGACAACTCGTTAGCGTACATCGAAATACGTGAAAACCCGGCTAATACAAATTTTGACCTGAAAAGTGACGACTCGTTTGCGTACAGCTATTAAATTAGACTGATATTGTTACTTGTAGAGAAAATTTCGATAAGATACACGTAATCTCAAAAATGTTTGATTAACTGGTGTGCAGTTCTACACGATTATGTGATTTTAGATAAATGTGTGCGTTATTGACGACCTCTGGATTATTATTTAGTCGAACGTGTGATGATATCGAGACACGAGTTATTTTTACTTCGTATAGTACCATGGACATTCAAATATCAAATGTTTTTGAAACGCGCAGAGGAAAACGTTGTTTTAATATTGAAAACTACAAGTATAGTGAGTTTCGTGTTTTAAAATCAGGTGATCTGTTGTTTAGATGCACCAATAAAAAATGTACATCAAGAGTTACAGTGAATGAATCAATTACCAAGGTAATTAATACTTCAAACACACACACAATCACGAAGCACACACTGACCAGGTAATTTCTAGAAAAACTATAAGAAGTTCTTTAAAACGTAAAGCAAAATGATGATTTGCATATACTTCCAAATAAATCGATACGTCGTGATTTACAAAATATGGAGGAAAATGTTTGAAAACGATCTTAAACATTATTTTCGTTAGTTTTTTTTGGGTTTTACTAGACTTTTGCTATAGTTTATGTACGCAAACGAGTCATACGTTTTGGGTCATTTATCGCAGGTGTTAAAAATTCGTGTACGCAATCGAGTTGTAAATTCGTACGCAAACGAGTGGCAAAAAAGGTCAAATGTACGCAAACGGGTAACGGCCATGGTCGGCTGGTACCGAATTGGTTCCCGAGCTCTAACCCCACACGCCGAATTGGTTCCCGTTTAAAAAAGGTATTTTATTAAGTTGAGCCGAATTGGTTCCCATTTAATTACGCACATTTTCCTTCTCAATTTTACAGCCTTACGACTGTCAACTTAAAAGAAGGCTTGGTTAAAAATGTGCTTTAATGTGTGTTATAAAACAAAATTATATAATATATACAATTTTAAATCGTTGATTTGGAAGTCAACTATAGTCATCACTAGGTGTAGGTATAAAATACAAATATAAAATCCAATCTTGTAATTGTCAATAATCAACAACTTAGTTCCCTTTTCACTAAACATAAACTCCATTATTACGAAAAATTAAAATTCAAAAATATAAATTAAAATACGAAATACAAGTTACAAATTAACACAATGTGTTATTCGAGACTGTACAGTGCTCACTGCTCACCAACATTATTGTCATTCGTACATAGGATAATATAGACGATATACCATACAGCTATAAAAGTAGCTGTAAGATATATGTACATATATCTCAATCGTTATCTTAATTGATAGGGATATCACCGATAATTTGCTAAACTTCCAATATATAAATATATTGCCATCTTATTGTATAACATATTATACTATTTATACTATAGATTATAGAGTGTAGCCGTGTAGGTACATTTATATTTTACACTGTCTAATTTGTATTTTGTACCAAATTAAAGATTACATGTACACAAACGGGAACCAATTCGGCTCAACCTAATAAAATACCTTTTTTAAACGGGAACCAATTCGGCCTAACTTAATAAAATACCTTTTTCGCACGGGAACCAATTCGGTTACTCCCCCATGGTCATCATCATATTAATTTTAGCCCACAGATTTTGATAAAATCGACCAGAGTCCAAGACAGAAGCATATTGAACAGGTCACACACACGTGACACACACCATCGTGATACATGGCCGTGACAATACGCCCGAGACAGGATATTACGAGACCACCTACCGTCTCTGCAATGGCTGTGCGCAGCGAACATTTTGTTCGCCCGCACACCAGCGGCGGCGTACGGCCGCGACCGGAAAAAGGATGGGTTGACCGCAACGCGTCGTCGTAGTCGTAGTCGCCGCCGGGCATTGCGGAGAACCGCCATCCAGTCCTATAATTTCGATCGCGAGAAACAAATGTTGCACGTGGCGTGGCGGTGGCGGTCGACCCTCGTCCGCCGCCGTCACCACCACAGCCATCGCCACCGTCGTCGCAGCACTCGTCCGGGGGCCGAACCGTCGGTCGGCTTCCTTGAATTTTAATAACCGCTTTTCGACCGTTTCGTGACTCCGGCACCGCGTGCCCGACCCGTCTCCACTCCGCGAATCTCGACCTACACCTTCTCCATCGCTTTCGTCCATCACGCTCGATCCGAAACTTTTCGTTTTACATTATTATTATTATTATTATTATTATTACTACTGTCCGAGGGCCGCGCGATAGTGGTTTATACCGTAACGCCGCACGCGTCACCAATACGAAATGAGAAACGTGACGTGTGAATATTTTTCGGAAAAATCAAAATATCACTTCCGCGGTCCAGCTTTTCACGCGTGATCGATACCGATCGACACCACTTGTTACCTGACCGTGACCGTCACTCGATTTCGACGATCAACACGTAAACAATTCGATCGGTACTCAATCGGACTCGTGGTGATTTATATGGGTGTATTTTTTTTTATTTTTTTTTTTGACTCACCACATTTCGACACCTCGTGACGAGGATGGTATTCGATTTAAGGACAGAAACGAATGCATGATTTAAGACGATTTGCCTATTCAAAATTATCATTTCGGATCTATATATATATATATACAGATCAGAAATTTTACAAAGCCATGAATGTAAACAAACTTGGAAATTTCAAAAACATGTTTAAAACATACAGACAAATCACTAAAATACATACAACTAATTTCATGAATTCGATTATGGTATTGAAAATTCGGTGAAAAAGCTTCTAAAATCATTAACGTTTTTTTAGGATTTTTTTTAATAGAAAATAAATGAAATATTTAAAATATTATTATGATATAATATATTTTTTATTGAAGTATACTATGTTTAAGTTAATAATATTTGATTTGATATTAATTTGTAAACTGCGGTATGCGGGTTAGAGAGATATAGTAAGATAATTGAGGGGCAATATGAAGACAAATTATTCCACGTCTCTGTGTTAATAAAAATGGCTATCATACGCAAGAACCAAGATTTCCTTAAAATCAATTTTGCCTTTTTTGCTTTTCTTCTGTTGTCTTACATCTCTATCTCTACGTGATGAATTGTGTTTGTTTCATCGTTTAATAATACACATTATTGCTAAACCCGACATCATGATCTTGTTATTTTTTGCATTATCTTTTGTTATTGTGTTATCCACCAAAGTTTTTCGTTCCGTTTGCCACTAATTTGAGGATAAACCACCAGACGCACCACAACACGTCTAATTTTGAAGTATAGAGAATTCATTTGTGATGTTTTTTCGTCAGGCTACTTGAAGTATAAGATATAAAAGTACACATAAATGAATAAATAACAGTGGACGATCTAAAAAGAAGAACTGTATGTAACACGTCAATAATAATGGAAGAATATATGAGGGGAAGAAAATACTATTCGAAAGATGTAATATACTGAATGTGAGAGTTTAAAAAATTGGTTCTAGAATGGCAAGCACTTGTCTTGTGGTTTGATGAATACCAAAATATTTTGTTTTGTGTTTTTCTTATTTTTTATTTATTTATTATTTTTTTTTTTTTTTTAGAATTATTTTTATTTCAAAATAATGACTCGATATTTTTCGGGGTCATTTTATATAATACGAAA
Organism: Therioaphis trifolii; assembly: GCA_027580255.1. Classification (NCBI taxonomy): domain Eukaryota; kingdom Metazoa; phylum Arthropoda; class Insecta; order Hemiptera; family Aphididae; genus Therioaphis; species Therioaphis trifolii. The sequence goes on along the minus strand of CM050404.1, from coordinate 81,592,527 downwards.
ATTGTATCATATTATTACAAACCTAAATAAACATATCGTGAATGATGTGTTTATTTTATTTTATTATAAATTGGCCAGAAAATATCCCGAGAGTCTGCGAAACTGTATTTGAAACCCTTATAGCTATATAACAATATAACTGTATATGACGAAATTCTGTGTACAATATATAATTTATTTGTAGAGCATTTTTTATGTATGTAGCTACAACCGTATATATTTCATTAATTTAGACTTAAATCTAACATATTGAACACTATATGTACATAAAATAATATTTGTATGGGTGCGCATGTATAAATGTTTGTGTGTTTATTTGATAATTTCCTTGCCTAACTTACGAATATACAGCTTTTACGACCAGGCCGGAGTCAGAGCCAAATCCAATATTATGCGGGCCACAGCAAGTAAAATATGTGCACGCAAGTGTGCGGTAGATCGTCGAAGGATCCGTTTGGGCCAGAAAAGAGGAAAAACCAAATGCAAAAATTTTCAATACTCTGTACCTTCCAGACGTTACTCGCCAGATCACCTCTAAACGGAGATAGATAGGTAGAAAAAGAGAGAGACAGAGAAAGCCGGTTTGTAGACCATACCCCCCGACAGGCCATTGTCCTCTTGAATTTTAGAGAACACGGGGTAGGGGGATTAATTCAGTATAATGTACGTGGTTTTCGGATTATTAATGGTTTTTAATGGGAAACGCGCTAGCAGTACGCGAGGGGATGGCGATAAATCACAGCCATAGTGACACACAGTGTTTTATAAGCGACGATGCCTCCGCAACCACGTCGGAAGCGACCCGGTGTAACTATGAGACGGGGATGAGCAGAGGTGAGGCAGGCTACGAGGTCGGTAGGAGTGGTAGGATGTTTACCCATGTTTTATTGTTAGAATTATCATTGCAGCAGCCGTGTGTCTATGGTGGATTCATACCGTACACCAGTACCGTACATACGATAGTATACAAATGTGTGTTTGTGTGTGTGTGTGCGTCAGGATCGTCACGCATTTCCCGAGTGTGATAAACGAAAAGAAAGTAACCAAACAAAAAAAAACATATATATGTCAGGATGAAAGAACGGTAACGTGTGGAGTGTAGGTGGAAAAACCACTTTGATACATATAAGTCGAGACAATGCGTGTAGTTTTGATCTGTTAAAAACTGACCCTGGTTTGTGATTTTCTCCTTATCTTTTAATTAGATGTTATGGTCCCCTTATCTATTTTGACGCACCTGAAAGACAAATATATCCTCATCGCCGATGAGTTGTTCACCTGTCATCTTTCATCGAATACTGATGAGTTTGAACCTTTCATTTGCGTTACTTAGAAATCTAATCTGATGAATGGGTAACTCCGTAAATCACGGATTAAGAAACACTGGCTTAAAAGTTGTAAATACGTTAATCTCTAGTATTGGTCTCCTCAGAGTTTCAAGAATGTTATCAATTAAAACATTTTGATTCAATGGAAAATAATTTAAAAAGAATAAATCATTGTATTTTAAGACCTAGGTACCGGTTTACTAAATAATGAAATTATTATAAACAGAGACAAGAGTTTAGGCATTTGTAACAGTATTCATGGGAAAATCTTAATTGAAAAAAATAAAATGTATCATTTCTATTATAGGCTTCTAGAAAAATATTCAGTTTTAATTTGAATAGTTAAATAAAAACTTATCGGTTCTAAATGGATTTCAAAAAATGTTAATCGTTCTAATTAAATGAAGCTATAGGGACTTTAATATAATATAAAATAATACATGACTAAATAATGTACTCGATCGATTAAAAAAGCTGTAGACGATTTTTTTTCAAGTCTATTAGGATTAAACTGACGTGTTTAAGATTTTGAAAATACAATAAGTTTCAATAACATTGATATACATCAATACATTTAATTAATTATTATCGTTTAAACAACGATGAAAAATTGCATTTATGAAATACTTTTATGTTTTCAAATTAGATTATTTTAATGAAGGCACATAATACTAAATACTGAATTATTGCATAGATACTCGTATTATTATTAAAGTGTATATTTCACTGTTATTTGTACGTTTTTTTGTTTTAAATTAAATAATAACTTATTTGGTACAATGACGTTACGGTAAACACTAAAGTATACGATGTTATAAAACATTTATTAGATGATTCATACACTTTACTTTATAATTTAAATAGTAAAAATGTTTTAATGATCAATTTAGATAGGTACGAAATTGGAATGATACATTTTTCTGTTGACGCGGCGTTCTAGATAGGCAATTACGCTACTCAAATGCGTTGAAACGAAAATCGGTCTTATTTCATTAATTTGATTTCATAAGATCCAATAAATAATAATATGATTCTACACCAGTACGTATCATAATTGCCTATTTAAAACGCCGTTTTAAATCTTTACAAAATAATAATTGACACGCAATTTTATTATGACTCTGTAAGAAATAAGGAAGAAAATTATGGGTTTCTGTCAAATTAATGAAAAATAAATTTAAACTAATTACCAAATTTTTTAATCGAAATCTATAGCCAAATATTAACGGAGTGTTACGTGATGGTTTTATAACAATCGTTGTAATAATAGTCAACCAATGTCCAAATGTAATAATTATTACAGAACAATAATACAGTGATAACCATTATAATAAAACAATAAAAAATGGGTGCAAAACGCAATCCGTAGTTCATTTGTTCCAACGTAAAGTAATATTCTTATTTTATTGGTTCGCAACTTTTTATTTAGTGCAGTTAAAGTAAACTTTTTATGTTTTACAATAAAATATTTCAAAACTTTTACTTTGGAAACACATCTCTCTCGGCCACGATCTTACTCAATAATACACGTGACGTTTTTTTATTATTTTTTCGAAGTTTTCATTCTTTCTCTCTCTCTCCCTCTCTCTCTCTCTCTCTCTCTCTCTCTCTCTCTCTCTCTCTCTCTCTCTCTCTCTCTCTCTTTTCCTCTTTCTTTTTCTCTTTTTCTTTATAATAAACATATTTTCCAATAAATATGAAATGTTCATAGATGATTATCCTTAACGAGTTTCGATTGATACTTAAATAACCGATATTGTTACCACATGGATAAATAACAAATTTACAGGTGAAAAAAAAAATGCTATGTAGTCGGAAACTATAAAATAATTTACGTAAATAACAATTATTCATACTATATTTTAAGTTGAATGGTAATTAAAATCGTCCTCATCTAACCAATTAGGGTTGTATTTTATAAAATTATTATTATAACATTTTTTATTTTATTTAATTTTATAAATACAAACAAATTAATTTATTTTTAATATGTGATTAATGTCAAGTGAAAATATTATATTAACTGAATATTTACGTATAATTATAATAATAGTCAAACCTGCATTGTTTTATTTTATGCATATTTGTGCCATATATTCTAGAATGTAAATTTTAGTTATGTTTCTTTATATCATAACATATATCTATAGTTCAAATTATGATTTATATCATACATGTTTTATGATAATCATAGATTTAATAAAAGGAAAAATGTTTTGAGTTGGAATTAGTTTCATGTTTCGTGTCCATGATATTTTTTCATTGAATGCTCTATTACTAGAATAATTCATTTCCCGATCTCGCTATTGAAATAAATTTATATTTGATATATTTGAATTTTCTTTACGAAATAATATTATTATTTTACAAATTTCAGAATACTTGAAACGTTTGAAAAATATATAATAATAACACACACACACACACACACACACACACACACACACACACACACACACACACACACACACACACACACACACACACACACACACATACACACACACAAAACATAATATTACTTACATACCTTGCTTAAGTGATAAATAAAAGATTGATTTCAGTTCAAATAACTAGTCAATAGCGAGTTTAAAAGATAAAAGTAGATTTTTCTTGTAATTTTTAACTTAACGTATCATTTTTTCAAAATATCAAATCAACTTGGAAAAGTCGATTTTCTCACATTCTTTTATTATTATGACAAGCCAAATGGCAATAATTCACCCGTAGATTGGCTAATTAGTGCAGAGCAACATTTTTTTAATTTAAGGAGAAATTAATTTGCTGATTAATATTTTGAGCAAACTTTCCTACTATAGGTTAGAAATTTATATTTTCATTGAAAAAAAAAAGGAACCTTATTTTATATTAGTTAAAGGACAATATAAATTATATAGATATTAAAATAGGGAAAAATATAACGTAAACTATTGTATTTAATACTCAGATATTAATATTTCACTACCTAGTATAATATATCAGAAATGAATGAATTACGTATTAGGTAAATTGCAATTTAATACTTAATAAGTGGATAGATTATTCATTTCATCGCTATATTTTCAAAGATAATTTTAAAATATTTAATGACACAAATTTAGCTGACAATTTCTAAATTAATTTATGTTAAGTAAATTGTAATTATTTGGAAATTCGCCAATTTATTATTTTTTATAAATAATCAAAAGCTACTATAAATTGAACTAAGTTACATAATTTCTTATTTTAGTTTGACATTACTTGTTGAAATAAAAACATATCTTTCTTGCTTACATGCCTTTCTATAATGTTTTCTTCTTGTTCTATGATTTACTTTTTAAAAAACATCCCGTGTGATGATTAAAATTGTAAACGCATGTCGAATTCATGGCAACATGAACATAAATACAAATATTTTCTTTATAAAATGGAATATTTTACATTTTAATTTACACACACACACACACACATGGGGAACAACAAGAATGTAGTTTATGTTCACGAATTGAAATGCATTCGGGATTGCACACTGTGTGAATACATATTATTTTGAAATAATTTGAAATATATTAGCTAGCGCCCGCGCTCATTTTACTGGTCCCTTGCATTCCGATGTATCGTTCATTTTCGTATAGAATAATAATGACAACGGCAACAATGTAGAGTTCTTGACAAATATTTCATGTTCCTTGTACCGACAGATGATATATAATACGCGCACCTCTACACGCATGTACACGAATAGGTTCTAATAAATAAATCATAGCGTCTCGTCCTTAAGACATTACGTAATTAAAACCGACACGTATTAAAATGTATCCCATCTGTTACGGAAAACATTTTATTGTATGGCGTTCGTGTTTTTCTTTATTTTTAACATTTGATACCCTACATGTTAAGTCTCGTGAATATACAACACAATGTATCGAATTCCGTAAAAACTAGTTCACATGTACATATGGTATATAACAAAAGTACGTAACCAATTCACCCCGTGGGACATTATTCGCCCCTCGGACGAGTTATGGGCGAGGATGGGTGAATTGAATTTTAAAAAAACGAAAGGTCATTTCTTTAGTTAAACGATTTTTATCAAAGTTTCAGTATTGAAATATACCATTTGAATTCCTTCAAATACATTTTTGAAGTTGAAAATTGACGTAAAAACAATTTATTACGAAATAATCGTATAATACTTCACTTAAACTCTCATCAAAAATACTATTTATCATGATTTGTGAATTTGTTTGAGTATCATTACAGAAGTGTATGAGTAAGGTCATATTCAATTTTCAGAAATTTTCATCATGCATTAAAAATATACCATTCTTATACTTCATCAATTTTTGGAAGTTTTATTTTTAAAAATTAACTTAAAAGTTTTCATGTTTGATAAAAAAGACAATTTTTGTGAGAAAAATATTCAAAATATCTTGTTCAATCTTTATTCGAAGTTTCACTGTGTTTGTATCGAACAATTTCTTCAAAAATATTGTTCAAGTTTAAAATTGAAGTATAAACAAATTAACCGATATTACGTAAAAATCCTATCACAATTTACTTTAACGCTGACAAAAAATCTGGAGTTACGATTTTTTAATTTTTTTCAGAATCGTTGGTTTAAATGTTAAATTTCCAAAAATTTTTTTCAGATATTTTAAACACTATGAAAGATACAATTTTAAATAACAATATGTTTTCAAAATCCCACTCTTTGCCAACATTTTTCAAATTTGTTTGAAACTATTTTTATGTATGTAGAAATACGTCAATAATATATGGTTGAAATTCCAAGTTTCTAGCAACATTAATTTGGAGTAATGATGCAATTATTATTAAGTCGATTTAATTAAAATGTCGTTTGCGGCATATTCCGTCATTTTTGGTCCATTTCAGGTTGTTTTTCCGGTCAGCTGAAAAAAATATTGAGAGCTTAATATACCCTCAAAGTACCAACTACATCGAATTTCCAATCTACACATATAGAGTTACTGGATGAAACTTTCGGACAAAGTTAAGTTGAGCAAAAAGTATCTCCAGAAAAAAATATATTATTGTATAACCATAAGATCCAAACTGTGGCTAAATGACTCCACTATCTGTACTTTATACCTTTATGAAAGTGTTTGCAATCTTTCGCAACTTATTTTTGATTGTCCTTTGCATGCGGAACGCGTTATTCTATTAGATTCTTTAAAATCCATGGATATACCTATATCTTTCCTCCATTCCCCAATCTAAATCTGAATAGGTCGTTAATATAATTATGAAATTTATCCTGGAGGCCGGTTTTACTATTTAATGTATACATCAAAAATTGATTTAAAACATCTTTGTCTTATTCCTTTTTAAATTTATATTGTTAAATTAACTAAATTGTATATAAATAATTGTTGAGCTGTTATAGTTTTACTGAAAGCTAATTAATAAAAAAAAAAAAAAAAAAAAAAAAAAAAACATAAGATCCCTTAGCTTCACTCAGAATCTAAAAAAAATAAATATGACTTTACTCATACACTTGTTTAACTATTCGGAAAAATTTCAGAAATCGTGACTCCAGATTTCTTTATAAGCATTTAAGTAAATTATGTTACGACTTTTAAGTACTAATCTGTTTTTACGTACATTTTATATACACATATTTATATAATATTTTATTGTAAAACTAATAGATTTTTTGGTTATCATAGAAATTATAATTAACAAATACATTTTATAATTTTCATCGCTCAAAATTAACGTTACCAATCACTTGCTACGGTTTATCATTATTCACGTATTTCTCGTACATCTTACCATCGGAACCGTATTGTTTTCATGAATATGTGACGTTTTAATACAGAGTATTGCACACAATATTGTGTATCACAATGATTTGACGATTTCCATTCAATCGTGTACAAAGCATGAATTTGAATTTTTTTAAGTACGATAAAAACATCTAAAACGCTTTTATGATAATTCAGGGTTTTTTTAATCTCCCAACTGTTATTAAATTGCTTATTTATCTAGAACAACAACGTATGTATTTATGAATAATTATACAAATCAGAGTTTATACACTTTTATGTTATATTTTAAATGGTTATTAAAGTATTTTCTTTATAGACAAAAGGTTTAAGTTGAATACACTTGAAAGTAGTCAATACGATTGATTAGGGGTGACTTATAAACATATATCAAAAACACTTAATTTCTTTTTATTGAAATTAATCATGTGCATTTGTTTTTCCCTATTGGTCAATTATGCATATTTAAATATCAACGTTTTCGGATAGACCATTTGTTTTTTATTGCATAAAATAATAAGTACTGGTTTAATATTATTACAAAAATTAAAAATCACTTAGATAAACAAAAAAACAATCCATATAATTCTTTTTTTTAAACGTTATAATAATATATGTTGAACAATTTTAGAATATTGTAGTAAAAAAAAATAAATAAATAAAATAATAAAATAGTTACATTATTACATCATACAAGATCAATTTGAAATCGTCACGTTAGACGACACCCTGTATGACACGTCGTGTAAACTGTAACAACGTCGTTGGCGTCGGTACAAAAGAGAATTATAATACATATTATTGTGCAGGCGAAACGGCCACAGATGTTATATCACGGCTGTCTGCTCTTCGCTTGACACTAATTAGTTCGGTAAGCCGCGCAGAGCGGTTGAGCGCGTAGCCCGCGGGAACACCGCAGACACCGTGTTCTAATAGTTTCTCGCGCGTTCTCGGCCGATCTCAACGAATAGTCCACGTAAAAGCGTATGGGCATGTCGGCGATTTACGTGGGTTTCTGAAATGAATGTTTTTTCGAATTCTCCTTTGGTTGTATACGGTCACTGAGAGTGGGGATGAGACGAGACACAATTTTTAGATTCTAAGCGAAACTATTGGTTTTATAATGGAGTTTTGTTTTGTTTTTTTGTTTTTTTTTCTGTGAACACTTTTCGGTACACTTTGTCCGAAAGTTTCATCCAGCAACTCTTTAAATTGGAAAACACGTGTAATTGGTACTTTAGGGTTTATTTTTCTCTGTATCAAATAGTTTTTCCAGGCGTGAGTAAAAACTGCTGTAAAATCGAATAAAACCATAAAATTAGCCATGAAAGACGATTTAACTAAATTTATTAAGTAACCTATTTAGTCATGACAGCAAAAGTAATATGTCTAGAAATTTGAAGTTTTCACCATTGTCGTATTGTTAATAATTTACATACTTTTCAAAAAAAAAAAACAAAAAACAAACAAAATGTTAAATTGGCAAATTTCGGGCTAAAACGGACATTGAAAATTCTTTTTTTAGAATTTAATCATCCATTACATTTTTAATATTTGACAATTTTCTAAACACTCATCAAAATTATATTTTCAAAGAGTGAAGAATTCCATGGTGTTAAGTGTTTCCAGCTTTTTTAACCATGAAATAAATTTTCAAAGATGCCGCTCAAAGTCATAGAAGACTATTTCAAACGATAATGATTATGTAACATCACCCTAGACGACTACGTAGAGCCAACTTTTAGCTTATTGATCTTGTATACTAATGTTGGGTATAAATGAAAATTTCGGACACGATTTAGTATGAAAATGATAAGGAACATTATTGTTTTATTACAATACTTGAATTTTTACTATACTTAAATATAAACCATATAGAAAATGTTGTATTTTAGTATCATACTGCATTCAACTACATTAAAGTACAAAGTTTGATTGACAATTAATAAAAAGAAATTTCCTTACGTTGAATGATTATAAAAATAAAATAAATTAAAATTAAAAGAGAAAGAACTTCACTATCAATACAATGATTTATATTTGTTCTTCAATGTTTTTTGCGAAAATGTTTTGTGTCATGACCAGGATTTTGGAACCTGGATTATTGCACCCACAACGCAAAGTCCTTAGCACTAGACTTATTTCTAGACGATCGTTTCTGGGTAACCAAGACTAAAAAATATCAACAGTTGATATCGCTTTGATTTTATTTCATTACAAATTATGAGAAACTTCATTTAAAAAAAAAAAAAATAATAAATATAATAGCATGAATTATTAGTTACACCAATACAGTAATAAAAAAGAGATAAAGATGTATCGAGCATCATAATTTTCACACTATCTCCTATAATGAAAACAGCTTATTTTTATAATCTTGACTAACATTTTAAGCTATTAAAATCATTCTATTTATAACTTTGACATCGACAAACTGCATTAAAATGTTTTCGACTTGAACGCCGATTGTTAGTCAAGACCATTTCTGTTGCAATGACAATAACCTATGTCAGAGGTGAAGGGAATATTGTATAGAATATTACTATTGTTATTATTATTATTATTATTATTATTATTATTATTATTATTATTATTATTATTATTGTTATTATTATTATTATTATTATTATTATTATTATTATCATTATCATTATCTGCAGTGAGTTCCGATTCCAACTTGATGTCGGTGGCAGCGACGCCGACTGCCGGAAATCTCGGGGATACCTACGTGTGTATGGAAATTTCAAGGAAACAAAGGACTCCAAGCCTAGTGAATGGTGGGGTGTGACCTTCCGTTGAACGATAACGCGTACAGCAGTACCGCTACGATATAATAATAATAGTGTGTGTGTGTGTGTGTGTGTGTGTGTGTGTGTGTGTGTGTGTGTGTGTGTGTGTGTGTGTGTGTGTGTGTGTGTGTGTGTGTGTGTGTGTGTGCAAACTTTCGTCATAAACATTGTACTAATATGATGAATTATGTAAAATGCTATGAGAATCGAGTTGCTAGAAATTGTGTTTTGTCTTTTGTGCGGTGAATTCGTGTACAAGTAGAACCAGATCAACAATGATCAGTGAACACAAATTCCGAAAAAAAATTAAGTCATTAAAATACGCAATTATCAATAATACGCACTCGTAGTCCTTTGAACGTGTGCGCATAACAGTATATGATTTACTTTCTTGATATTATTCTATTAAGTCAAGGATGTAGTCGTGTCATCGATGGTGAGGCATAATTTTAATACGGACTTCGAACGTACAGTGCTCAGATGTTGCAGTATCTGAGACATAAACACGTTCCATTTTTTGGTATAGCCCTAGCTCTGCCAAACGAATTGGCACTGTGATTATTTTACATTCAAATGGATAAATTAACCTGCACTTCAATATCATATTATACATTAGTCGTTATGAGTTGCTAGAAATTCAAAAGATTCTCTAAGATAAATTTATTGATTCTTAGTCCAGGAAAGGATCTATTAGTTTCATATCGATATTTTTAGTATTTTTTTTTTTTTCTAAAACCTCTGTTTAGTATACTAAACACTGTCCTGAAGTTTTTTAACTCTTCTACATATCGAATATTGGATATATACGCTTCACTGAGAGTTCATTTTTCTCTCTTCTCAGTAATTATTCAAACCACGAGACAACACTGCCGAAAAACGAAGTTAAAATTGTGAAATTTTCCATTAACGTGACTATCGCCAGATCGATTTTAGTTAATTAGTTATAACTTAAATAAATTAAGTTATACAACTTTGATAACACCTCGTTTTTTGAAATATACCTACATAATATTTTTAACATTCGACAAAAATAATAAAATAATAAAAATAAATCATAAGTGAATTATATTAACACCTAAATAATAAAATAAAACAATTAATAAAAAAGTCAATAAACCATATTCAATATGAAAACTTAATATTATTATTTATTCATTATAATTATTATTAATTGAATATATCATACAATTATCATCATTATTAGATATTCTCTTAAAACAAACGACTAAAATCATGGAGTAAAAATATTAATTTTAGAACGGTTTATAAAATATTTGGTAAACCAATTTAATAAATGAATTTATATAAACAGGTTAAAACGGATTAGGTTAAATTGTTTTAAATAATTTCAAAACGATTCAATTTTAAACCGTTTTCATGCTATCATATAAACGTTGTTAATTATTCATATATAAACGCATTGGTCTTACGTTATCAAACATATCTACATTAGACTTTGGTATATACTATTTTTGCGTGAAAGTAGTTTTTCAACTATTATTTTTGTCTTCAGAAAAACTTAAACACTGTATATTATGTTCATGTTATGATAAGTTTTTTTTTTTTTTTTTTAATTTCAGTGGAAAAAATTCACAATTATGAATTATCTGAGAATCGTTTTATGTTGTGAACGAAGGTGACCAATGCCCTAAATATAAAAGCAAACAATTATGATATCATGATATGTGATCGGCTGAATATTTCGAATAACGAACTGTAACGGGTTCCGTAGCACTTTGCTGGTAAGTGTGAAAATTAGCTTTAATCTCAGTTTGATGTTGGAAAAGTAGATCATAATGCCATCGGAAATGAGTGTGGATGATATGATAAGAGAGTATTGATTTACAGATGAACTTTTTGGTTCGAAGTTAAGGCATAACCTCCTATGAGGTGATTTTGGTGATGGTTATAACGTTTATTATGTAGATTAGCGGTAGTTTTGGTTTGACGTCCATTTTGGAATTTCGGGCAATGTTAGAAAATTTATTCTCATCTGGATCATCTGACTAATCAAAAATTGAGAATCAATTTTGACTTGTGAATAATTTAGTTTCATTTTCCTCAAACTCAGTGAAAGAGAAATGAGATATGTAAAAATATTTATTTTGTTTAATCTTGGTTCTTCGTAGTGACGGATTAATATTTTCAAAATTATTAATTGTGGTACGATTTTTGGTAAATTAAGAATACATTATTACGTTAGGAATATAAACTGAAAACCAAACTAAGGCCGTAAAGGTAAACTGCAATTAGACAAAAAAAATGACGAGTATTATACTAGAATATCGGAATGTTAACTTATAACAGCGTTCGAAACAAAATTTTCCAATTAGGTTTAAGAGGACATAACTTCAGTACGGAAAGAAAAATATATATAATGCAAAATTTATGCAACTCAGGTGATGATAATATCACAAGAAAATATTAAAATACAAAAAAAGTTAAATTGGGTCATCATCAAAATAGAGACCTAAAACGGTGGTAAAACTTGATTTTGAAATTCTCGTGACCAAAATAATAGTTTTTTCGTACATATCGTTATGTTATTAATTTAATTTGTTAAAAATTTGATGTAAAACAAACATTTATAGAAATTATGATAAATATAAGAATGTGCTTTAAAAGAATCCAATAATTAAAGTATTATATCCAAGAATCCTTAAAACCCCCTTTTTTTTTTTTGATGATGAAACATTTAAATGTTTTAATTAAGTATTCAACACTTATAGTTAAGACCCTTTGTACCATGAGCAACTTATTCCAACGAAAAGTCCATTATACTCTGAGTCATTGATAACATGTGTATAACACCAATATTAAATAAATTAAAAAAGTAAAATTACATTATTATTTCGATTGATTGGTGTAGAACTAAGACATAGAATAATTGTTGAATAATACACGAGTGAATAATATCTAATTGCTACAGTAAATACCATGGATCATAATTATGGAAAACGGGTTACCTGTGCTAAGATATCTAAACAGCACATTTGCTCATTTTAGACTATCGTCAGACGTAGGTAAGCCACGTATGATGTTTATCTGTGTTCAGCATTGTATTGGTTGAAAACGCAAGGTATTCGATGGCGCTTTAGATTTGATTTTTCTTCACAGGACGTGTAGTGGACGAACGTGGTACGCATTTCCAGCTAACAATAAATTCGATAAAAATGGACCCATCGCGCTGCCACCGTCGTAATCTGTTCAGGCGGACCGCGTAAAATTTCGATTCGTCATATTGTTCTCAACAAGACGGCGGCGTATATAACACACCACTTTGGTCGCAAACAGTAAATGTATTTTCTGAGTTAGGATTATTTCTCTTACTCTCTCTCTGTCTGTATCTTTTGTCCCTCCCGAATGACTGTAGTCTATATAATATAATGTAACGGGTCGAACTGACACGATTCGTCATTCCTCATATCGTACGGCGCACTTTTGCGTTCTTTATTTAGCGTCCGGTTCAATCGCATCTAATAATTTCCTCTCGGGTCTCTACCGTGGCTTCCTTGAAACCTTTATATTGTGGCCCACCCCGAAACACTTAACTATCGTCCGTTATCGTGAAACGAACACATCACACCACGATTTTTTCATTTTTTTCCTCCTTTTATGTCACTTGGCAAAAGGAAATTGAAGATTTTCTTCCGCAGTATCGGAAGGGTTTTCATCGCAACTCTAACGCGCCCACAGCATAAACACATACATACAAGATATATCATGATACATCTACTCAATGTAATTTTATCTTGCATAATGAATAAATTGAATTTTTTTTCAACTACAATTTAAAACACTAATATAGGACATAATATGTATGAAAATCAATTTGTTTACTATTTTACTATTCATAACATATTATGTTCTCGATAACTTAAGTTTTTTTTTACTTTCCCAAACGAAAATTTACATTTATAACATCATTTTTTGATCAATAATACTTAAATGAACATTTTGGTATTTTTTTTTGTTTCTTTTTAATTTGATTGGATCAATAGTTTAAAAGATTTAAGCATTAACTTAAACATTGATATAAGCATTAAAACTTAAATATTTAAAATGAATAATAATTTTGCTACCCCACAGAAACGTACTTTGACTACTACTTTGCTCAAAATATTTTCAATTTATATATATACATTTAACCTAAAATATCAGTCTAATAATAAAAGTTTAAATGTAAAAATATATATATATAAAAAAAATGTCTCTTTGATAATATTAGGTATGTTATGAATAAATTATGGTTTACATTTAAAAAAAACTAAAAACTTTTTTAAAAACTTGTAGATAAAAATAGTAAGATAATTGTTTCCATGCAAATTTGGTGTTATTATTATTTTAAATTTTATATGAAAAAAGTTTGATAAAATACATAATGCAGGAATTAAATTACACTGTATGGATCCCTGTGAAACGTCATGTATATGAAAAAAAAATTAAATCCCTCGGAAACTAGTCGAATATTTGGAATGATAATTTCCACGGAAAAATTGCTCTCAACTTTGACGCGAAATCAAATTTTTCTTTTCATAAATACAAATCATACTCGAAATCGGTCTTTTACAAAATATAAACGCCAATACGCCATACAATAAAATTACGTATTTAAAATCTAAGATTCGTTTTTGGCTGTTTCGATTGTTTGTATTTTAGTTGTACTATAAATTGCACGAAAAGTTTAATTATGTCTTAGTGCGATGTTTGTTATTATTTCAAAGCTTCATAGAATATAACGAGAACGCAAAATGAATACTTGACATCATAGGATAAGATACGGACATATGTTAATTCTCGAGTTACGGAAATAAAATCTATTCGATCCGCGTTTTTATCACTATGAAAGTAATACATAAAATGACATAACATTAATCCAAATGGCATATCGTCATATGTATTGTTGTGGATTACACTGACAATTATATAATATCAATACAAATCGTTTAAAAAGGTTGGTTAGTTTTATCACGCAGAAGTTTTGTTACGATAATATACAATGTTTTCATCAACCCATGAGTCCACACACTCAATTTTAATAATATCAATACATTTATCGTACCGATCGTGAGACATACATAGCATACACTTCAATGACACATATTAATTTCACTGTTTCAACAGAATTATCTCGATAATTCGGTACAAGTAAAAATACGTTGGCACATAAAAAAAAAATATATATATATATGCGTGTTTAGTTTATAGAGAAAAATTTCTATCTCGAGTTTTGCATTTTCCGTAATTATTGTTTAAAATATAGTATTAATTTATTTCATACGTAAAAATTTAAATGATTATTTGTTTTTAATAACTTTTTGAAATTACAACTGTAAAGTTAAAGAGCATTTGTTAATTTTTATATCAAAATCGCCTTTTATATTACTGAAAACATATTAATTTATCAAAGTATCTTGTAGTTTATTATTTTCAACAACAATGATTCTAGCACTTTGTGATTCAACGCCATAACATAAAAATATGCATCTGTAAATATTTACTTTGAATAGTTTAGTCAAACATAATTTGTATATATTTTACTCGCATTTTATTAACTTATGTAAGGATAAAATATATATGTATAAAAAAACCGATCAAGAAATAACGTATTCCATTTTTACCCCTCTTTACTCTTTCAGAGTTTAAATTTTCAAAAGTCTATTTTTAGCAATAAAGAATGTCTTTTACCTATTAACTACTAATCTACCGAATTTAAACTTCATAAGTCAAGTAATTTTTTGAGTTTAACATGTCGTTTTTATAACTAGAGATTATCACTTCGTACTTATTTTAACACCCTTAGGAGTTGAATTTTCTAGAACCAGGTCTTACCTGACGTAGTCTATTTATAAACTACTTAGTTCTCAAATGTCAGATTCATAGATAAGGTAGTTTTCGAAATTGCGTGTTAAATGTACTTCATTTTTTAACTGTAAATATTTTTGTACTTTTTTCATTTTTTTTTACTTCAAACAGTTTTGAATGTGCCTTCACAATGTCATTGAGTAACATTATTTTACACAATGTAAATTTTCAATTTAGATTTACGTTTAAGTTTTAATTTTTTATTTTATCAAATCCAAATACGAATATACGATGTCAAAACGTAGTGCATACTTTGTGAAATAGTAATATAAATTAAAAAAATATTTTATTGGCATTATTTATTAATTCTAAAAATAACTTTTTATTATAATAATAATCATAACACTGACTGCTCAGTGTGATTCGTATTTGGATTTGATAAAATTAAAAAAAAAACTTAAACGTAAATCTAAATTGAAAATTTACATTGTGTAAAATAATGTTACTCAATGACATTGTAAAGGCACATTCAAAACTGTTTGAAGTAAAAAAAAATGAAAAAAGTACAAAAATATTTACAGTTAAAAAATGAAGTACATTTAACACGCAATTTCGAAAACTACCTTATCTATGAATCTGACATTTGAGAACTAAGTAGTTTTTAAACAGACTACGTCAGGTAAGACCTGGTTCTAGAAAATTCAACTCCTAAGGGTGTTAAAATAAGTATGAAGTGATAATCTCTAATTTCTATCTCGAGTTTTGCATTTTCCGTAATTATTGTTTAAAATATAGTATTAATTTATTTCATACGTAAAAATTTAAATGATTATTTGTTTTTAATAACTTTTTGAAATTACAACTGTAAAGTTAAAGAGCATTTGTTAATTTTTATATCAAAATCGCCTTTTATATTACTGAAAACATATTAATTTATCAAAGTATCTTGTAGTTTATTATTTTCAACAACAATGATTCTAGCACTTTGTGATTCAACGCCATAACATAATATAATAAAATTTATTATAATAATAATCATAACACTGACTGCTCAGTGTGTTTTCTCAATTAACTTAAAAAACTACTATTTATCATCTGATCAAATTACTCGTAAAATATAGATTCGTGCATTTCTTCCTTAAACGTTTGGTGCAAAACAGACGAAAAATTAATAATAATGCATAAGAACTCCCTTTATCCATTACCAAAAGTAAACATCGATTAAACGACAATATTATATTGTAGTAGAATTCAATTTCACGATATCCACCGTTTGAACCAAATTGTTTGCTTAACCGAGCACTGACCCTCAGGTCAAGGGTACTATGGATTGACTTCTCGTTACTCACTATGATCCTCAAGGGAAATTGTTAATACATCTAGCGTCTCCAAAAAGATTATAACAAAAATAACAAAATAATAATACTAATAATAATAATAATAATAATAATCATAATAATAACAATAATAATAATAATGAGAATGATAATAATTCAATGTTTCAAAACAAGATTAGAAGTTTTTATGAATTTCGAACAATGATTGTACACCAACAATATAATATTTTACGCCAACATAAATATAACTACTCATGTATTTTTTACAGTTTCATTTGTTAGGCAACGGAACACTTTTTCACTTGTATACGGCTTTGGTTTCATTGAGATTTCTGTGTTTCGTTAAATATACATTATTTTGTCAGGAACCACCGGATTTTTCCCCAATTATGTCGTGCGTATAAATGCGATTATTGTTTTCCTTCGAGGAATATTGTTATTTATGGGACGTGTACCGGAGATGAAGCACCGCATTACAAGTCTTTGCCAAAGTTGTGACCGCGATTTCCTTACCAGTGGACTCGGACGTCCGGGAGGGAGGTGATCCAAAACCCGGAAACTGGGAACAAGCCTCCACCCCCTCGAAACTCAGTGCATGCAAATTACTTACTGCCTAAAACGACCAGGCGCAACAGTCCCTGA
Organism: Therioaphis trifolii; assembly: GCA_027580255.1. Classification (NCBI taxonomy): domain Eukaryota; kingdom Metazoa; phylum Arthropoda; class Insecta; order Hemiptera; family Aphididae; genus Therioaphis; species Therioaphis trifolii. The sequence continues at coordinate 81,574,858 of CM050404.1, read as the reverse complement.
AAATAATGTCATGTAAAAAAAAAATGTTTGTGTATTTATATATATACACATATCACTAACTTGTATTTATTGTTACTACACACAATGTGGGATTGAAATGGTCGGAAAAACCGAAAGAATTTAATTAATATCAATTGACCGCAAAACGATAACAATTTGGGTAGGTAGACATTTTTCTAAAGAAATTTTCGTATTAAAACCAACACGCATACTTATATTACTAAATGCCACGATATCACTTTAATGAAACTCAAATTGAATTAAATAAGAATATTAACTATATATGCAATATTTTAGTTCCTTCAATAAATTGAATATGTTATTGTGTACAGTTTTTTTCCGATCAAATCTTCCTAGAAATCATTTTTATTTTTTAATCTGAATGTTATAATTTTAATACACTAAAAATATACTATGAGCATGAAAATATACATAACTCGGTGTATTGAGTCTTTGTTTTATTTATTTATTTTTATTTTTATGACGTTGACTTAAAAATTCAAGAAGAGCTCAATTTATATTTTACTTATATCGATTCTTAATAATGCATTACGTGAATTCGGTCATTTTATTTAATTAAAATATTACGTAACAATTTTTAACGGTGATTCCACAACTCTCATTTACAATAACATATAATAAGAAGCATTTTTAAAAAACTCATTAATTAAAATTATAATTTTTTTATAACCAAAGTCTATATTATTTAATTCAATAACATAAAATATTTTTTCTTTATTAAAGTTAAGCTTTTTATAAGTACATAGATATATACTTGAAAAAAACTGTAAACTTTCAAGTGTTATCGATAGGCACCCGAAAATCAATATGAATTTTAATTAATTGGTTAAGTTAGATTGTTAGCTACAAATTGTATAGTTAAGTTCATTTTTACACAAACAAAATTGTTTACATTAATGAAAGAGTCTAAAATATATTCGTCAGCAAGTAAACACATAGAATTATTGAAAAAAAAATTGCTTTACAAATATGATTAATGCAACTTACATAACTCAACAAATATACTCACATAATACTTGTAATAATTAAAAGGAAAAAATTTTAAATTATAGTTATAGCATTAATTTTTCTTTATATGATCGGTAAAAAGTCTGTACATTTTGAAAAATATAATGATTTTAATCTGGTAAATTATAGTAACGATTGAATACATTTTATCAAATTAATATATTTTTTTTTTTCATTAAAAACACTTTTTATATTAAATTACAATTAAAGTACACAGTCGGTTAATCGTGATAGTATGCATTAAATGATCATACTTCTTCGAAAGTATTCAAAGTCAAACATTCTTCTTTTGAGAATATAAGTTGTATACATTTGATATTGTACTACACTTGCAATACAACACATTCTCAATTCCCGAAGTTCATTGACATGGATTTTATGAAAATCCGATTGAACGTTTAAATTAATATAAATTTTATTAAATAAATATGAAATAAAAGACATTTTCATTAATTTTATAAACACTGCAATATCGTAATATCATATAAAGTCTTGTTGGGCACCGTATCTAATTACAAAATTGATCTTTTGATTGATATAATGTAGACAATGTATTTTTAATTTATTGAATGTAACAATTTCTTTGTTCCCAATAGTATCTGGGTAATAACGTTCACCGGTATTTTTTACTTATATATTATTTTGATATCATGACAATTTTATGATGATTATTATTAATTGTTTTTCACGAAATGTGATGAATCTTCTATAGTAAAATGATGGTATTTATTTATTATTTTATCGTGTTTACATAATATTTCCTTCTTATTGTAATTATGAAGTATGAGACGATTTTTTGCTACAAGTTGGTAAGTGGTTTTTATTTTTATATTCTTCTAATACATATAAAACCATACAATACAAATTAGTTAAATATTCAGACCCGTGTCATACAATTTTATACTGAGTCAGTTTACAACGTACACGTTATGAAAATGAATATCGAAAAACTGCCAGGGGCTATAAGCGTATAATGCGAAACTTATGTTTTCAAACCTTTACCGATAGTTACAAGGTACAGATTAACGATAAAGTAGTGTGGCGAAAAGTTAGAAAAAACACCGGGAAAGCAGAACTCCGAAACTCTTACTCACTTGTGGTGTCAGTGAAAATTCCAGAACTTTGAAAGAATTCCGAAAATGTCCTCAGTGTTTTCATACACTGAGAAAAGATATTTTATCCTTGCTCGATAAAAGTCTTGAAAATACATCACAACAATAGCGAAAATACAGCTGTAGCAGTAAAGCATGGGACGCTGAAATCGTTAAAATATATTGCAATCGATATCACGTATTTGTCGGTGAAATATTTTATCTCTATGTATATTTTATACGATTGGTTTTTAATGAATTTTTCGGCTCAACAAGAAAATAAATTACGCATTCAAGCTACTCGTCGTGCTTTATTTGCACATCATCGACGAGTAGCTAAAGTACACGAGTTCGATAAGACTAAAAAAAAATAAAACTAATGTTTAGCTAACGTTTATAATGCAATACAAATATAAAATGAATTCAGAATCGCAAATTGAAAATAAAAACCCCAAATACACAATTTCTAATAAACGAAGACATTTCAAAATCGTAGTGTTTGTAAGATGTCAGATTACGTAGTGGGTGTTTTTCACAGATCATAGATTTATAGGAGGATTTGTCCCCACATACTTCTATATTATACAAAACCGATAATGTACACTGATAATTATTATCATCTTGAATCTTATCATTTAACAAAATGTAAGTGATTTATAATCCTAATACAAAAAATACAAGCAGAAATAAAAAAAAAAAAAAAAAAAAAAAAAAACAATGTTTATACTGTGAATTGGTAGAATAAATTGCGGAATGGTTTCAAACCAAAAACCTCTCCTCCGAATTTGCTTCTCCTTCAAAATCTGTATTCAAAGTTTCATTATGATCAGATAGATCAATTTTTTCAAATTAAATTGACTTGAAAACAGTTTATTTTGTAAACCATATTATAATTTATTTAAACGCTTTAAATAAAAATCTTTTATTATGATTTTTTTAAATTTTGTAAGTATCGTTAGAGTATCATATTACATCTTCAACATTTTGGAAAAATGTTCAAAACTTGATTTGAGATAAACTTTAAAAAAAACATTGTAATTTCAAAGTGTTATTTTTAGCCCGAAAGTGGTCAAATTTTTTCGAAATTTGTTCAAAATGTGTAGTAAAACTTCATAATATTATGGTGAACATTTCATAGTTCTAACAAAATTACTTGTAAAATTATTACGAATTATTAAAATTGATTTAACGAAAGAGTGAATAATATCAAATTTTGCTGTTTAACTGTATTTTTAGTAGTTGTTCTCCACGCTTTGAAAAACTATCGAGATAATCTAAAAATGGTTTAACATTTTAAAGTACTATTGAGATTTAATTTCTTGTCTATATATTTGTTGGATGAAATTTTTGGAAAATTATAACTACCCGAAAAAGTGTTAACAGAAAAAAAAAATAAACCATAAGATCCTTCGCATCACGCTGAATATAAAATTTAAAATTAAAGATGATATTTTATAGACTTATAGAAAAATTAAAATATTAATTTTGTGTAATTGATTTTTTGAAAATCGTCATTGCTTAATATTCTAACAATGTTTAATAGGTAATTTTCAGCTTAAGTTTAAAAAAAATAGAAATAAAATTGACATATTGTTCATCAATATAAATTTATACTCTGACATTTCATGAAAAAAATGAATAACATTTAATTAAACATTTATTTAAAACCATCCAGCAGTTCCATAACTTATAAATTAATTAATCAAGTATATGGTACTTGAAGGATGCATTTTTTTCTCATCTCAATAGTAAGGTGTCAAAATTGTATAAGAGTCATTTGGATACCTACTTGGTGAAAATTTCAAGTGTTAAGCATCATTTTTGTATTTAGTTATTATTATTATTATATTTGGGGGGGGGGGGGGTAAATGTCAAGAATCAATTTTATAAAAATTTTGCCAGTATCAATTTTTACCGTATTAACTCAGTTTTTTGGTTGTTTTTTTTTACAATTAAATTCAATATAGGTGATAGAAAAAATTGCCCTCATTAAAAACTACCGACTAGATGCATTTTATGACCCAAGAAGTAGCTGTATGAAACTTCTGGAGAAAGTTTCGTGTACCAAAAGCGTTGACAAAAAAAAAAAAAAAAAAAAAAAAAAAATTAAAAATACATATTATTTTAAATCCAATAGATCCTTCGCTTCGCTCGAAATTCAAAAGAAGAAAAAAAAACACATGACAGTAAAACCCGCACATTTTTCGTTTCACACTGTATACTAAAACGGAATGTTATTCTTTATCGTAATAACATTATTACGATTTTTACTACCAGAGACATATTAAATACCCGAGAGTTGTGATGGGTAAAAATTTGTAGGACTCCCCGTCCGTGTATACCATCGTCAGCTACCCGTGGACCGATTTGGACGTTTCGGATCCTATCGAGATGTTGTGTACCTGCCATCGGATGACCACCGTTCATCGGCTGCAGTCGAGATGTAATAAGGATCACTGCAATGCACCGGAGCCGCCTGACTGGACAAAACACGCTGTGTCGAACACGGTGGTAGCGCACTCGTGTTTTAAATCCGGTAACGCGTTTTCGATGTCAACCGCACATCGTTCGTGTTGTCGGTGTGATATTGTTATTTATTTCCGTTACGCTCTCTCTTTCTCTTTCCCCTCCCCTCCTGATGTACACACCGGTACAAACGGTAGGTCCGCACACCGCCACGATCAGTGATGTTGGTAGTTTTAATCTCATCGCAAAACGTATCGACAACGGACGGGAAAAATTTGCATGTGACGTCCGTACACCCGCACGCACGTGAATTTGACGAGCGGGCGTCGCGTTGAGCCCAGTGGCGGTTAGGGGGGAGCATAGGTGGATCGTCCCCACCCCCCTTGGGCCGTTTTTTGTAAATTTATTTATTTAGTACCTATAAATCATGGTACAATCTTACACAAAAAGGAAAAAACATGTACATATTTTTAATTTTTATCGTACTGCAATTTGTTAAGATGTCTGTGCACTTAGTTTATTTTTGTTATTATAGGTACCGTGTGTACCTACGCGTATTATCAGCTTTTTTGCTTAGATTAAAGGTATTTACTTATTTCTATCTAACTGTTAGGCTATTCTTTAACTAACTTGTATTTCTATGGATTTTACATTATAATATGCATGTGTGGTGTGCTTTTTTTTTATTTACGTAGATTGAAAACATGGTTAAGATCAACGATTGGCGAAGAAAGGTTGAATGGGCTAGCATTACTCCACATTCATAAAGATATTTTCTATAAATATAGAAAATATTATAACACGCTTTGCCAAACAAAAGAATAGGCACATGCTTCACTGTAATTTTTTTTTATGGATATATGATTAATAAAATAATATTTATGCTATATGAAGTGTTTATTTTATTTCAAAATATTGAGAAAAGGTCTATCTAACATTATTGACCCTACGATTTTTTTTTTTTTTTTGTAATTTTCGCCCCCCCCCCTTAAAAGTAAAATATAACCGCCACTGGTTGAGCCAAAGCGTTCGTTAAATCCGCTCCGGAGACAAATGCATCCACCGCCGTGGGACCTCGTGGCCGGCGGATCGCTAGACGATAAGGATACGCGCTCGCGTCGTAGAGACCTAAAGAAACACGCGGGCAGGCGATTCGTGCGCGCCGAACGCCACGACGGAGGTTCGTGAGTACTTGTCGGCCAAAAGCAACAGTTAGGACACACGCGTACGGTGCACTGCCGAGCATGACTAGGTTATTCATCATCAGGGCTCGTGAGTTCATGCATTTGAATATCAATCTTACTAAGTCGTATTTAATGCTATGTGACATAGAAATCCATTTTAAGGTATTGTGGTTAAGTATCTGAAATTTGATGTTGCATATTTTTACATATTTGGAGGTTTTTTAACTATTTGGCATATTTATGCGTTTTTCTATTTTACTGTGCATATTTTTACCAAAAATTGTTTGAAACGCAATGATTTATATTTTTGCACAGTATATGAGAGTTTTCGCAATTTCAAATTATTAAAAATAAAACGTATAGAGTAGATAAATTGAGTACAAACGTATGTATACGAACGTATAATAGGACGGTACGTAGCCCATTAAGCAATTAGTGGAAAACATGTTATATGAAAATATAGTCTTTACTGTTATTTGACCTATCTTCTTGATACTTTTACTGTGGTTTATTCTAGACTATATTTCAGTCTTAATTGTAACATATTATGTGTACAGACGTTCGTATTTTTATTATATTATTTATTTTAAAGGCATATTTCAATGTATACTTTTCCAGCTTTTATTACATAATTGCATACTTATTTAGACATTTTTTAGAGCATGAACTCACGAGCCCTGTTCATCATGCTGCAAATGGCCATAGATCAGTGATTCATAAACACGAGCAATTAAGAATCAAAGTTTATAGGGTTTTCTAATTTGATGACATTTATGTTCTAATAAAGTCTTCATCATATTTAATGTATAAGAAAAATTAAAAAGAATCATTAATGTATTCAATGCATTCAATCTACGTGACTACATAGTAGTTGTAAGAAGATATTTTGAAAAGTACTTGTACGTTAGTTTTTAAAAAAACCATTATAAATCACTAATAAGAAGTTGCTATATGGCTATATATATATATATATATATATATATATATATATATATATATATATATATATATATATATATATATATATATAATATTATAACACATATATATAATACTACTGACCGACTAAACAGTAAGTATATTCTAGAGTACTCTATATATCAAAGATTATGAAATAATAATTTACAATAATTGTTTTATTTTACTTTTACATTAGTATTTAATTTCAAATCTGTTTTTACTTGTTACAGTGTATTTGGAAGTGTTGAACATAAGCCATAGTAACATACTTTGTCATTAAATCATTTCATTTTGCTCTCACAACCTTATCGTGAAAGAATCTATATGCCCTGTATAGCATGTTTTTTTTTCCATAATAACAAATAAAAAGCATTATACCTTATAGATTTACAAAATGCTGAGCTATATTTACGGATACACAAAGGTGTCCATTGAAAAAAAATGTATATAATTATAAATGCAAAAGCATTCTAACGTGATAATCCAATGTGTAAGGCATTGATAATAAATATAAAAATACTCTAAAATCTGAATGAAAAAATGAATAAGATAGCTAATAAACTTTTCGATAATCAATCGAGTAATATTTGTGTTTTTAGTAAAAAATATCAACAAACAAATTATGATACTATAACCAATGTTGATCAATCATATATACGTATTATTATCGTTATCTGTGAGTATTATGAAATTATTAATAAATACTAATCATCTATGAAAGAGGCAGAAATTAAAAAAATAAATAAAATTATAATTTCATTGTAATATTTAAAATTGCAACCTTGAATTTATATTTACGCACGCACGATTGTGGTAACGTAGTACAACGATAGTGCACAGTGATTCGATGCACGCGCACCGTATGCCGCATAGAACCTCGTCACGTTTCGGTGACATGTCGATAACTTTTTTTCATGTGTATTTTTTTTCACGACATTTTATATATGATAAAAAATACATATGTTTTTTAAGCATGATCACCCAATTTTCAATCCTATATAATAATCAAATTTGAGTACATTTTTATCTACAATTTAAAACATACGTATTATAAAACTACGTTTTTTTTGCGTAATTGTTTATGCTTTTATTTTTCTTAAACCGAAACTACTATTCAGAACATAGAATTACGACAGAGAAACCTTTTTTTCAACAGTTTTGTACTTAAATTTTGATTATTAGACCAATTTTAGTTTTGACCCAATTCAACTACTCTATACTAAATACGCTCAAATCATTTAAATTACTGATCAATAATACAAATTTAAAAAAGCTACATCATTTCCATATAAATGTAGTTATGAAATTTTTTTCAAATTTTACACGAAGCATATTCTGATGCATTCGCTAGACAAGATTAAAAATGAGGTCATCTAGGATAAACAAGTATCCTGTATGTATTAAAACATATTGGTTCTATAAAATGATTTTCACTTTCGTTTTTTTATTTTTAAACTACTTTTTTTAATTTACTTTTTAAACAGCAATTATTACTTATATTAAATTATAACCTGGTATCATTAAAGAGAGCTTTTTTTATATAAATATACATTTTTCATTTTTTTAATCATTATTTCAAATAATAAAATGCGTTACAACTTAAGGATGTCAGAAAAAAGAAGCAACACAGTATTTCGCAAAAATACATAATTAATTGTTCGTGAAAATAAATATTAAATTCTATATGATAGATTTGACCCATACCTTAAGAAACTACAAGTGCACATTTTGCATGCTTTTAATAAAATAAAAAACAACACATTCGTCCATTTTACTATCTCCTGGTTTTATAATGTTATAATATTGGTCTAAAAAAAAAAAAAGAATAATTTAGTTAGAAAAAAACATATTTAATTTCTAATTTACGTATTTTTTATTCCATACCTACATAATTTTAAACAAAGTTTCAAAAATATCAAAGTTATCAAGTTAAGTTATTTACCAAGAGACACACACTGTGGGACTAATTTAATGCTTCAAACTACAAATGTTTATGTTTTTTTTAAACAAGCAGTCCAGTAGCATATATATATATACATATATATATATATATATATATATATATATATATATATATATAAATACTTATCAACATTTTCAGAAAAAGAAAAACATCACATAGTATTATATTATAAATAGAGATTGATGTTTAAGAAAACTAAACACTTAAAAATCCCGTAAATGAGAAACAATAAAACAGTATTTTTCATGAAAAAGGTGTTATTGATTTTACACGAAAAAAAATATTCATGCATGAAATATTCTGGGCTAAACCACACTATCCAAATATTCGTAGAACACTATATATATATATATATATATATATATATATAAATAAATTGAAATATATTGTTTATTTGCAATTCCAATTATAAACTTTTATTTTATGTTGAAAATAATATTAACTCATTATTATACAGAAAACGTTTGTACCAAAGTAAACTTGTTTTACCAGAAGGGATGAAATATAGACAAGGGAAATCTTTTGTGAAACTTTGTAGGTATTTATTTTTATAGTTTGCGCTAATTAAGTAAATAGTTATGGAATATCAAAAATAAAAAAATAAATAAAAAAAATGCTTAATATTACCTTAGGGGCCTGAGGAAAAACGTTCCTTATTCTTGGCATCAAGTTCATACTGACGTGTAATTAGCATTCCCAAGAACCTTTTTGATTTCATAAATGAAACGAAAAAATTGCTCCGAGAAATGATTAGGAGTCATTAAAATATTTACTACAATATTTTTATTAGTTCCATTGGAGAATATTTTTTTCATAATTTATATTAATTTTACATTGTTTATATTCCGTAATTTAAAATCGTTTTAGAACATTTTATTCTATATAGTGAAAATACATTAATGAAAAAAAAAAAAACGAAACCTCGATCATAACAATAATTAAAATGTTTCAATTCATATACAATGAAAATCAATAAATAAAAAAAAAGAGATAAAAAGGTTTTAATTTTTTAATTTTGCGATTATCTCTTTCAAACGCGTACAATATTTTTATAAATATTCACACTCCGCACATTTTTTTTTCAAAATTTCACTCACACGTGTGCAAGTTGCGAGTGTGTTTGAAAAAATGGCTAAAAGATAATCAGGAATCTTTTTCATTGAAGATAACGCGCCTACCCTGTCACGCGTGCGTCGGTTTTTACGAGTATATATATATATATATATATATATATATATATATATATACGCATACATTTAATATAATATACATCCTTTTCGAAAACAATAAACGTTTTCAAAGACAGTAAAAAATTACGTTCGGTCTTTAAACGCGTGAAAATGTTGTCAACGGATAAAACGTCTGCGTGTAAAATGCTTACAATGCACGCTAATAAAAACCCGAGGAAAAATATGACGCCTACACGCCGTCTCACTACTGAGGATAACATTTGGGAAATCTACACTCTTCGACCGACGTTGTACCGTGTTCGTGACGCAAAATGAGATATCGGTCACATTATCATAAGCCCACGGCGAGGTTTGTGACCAAAGTGGAAAACCGATGGATATTTTTTTTCTTCCTCTTCTTTTTGCCATTCTCACATTTGCTCCCAGCCATCCCACTTTCAAGTGGCGAGAGACCCATATCACTGTTATCATGTGTACGATGGTAGACGAAGCTTTTGAACGTTAAAAGTCTCGCGTTCACGAGTTTTCCTCAAAGACCTACACATTTTCTTTTTTTTTTTGTAATATTATTCAATTGACTATTACAAAGACTATTTCTTGCTTCAATAATATTTTTTTAATTTGTTTTGAAAGAAGTGCATGTCAAACCAGAACGAAAAATGAATATCAACCTTTTTTTTTTTAAATTCACTTTTTTATTTATTCATCAAATCCTAGTTTTTCTTCTCTTATTCGTGAATATGTTTATCTCTTTTTAAATAATTAATCGTATACTTTTTTAAATTTAAAATAAGAAATAGTTTGCAGAAAGAAAGAGAGAGAGAGAGAGAGAGAGAGAGAGAGAGAGAGAGAGAGAGAGAGAGATACTATTCAGTGTGATGTCATGTATTTGTTTTCTCGATGCATTGTAGCTTTGCTTCTGAGCCATATCAGAATTTTTAGATAAAAATAAATTTACGAAAATCTGACTCGTGGATTGAATTTCTCAATTACTCACGACACTCAACAGACGTCTAATTTACAAATTAATTAATTAATGTATACATACATATATGAACACTTCTTTTCAGCATAATAAAACATTATAATACATAGGTTCAATATCAATCACAAGACATACAAAATAAATATTTTACTCGTTTCATTGTTCACTTGAATACATATATAAATAATTTTACTGGTCAATTATCATGAAGTGTATTTACAATAGCGTCTTAATATAAAATAATGTTGTCGTACTAATTAAATTACTGGCAAATTTAATTTTTACTTTATTATATTTCAAAATGATTGAAAAAATATTCAGTCTTTCAATATTTTTTCCGAAACAACTTTATTATATTTATGAATTGATTATTTACATATCAACTCTTAAAAATTACTAAAAGCTGTATTTATTTGTTGACAGTATAATATTAGTAGTAAATAAATCCAATGCCAATTAAATATTAATGACCACACTGAGACAAGTGGTATGACAGCTAATCAAATACTTTTTATGTACTTAATGTAACAATGTTAATCTTATATTTTCTCTCATTTGTTTTTGATAAAACTATAATAATATTGTATCGCTAAAATAGCTTTTTGAACTAAATGTAAATAAGATTTTCTGCTTTATGATTGAGCACATTTGTATTAATAAAACAAAAGTGCTATTAAGTTTCACACAGTCATTCAACGTATCTCACATCTACTGTTGAAATTAATGTTTAATTATTTGTGTATAATTAGTGCTTACATACATTATTGGACGAAATAATCGAATCGTTAACTCACCTGAAACAGAACCAAAAATCATAATTTGAATCAAACAACTTTTACACTTAGATTATAAGTACAATGAACATTTGCTTAACAAAATACGTTACAATCAGTTAAACATGTAATATATGTTTATATATGTCAATATATATATATGAGTATGTGTGTGTGTGTGTGTGTGTGTGTGTGTGTGTGTGTGTGTGTGTGTGTGTGTGTGTGTGTGTGTGTGTGTGTGTGTGTGTGTGTGTGTGTGGTGTGTGTGTGTGTGTGTAAATAGAATTATGTAATTATTCGTAATTTATCAATCTAAAATGTCTCATTAATATAGCCGAGACAATAATTGTTTGTAAAGTGCACGTTTAGACATATCTAACTAATCATGTTATGATGAACATGTTTCAAAAACAAATCTATTATTATGTATGACAAATGCGTCTTTTCTTAAAACTAAGTAAAAATGAGAATTTCTTTGAATACTTCCTCTTAATTCGTCTTTGATCAACATCTTTTGATTAGATTTTAATTTTAAATTAAATATTTTCATATCAATTTGTACAAAGTTCTTAACGAGCTAAAAAAAAAAGAATAATAATAAAAAGAATAATCAACGTATCTTCCGCATGAAAATCCCGCATTATATTTACAAGAGTGAAGAATCATCATGCATGATATAAATATCTTAATTACAAATATTAAATATTTTAGATTATAGGATGGACTAGGTACTGAACAATTGTATACGTCAAATCGGGATAAAATCGAAACACCAGTTTTAATTACTTAACTATATAATTGAAGCACGATACAATCATGACCAGTCACATACGTCCAAAAACCACTTCCTCCTCTGTGCCTCTTTATCTCTAAAGAGCCTTAACAGATGGCTGTTACCACTTTGGAAAATGCAGCACTTTAAACGTAAAAAACACAACGAGACTAAACTAGGTACAGGCCGCGTGTGACAAACATTAAACAGCGTATTATTTTATCGTAATATTATTTTATCGAGCGCCAAGTATAGTATTCTTCAGTGCAAAACATTTTTGACGAAAGATCCAACGTCTTATAAAATATCAAAATTACGCACCTGACCACGTGTATGAAATGTGACATAAAATATATAGTAAAAAGATATCGTCAAAAAGTCAGACATACTCCACACCATGCATATTATTCACTCTTCGGACAATATAGCGGGGATGGATGAATTTGATTTTATACAAATGGTACATCATTTCTTAATTTAAACGATTCTGAGTAAAGTTTCAGAATTAAGTATATAATATGCATTGTATTTTATTATTTTTAGTCTAATAGTAAGAATGTTTTGTTTTCAAACCACTTTAATGATTTTTTTTTTTGACAAACGAAATTTGTTTTGGCACCAAACGATTCGAAACATATTTTTTGATCAGTATCCAAAGGTTCATAAATTTTGGATAGACAAATTTTTTAATAAACATTTCAATTTTAAAATCGACATGAAAATAGTCAATTCCTTAAAAATTGTATTAAAATTTAACTATATTACTTAATCGTTTATATAAAAAAAATTTAAATCATTATTTTAGAAATGTTTTCAGTACCGTTAGTTAAGAGTGTGAGTTAGATCTTATTAAATATTCAAAACATTTATTTCCTAAGTTTTTTTTTCAGCCCAAAGGGTGTTAATTTGTTTCGAAATATTTATAAAGTATGTAAAAATATAACATAAATATATTGTAAAAATTTCAAGATATTTCTTTCGGTGACTAAATAATTAAAATCACATGAGCGAAAGTGACATTTTCGGCGAGTTTTACAGTTGTTACTCGGTATTTTTGCGGTTACTCTTCACGCCAGTAAATACATCATAGTACAATCATATGATCATTCGCTTCACTCAGAATCTAAAAAATCTACAAATATACCCGTTGAATTGTTGGTATTTCGTATCGACCTTGCAGCACGCGATTCAATGACATTCCGCAAAGATCATACAACATTATTCAATATCCATCATTGTTTAACAATCGTGTACACTTGAAAATGATCTACCAGTGCGTATCAGGTCATATAATATACGTATTCAACTAAACAACGTATTTGTTCTGCATGTCAAATTACGAATACTTCGATGTGATATGTAAGTACTATTAATTTGGACATTCCGATAATATATGTGCATACTTTCTCCATTTTATTAGAAAAGAACGTAGATGACTATGGTGGATACTAGAGTGGATATAAATTGATTAAATACTCTCAATGGTGTTCAATACAATACCCATAAGAACTCGGTATAACCGTATAAAAAGCGACCCTTTTACATTTTCTGCAAGATACAATATTAAAATGCAGCTTATAATCATAGCTACGTAAAACTTTTGAAACAAAAAAGTATTCTTGTTAAACACAAATGTCGTTGCTGAATTATATGCTTCGTTACGATATCACTGAATTAATGATGTGTAAATATTAAAACAGGATTCTGTAACGGATATTTAATTGAATTACTTAAAGGACTAAAGTAAAAAAAAAAAAAAAACCCGGGAGTAGGCAATTTTTGGTCGCCGTGGTTCAAATAAAAACAGAGAGTTCGATGGAAGAAAGAGAGAGGAAGAGACAAGAAAAATGACAGAGGAGAAAAGACCTGTGTGATTCAGTAGTATTTTAGTATTTTTCATAAACGTGTGATAAAATAACTTTACATAATACTTTGGCGACCACATTTTTTTGATTGAAGAGACGCAAAATTAGCACGTTAGAATGCAATAGTATTGAAACGCGAGAAATCGTTCTGATCTTTTATTTTTCCTATGCCAAACATCACAAATATACGCAAATATATTGTATAGGTACGCATAAAATTATACTTTAATGATTTTAGAACTCCTACAAATTTATCGAACTATCCGTGAAGTTCCCCAGTGATGGCCTCGTCTCAGGCATTCCCGAAGTCGACAAGGGAATTATTATTGTAGCAGTGCTCAGACGCGCGTCGTATTTGCCAACTCTAACTGGTGGTAAACTGACGATTAATTAATTAATCGCGTGGACGGTAAATATCGGGGTAAAGTTTTCGTAATTAAATCGACCATCCTCAGCCCCAGAACTTGGGTCAAACGCCCGTGGAGAGCACCATCGTACGATTTATATACAATATACATACACATACACATTCATATATATATTTATATATGTATTAGAGAAAGAGAGATAGAGGGAGAAAGCTATAGATTAGTGTTATAGAAATACACTATACTGTTCAGTTGTTATATCTTCGGGATGTCCCGTTACAATATTGTCACCACAGTCGGTGGCGCGTAACTGGACCGTAGTATTTGCACGCATTGATAAAGTCAATTGATTCGTTTGGATTTCGGTTGGCCGCCGAGTGGATTGTAGTGGTGGCGTTCGTCACGAAGAAATAATTTTGGGATAGATGGAAATGGACCGGTGCGAGGGAAGAGGAGTCGTGTCAAACTGCTGACGCCACAAGCACTTATCGGGACAAATAACAGCGATCAAAACAGGTGAGATAATTTAATGATCGAGAGCGTTTCGAGAGTTTATTTTTTATTAAATGAGCTTCCAGAAATAATTTTCAAATCTAGTTATTAGTTCGAATCTAAACAATACGATCATGTTTATAAGCAAAACAAGCAAATACGTTTCAAAAGTTATAAATAAATATAACTTATCAATATATTTATTCAGTGCGTCCCATACGTTTTGAGACTAAATTTACTGATGTAACAAAGAAAAATATGAAACAATTGTTTTAAGCATTTTTTTTTTTTACAAAATAGTCACCATTATATTCTATACACCTTCTTTCATAATCGCCCAATTTTTCCATGGTCCGTGAAAAGTCACCTTTAGGAATGTTCTTGAACTTTTGGGTCACCGCTTCTTGAATCGTTTCAATGCACAGTGGGGCAAAGAGCTATCAAAGTTGGCAAAAATAGCATTTATTGAATTGAACTATCTTATCATATTATTATGTATATCGATAGAGGAGTTCATAGTGCATTGGAAACCAGCTTTATTCCTGCGATACCGGCTTAAATTGATTTAGTTACAGCAGTCGTAACATTAGTCCACCACACATTATAATATAACTGAATTAAAAAGTTGTTATTGTTTTTTTTATAACTTTGCGATTTTTAAGTGTACTACCTTCAAATTTTCACGGAACTACTAACTAAAGGTCAGTATTGTCACACATTATTTAAATTTTTTTTTTTATTTTTTTTTTTAGTATTAGTATGTTATTTTGAATTTATATATATTCGTAATTTCATAATAAAGATATACAATTTTCTAACTAACTTCCAAGTTTGTCCAAGCTTTAATAATTGCAAAATATAATATCTACTAGAGTATTTTATCACCTCGATAAAAAAAATGTTGCACATATTTGCCCCATTTGGTGTAAATAGCTTTTGAAAGTGATAACGCATACTAATTTCATAAGAAAAAACAATTACCTATTTTACTAATTATATATATTTTTTTTTTCTGATCGGTTTAGTGTAACACGACTTATTGTTTGAAGGTCAAAATATAACTGGTTATAAAATATTGTATTCACAAAAACATACGTAATAATGAATAAATAACTTTTTGTATAGGAATGAGTTCGAACAATGTTTTAATGTCCCGTCAGGAATTATACAATATAATGAAAAGTTCTGAATGTCAAACAATTGATGAACAATTTAATTTTATGAAAAAAGAAATTATAAAACGATTAAAAAATTCTGAGCAGAATCATTTGAATAAAACGTTGTCCTATTTCAAGTCTGAATATAATTCTCGCTGGGAAAAAGCACATAGATTGCAAAAACGATTTATTAATGATAATAAAAACTGGTTGAATGTATCTATTATATTTTAATGTTTGCCTACACAAAATAATCGTGGTCGTCCAAGAGTTTCATTTGATTTAAGTAGTGAGCGAAATAAGCGGAAAAAAAATGAAGAACTGAGAAATAATACGCCTGTTGGTGTTTTAAGTCACATGCAACACATGCAACACAGATGAGCTTAAGATCATCCGGACAAGTTCAAGCAGCGAAGTTGCTTCGGGAAATAGTTACAAGTTACAACAACTCCTACACTCGCAAGTAAATATTTAAAAGCATATTATAAAGAATCACAAACACCTAAAAAACTATCGGGTGAAGATGCTCTAGCAGTTCTAATAGATGCTAAGCTATCTCGACATCAGTACAATATTTCTTCAAAAATGTCTCCAAAAAACTAAATATATTATGTTAATATGTAAATAACTTATTACATTATGTCTAATAAACAATATTAAATACAAAGATCCATTTTCGCATTTCATATTTTGTTTCTATGATTTAATGCCAACTTTGATAGCTCTTTGCCCCACTGTGCAATGGTGGCAAAATGATGCCCCTTGAGCTCTATATTCAACTTTGGGAACAGTGGGACTCAAACATTATCAACTCAACATTATCCAATAGATTCATCCAGCAACTTTAAGATCGGAAACTCGATGTCGATAGTACTTTGAGGGTCAATTAAGCTCTCATCTCGATAGTTTTTCCTGATAAGAGGAAAAACCGCCGAAAATGGAGCGGAAATGGCTAAATTCACCGTAAACGGCACTTCCATTTGATCAACTTAGTAATTATTTCAACATACCTACAAAAGTAATGTAGCTGGAAAATTGAAATGTACACCATATATTATTGAGATATAACTACATACTTTAAAAAAAAGTTCCGAAAAATTAACACATTCTTCGGGCATAAAGGAGAACTTTGAAAATACCTTGTATTCAAAAGTTTATCCCTAATCAAGTTTTAAATATTTAATAAAAACTTTTGAAATTATATATGACTTTACTCATACACTTCTATAATGATTCTGAAATACATTTTAAATTCGTGACTTAGGATTTTTTTAAAAGCATTTGAATAAATTATCAAACGATTTTTTATCGATCCATTGAAGAGACTCTGGCAGAATACGTGTTACTACTTTTTTATTCCACTAATAAGAATATAACGCGTGTTGATAAAAAAAAAAAATTAATTCAGTTTCACCCTAAGCAGTTAAAAAGTACTTAATGAAAATATCGTACCATCGGCAATAGTAAGATTAACATTCAATATTTTTTGATCATGGAAGCTAAGTATCTATCACTATTTTACCTCCATTTCATTTACCCGATAAGAAAATAGAATTGAAAATTGTACTAAAACTGTATAGTGTATAGAATTCTATCTTAACATCCACAGTCTTTAGACGAAATTGATACGTTGTTCAATCTTTTATGAATAAATTAGAACATGTTCATGATTTTGTTTGTTTGATCGCGAGATTTCCCGAACATAGTAAACATGAAATGATGTTTTGTCGAAATATCGTGAAAAATAATTATACTTCAGTGTATTTAGACACTTTATATAATATATAAAGACACAATTTTTAGTACTTTGTACTTGACAGAAATACAAATAGAAATTACGAGCAGATAATTTAAAAATTTGAATTTCGATACGAGCTCCATTAATTATTTAAAAATAAATAAACCTGTCACTATACAGATCACTATGAGGTCGCATTTATACACACCTATGTAAATTTATTTGAAACACGTCAGAATATCAATTATAATTTCGATTTACTGGAATAATTTATTTCTAAAATCAATTCCTTTATGCAAAAAAGCGAATGGACAAATTAATTGCTTGTGTTAAAAAAAAAAAAAAATAGTAAAAAGAGGAAAAAACATATCTTGTTCTATTCACATTCCTGATTAAAATAAACATCAAAAGGCAATGTTCATATTCGCGTATTCTCCTATGCTAGAATTTGCAAAGGGAGAAGAGATTGTTAAAGGGCTCCTGGAATTCATGTTTTTCCGTTTGAGCCGCTAAACATGGATTGAAAAGATGGAATAGAAAACAAAATAACGGATAATTTTTATGATTGAAATTTTGTTTTTATTTTAGATTACCGATAGTTTTCACGAAACTATAAACGACATTTGCATTATGTGGTTAAATGGATTTTTTGTACACAACGAATCAACGTGGCTATGTACATGTTGTCTAGCCTAGGGTTTTGGTATTTTTATCGATTCTATGAAAATTACATAATCATATATACGTGTTTGTGTTGAGAGTTATAATTATAATCTATTGATTGTATCCATTAATTTTAAATCGAACAAAATACATTTATGTGTATCGTATATTATGTGTATTACATGACACTATCTACAAACAAATTGATTCACATTTTTTATGTATACATACATTTTCAGAGTAACATAAATAAACATTTTACACAAACCGTATAAAACATTTTTCAAAAATTGACCTATTGACAATCCGTCCATGTCGATGAAGTGAATTAATACAGTGTACTGAAATTTTCATTCTCACACATACAAACAATTAATTTTCTGTAACGCTTATTGTAACGATTTTCTTACCAGATTACCTTTTGTCGAGACCCGTATGGTTTTTGGAGCATGAGATTCACGAAGAACAATATACAGGATCATGAATCAATGGGAAATTTGATGTAAACCACGCGTGAAGTAACCGTAGTGACTCATGAGTTCGGTCGATTGTATATTATATACAGGGTGTTTCACGAAGATCTGACTTGTCGAATAACTTTTGTTCTATTCAATATTTTTAATTTTTTTTTTTTTTTTTTTTTTTAATGAATACTATAGCCTAGCGCTACAATAAAATTACATTAAAATTTATTTTTTATTTTTAAAACTCAAATTTCAAAATTAAAAATTTTAATTTAAAGTTTGAAAAAAAATCAAAATAACCATTTTGTAAACACGATTTTTAAAAAAAAATTTGGTGTTTGAAATTCTTATAAAAGTTGATCCGTTAAAATTCTATGATTTTTTAAAGTTAACGAAAAATGTAATATTAAATATATGTATCGTTTATCAGTCATTATCAGTCGTAATTGAACTATTAAGCAATTTAATTCGATTTTTCGTAAACTTTAAAAAATCATAGAATATTAACGGATCAATCTTTATAAGAATTTCAAACACCGAAATTTTTCTAAAAATCATGTTTACAAAATGGCTATTTTGATTTGTTTTTCAAACTCTAAATTTAAATTTAAAATTTTGAAATTTGAGTTGTAAAAATAAAAATAAATTTCAATGTAATTTAATTGTAGCGCTAGGCTATAGAATTCATTAAAAAAAAAAAAAAAAAGTTAAAAATATTGAATAGAACAAAAGTTATTCAACATGTCAGATCTTCGTGAAACACTCTGTATATATTTTATAATAGCGTAACGATATTTTTTTTCTGGGTACCTCTGCCTCTTAAACTCTACATAGTGGTAGTCATTTAAGAAAACTAAAGAAAAATCATGGAAATAAAATTAAATAAAATTAAACATAGATAAATTAACGTTTAAAACTGTACACGGGAAAAATAATGAAATAATATAAGGGTTAGGTTATTTGTATAAAAACTCTTGGGACACGCAACACTACTAGGAACACACCTATGGCGTTATTTACGCGCACACATGCCAACTTTTGACACTGTACGTCGAGTCATCATCCCGCGTGATAATATGATGCAGCGCGTTGTTATTTCAAAGAAACGAGAACGCGTTCGTTTGACTGAACGATCTCCACGGATATCGTCTCGAAATCACTATTCACGTCGTTTTATTACACCGCAGCTCCGCGATGAAAATAATATTATTATCATACGTCATCGCCGTCGCCGTCGCGTGAAAACGAATAACATTTTTCGTCAGTCTCGGTCGCGCGGTCGTCGTATTCATCGTCACCTCGTGCACCACAAGAGGACGGGGAAAAATCGTCGTCTCGTACGCCCGCCACGACGATACCACGGATTTTCGGGTGTGGTTTTATTATTATTAATATTATACACTTTTTTTTCTCTCTTCAACTCGTCGTACCGCGACCGTTAATCTTCTTCAGTGGACGCATCCGGTCTGGAGTTTTCGCGTGCAGATATCCCGGATAATATTAATAATAATAATAATAATAATAATAATAATAATATCATATAATAGTATAACCACATGGCTAATAACTTTGGGCTGCCGCAGCCACCGACACGGGTATTTTACGTACGGATACGTAAATTAAAATATGAATATTTTATCAACCGTGAGGTTATAACTTTATTTCCTTATACCGTGGCTGCGAACAACACAATGACCTGTCGCGCCAGAGTTATAAAAATAATAATACAAAAAACATAATAATAATAATAATAAAACGATTTTTAGGAATCAGCCTGTCAAAGCACGTGCGATCGTTATTTTTACAAATAGTAAAAAATTGTATAAAAATAGTAATAATATCTTCTTTGACCACCACCTCCGTCAGTGTTCACGTCCGTCATCAGCCCCGCCGCGGATCGACACGATCAGATGTGACTTTATAATAGTATGATATTATCACGTCGACGCCATCACTCCGTACGCGATGCATTCTAATCGTCTAATTTTCCTGGTAAATTTCCAGAAAACCTCGGAGACGCTCCATCGTCAAACAATGCCTCGTGTTAGCACTCGGCATGTCGCTTTTCAAAAATAATTCCAAAGAATACTAAATAATTAAACGAATTTAATATGAAGCAACGACAATGTGTGTGTGTGTGTGTGTGTGTGTGTGTGTGTGTGTGTGTGTGTGTGTGTGTGTGTGTGTGTGTGTGTGTTGTGTGTTTTATATGTATTTGCATCGTTTCAGACGAATACACATGACTTATAAATATATATTGTATTCAAAGACAAAGCATCACCACTATTTTATTCCGCCTCTGTCTATGGTCTATCGTCTATAGAATCATGTAGAAACCTGTATCACGTAAACGTTATGTTTATAATATACAATAAAATATGTAACTGACCAATGAATCCCTATTATATTTTCACTAGTAATAATCAAAAAAATTCAACACCGTGCGTTTGAAATAAAAAAAAAAAAAAAAAAAATGATGTAGTAGAACATTTAGATCACACAAATAGTATAGTTTATCAACACATAAAATACGATCATAAATGTTTTTAGTCGATATTTTAAATTTTAATCAATTTTAATTAATTGAGTTAGAACAATAAATAAATTGATTCATCTAAATGAAGTGTCAAGCGATTATCAGTTCCGTTTATAAGAATAAAGGAAAAATCACATGCCATATAACGCACCAACGTATAAAAAAGTCTCAATAAAGTGATATTGGACTACATCATATTTTTTCTAAACGAAAAAATACGTTCGACAAAGAGCATAATGGACATAATTTATGTGGCCGAGGTAAGATCACAGTTACCTTAACTTTATTATTCCATTACTCCACGTGTTTTGAACTCGCATAATATAATAATACTTAAATGACGATTTAAATTGGTAGAGTGCGTAAATTTTAGCGATACGTGGTACTCGTTACTTAATGTCAGGGAAGTATTTTCCAAGAAGACGAAAAAGGTTTGGGGCATACGATGAAAACGCAAAAACGACATGACGTAGACGTATTTCATTTATTAGATATAATATTCTAATACTAAGTGGTTTCTAATTTAAAAAAAAAAAACTGTTATCATTCATACTTATTACGTTTTAAAAGTACGTGAATAAACCTTAACTAGTCTTTACTTGGTCATTTGCATTTTTGATTTAGGATCCATGAGGTACGATAATTTAATCGCATAATAAATGTTACATAACGCTTCGTAATGTTATGCCACCTGGTATGGAGTAGTATAAGTACAAATGTTTGAGATATATTTTAATGTTCGTTATTTTTCTCGAATAAGATTTTGATAATTTTAAATTTCACTTTACAATTTTAGAACATAACTTTCATTTTTTTTTTTTTTTTGAAATTTAAAAAAAAGTATTTTATTTTAATGGATTTAATTTTTACATTGATGATTTTCATTTGAAAATCATTTATCGAAAAATAATTTATCGATTCTTTAAAATTAAATACATCTTTCAACAAAATTGTGTCCAAGTATCGGATAATCAAAAAAAAAAAAAAAAAACTTCCATTATCATTTTCTTGTTACATTTTTTCTTTCAGTTACAAATCTATAAAGTAATAATTTTTTTCGATAAAACATACAACAAACAATCTATTATATGTAATTGAAGATATTATATTTGTTGTAAGAAATCAAAAATACTTAATTATAAATAAAAATAAATTAAAAAAACAAGTATGTGAATCCACCAGTGACAGTTTTACGTAACTTAAACGGTGACTGTCATGATATTCAATGAAGGCGATACAACTTTGGACGACAATGTATGAGTGACAATCATTTTACGACGTGATCGATATTTGAGTCAAATATATACAGCATCACCAAGTAACCAGTCATAGTGGTCCCACAGAATAGAGCTTATAATATTTTACAAATACTCTACGTAATATAATACACTTTTCTCATCGTATTACGCGACGTGAAACCTTCATCGCCGAGGAATTCATTCAAACGCCTTTCCGCCGTGATAAATAGCGTTTTTAGCCAGAAAAGAGCAATAACAAAGATTATATGTGTGTGCAAACGCAAATATACATGAGAAAAAATAAAAAAAAAAGACACAAAGAAAGAAATCCAACGAAGCCCCTTCATTTATATGCACTGTCAACATTTGTTTATTTTAACTATTCTCTATAAATTATATACAAAGGGAAAAACTAACATATGAATTTTTATGTTTTAATTGAAATGTTATCTATCTCAAATCATCTAAGTGTTTGTAAAGATTAAGTTAATTTGCTTAACTATATGGTTCAGTATAAGAGTTTTTTTTTAATTTTTTTTTTATTAAGAATAACAATTCGCGTCAGCTGTGGTCATTGGACGTAACAATATATACTTAGATTCGTATTATAACAGTGTTATTAAGTAACGATAAAATATAATAATAAATTATAACACTAAATAATCCTTATGTGGCTATTATTTATCCAAGTTATTTGTTTACTGAACTTATTGGCTAATTCATTGTCGTTAAAACTGTTGGTTAAGTTTCATAATATTAAGGGTAGGTAACTGATTGGATTGAAATCGTGTGTTAATTTTAGTGTTGTAAATCTCTACTTATATATCTTATTTTTAATCGATGTATATATGGTTTGAACGTAATAATGAGTTGGAAATTTATTGAATTTATTTAATATTTTAGTCTAAAATTTTAATTTTAATTGTGATTTTCAAAGTGCATAACAACATTAATTTTATATGACATAGCATGGTAGTATGTTTTTACTATAAGATTAACTTAATCTTAAAATGAAGTCAATGCCAGTACCATAGAGACTTGAGACATTGTACATTGAAGTTGAATTATAATGAAAAATATGACACCATTAATTCCATCGAGACTGTGCGTTTGTTGGTTGATCAAAATTGTATGTTGCATTATGAATTATGTGAATAAACATACTTATGTATATTATAAAGAGCAACTACGACTTTAAGAGAAACACCCCGCTAGAAAATCATGTTGAATTAACCGTTTGGAACTACGATGGTTGTCGGTTACATTCATACATTTTGAATTTAAATTACATATTCTCTTACTTAGGGTCTCTAAGCTGTGATAGTATTTATATGTTAACATATATTTGAATTAAATTCTTGGAATATTATCAGTCTCTAGGGTTAATATAAGGTCAATAATCTTATCACTAGTGTATTTTAAAAACTTTTCGAACTTATTGATTACATTTTTTTTATGAGTCGCAAACTGAATTAAATAAACTCTATTTATGAGATTGGTTACTTATGTATGTATTACAACACATTTAAATTTAAGTACTCAGTAGTTTAAACAATTTTTCAGAAAACAATTATGTATTTTTTGTTCTTTTCATCGGTAGTTTTTAATCAATTAATATGTATTTGTAATCCATTCTAATAATTAAACGGTCTATACGGTAAATTTGAACAATTAAAAAACTTTAAGTGTCATTTTTCATCGAATCTGAAATATCATCGAAGTAATTTCCAATTAAATGGTGAGATCATTTTCATATTGAAGTTGGGCAAATCAATTAAAATATAATTCAAAGTTTAATTGAAGAACTAATCATATATTTGTTGAAAACGTTTATATTTCCAATCATGGCGTTGATACTATTATAATATAACGTGAGTGCCATATAACTTACAGAATTATACAAAAAACAAAATAATTTAAGACAATAAATTAATACAATATTTTTTTTTAAATTAAAATGTGGTATTCAAGTGGTATACTATTATGATAACCTGGTTATTCAATGAGTACTCATAAATAATAATCGTAGTTTGTATAAACAAATCACAAAACAAATATTACAATCGATTTAAATCTAATAATTTTAGAAAATTAGCATGAAAATAAAATAAAATCTTTATCTAGATTTATAATATAAATATGTTTTTTTTATTTATTTTCAAATATGAAATACGTACATTACAAAGCTTGTATGCCAATTTTTTTTTTTTTTTTTTTAATTAATTTAATAGCCTATTCTAACATAAACCAAAGCCATAAAATAATAACGAGACCAGCTCGTATTGAAAAATGTGTTTTCAATTGAAATGTTGCCTCAATATAAAATTTAAATTAAGCTTCCCTACCTAAAGTAACCCATTAATTTAAAACAATACATTAGTTTCCTATCATTTTATAGTAATTTTATTCTACGAGGTGAAAACCAAATAAATTATTTTTTTAAATTTAGTAATGGTATACATAAAATCCATATAGTGTTTGACCAATACGAAAGTATACAAATATAATAATATAGTGGTATCAAGCACAGTAAAAAATATCTTTCAATTTTAATAGACGAGAAATATATCGGAAAAAATAATAAAGAGCCAAAAATACTTCGAAATTTGGATATTCTTCGTTCCTCAGACAATATAATAAGGATGGGTGAATTGAATTTGAAAAATAATTTATTAAATTACACGATTTTGTACAAAATTCTAGTACAACAATTTTTATATCATCTATATATTTCTCTGATTTTCTATTCTTCTGATTCTCTGTTCTCTGATAGGTTTTTCTTTCTTCAAATTGGTTCAATCTTCTTGTAGGTCAAAAGAAGACGTATTTTTAACCGAAAGCTTCAAAACATGTTTTCTGTCTATTTAAAAAGTTTCATTGTAATTGAATGGACCAATTTTTTTAAATAAACTTTCAAAGTTGGCTATATTGGCATAAAATCCATTTATTCCATCAAAATCATATAAAACTTAGTCTTGATTTTCGAAATTTTCACAGTACCTAGGTATCATTAGTTAATTATATGAGTACCTATAGTCAAATCAAATTTCAAAATGTTCATTAAATATTAAAAATTGTATTTAAAACGATTCATTTAAAATGGTCGGTTTTTAGCCAGAAAATTGCCAATTTTTTATTAAAATCTTTTAGAAAATTTGTAACAACACGCCATTAATACATGGTGAAAATTTCAAGTTTCTAGTATCATTAGTTTAAAAATAATGGCTAAATAGCTAAAATCTATTTAGCAAAATTCTGATTTATAACTAAGGGTACCATTTTTACTTTTCTTACACCTAGAAAAATTATTGAGGAGAGAGGAAAATTAATCCTATAAATATCAACCACGTGTGGTGTATAGAGTTACAGATTTTCGGGCAGAGTCGAGTGTACCAAAAAGTGCTTCCGAAAACAAAGAGAGAATATATAAAAAATATATAAATAAATAAACATAGTTGTTAAACCTATCCTTCACTTACCTCAGAATCTATGAAACCAGTTGGGAATCCTTCTTCTCGTAAAATGGGAGTTAATATATTGTATTATTAAAAAAAATAATAATAACACTGATTTTCTTATCGCATCTAGTATGATATTTAAAAGTGAAAGAGTAATAGGGTCTAATTTACTGTATACAGTTAATAATGTTCAAAACGTTTTTTAGAGTACCCTTAAACTATGTCCGAAGCATAAATGCGATTTCAGTCAGCTGGTCAAACACATCAAAACATAATTTTGAAGCTGACATTAACAATTATAACCTACCGTACAATCTGACAATAATATCGTGACCAACATCGTAATATCAATTTTCACCAGTTAAAAGCTTCTTTGCGTAATAGCCAATATCTCAATTAATTTATTTTATTTGCTATAAGATGTAAATTTCACTCGGTTTTCAAATCATAAGAAAAACAAAGTTATACATTTTTTTTTTTTTTTTTTTTTTTGGTTCAATCTTTGATTTATAAAAATAAACAGCCAATAAATATTACTCTAAAGAGATAAAATCTATTTTCTTTTATTTTTATTTTTAATCCTCCCAGTTTGGAAAATACTCTTTGAACCTCTGCGATCTGGTTTATGCGTTTGTTCAACTATCCACCAAACAAAAATTTGTAATAAAATATTAAAAACGACGAATGTGATAAAACAATCAGCGTAGCTGCGTCAATGTTGTTAATTGTTCCTCTCGTGTAAAAAAAAAAGAACACATTCGTTTTGATATTCAAATAAAAACATAAAACGTTCAAAATCAATTACTCTAAGATAGCCGTTTTAGCTGCTATGCGGTAAACAGTTTTTTTTTCATTAATGTTTTATTAAATTAAAAGAAATTTTGCTAAGCCCGTTTGAAAAAAATCAAAATATTTAAATTGATAAAAAAAAATATATATACAAAGGAACTCAGATGAATTACAATCCATTTATCTAAAAAGCAATCGAACGTTAATACAACGGAGACTCCGGCATTAGACTTGCGGAATGCGAATTGTAATTGATGGTAAAGAAGACGTCTCGTGTGGCCGTGTGGTGTATAGCTGTGAGGACAGGTGTGGGGGAGGACCATAACACCTCTGGGCGATTCCCTTTATCTTGGCGAAACCGACCGTCTGTTTTTGTTTTACTATTTTCCTTTTCGGCCGGCTCGTCCACCCCGACGCCCTACCACCCCAGCCCTGCAGCCCCCGACTATCGCTTCCACCGCGTACCTGCTCGGATGCGCTGCCACTCATTCGGTTTTCTTTTCGCCTTTTCTTTGGCTCGTATTTTTATCCCGGACGCGTTCACCCTACGTTTAGATTTGTGCCCACCGCTCTGCGCGGGCGGACACTGTAATTGCCCAAATTTATTGCGCTTAAGCGTTAGAGATCAGGTCTCCGAAGATTTACTGTTGCCGGATTATCCCTGGTTTTCGGGGAAATATTGCATACATCCACGTTTTAATGGCCCCGCGCGGGACCTCGGCGCACCGCCTCCGGATGAATATATTTATTATTATTATTACTATTACTATTATTGTTATTGTTATTATTACGCAACGCGTCGCCGCGTTTCACCACCTCTAGGATCCTCGAGCCAGGCTCGGATCATGACGATACCCAGCTGCGTAATCCTAATTTAATGGAAACCGTATAACGTTGCCGACTCGTGAACTACTGATCATTATCACGTCTTTATCGGCAGCACGCGGTATTATCTCCTGTACACACACGAGATATGACGTGTCACGTGCATGTTATTAATGCACGCAAGCATTTAGCAGAGGAGGCGCGAAGGATCCATAAAGGATAAAATTTAAAAGAACAAGGTAAGTTTAGCCCAAAAATTGTCATATTTGTTTAAATTTTTTTATAGTAAGTGGTAATACGACAATCATATATGATGGAAATTTCAAGTTCCTAGCAACATTACTTTTAGAGTAATGACGAAATTACTAACGTCGATTTACGTCAAATTTAGCAGTTTTTTTCCATTCAAAACTGTTTTTCCGCTCGCCTGGAAAAACTATTGAGACAAGAGCTTGATGAATCCACAAAGTTCCATCAACATCGAATTTCCGATCTATTGCGTTGCTGGATTTATTTATTCGCGGGAGGCGCAATTGATTATTTTTATTTTTAGGGATGCGTGAATCAAAATAGTTTGGGTACCACTGGTCTATACTATGTAAAAATCACTAAAAAATTGTATTATTAAATCAAATATAAATGTATTAAATCATATGCGATGTATTGGTGCAGAAAAAATTATTTGTGGTGTAATAATTTTTCTGTAAAAGAATTTTTCTCTTTACAAATATATTATAACGTTATGTAACACCATTGAATAACGCAGAAAACATTGAATCTAAAAAACGTCCTTTTTTTTCGAGCAATTTATACGTACTTTCATGGAATTATAAAATGTGGTGACTTTCGATTCATATAGTGTAGACTGTAAATACGTGGTTGGAATTTTTTTTCCGGGTAGGCCTGTCGTGTTTCAGCTAGAATGATTATACCTTGTCTACCGACATACATTTTTTATGATATTAGTATACGTAAATGCTTTTACTACACATTACTCATTCAGTTTCACGGCTAAATATTTACTAGGTCATATCATACGTAAGCCATTTTTCATTGAATATTTCATTGAAATATTGATTTGAAATGGTTTCAATATTATGTTTTTAGTGATTTAGATGTTTCAAAAATGTGTTTTTGGAGAAAATCGTAAAGGCGAAAACCCCACTCAGCGCACTCAACGACTACGCCACTGCTGTATTTCTTTTAAATAAAAAATGACATAATATGTGGTGTACTCAAACCATAGGTACCGTCAACAGTGTCACCGCAGGAGTGAATGTACTGACGTGAACCGGAAACATGTTAAACAGCTGTAAATAAAGTGTGGTCGTGTCGTCGTCAACCGTTTAACTCGCGTGTCCCGCGAGGCAGTCACGTTAGGTCCACAGGCTAGTTCCTACTTATGACAAAGCACAGATTGGTGAGGGAAGAATGAAGGTGGAATAATTTTGTAAAACCACTATTTCACGCCTTCTAGTGCATACGTAATCAATGGAACGGAACTTGACGCCATTATCGGGGTCTAACACACTCTTGCTCCACACGTGTAGCTATCAGTGATATGAAATATTTTATGTGTGCCTCTGAAAAATTACCCATCCTCCAGTAGGTCACTGATCACTAAACAAAGTCGATGAAAATTAAAAAATTAAGAGTACTCAAAGCAATCGCAGTCTGCTGTTTATTGATCATTTTATTCTACGGTTGCCTCACTAGAGCTGTGTGTTGTATCATTTGGTTTTTGTCTCCCCGATTATTGGATTTACAAATTGTCTACTTACACTGAGCTTCGTTTGTCCGAGATGTCGTTAAATATAGTTTTCAACTAATTTGCTTTACGTCATAGTGTCAAGTAATAATATTTATATTTCTGAAATCGCATTAAATAAAAGAGAAAAAAATGAATAAAAATCGTGTATTTCAAATTTACAACATAAGCGTTGACATCACGGATCTAATTGGTTTAAAATGTAAACATTTCAAGTGTGTTTTAAGTGCTTAATATAATATTCAAAGCAATTATTTTTATTTTAGTTTTTACAATGATTTTAAATAACATAATTATGACTATGTACTTGTGTGTTTTTGTGTTTACTTCATATACGTATATATCAATGAATTGTATATTTTATGAAGAAATTATGTCCTCATTATGTATTCAAATAAACATTTAAAAAATATAATTTTGATCTGTTCCTTAATTAAAGAAATTAATCTCAACGAAAAATCTACTCATTACATATTAAATTCTAATTAAAATTTATTTGATATTTAATTCATTCAATAAAATGTTATAAACAAATTTATGATATTTGACTTCAACTTTTAAATAAACACTATTATTTTTTAATTTAATTTTTATTGATGTATAAAATCTAAAATTGTTTTTTTGTAATTATAACGACGCATGCAATGTGGGAATCATACTTAGGTACTATGAAATAAAATAGGCTGCCTTTAAAAATGTTCATAAAATTAATCCTTATTTATTATTCGTCCAATTGATTATTGGAGGCCAAAACAAGACACAACTTGCGTTGGGTCAGCTAGTATATATACATATTAGGGTGGTCCTTATTTTTGAATTTTGAATTTTTTGACATTTTTATAAAGTATTAAAATAAAATAAATTTGGTAAAATTTGGACATCCTGACTCACCCTCTTCACGTGCCAAACGAGGGTTGAAAATTGACCAAAGAGGGTACTTTTATGGTTTTTCGTATTTTACATAAAAATTATTGAACTTAGACTAAAAATCAATATTACCTTAATTGTATAATACAGTATCATCTATAAAAAATATCTTTGCAATATTTCTTAAAAATCTATTATTTTCCAAGAATAATGATAAAATACTAAATATTTCTTTATTTTACAAAATTGGTTTATTCATTTTTTTTTTCATATAATAATTGTACATGGCTTAATTATACATTTATTGGTATTGTCTATTTATTATACATTCAATTTTATTTTAACAATATTAAAATTACGTAATACGAGTATATTGAATAATTATTTTGAATATGTATTACATATATATATATATATATATATTTTTTTTTTTTTTTTTTTTTTTTTTTATCCAGCAATATCAGTTAACCACATCTTATACTCCTCCATGTATTTGCATCTCGATACGTCATACTTAATGTTTATGAGCACGTGTGTGTGTGTGTGTAAACTTATGTGTTTATTTCCAAAATACAACGTAAATAACTTATATTCTCATAACCTTACGAAAACTAGCGCATTTCGTGTCACATAAACAATATCATAAAATTGCTTATGGTACAAGATTTTACTCCGTAGAGTGTTTTTTCTCTCTTTCCACTATTCACGCCTGTATCCATATCCCCGATAGGTCCATTGTTTATTTGACCACTGTGTTTTATGAGTCTTTACGTACTTTGGCCACAGTCCAGCTGAAAAATGTACCTAACATAAAAATCGTCCTGCTCCAAACAACATTTGACCATCATTTGACGATGATAATTTTTCATCGCATGCGGACACTGGTGTATGTAAAAGTTTTCCTCCGGATACAGTAATCGAGTCGTTTTACTCGTATATTTTGGCTAACCCTGACGTTTCAACGGAATGGTAAACGGATTTTTTTTTTATTTATTTATTTGTCCGCCATTCGGTCGGAACCGACACGGCGACTCTACACACTATCACTGTCGTTATTATTATTTCTATTATCGTCACCTTGGTATCGTATGTTTTCATCTGGCAAGCGACGCGAGGGGGTTCATGGTAGACCACAGACGAGTTTGACAAATTTAAATTGGTATAGTTATTATTGTTTTACTCACTTATTATTGCACCAAAGAACAACAGCACTGTTGTCTTATGAAATTCGTGAACTAAATTCATTATATAACTGAAATGATTTTGCGCGACGCGAGCGCAAATGACTTTAAAGAGCGATCCCAAAATGTCACAAGCCTATTCTCTCTGAAATGAGTTTACCAAAGCCCATCAGAGAAGTGGCCATCGTCACGAGGCGCCCTTATCTCGGTAATCGGATAAACATTCTCATCAGTTGGTGCCAACCAATTTACCACGGGTTCTTATATGACCATATCGAATGGTCCAGATTGGAAACTTAATGTATTGTTTCAAACTTGTTTATTGAGTATTGATTATGTGGATCCTCATACCCAGATTCGTTTTTCACAAAAATGATAATTACATTCTTTATGAACACCAGAGATGACTAGATGAGCTGAGTGAAATCTTCAAATTAATATTCAACATTTGTATTACTGTACGCATTTATTTCTAATTCCAGACAATTTATGTTAATAATATATCTTTGCACATTCAGATCTCATAAACCTTATTTTAACACACTAAGAGATATAAATGATAATTCATTCCTGAAATATTATCAATTACAACGGAATTTAATTTCGTATTTTGATTATTGTGTTTATAAAAAGTACTTTCATGATTCCAATTCAAGACCACAGTGAAATAAAATCAACATATAATTCAAGTCATCACATTATTTCAAAATAATAAGTGATGCTGAAAGTTGACTCTGATAAAAAAAAAAAATATAAAATATTTCCAACAATAAAGTAAATTCATTATTTTCAATGCAATATTATCATATACTCAACGCATAAAACATATTATTTTTTCCATTCGAACAAAATAATTTTACGATTTTGTCATAAATTGTTTTTATGTAAAATATTTACTTGAATACAGCGCTACGCGTTGGGCATCATCCAGATAAAGTTTCCTACGGTTATTGTTATTTTTATTTTGTTGTTAATGCACGACAAAATATGAACCGTACGTATAACTTTTGGTCAGAAACAAAATCTGTCATAAAGAAAAAAAACTTTATGTTAACATAAGATATTGGGTTTTTCGGTTTGTGTAGTATAACGACTTCCGTCACGATTTATTCATGGCTGTCTGCCGCGCGATCGATGACAAATTTATTTAAATTTTTTTTGAAACGCGAGATCATTGTTATCAACATTCAAGAAATTCATTCGAATACTTCATGATTCCATGTGGATCGATTCAGAAATTTCCTCACTGAAAGTGTTTTGTTTGTTTTACAATAACATGTGTACGTTTATGATATGCGAAACGAAAATCGCATAAAATCATATTTAATTTACGCCCTTCGACCAAAACAACTTTTTTCTATTGACGTTATGCCCGCCATATTAATTTCAGACAGTTGATTCGAAACCATCATAATATTTTTTACCGGAAGTTTCTTTTTAAGTAGCCACCGACGTGTCTTATAACAACATAAAGTATCTAGGGAATTTATAATATTAAATATCATAAAAGTGATTTCTGATATCTATGACGTGGTGTTTTCAGTGATTCCATTATACAGTGTTGACCTAAGATCGAACAGCCTCACGAGTCAATCGATCGCCGTTACTGCCACGCGCGTTAAACAGTTTTGATGACTACCGAAAGGTACAAAACGCGAGTGTGAACATTTTTTATTTGTTTTTACACTTTCCACGTTGCGAGAATATTAGCGCTCTGAAAATATTCAACGACGTTCAAAGGTACAATTGAATTATTCATAGAGTATTCAGACTAACTGATAGCTAGTCTATGGCAATATACTCACTTAATACGTTGCCCCGAATTCGCAATACTGTAGACATAAAAAATTGTGTTTCTATCGTTGCCATAAGTTTATGATTATTATTGGTTTTATTGCATTTCACCAGGTAAATTTGCAATACATATACAAAATAGAATTCACGTATAATATCTTGAAAATTCAGAGCAATTGAAAATACCGCATTCAACCGGTAAAAAATATTAAAATAAGATACGTCTGAACAACTATTCATATTATGATGACAAATTATGACAACTTTATGAAATATTGTCTAATATTTAGTTCATTTATATACTAATTAGAGCAAAATTTATTATTTCAGTGACTACAAATTTTTTTAAAAATTAACGAATTGATATTGATAATTTTAATGTTTGACTGCTATTCGTAAAAACGTTATGTTCGTATAGTGTCATATTATAAATATACATTATATATATACAAAAATGTTAGAAAATTTAATTATTTATGATTTTTTTCTTGATGGATGATGTTAGAAGTGATTATGATAATTTACGTGAGTTTGAAAACATTTAGCTAAAAACTTTTCGGTTAGCTGAACTTTTTTTTAACAACTTCGTTATCATAAATATTTTAAATGTAGACATTTTTGTAAACTTATATACATAGTCACACACAAGGTGTCCACGGAGATTTACACTGTACGATTAAACCTTATATAATTCATAAATTTGAATTTTTTTATTTGAAATGTTAACTAAAAGAGAACATTTTTACAATAATAATTATTATTGTGTTACTATTTTTTTCTACGTGACTAAGGTTTTTAGTTTTTTTTAAATGGAAACTTGAACTTATATATATATATAAATTATGAAAAAGAATATATTTTTTTTTTTTGAAAATTTCGACATTGACTATAAGTGGTGTTGAACAGATTTCTAACAAAACTATTTTGCCATTTCAAATTAATAAATGACAGTTTAATGAAGGCTACGTATAATGTATACTAAAAATACATCACGTTTATATTATACCTAATAAATTCATATTATGATATTATACATTGTATTTTTTAAATGTATTTAATACAATTATGATCCCATGAATTATTGATGGAAAAATGATAATATATCTAAAGAGAAAAGACATTTTTCATATCTCATAAGTAATTAAAAGAATGAACATACAAAATGCATCGATACCTACTCATGAGATGTTCTTGAACTCAACGGAATCCAATGTTTTAAAATTATTGTAGGTATAACTATAATGCCTTAATAGTAGAACCTACGGTCATACTAAAAAGAAATACCAACAAAAGTCTAGATGCATAAAATATGGTGACAACTATCATACTGAAGATTTTACAAAAAAAAAAAAAAACAATAGCCCAGCCATAATTTCTCTATGCTATGGGATATACAGTCGACTTCAACGTATTCCCAGCCTTCGAGCTAGAATTTAAGCAGATCGATCGACGGTGATTATCTCAATAATCACAATCATATTTCAAAATTAAATTAACCCACCGGGACATCATATTTCAACTCCACCCCATCTCAGAACAAACCATTTTAAGCCTTCGTTACTTCTGACCCTAATATTATTATTATTGTTATTATTAACAATCCTTATATTAATAAAAACAACTCCAATAATGATCCATTATAATCATCTAAATTTCTGTCCAAGTTATTTTCATTAATCAACCCCTCCTCTCTCTTATTCTTATAACCGTATTACAAACATTGAATTTTCCGTGGAGTATTTATGTATGGCTAGTGTTATTTTTATTTACATTATGTTTAGTTTTCATGTGCTCAGCTATCTTCATTATTATACATTTTCATTTGAAATAACGTTGAGCATTATTAAATAATTTAATATTTTTAACTGTATGTTTAAATCATATTTTTTTTTAATATTTAAAATCAACAAGCCATCATAGGATATCTAATTGGTATCAATAATAATAATAATAAAAAAGAAATACTCCCTTAGGTACTTCTATTGAGTTATGTAAGAGTTTTTCAACTTTGAATCGAACTCGGAAAATTAAAGACACAAATAAATAATAATGGATGTAAACCAATTTCGCCGATTTAAAATAAATTCCACTAGCTATTGTCTACACGTATTAACAATTATCTCAGCTGGTAATCGACTCCACTGGTTATTAGTTAATTTATGCGAGTAAAACGTAAAATTAATTAATATTAATAGTATAATAATTAATATACAGTCGATAATATCGATAAAAACGAATTATTTTCTATAAACATACTCGAAGTTATAAGAGTGTCCGATAAGGCTTGGAGAAGTGTAACACCACAGACTACATTGAATTGCTTCATAAAAGCCGGGTTTAAAGACGGTGATATAATTGCATTAGATAACTAAACTACTATTTCTTATGATAAATGGAATGTTGTTGCTGATCATCTTAATCTAGACGACAAAAATTTTTCACATTATGTGGAAATGGACAATAATGTACACGTAATACGTGTAATTATGTGGAACATAGACAGATAACGAAATTTTATCAGAAACCATCGAAAATACCAGCGAGAGTGAAGACGAACCACAAAATGAGGAGGAAGTCATTTTTACCCAAGTAACAATTAAACAAGCCAAAGATGCTTTAAAAACACACAGGAATTTTGTTGAGACTACTACAGTTATAGATGATACGGCTTTTTCTGCATTAAATAATTTGGAAGACGTCGTGGCAGAAAAAAGTAATATTAAGCAAACTTTAATGACAGATTTAAAAAAAAAATAAAAAATTATTCAGTCATTTTTATGTATTTTAGGCATTCGTATTATTTATTATTCTTATACAACATACATTTATATTATTTTTTATTTTTTAATAAAACTCGATATCTCAAAGTTTTCGATATCTCGAACATTTTTCTGTTCCCCTTGAGATTCGACATAACGAGAATCTACTGTATTATAATTTTCAAAGCATATTTATTTTATTGGACATAAGTTCATCTAGACCATCAATATTTTGTAAAATGAAAAAGTAATTACATATTATAATTATCACAGATTTTTTTTTCTTTTTTAAGTTAAAAATCTTCACAGAATAAAATATTATCAGTACATAAATTATTAAATAAGAAAATAAATAGATAAATGAAAAAAACTGAGATTATTCAAAATAAATAAAAAATTAACAATGAGAAATTAAAAAATAGTTTACATAAACTAGGTACCTAATTTTTTTTTGTATTTGGAAACATGTTGTACATAATGTGTTCACACGTTTTAGTTATTAAATTCTATAAATACTCATACATATTCATCAATTTTTTGTGGTTTTTTACTGTAGTAAAACTATGTATTCTTACTATTTTTGAAACATTCGTTTTATTAATAATTAAATATCTGTTGATACATAAACATACATTCAAGACAAATGTATAAAAGTACATAAAAATTAATAAAATTTAAAATTTGAATAAATACAATCATAGTAAATTAATAGTTACTGGTGGAGTCAATATATACTCGTAGTTATTTTGGTATTGGATTTTTGGCAGAACTTTTATAATATGTATTATTAAGGTTATTATAAATATAATTATATATTCTCTGTTGAAGGAATCACCCAATAAAAAATGATTATAAATAAATAAAAATATAAAATAAGTATTTTCAAACCTTCGGAGTAATAATCGAAAGTTATACGATCGAATTCTAAACGATTTATTTGACCAGAACAAGGGTATCGGTAGAATAAAATAGAAAACACATTTACAAATCATGTGACGTCCTTGTATTCATTGCAGATCTTAAAGTCATCTGAATATCTGAATCATTTAATGAGTTTCTAAAATTATGTTTTCGTTATATAAAACATGATATTCGTAATTGATTTTTCCTTACAACTTTAACGAGAAACCGAGTTTATTTAAAAAAAAAAAAAAAAAAAAGGAAAATAATAATTCTTAATAGTATTGAAATGACTGCTAAAAGTATAAAAAAGTAAAACAAATAGACCTAATTAAACATTACCTGTATTCCCATTGGCCAGTTCATGAAATAAACATAATTTTTGAGGTACAATTTATGAAATGAACTACTTTTATCCATTCGATGAAACGGCCATTTTATTGAATGAACGAAAATTTCCAATTTCATGAACCATAATAATTCAAATCTGAGATGTAACATATACTATCATAATAATTATTAGAACATTATTATTAATTACGATATATAATTTACAATTATTATTAATATTTTTTAAGTGTTCATATTTTAATGTAGACAAAATTAGCATGTTCTGTGTAATTTTTAAAAAGAAATTTAACATTATTTACACACAATTCATTCTTTTATATATTTTCAATACTGATAACAATTGTCAGTTTTTAATTACAACGAATATATAAATAATGGATTTAATATTGCTCTTTTCCAACTGTTCGCCATATAGGTAATAATGATATATATATATATATATATATATATATATATATAATAATTACATTCTATTATTTGTTTTAAATAATTCGTTACTCAATTATTACAATTTATAATTGTATTGTTATTTCCAAATGAATGTGACGCGTTTCAATGGTTTCACTTGACCAATTACCTTAAATTTATATTGATAAAATACTTTTGAGCATTATGTGTATAAAATCTTTTTAATCATATTGTAACTCTTCAACAGTCCAAATGACAATTGCAGTTAAACTTGTAATTTAAAGTGAGTAAAAAGTAACGTTAACTTAAGGATCATTAACTTATTTTTAAAATAATTGTATAAACAATACGTGTGCCTGCATAATCAAAAAGAAATACATTTAAAGGATCAGACCCTTCAAACCTCATGAGATTAAAATCATTATTTTTTCAATTAATTAATGTGAAGAAAAACACATTTATGAAAGTAACCCTTGCATCAGTTAAAAATCAACGGTTGATATGAATTAAAAATAAAATCCGTTCAAAATATATTAAAATATTTATACAGTAGTGAAATTAATTTTCTGTTTAAAAATTAAAAAAGGATTTAAAATGATAAAATTTAAATTTTTCTCATAACTGTTCCTGAGAAAAATAATTTGGAGTACTCTTAATAAAACAATTAAAAAATCTTTCGCTTATAAATTTGCGTAAAACTAATGAAATAACTTGAATCTTCAAACCCAAATGAAATAAACTCAATAGTTCGATAAAATATTATACAATGAAATGATTCAATAAATTTTCACAATTTTTAATATTCAAAATATTAGATGTGTACACCATATATAGGCATACGATTCGGTCAATGACTAAGTATACCTACGC
Organism: Therioaphis trifolii; assembly: GCA_027580255.1. NCBI lineage: Eukaryota > Metazoa > Arthropoda > Insecta > Hemiptera > Aphididae > Therioaphis > Therioaphis trifolii. Next base: position 81,535,954 of record CM050404.1, on the reverse strand, counting down.
GTTGATAAAAATATCACCACAGTTTTAATTAATGTAAAGATATGCTATACTCCGTGTGTGGTATATACCTGGGATATAATAGCGTAATATTGAGCATATACAATAGGAAAATTAGAATGATAACTTATTGTTGACTAAGTGTTTTCGGTGCGCCTCCGTGCGACGATTGAACCGTGTTAGACAGGCAGACCATCGAGTTAAGTCGACTCGAAGACCCCTGCAGTCAGGATCAAAAATGTTCGAGAGTACAAGACGGTTGACAGCTGTCAAAATCACGTCATTTATCTATTTGATCACTGTCATAATAAATAATATAGTAAATAGTACTATATTAATATAGTATATTAATACAATCGAAAAAACATTTAGACAATAAATATGATGATTAAATTATTTATGTATGATGATCCTGTTATTGAATATTAAACATCACGCATCGAGTTTGAGTCTTCGAGGTATCATAAAAATAAACAATAAACTATACATTTTAAAAAGGGATGCTTTAAAAGCATAATAATTAGGAAACGTCACATAGACGTTTTTTTTTTTTTTAAATTAAACTTAGATATGTAATATGATCCACACGTGAATTTCAGAATTTGTTAATTTTTACAAACATACAGTTTCTTCTTTAGAAGAATTATCAAAAACTTGTAAAAACTAAATAATTTAAATAATATTTAAAGAACATGCGTAATGCCCTAGAGAATTGATTACCAATAAAATTTAAATATCGTTATACAATGTCATAAAATGAAATGAAATGATTTACTTATACATTGAGAAAATATGCATTGGGCAATACGTACGTGAAGTTGGCCCCCCACCAAAACCAATTCGTTGCAAAATTATTTAGTCATTTTGCAAATTATTTGCATATATTTGCAAATCAGTTTTCAAAATTTACAAATAATTTTCGTGACAGTTATAAAAAATTTATATTTGCAAATATTTGCAAAATGACTAAATAATTTTGCAACGAATTGGTCTAGGTGGGGGGGGGGCATCTTCACGTACGTTTGAGCAATTTAATAGATTCGAAATTACGTGTTATGGTTTTTAATTAAAAAAATACCTGATTTACGATTGATTTGAAGACAGTAATATTCAATTTACCAAAATAAAATATTTGAAAATACATTAATTTTAGTCTCATTATGAACATTTTTGTTCAAGAGCAATAATTCCGTGTATACGACGTATTGTAAAGAAATTATTTTCCAGAATCTATAGTATTATTTACTTGATACATCAATAAATATAGAACAATTGTCTGCATTGTATATTATAAAAATGATCGGACTAAGTTAAATCAAATGTAAATATACATAGTTTATTGAACTTTATAACCATGTTTAATGAATTATAAGGAAAACATTATTCAAACAATGTTATGACAGGTTGAAGTGAACAAATAAATAAAATAATAAATCAAACATACTTTAACCTAAGGATTTTCAATGCTGTAATTAATATTTTATGGGCTTGAAAACTTTAATCCCGAACAAACGAAAAGTGAATTGCCATAAGATTTATTTTGGTTTATTCAAACCCAACTTACAATACTTCCGTTTAGTACCACTTACGTAAACATAATTCTAACAATACACTTTTGATTTGTATTATTGTAACGATCGCTTTGTTCTTCACCATTTGCCATTGGTTAGTATGCGTATTTATGATTACATAGTGCATGGTAATACAGGGTGTAAAAGTTTTTTTCCGAACAAATTATAAAAATTATTTCAATTTGAAATATGGAATCGAATTCCTATTTTACGTTTTACGTTTACGGGTCTTTAAAATAAATATAATTTATCAAATAATACTTATTGGATTGTAATAAATTACAATTGAAGAAGTCAGTGAATATAAGTGTTAACTGATATTTTCAAAATTGATCACAAACGCAACTTTTGTAACTAAATATTAATAATCTATAAATCTTTTTTGAAAAATTTCTATCAATGTATTCATAAATATATCATGGCATGTTTATAATGACTTATTAAAACTGTAATATGCTATAACACTAATTAAAGCAATATACTGAATTTTCATAGAAATGTCATCTAACTTAATATACAGTAAATCTTTATTCACTGACCCCTTCAATTATTTTATGAAAACATTTTTAGGCCTTCTAATATAAGAATGTAAATTGTATTAAAGCTTAATTTACAGCTATTAAAGTTGAAATAGGGTGTCAATCTCATTGTTTTAATCCAACTGCACAGTAAGCTTTCAAGTTGTTACAATAATAGTTTGGTGACTATTCAATATTTAGTAGTTGTTTTTATGTTTTGATCATTTTTTTCTTGTGGCTAGAAGTTCAAAAATATTAAAATCAGCTTTTTTAAAATTTCAATTACATTTTAGAAACATTTTAGAATTTATTTTCAGATTAATTAATAACATTTGAATTTTAATATTTAACGATTAAATTGATATACTATTGATTGTATTAAGTGTATATGTATTATTTATATTGTATACATATATTAGATTATAATTAATGTGATTGCGCAAAAGTCAAAACTGCATAAAATTAATAACTTTAGAATTTATTGTGTTTGATAAAATGAACAATATTACTTCCTATAAACTTTTATTTCATAAAAATATATTTTATATGCACCCTGACCAAAAAAAAAAAGGGTGAGCACGCTTTGTGAATCACTCTGTATATATATATATATATATATATATATATATATATATATATATATATATATATATATATATATATATATATACCTGTTAAACAATAGGATATAAAATTAAAAATACATATTTTTAATAAATAAGTAGAAAGAAAGTACGACAATAATTTTATTAGTTTTCTATTTGGATGTAATGAGGTTTGCTTTTATGAGGGTTAGTTGAAGTAGTATACAACACCATATATACTATTTGTAAGTATATATAGCAAATAGTAGCGTAAACGCATTGAATGGACAAACGTTAAAATTGGAAATTATTTTCAATTTCATTTATTGTTTTATGGCTTAATCTACATCAACAAAAATAAGTTTACTAATGGATTTCAATTGATTCTTAATTCAATAACTATAGATAAAATCACTATGGTATATCAAGTGCTTAAGTAGTGCAAATATATCAGCATAGTCACACGGTTTATCTCTAATCTTTCCCAATAATAACCAAAATAATTTTACAAATATTTTATTCTGTAATTTATTTATTTAATCGAAAACAATTGAAATAGATACCATTGTTAAAATTGAAAACGAATTTATATTTTTGCATGATGAAATATCGTGTGAAAAGGAATTATTTGATTAGTGACTCACAATAATAGAGAATGGTCGTTTCTCAAAACTTTCCCCTTAAATTCAAATAAATCAGATTTGAGAAAAAACAGTAGAAAATAGGTAATTTAAGATAGGTGGACCCGTAAGGATATTAAAAATTACTCAAAAAATGAACGAACCGATTCGGGTCAAACATAACGCACTTTGTCTCAATTTCTTTTAATCAGACTGCGGAAATAAGTTTTTTTCGTTTTGTGTTTTTACCGTGCTCAGTGATAAGTGCTGCCCGCAAAACACGTGGTAGAGAAATGGTACGAACCGACACCGCGACCGCCGCTACCATGAACACCGCGGCCGACGACGACGACTTACGCGGTGGTGATAACACTACAGCTCGTCGACTAGTTCGACTAGTTCACGATTTTCCGGGGTCAATTTCTATACAGTATAACATATACAATATACATTGTTTAAGTGTATACGCGACCGCGATTCGCGTTGTGTTTTGCTGGAACGGTGGATGATTAAGCGATCCAAAGACCGGTCATCCGGAGACTAAAATCCATACACATTAATTACAAAATTAAGACGAGCCACGGTGGTCTTACGCAAGATTGACGGGTGGCGGTGGGTTGGCTGCCATAAACCTTGTATTTCCCAGGGCCAAACTATATGTGTATATTTGAATGTACTCTGTGTGTCTGTGTGTGTGCGTGTGTGTATGTGTGTGTGTGTGTGTGTGTGTGTGTGTGTGTGTGTGTGTGTGTGTGTGTGTGTGTGTGTACACCGACTTGGAGCTAATTCTTCAACGTCTATCTTATGAACTCCCAGGCGTCGATTCATTTACTTGAAATCGTGCAGTGGCTTCGACACTTGAACTCACGACTCAAAATATCGCACATGAGTTCCATGATGTAAACGACTGGCCTCTTTCCTTCGACATATTCCTTGCCGTTCCTCCCTCTCTACAAGAAGATCAGATCGTGAGAACAATATAATTACTATAAGATTTCGGAAATTCAAGAAGCGATGATTATACATTAAAGGGGTGCTCAGAGGGGCTTAGCACTCTCAAGCTGAAAATTTAAAACCCCCAAATTTTCGTATTTATTTATTAAGAGTTTTGAGTCGTTTTTTTACGCAAAAAAAAAAACTAAAATTTATCGTGTTAAACAATGTTTATAAATTCAATTTTCTATTTCAGAAGATGGTTTTTGAATATTATTTTAAAAAATGTTCAAAAATAACTATATGATTATGAATAATTTGTATCAATTTTATTGGTAATCTTATTGTAAATTTGTCGTATTTTCCAATAGTTTATTTATTTATTATTAATGTCATTTTTTTTTTGTTTTTATAGTGTAAATGACCTTAGTTGTGACCTTAGCTCTGCAAGCAAACATCTATGAATAAAGACTTACAATTGGTCGATCGCAAGAAATTAGTAGAAACATTTTTATGACGAGATAAACGCTCAAGTGATGAAATAGAATAATAATAATAATTATTATTATTATAATACTTCATAGTACACGAAACGTAAGAATTTTCAACTCAAATATATTGCATCGTGCATTTTCAAGATCAAAATGTACATGTAGTATAATACGATAAATTTTATTTTAACATCCATATTCTCCGTCTCCAATGTAGTCAGAAGCAATAGTTATAATTATAGTAATAACATCATCGACAGCCTCGGCCATGCTATCGGTACTAGAGTGTATGATCGATGTAAGTTTACTCTAGGGTGAGATGATTTGTTATTGATCATGACAATGAACGAGCATACTTCGAAAAATTACAATTTTCTCAGAAATCATCATAATAACTTCTTCGGTACTCAAAACAGTCTAAATGTATACACGTGGGTCTAAACGCATCAACACGTTTGTACGATTTTTTTTATTTTTTTTCATTTTCTTTTTTAATATTTTAAAATTAGAGTCTTTGAATAATCAGTTTTGTTACATACATACATACATATATATATATATATATATATATGTCTGTGTGTGTGTGTGTGTGTGTGTGTGTGTGTGTGTGTGTGTGTGTGTGTGTGTGTGTGTGTGTGTGTGTGTGTGTGTTCTTTTTACAATCTTTCCAAGACAAAACCTTATAACAATTTTCAAAAATGTTATAATAAATATTAAATTTGAACATTTCTAAGCAATTACGTCAAAAATATCCATGATATGTTAATTTGATAAGACGGTCGACGAATCCAATTTACATAATATAAAAACAGAAATGCAGGCTACAATAAAACCAGCTTACATAAATTTATAACTGCAGACTAGTAGTTAAATGAATGTGACGTCAGTACTATTATATTAGGCATATAATGTATCTCATGAATATCGTTTGACGTCCGTATTGTTAAAAATTACTAATTGCTGATCTAACACTAAAAACTACAGACGAATTATTTTCAAACATAAAAAACAAAATTATTTTTGTTAATCATTATCAGTTGAGAAAATAATTAGTGTGAACAATTTGTTGATTGATTTGGTTTGTTAAGATTTATTTATAGAATAAAAACGTTGACAACGATTGAATTGGATTATTAAATATAATATTTTATATTTGCATTGAGACTTCAGTTCTCAGATTAAAATGTATTAATACATGTAGGTATCGTGTGAAGAAAAACTACGAATAGAATTCACATATAGAAATGAAAATAATTAAATACTAATTATTACTACATATGAAATACAATATTTATTTTTATTGCATTCAAAATCGGTTTCGATTCCATTATTTATCATTAGGTAATAAAATATTCAAAATATAATACCTTTGAGCTAAGATGAATAATTACAAAAAAGAATAAATTGAACAAATTAATTTTGTTTTTGTATGTGGACACATTTTATTAATTTTGATTATAAAAGAGATTAAAAAAAATAACTAAAATAACTGCACATGGTTATAAAAAATAAATATTTGGATATTTGTAAGTCATAATTTTTTTAATTTTTTTTAAATCTATATTAATAATTAATCTATTGTTTTTTTTTAATTTTTCTAAAATCTTTTTTTTAATTCTTTCTTTTCTTAATTTTTTCTTCCACTATCTTTACTCACTTATCTACATTTTTTTCAAAATATATATATTTGTTTAAATATATTGGTTAATAATTGTTGAACAGTGACACACAAAGTTTCTGTTTCTATTATATTCGTGTTACACTATTTTAGGCTATTTTGAAGCAATCAAAATCTTCAACAGAATGTAGTTCAAATAAAAAAAAATATGCAATAAAAATTATAATTTATAGTGATAAAGTAATAATAAAATAATAAATAAATAATAATTAAATAAATGATATTATATAATGTAATTAAACATTAACAAATATTACATAAAATTAGAAATAAATAAATTAAAAATAAATAATAACACGAGAAGTTGGGTATTATAGGTAAAATTAGAATAAATTAATTTTTTTTTCGATTTCATAATATTCATGTATATAGAAAAATGTACTGCGTTTGATATTTTACAATACTACCCTTAAAATGTAATACCTAATGATTTGCACGTGATGCAGATGGAACTGATTTTTGATATCATGGACGTAATTATATGGAATATAGTTCTATGCTAGTAATAATCAGCATTTGTAAATTTTCAGGTAGAGATTCTGTTACCGATAGGGATTCCATAAACTTTGTTCTTAAAATTGAAGACGTGAACAATACTAATATAATAAAGCCATTTTCCATGATGATTTGATTACTGGATACAATGTACGGTGAAGGTGGAACGAAGACAGTCGATAATCTGTGTAGGCACACAAATCACCAACGATAATGTTGCGAGGGGAAATTCACCAACCTTGTGAAATCAAATATAATGGAAGTATTTTAAATGGTCAAATAAAATATTGTCTACGTAGATGACGTGATAATGTTATATGTGATACCGAAAATACTTAAAGTTATGATGTTCATACTTCATAAAATACTAACGATTGATAAGGAGTTAATAATTTACATAATAATAGTGTTATATTATAAATGACACAATTGTATCTGTTCTAACATTTTACAATATTAATACACCCAAGAGTCAACCATTTTAACTTGAGGTCAGAGAAGGAACATGAAAATAAATCAATAATAGTATACGTCTTTTAACACATGAATAAAAAATAAATACACATGAATAATGATCATTTAAACAATTTTGTTTTACATAAACTTATACGATTGTCTCGAAAAGTTATAATAAATATTATAATGTTAGTATAATAATGTTTCAATAAATATAATGCACGTGACGTGTCACAAAATCAAAATATACAAAATTCATGTCCAAAGCAAAATTTTGGAATAATTTTTATATTTTGACAAAAATGTGAAGTGAATTCTAATATCAGATAATCTAAGTACGGTACATAATGGTTCATTGGATAAAGTTGTAATTTTGTAAGGGTCAGTTAATTGAGCATTTACTCTGTGTTATTGTACATTTGATACTCTGGGAGTTATATATATATATATATATATATTTACCAGGTTTTTTTTTTTTTTTTTTTTTTAATCATATTTTATATTACAATATGTAAAGTACCTATTGCATACGATATTATAAAAGTTACAATTTGAAATAATCAATCATCCATTTCCATTACATATACACTGAGAAAAACCAACAGAAGGGTCAAGTTTCTCGGTATCACTCCGTTAAAAACACCTTCAGTTACGTCAGCATATTGAGTATACGGGTACACAAATCAATGGTGGCCTAGGAATAACCAGTTCACTTTTCTACTGTCGTCCGTCTTTTAGAGGCCACATCAAAGTCTGGCCATCACTCGGACATATTTGGTCCGGAAAATGAGACATTACTGTCTACTGGGGACAGTGGAGCCAGGACTATAAGCGATCGGCATAAAACACGCCGACGGTTTGTCTTTGGGCGACTCGCGTGAAAGTTTCTATTGCAGTGCATGACGGTATGTACGGCCAATATTTACGTAAAGCAGTGATAAAAACAGAGAGAGAAAAAAAAACTATAAACACGTATTCGCTCGACGGCAGGATCTATGCGACTGTATAACCGTTCTCTGATGCATTAGGTCTCTTTCTTTGTTTTATTTTTCCTCCAAACACGTTTCTCTTTTTGGCCTTCTCTCACGTGGTGATTGACGTAAGATTTCCACCTCGAGTGTCGGACGGAACGGGAATCGCACGATACGCGGGAAACCCGACGTCGCCTCCGCGGCCCCGAGCTATCGCGAGACATAGCGATAACGCGTGGAGGTAAAAACGAGATTCAATTCCTATCACGGCCGACCTGACCCGACGGCAGCTGCCACTGGTGAGGTGCCGGTCGAGCCCCACCCTGCCCTTTGACGGTTTCCGGACGTGGCGGGCATGTTAAACCACGATACGCACGACAGGTCGGGTCACGACCTCGCACGAACCGGACACGAAGTTACGCTTACACTTCCCTACACGCAGAAAGACCTCTTCCTCTCTTCCACCTACGGTAAAGTCAGTGTGTCGGTATCTGTATACACATAAACATATGTATAAAAGTCCGTCACACGCGCAACGAAATTCGACGACGGAATCAAATCGAGTGTTTCGTCGTGGTAGTCACGCGCGCACACGTGCATGATAAATGAAAAGGCTGATAATAATACGTTTCGGCATTTAAATATTGCTCGTTTCCGACATACGAAACGTAACGTGTGTGTGTGTGTGTGTGTGTGTGTGTGTGTGTGTGTGTGTGTGTGTGTGTGTGTGTGTGTGTGTGTGTGTGTGTCTGTGTGTGTGTTTGCGTACGTGTGAACACAAATAGCGGGTTTTTCTTTTAATTTTATTTCGCGTCCATGGCGTGATAATTCACTGATTTCTATCCACACGAAGCTTTTAAACGTTACACTCGTACATGGACTTATTTACGAGTTCGATTTTGTATTTACCCTGTGTTGCGGTGAACAATCGAACAAACGAATAACCTAAGGAATAAACACTGGAACACACACACACACACACACACACACACACACACACGCGTTTAATGTACGTGGACGATGGCTTTCAGCATTGTGAACACTTATGCGTCGTTTCAACTGACGCATATTTCGCAGCCGTGTAAACAGAACAATAATAAAGGTCGAGTGATAATTGCACGAGAAAAAAAATGAATAAATAATTAAACACGGCGAACGGGCGGAGTTTAATTAAATAAAGGGCTCAAATCATCGGGTAAAAAATACGGCACTCGTTCGAAGTAAGGGTGAATAGGACCCCATATAAAAGAACGAGTATCGTAAGAGGTAAACAAAACTAGGTTATTTGATATTTATAATAAAAACCATGATAACCATTCCGCGAGCAAATTCCTACTGTAGAGTGCCGAGAAAAACTCCACTAAAATCACGTTAAATTTTTTTTTGCTTATAACTTACAGAAATAAACAGTGCTTTCACAAACAACAACTATTTATAACTCACATAATAATATTGACATGAGAATAATTTTTTGTCACATTTTAATGTTAATTTTTTTTTTTTTTATTGGACCAATTATTTTCAACGATATAAGAGTTTGAACATTAAAGCAGTATAAAGGAGGAAGAAAGGAAACCCAGACAAAACGTATAGGGCTACCACTCAACTATTATTTCAACTTATTATCATATGCTTACCATTGAATTTGTTGATACTATAATCAAAATTATCAACTTAAGATAGTTAAAATTACATTTACAAAAAAAAAAATATATATATATTTTATTGTATAGAAGATATATATATATATTATATATATATATCTTCTATACAATAAAATTCGATAAATGGTTTATTATTTATGAAATTTAAAAATTAAAAAGTATATAGATTTAAAACTGAGAAAGAAAACCATTAATATTAAAAACGTAGTTTTATAAAGGAACGTTTTTGTTCATTTATAATTGTGCATGAAAAAAATGACTCAAATTATTAGATTAAATATACTATAGAGTAAATCACACTGTGTAAATTTATGTGATCTACGCTGCATCTACATAAATAACTTATCTAATAAATATATTATACACACATGAATACATCATCGATTTTTTTCCCAAAAATAATCATTATGTTTATCATTAATGAAGAAATGTTTCCATATTTTACATGAAAAAGATAACTGTTTACTAACAAAACCTGATTCATATTATTTTCTCTGTTCAAATACAAAATCCGTTTCGTTTTAACACACATTATAGACAAATTTGTAATCTGTCAATATTTTACAATGTGCGTAAGGACGAATGGTAATTTGTTTATAGAGAATGCATTTTAAATAACGCTGCAATCACTACACACTCTTGTGTAATCGTATACCTAGATTCGACTACAATTAAATTTCTAAGAAGCCAAGGTTTTTTCCTTGGAAATCCCTAAAAAAATCCATCAGAGCTTTGATTAAAAAATAACGTACTTTGCACAACGGGGCAAGATAATGGTGCTGATGTATTGAATTTTACAGAAACGATAGAACATTTCATTAGTTAAACAAATATGATCAATGCTTTACTATAAAAATATGCCATTTATTTATTTTACCATTTTTAGTCTAATTTCCGTAAGGTTTTTGTTTGATCAAACCTATTTAACGTTTTCTAGTTGTACTAAATAGACATTATTTGTGACTATAAGATTCAAAACATGATTTAATCTCTATCCAAAGATTAGACGGACTAATGTTTTTTTTAAATAAATTGATGTTAAATTCTATTCCGTGAAAATCAAATCGGTAATAATTTTCTAAGACACTTAAAATATAACATCCTGAGTTACTTTTTTCAAAATTATTTTCCGTATTTTTTGTTGAGATTATGAGTAGGATCATTTGATATTTCCATAACGATTTGTCAAATAACAAAAATTGAATTAGTAATGAAATTAGGAGAAATCAGTTAATTTTGTAAAAATAGTGTAATCATTTTTTTGAAACGGTTATAATAAAAATCCGGGGCCACGATTTATACGTATTTTTGTGTATCGTTATTTAAATATACGAGTAAGGTCATATTTAATTTTCAGAGTTATGGTCAAATCACAAAAATATTCTCAGACATAATTAAAAAAAAAAAAAAACAAGTTATTTCCAAGCCCCATTTTTAGCTGAAAAATTGTACATTTTTATTTTTTTTTTTTTTTAGTAAATTTCATAAAGTGTGTAAAAATATGCTACTAATATACAATTTCGATATTCTATCAATATTATATTATTTATCGATCAAGTGAAAGTGCTGTTTATGATACATTTTACCATTTAAACTTAGTTTTTCCACAATTTTCCTTTACGCCTATAAATCCTATAGATAACAGAGAAAAATAACCTTTTTAAAGTACCATTCACATGCAATTTCCGATGTATATAGAGTTGCTGGATGAAAATTTCGAATTGTGATGTGTTCAAAAAAGTGTTTTAAGAAGAAAAACATTTTGAAAATATAATTTATAAACATTATTATATGGCTAATATACCATTTGATTTACGCAGAAACTAAAATTATATTTTCATTGTTTTTTTTTAAAAAAAGGTGGTTAATTAAAATTTGAAAAAAAAAAACTTTTGATTTGAAATTGTAGCTTGTTTATTTAATCACGTTCCAAATGGTTTTTCAATAATGATGATTGCATTCTGTTTCATAGGGATTATGTTATGGTAAAATATTAGGAAAAATACATTCTTCATTTTATATCAAGAAAAAGGTTGAATTATAGATAAGGAACATGATAATTCTCAATAGTTTCCCCCTCATAGTTTTCAAACATGTGTGTAATCTAAACAATAACTAAACGCGGATACAACGTTGAATTAAATTTAATAGCCTGAAGTTACGAATTGGCACCTTGTATGGAATATTAAATCCAAAAACAGCTGTCAACTATACCTACCGGCTCTACTTTAGAAAAGTTAACGTATTAGTTTTTAATTGTCAGTAATAATAATATCTTACAAGATCCGTTGTTCAAACTAAATTATATTGCTTTTAAAGTAGTTTCGAGAAATTCCCTGCAAAAGTTGAAGATTAAACACCACACCCGTTCTATTGATCTGAAATTCGTAGATAATTTATTTAAAAATTAGGAGAAATTATTTGCTCGTTCAACACAAACATTATACTATAATGGTAACGCATGGTCAAAACGTTATAATAAGTATATACATTTATATTTTATTAATTATTATTTATTGAAATAAATTCAGGGAAAATGAAAGCAATTACAAATCTATTACGTGATTTACCACGATTAAAGTACAATTCGTTCAATATTTGAATTATTATATTATTATCCATATTTATGTTCTTTTAGAAAACAATATAAATAATAGCTTTAGGAAACAAAATATAAATAATTATAGACTTCCGTGAAAATGTTCATTTTAAATTACGGCTACATATAAAATTCACAAATTATTAAATGGGACGATACTTATAAGCACAAAATTAATTATTTAAAAATAAATGAATCATTATACTATATAATATTTCTTAATTCTTGTTTTTATGAGTTTAGTTAAACAATAGTTATTCGTTTTGTTCTATTTCCAAACTCTAATATGATGGTATTGGAGAAACTTCAAGTTTTTATTTATTTATTTATTTTTTTAATACGAGAGACATGTTCATTGACCTTTTAAAATTATTTTATCTTCATTTACAAATTTCAATTATTAATTTTAATTTTTAATTTTTTAGTAGTTTTGAAGAATAACGAATAACTTTCCAATTTATTTCTTTTGGCGAAAGTCTGAAATAATTTCGTATATATTTTTTTTTATACATTTTATATTAAATCATCATTTCAGAATTACCATAGTTAGTTTTGAGACACGTGATTTAAGTTCGATTTATACTTTTACAGAACCAGATAAACTTAGAATTTTGATCGTTGATTTGTACTAAAACGCCCGTTTGTTGGTCACATTTATTATCAATGGAAATCTTTCATTTGTTGGTTATAAAGAATTGATGTTTATGTCGACTTGTCACTTAGGCGATATTTTAATACGTTTTTAGTATACGTCATAACATCATGGTTCGAAAAAATACTAGCCGTATAATATGTGTCATTTTTATTAAAAAAAAAAAAAAAAAATTACCATTAATTTATGATAATTCGTTGGGTAAGGTGAAAAGAGAAATACTCGTATATACTTCATAGTGACTGATAAACTATGTAAACTATGATTGGTATTTTGACATTGAACCTGTGTTAAATTATGTGCGTAAATTAAATAAGTGAAATGTAGTTGCCTACTTGCACGGGACCAGCTCTGAAACGTTTGGTTAATTTGAAAAAAGTGCACGCTATTTTAAATAACATTGCTCAATTAAATGTTTGTAATGAGATGGTTTAAAAATCGTTAGGATGGCCACCCAAAACTTGAATTGCTCGTAGGCTGAACATTAAAATCGTAACCATGGCAAAAATAAAATATTACTTAACCTTTTTCCATTATAACGAACTGTTTGGTATACAGAAAAGAAAACAATTTTCGTTTGGTATTTTATAAAACTAAGAAAAAAAATAACATGCCTTCATTTTAATTACCAAGCTAAAAAAAAAAAAAAAATGTTTATTTCGCACAATACTGATTTATGTTCATTAGTTTCAGTTGAACGGTTACCTTCTTTTACAGACACGACACTGTCACCACTCATGGAAATCTCATAAAATAACGATGATCAAGTTCTTGTCAGACGGTAAATTTATCATCCATTTTATTTTACTAGATTTAAAAAAAATTTTTATCGCAATGCGAATATGTATTTAATATTTACATTTTATTACTTAATTCTAATATAAGTTTATTTCAAATTTTAGATTGTTTTAAGTTAAACTAAATACGAAATATATTTCGTAGATTGTAATTGAAACACGTAATTAGTATCTTGTATTTAATTACACGTTGTTAATGCAACAAAATTGGTGGCTCTTATTTAAATATTGATTTTTAATGTAATTAGTATATTGTAATTAAATACACACGTAATTTAATTTGCATAACTTTAACGAGTATGAAATTATTAAATATTTTATGCATGCATGTATTGATTTTTCTAAGATCAGTTCATATTTCTAATCTACTTACCACTTACGTAATTTAAATAATTATTAAAATAATTAGTTATTTGTTTTTCAAAAGTAAGTAAAAAGTTTTCAATTTCATAAAATACAACAGATAAAAAACACAATATTTTATTTCTAAAAATAACATATTAACATAATATATGTGATATTAAAAATTACTTGCTGAGAATAAGACATTCATTTATGGCATTCCTGTTGACATTGGTTTGATGAATTTAAAATAAATTGTGTTAAATTGTTCTTATTTTGTATTTTATTGTTGCACAAGATTTTTAAACTAGGAATTTATATGAAGCTTATAGTGGAGTGGATAAGATTTCTTTTCGAGTGTAAATAAAAAAAAAAAATAAAACAAAAGTTTTAAAAGTTAAAAATAAGGGTTGAATGTTGTAATAAAATTATGATACATGCAATCGAAATTCACAAATATATGTATTTAAAATATCAAAATGTATACTTTTGATATTAATAATGGAAAACTTGATTCTCATATTAATTTAAACAAAATTATTATTTTGGTCAACTATAATTAAAATCGACATTAAGTTCCTTGTTATTTATTTTTTTTAATACAACACAAGAATAAGTGGAGATGTAAAAAGGTAATGTAGTTAATTGAAATGAGTTTTTTTACTGGCATAGAACAGCATACCTATAAATTATTAATGAATACATTAACGTAATACTTACCTGATATATATTCACAACATTAATCTGATGATTTATTTGATGAATAGATAAGTAATACTTATAAGTTATAAATTACCAACGATTTATTGATGTATCCATAATATTTTGGTGATTTGCTTGAAATTGATATTAGTATAGTGATAAAATGATTAAAAATAAAAGGTAATTTAATTTTAAGTTTTAACGTTAGATAATTTAAAAATGAAACAAAATAATAATCACTACTATTTCTTGAAATTATTTTTTTTATTTAATAATTATAGTTGAGAAATGTTTAAGCACACTGACTGTTCTGACTACTATTTTATAATTAATATTGTATGGGTTATATTAGACAAATATAATACAAATGACATAACATAATAATACGGTGGAGCTAGACATTTTAAATAGAATTAATAATTGTATAATTTGTAGGTATCTAATAAAAATGAATCCAATAATGATGATGCATTGCTGTTCGAAAATAATTCAAAGAGAGATAATACCTTGACTGATATGTATATTTAAAATTGAAGAAAGAAGGGAAATCAATGGACAGATAAATGCATTTTAAGTTAAGATGAAATTTAAAAAAGTATCAGAGATTTATTTTGTATGTGTAAGCATTTTACTGTTAGTAACTTCTACGTATGATTTTATTTCGGCTGTGTGAAAAACAAGATCTTCGACTGGTGGGACATTTTAAGCAAATTACTTTTTATAGTCTTAATTGAATACTGGGCATATTTTGAAGTCCACAGTGTCATCTTTGAAAAATGAGTGAATTCAGCGGATTTATCTGTCAGCATCGTACATAGTGTTGTTTAGGACATTTAAATTACGTTAATTACGTTAATTGATGAAATAAAACTTTTGTCTTTTTATCATTTTCACTAGGAGAAATCGATAAGTAAGACAGGTTTCGATCCATGGGTCTTATGCATGCGTGGCAAAACGAGTCCAGTTTCCTGAGCTTTGTTACTCATAAAATGACGTACCTAACTTATTGAGTCAGACATATTAGCAGCTTAAATAGTGAGTTCCTCGGGTAATAATGACGTGTGGGCAAATACGATATATCATGTATGGATGTATGTGTATTCATGTTGAATGTTACAACCGATGAACTGAACTGTTAAATTTTTAATTATACGTTACAGTGAATAATTCATCTACGGATAATCATTTTAAAATATTTTAAAACAAGTTTATACTAATCAAATATTAATAATTGTTTTAAAAGAACAATATGAACGATATTCACTAAACATTTTATTGAATAAAATTTACTAACAGAAAATGAACAATTATTTAAATTAGGTTTTGTTTAACGAAATGAAAAAATTGTATTTCATGCTCACGTAATAGATATTCATTCTGAGAAAAATAAATCGACATAAACTTAAAATAATAAAATTGTAGATTTCGGTCTCAAAATTAGTTATTTTTAATGATTAATTTTAATGAATACATTCATAATTCATTAAACTCATATAAAAAGAAGCAAATTAATTTTGCGAAAATAAGAGAATAAACGAAGATAGTTACCAATAAAATTGAAACAAGGTTAGATTACGTTTTGTTAAAAACAACTTAAAATTAATCAAAATAATTATTACTTATTATTATTCTAAATGACTTCATTGGGCTTTTAAATCAATGTTTAGTTTGATTTTATTGATTGTATAAAATATGTAATATACGTAAAATATGACCCAATTGTTTGAACAAAATATACTAATATTATTTAATAAATCAGAATGGTTAATTAATAGGAATCAATATTGAATTAAATCTGTTTTATATAATATGTATAATCATGTTTATTATTACAGATCAAACTAGTTTATTTGAATGCATAACTAACTATACTGATAACGTTAAAGAGAATAAATTACTTTTCACACAAACACGCGTAATGTTTAAGATCTATTTATAATTCTCAGTTTTGTCGAAAATATTATTCACATACATTATATTATATAATTTTTTTATGAAAATCTTTTTCTTGGTCCATAGAGACACTTTCAGATGAATTCGGACTGTTTTACAGAACGATCTAGTTTTATTATTAGTACTGAAAAAGCTGGGATATGTGTTTCGTACTAGGATATTGATCTATTTATGTGAAGTATTCTGTTTGATTGGACGCCAGGATAAAAAAAATATCATCGATCTCCGATTTATATTGAATAGAATTCAATCCTGGATCTCATTCTAAGATGATGCAACGGCAAAGACAATGGTTTGTTGTGTGGAAAATATCGGTTGTAATGGGTGATGAGCTAGACAAACTTTAGAGAAATAGTGCACTTTCATTTATAAACTATTAACCACTACCTTCTCAAGAGGTAAAACAGAGGTTTTCGAGATTCATTGCTTTTCTAATAGTAAAGGATTTGGCACTTGTATTTATGTTACGCCACTTGTCACGTCGAATCCATACTCCTCGATGAACACTGATAGGCACAAGGTTCAAAGGCCCTAAGCCATGTAATACGTTTTCGGAAAATCGATTTATTTATAGACACCTCGTGTGTTTGATAAATTTCAAAGTTTAACAATGTTTGTTGCCGTATTTTTTTACCTCATGGCGTGGGCTGCTCTAACTTCATTGAAAACAAAACATATATTTTTACCTCGATTAACGGTTTTTTATCGTCAGTGTTGACCCATCATTAATTCATAATTTTGACGCTGTCACACGATGGCACTTTTACCAATACCACTGATTACCATAATAAAATACCTATGACATGATTCCGTGCATTATACGATATCTAATTATTATATCAAACGTGCGTTCTTGCAAACAGCTTAGCCATTCGTTCCAATTAAAATAAGACCCAGGAACCATCAGATGAAACTACAATACAATTAAGTGACTGTTACCGTTGACCGTAACAATTATTATAATTAATATTATAACTATTATTATTATTATTATAATTAGTATAACTGTGACTTATAATGCATAATAATGACTACAACTCCACGTTTTATGCGACGATATGACTATATAAGAAGACGGTGGTAAGTCAATACGTCGGGTTACGTTGGATAACAATGCCCTTGTGTACATATTCGAACGGTATTTATATCAACTTGTGCGTGGTCGGAAACAATGAGCTGAAACAAACGCCTAACCATAAGTTTATCATAAAACTGACGTGTGTTCTGCAAAATGCGAATCGCTACGTACTCGGTCGAGTTGTTATATTATACCTACCTACGTTTTTTTATTTTCATATAATTCGAAATTGTCGAACAATTCGTATCGTTTTACATTGTAATATGATTTTAAAACTTGGTTCTTACATTTTTGCGTGTCACCGTTTCTTTTCAGGTGATAAATATAGTAGGGAATTTGTTCAGTTATTGGGTTTGTGGCGCAAATACTTCTAAAAGTCATAAGAACAAACGAAAAATAAATAGAGTATCAAAAACATTTGTGGAAAAGGAGATAACTAACGTTTTAAAAACATGCTTTTTATTACACGGTATCAGTGTTATTATAAGATGTATCTCATTGCAAAAATGTTTAAACGATTTTATATCATATTACATTATATCAATAAATCAGTTTATTGATTAAATACTTTAAAAGATACTATTAAATACTTTTTATTTGCAAAATATAATTTAAGATTTGTGTTTTATCGCCTTAATCCCTGACTCCTTCAATTATTATTCTTCTGCGACATTAAGATCGTAATACCGAAGCTAGTTACCACCATGAGTGGCCATTTTTTGAATTAATATGTGGATTTAAACATTAATAATATTTAACACAAAATGGTCGACATCTTTAAAATGATTACATTTGTTATCTTACATATTCACTATGTTTATGGGATTTTTTTTTTTTTTTTTATTAGAAGAAACTTTGTTTACAACTAGTTTTGACGATTAAAATAACTTACAAAGACAGTGCATAATAGTATATAATAATAAATGACAGAAAATACGAGTATATTACAAATGAATTAAATTTTTAAACCAGCCTGGTTGATGAAGGATGTAAGTGATGTAATGATTGATACAATTGAGAAAATTGAGAAAATAGACTTGGTGTCGAAAGGAACATCAAGAGAGTGAATTTGAGAGTGAATTTTTTAAATATAATTATATGTACCTATTATATTTTATAATTATGTTTATATTTTTCAATATAATTTTATTTTATAGTTTATTCATTTTAAATGCAGTTTATGGCTGATAGATATTTACAAAATCATGAACTTAAAGATTTTTTTTATGAAAATAACGATTGGTTTGAAACAGTTAAATATATTTTTTTATCTAGATGAAAATGCATTTTTCTCTTTCTTTATCTAGAGAAATTAATATATTTTATCTTTTATCTTCATCTAGATAATTTTTTATTTATCTTTTTCCAACACTATCCCAACACTATACAACTGATCCATATATTAAATAAATAAATATTGGTTAGTTCCAAATCATTTATCAAATAGATATTAAACATAGATTCATTCCTAGATGTTTATAAAATACTCTGCAATCATGTACACTACATAAATTAAATTTTTTGCATGTACAATTTTGAAAACTACTAGGACTACATTTTTGTATTTTTAAATTGTAGCGTAACTTAAACTTCAAGTTTGAATATGATATAATGGATTGTACAGGGTGGAATTACGTGGTGTAAATATTATTCAGAAATCCGGTATAATAATCACAACATTGTACAAAAAATATTATAATGGGAACGAACTGAACAATATTCGTATGCATGTGTGTGTACTATAATAATTATTTTATGCATAATACAATATGATGCAACTGAAAATCGTATATTGATTTGATCATTGCAAATTAATTGAGATAATACCATAGTTATACAAGACAACATCAATACGACTCGCGTACATTGTAGTGACATCACAGTTCGCTATATGCACTGCCACCAGGCTCGTTGTTACAATATCGCGGATGAATAATAATTAATAGTACCTAATTAATTACTCGTCATGTCGACTAGTCTAGCGGAACATTATATTCAAGGCTTGGTGGACTTGAGACGCTTAAAATCGTAAAATATGGACCGGAGATACGGCATCAGTTGACACTAATCCAAATGCTTGTAACTAATTAAAGTAACATTTTACTTGTTTATGATATCGTGAGCACGATTTAGTTCAATTCATAGCCGATGGTAGATATCATAAAATTACAGTGATATAATACAGTACCAATAGATGCGTTATGTTCTTACAGTGTTTTCATCTAACATCAATGTGGAATGGTGAAATTCCATATTAAATGACATTTTACCTTTAGGGCTAAAAATTATACAACAGCTAGTACGGGACCTGAACAACGACAAATTGGTCATACAAAAAACAAGTCATTTAATGATATAAAATGACATTTGACAGATAGCAATATTATCAAAACAAAAATTATTTTATACTATCATTAAAGAGCAGAGATATAGTATCAATTTGAAAAAATGATGTACTTCGCTCAATGGAGTATTTTAGCTCAACGGGAATAGATTATTGAATTTAAAGAAACGATAAAAAATTTCTTTAGATAAACGATTGTGAGAAAAATGTCATGGTAAAGTATACCTATTGTTAATATATTTAACCATTTGTAGTGTCATTGTGTGTAGTTTTTTTTTTATTATCAAACATTTTGCTTAGTTAAAGATAAATAACCATATATATTACATCTAAATATTTGTTCGAAAACTGCTCATTTAGCTACATGAATCGATCATTCATCGGGTGGAGTTAATCATAAGCGTGGCCTATGTTAAGTGCATCTAAAAAATCTTCATATTCATTAAAAGTTATAAACTAGGAGTTTTCTCTTTTATGATATATGTATAACCTATTATATATGAGTCTAGGGCCCGGATTTAAATGCACTTAAAACCATACAAATATGCTATAAAAAATAGCCAAAAATGCCCTTAAAAAATGCATTTTCCACAAAAAAGACCTTAAAAATGAAAAAATGATTTTGAAAATGATATATATTTTTTTATATAATTTGTAATTTATAAATAAGATTAAATTATTTTTATTATTTTATTTAAAAAAAAAAAAAAAAACTGAAAAATTGATTGATGTTGACTCGAATATGTTCGCTGAATCAAAAATTTTTTTTCAGCTGTGACTTTAACATTACAAATTTTACTGAGTAAAATAGTACTATCTGTTGTAAAGTCGTCTTTTCTGACATTCATTTACGTAGTCACGCTAGCGAGAAGAAGTATATGACTTTATCTTGGGTATTATTTAACACTGTAACACATTAAAGACACAAACAACAAGAGCAATGACCACGACGAACACGCACTGACTGATTATTTGTGATTTAACCGAATACAGTCTATAATAGATTAAGATAAGACGAAATTGAATAGAATAATTAATTTTAGATAATATTTTGAATTGGCTAAATTTGTATAGTATATCGAACATATATGCATTAAAAACCAACAAAATGACCCAAAAATGCTAAAAATGCTCTAAAAATGAGAAAACTTCGAAATATGCAAAAAAATGCAATATACAATTTGTAGCTATGAAACCCTCGTTACATGAAATGAATTATGTACTTGGAACGCATTGTGTGAGATCAACTAAAAAAATATGCATTTTGCACTGAAATCCGGGCCCTATATATAACCAATTAACTTATTAGAATACATTCAGTAGTTGAAAAAAACTTTGGTGACACATGATACTCAAAACCATTTTTATTTTTCACTTTGAGTGCTTTTTTAAGTAAAAAAAAAAGAACAAAAAACTTAGTTGTGAGAAATGTTCCTAGTACATTTTTTTTCAGAATTTAAGGCACCTATGCATTTGGTTTATAGTGCATATTCTACTTATCCTTATTTAGTTCCATAGAATCAACTTTTGTATCACAATCCATTCACTACAGACTGGCGCATAATAAATATAAATGTTTTCAATATTATCTTACCGTTAGATGAAGCGTTGCAGATAAAACACAAAGTCAACAGCGAACACACGATTTCCACATATGAAATACGCATACTGATTTTGGATACACCTGAAACACACACATGCGTAACATCAGTATAAATAATTTGAAATACAAATAGGACTGTAATATAAACATTTAATGTTATTTCTTCATTTATACATTAAGAAAATTGTTTTAAGGCCTATATTTGAGTAAAATTATTTATAAAGTTTTACAATAAAACATGTTAATATTCTATGATTTTACTCGCAATGCGTTACCGTTACACATAATTAATGCAATATAACGTCTGTAATATAAATCAATAGGTAGTAAAACTCAGTGTTTATTATTTATACCCACACACACGTATGTACTATGTATGTATGTATGTATGTATATGCATATACGTATATAAATATTTTATTATAATGATTAATTTTTTCCTATAGTTGAACTTATATTTAACTTAGTTTCAAGATATTCTAAATTAGGGTTCTAAAATTTCATGAAAGTTTCATGAAATATTTCATTTACGCGAAAAATAAAAATTTCCCCAAAATAAATAAAAAAAGGGTTGTTTTCCAATTAATACATATTAGAGCTATTCAGCTATATTATGTAATAAAGATGAGAAAACACGTTTTAATTAGGTAGTATATCTATTCTATTCTATGAAAACATTGAAAACATAAATAATTTTTTATTTTTAACTTATTTCCATCTTCAGAACACTCTTCGCGAAAACATCTGTGTATATCATGTTTTCTTTTACCCATATTAATAAAATAATTATTAATAACTAATATAGTAAAATAAATTGGGCTGTTTTCACTATTTGAACTTTTAAATTTAGTTTCTAGTAAGAAATAATATGATAATTGTTCCAAGAATTTACTCTTTACTACTTAACAAATGTCATGTCAATAAGACAATAAGTAATCATTACGAAATAACGAACTATTATCAAGTAAGTAAAATTCTTCTAGCTCCAAAAATCATTAATAGTTACAACCACGGTCTTAGAAGATATCTTGTAAGACCGTGGTTACAACCTAAAATTCATAAAACTCAATATGTTTTATTATTTGGTATCTGGTATAAAACATGGAGCCTTCACATTACGCCGTGTCGCCTAGATTTTTATAAATTCAGTGCGTAGGTAACAAAATAATTATTAGTTTATATTATGGTCAAACTGTAAGTCTATAATCAAGGAATGATAGAATCTGATTGATAACATTTCACTAATGCATATCATATTATTATTTACCAACATCATGTCATGTATTTAAAAAAAAAATTATATTTCATAATTTCATTGAAATATTTCAAGATGAGTGAACCCTATTATAAATGTATGTTTGTTTTTAAGATGTTATAAACCATGCATGTTTAGGATTATGTTTGATTTTATCATATTTCTTTTAGGTCGATCGAATGTAGTCAATCATTCATTAAATAGTATAATATGTGTCAAATTATTTTAAACATAAAATACTGAAACAATTAAACAATCAAAGGTAAATTAAAACATATTATAGTCACTCAAATCTTTATTACAATAAATTATTAATTTATTTTCGTTAGAAAACTTAGTCATAAATTATTATGGATGTATTATGTGCATTGCTAATATACAGTATATTAAAAAAAAAAAAAACATCCAAACAAATTTATATAAATCATCCTAATGAATTTTAAGAATACTTTGTAAATATTTGTATCAAAACAAATTAGATAATGTTTCATTTGTTTCATAAAAATAAATAATTTAGATGAGTCATTTTAGAAAAAACAATTTTCTCTTAATTTGTTCAACACAAAAATTACAATTGTTATTAACTTATAAACAATAACAGTGAGTAAAATTGTTTCAAATCATTATCACTTTCATACAACTACCATTTAATGACGGTTCTAGACTAAGTTCAAAAGATCCGTTTTTCATAATAATTATACAAAATAAATGCATAGATGATCACTATGTTTTGATCCTTCCTGAATTTTCTGAATATTATCCAGTGTGTGTGTACCTATCGAAGTAATACTTGATTAAATCAATATGCCAAATAAAAAGGTTTTTTTTTTTATATATACCTGTCGAATTCAATGCTATTATGAGATTCGAGTAAAATAGTATGCATTTCCCGAGGTCATTGAATTATAGTTACATTTAAAATAATTTAATTTTTTCTCACATGATCAGTCCATTCATAAAATTAAACCAATTAAAAATCAGCTGAATTTATAAAATAATTTTGATAAAAATTTAATGAAACGAGTTGAAAAAAAAAACACTAAATTCGTAATATTATTATTATTATTATTATTTTATGTATTGGTTAGTTATGAAAAATTGGGTAGTCACTTGTCTAATTTGTCTCAGCTCTATAAAACATTAACGTATTATGTACTCTAATAAAATATTATGCAGCTAATGAAATAAACCGTTGGAATATCTATGCTGAATAAAATTGGTTTCAATATAATTATGGTTCAATATATTGCTATAATTCAATAATAAGTAATCATGAATTGAAAAAAATGCTATAAAACTATGTATACGTTTTCACAATACATATTATAGGTAGTTTATATGAATCACGAAAAAATATATTTTTGTAATGACAAACATTCTGTTTTAGATACTTAAATTGAAATGGATCAAATAAAATAATAAATTATTTTTTGTTAATCATACATAATTTATTCTAATATATATATATATATATATATATAATGAATGCATAATTACTTAACAATTAGAATACTTACTGCCCTATCTAACTCTGGAAGAATGTGCTAATTTTTATATTAATAATAAAACACACGTTGTATTACATTTTGAAATTCAATTACAATACCATTTAAAAAGTATTACGTAATCACGTAATAAATTTATGAGATCAGCTGTACCTACCTACAAGTTACAACCCAAATACGTCGGGTATATAATCACCTCGTACCCAAGCTTTGTTGCTTAGTGTAAAACTTGCAATCTAAGTAGCATTGAGAAAAAACAGCAAGTTCTGCCACGGAATAATAGTGGTCAATTATGCATTATTACGGCCGTTGCCTTTTAACAGCTGTGTGTTAACATGTACGGTCGGTTAAAAAAAAATGAATGCATATTAGATGAATTTTGACTTAATATCCATCTAAATTTAATGGGAAACATCAGTGATAAGATAAATAGGTATAATGAGTTGAGAAACTGTATCACATTGTTATATAAAAATATGCACGACCGTTATCCGTACATATTTTTTTTCAACATTCAAATAATGTAGGTACTGTAATTTTGAAATACATTATTTTCCAATTGTCCTTCATAACTTTTCCAAGAAATTCTATAATAAGGTTGAAAAAAAGTTGGATTTAAAATTCCTCTTAACAATAAAAACAATATAATATTAATTAAAGTAGAAAAGAGATATACTTTGCACCATGGCTATTCTTCGCTTTTTGGTCATGATAGTGATGATAAGTGTTCTGAATTTTAAAGAACCGATAAATAATTTCTTTACTTAAACGATTCTGAACAAAGATCCAGTGTAAAAATACCCTTCTGCTTATATGTTTTCGTTTTTAATTTAATTTTCTGTATGTTTTGTTTTATCAAAACTGTTTAAAAAAATTCTTCTGAACAAAAGAGAATTTTTTTTTCAAAAAAAAATCTATATATTATATGTAGTTAAATCTGTATTTAAAGGTTCATAATGATTCGATGAATATTTTTTGAAATACGCTATAAGTTGAAATAGGGGTATTCTAAATTTAAAAATAATTTTTATCCAATATTTTTAATTTTTATTAGACATTAGCTAACTTAAATCTGTACATTTCGAAAAAATCGAAAAAGAATTTAGTTAAACGCTTCTAAAAAAATTCCAAACAATTTTTGAGATATTTTAAGTGTTTTTAGCTAAATATAAAGTAAATTCGTATTTTATTTTCAGAACTTTTTGTCAAATACCAAAGATATCATAAAATATAAACATTAAAAAATTAGGTGTTTTCAAAATTCTATTTTTAGCCCGGAAATTGTCAATTTATTTTTGAAACTTTCGTTGAGTATGTAACAATATGTAATTAATATATAGTAAAACTGTTCAAGTTTATAACAACATAAATGTTCAAGTAATAATCATGAATAACTAAAATTAATATTAAGTAAAAATCACGTTTACGAAAAATTTCACCATTTTTATAACAATATATATATAAATACAAATTCAGAGGTGCTACTAATTAGTAATTTCCTCTAAAACATATCCATGTATGTTAGCATAAATATTCTTTAAATTAAAAAATATACTATTTGTACTCAATTTATAAGTATGTATAGATTGTAAATATGTCATATTGGAAAAACAAAAAATAAATTAAATGCGATTCTAATTATGCATAGCAAATTCTAATCGCAGTTTATTTATTTCAATAATCTAAATATTTGAAAGTAAAGTATATGAGTGAATATAAGTAAATAAAAAATTCGTTTATTTCATACTATTATTGAATACACTAAAAACAATAGACTATTGTAAGAAACACAATGATGCATTTAATAATATTCTCTGTATATAAATACAGATAGAGTATACTTATATCGAACATTAATAAATTACATAGTGCTTATTTTAAATTTATTCAACAATATATTATTTATTTGTTCGATTTTGTCCATTCTAAACTTCATATTCTAAAAAAGCCATATACGTTTTATAACCTATTGAAGTAAATGTTATTCCTGTTCCAACTAGGTCAATAAATTAGAAATTAATGTTTTCAATTCAAATTAACAATGATAAACAATTTCCGTTCGTCAATTCAATAATACTGATGAAAATATTGCTATAGGTATATGAATTTATATTTTGTATTTTACGGGCTTTCGTTTTGTATGAATTGGTACAAAACTTAGAAATTTAGAAATGGTATACTCTTATATACTCGTATATATAATTTTAAACTATCGTTTAGGAGAACAGTAGTACAATTACTGAACAGACTGTTCACAAAAGGACACATTATTATTTAACGTCACATTTTCGTTTGAATTTAATAGAATTATCAACTTATGCGGTGGTTTTCGTGAAAAAAATGACACTAAAAATGGACGATAGTGTTTTAAACTTATTACAAATGTACATACGCGCGTTTTCGTCCGACTTAGAATAGTATTATTATACGCCAAGAATAAAAAACAAGAAACAAATCTACGTTATCATATTTTGAATTATTATATTAAAGTTGTGTACTCCTTATATAATTTCTTCGTTCCTACTCTCTTTCTTTTCTATACACCTCTTTCTGTTCTCACTTCTTTCCTCCTCTAGCTCCGAATTCACCGAACAGTTTTTAACGTCATTAGTAAGATTTACTCTCCACCCGTGCCATAACAAGTTTTATATTATAAGATTGCTATGCTGTCGGAGATACTAGGTAGGTAATAACATTATCGTCTTAGGGTTTTACTTTTTTACCAACCAGTGTCACGTGCTCCACTCCGTGGACGGAGACTACGCAGTTTCACGAAAACAAGATACGATAATGAAGGAGGTCTTCCACCACATTGTCTTTTTTACTTCACTCGTCTCTGTGTGTGTGTGTGTGTGTGTGTGTGTGTGTGTGTGTGTGTGTGTTTTGTAAATGTGTTTATGTGTGTACCCGCATGTATGTATGAGTGTGTGCGCACGCATGCGTTTCCCTTAGTGTTGACTTTACGTGCGTGCCTTCTTCGTATTCTTCTGCTTCTTTCGAGCGCAGACGAAGTTGAACAATAACTTTCAAGTCAGAAAGTTTTAAGCTTCCGAAAGCTTTCGTCGACTTTATCCGGCTATTATTTCAGTGCATACACAAAACGCTTATGCATTATACATTTGGACTTGTCTGCTGTCTCCGTTTTTATACGTATAAAATATTATTTTGAACATTTTTGCCCACGGAGGTAAGTATAATAGCAGTATATCGGACGTTTACGTGACCGCGGCACGTTAGAGGAAAAAACAGTAGTCGTTTTGAACGGACGTGGCAAAAAGCGGTGGTGGCGAGACAGAGAGATAAAGAGGGAGAGAGACAGAAAGAAAGAAAATAACGTAGCCACGAAATAAAGTGAAACAAACTGGCGAAATTATACCTGCTGCAGGTGTAGTGTTATGTTATTTATTTTTTCGTGTTTCTTACTTTGCACTCGAGGGATATAATACCTATCATTAAGTTAGCTCGCCCACGTGCCGAATATGGCGTGACTTTCGTTAATACGATCACGCGCGCGATCTCTGCCATGCCCCCGAATCGCGGTCGCGCAATTGATTCACCCTAATAAAGCGAAAATTTCGGGAAACGATAAAAAATAATCGGAAGAATCGAAATACACAAAATAGTATAATAGACATTGCTCGGGGTGTTTGTTGGCTGCAGATAGAGATGAAAAACAGAATTTTCCATTAGGTCTTTGCTCAAAAGCGTTTCTGACGAAAAATGTACACCACTGGGTTACCGAAGGTTCGAACGCCTTAGCCACCTACTAACATCGGATAACATTTAGATATCAAGAATAAACTTTGGCTTCTGGACGATTGCGGATCTACAATGGCCAATTATAACGCCACATTTAGTGCATAAATGGCCATGCCGTAGTTTCGTTATAGCCTAAACATATTACTTCGAGTACACGGATTCAAGTACCACGGTTGAAATTCCCTGCTACGACTCATCTGTCGGTCACGGCATCGGTTCACTACAGTACTGACTGAACAGAGCGCTCAATCGACATCGAGAACTATCGCAAACGAATGAGAGAAAATTACGCGTTGTTAGTCATCTCCCAAAGTACACAATTATATATACTGTACGAAAGTATTCAGACAAAAACAATATTTTACTGCGGGGGCCTATTGTACGAATGCGTTAAAATCATTCAAAGTAGGTTGACAAGTTTTTTTTTTGTTTTAAATCATTTTTTTTTTTTTTTTTTTGTTCAACCGCGAATTAACAACGTATATCTTTGGCTCTTTTTTTTCTTTTTACAGTAGAAACAGTTAATAATTTCTTTATTAAAATCGTTCTCAATTTCAGAGTAAAATTATACCATTTTCATATATTACCGTTTAAGTCTGATTTTCGGTAAGTTTTTTCCTTATGAAACTGTTAAAAAATATTTTTTAGAAGAAAGGTTACAATTCATTTTCCTTAAAACAATCATAACATTTTGTTTTATTTGTATTCTACGTTTCATAATGATTGATGGATTAAATTATTTCTTATGTCGAAATTTCAAAATTTTAAAAACAGTAATTTTTTTCAAAACATTTTAAAAATAAGTTAAACGCTAATGAAAAAAAATTCTGACAAATAATTTTTAGATATTTTACCGTCATAAGTTGAATATATAAATGAGGTCACATAACATTTTCAGAACTTTTCATTGAATATGAAAATATTATTATGAATTAACTTTCAAAAAAAGAGGTATTTTCAAAGATCTATTTTCAGTCCTAAAATGAATTGATTTTTTTTTAAAAACTTTTATCAAATATCTAATAGTATGTTTTGATATATGGTGAAAATGTCCAGTTTCTAGAAACAATACTTTTGAAATCATGACTAAATAACTAAAATCGATTTGTAAAAATGTGATTTACGCCAAATGTTATCATTTTTATTCGTTTTTTCGACAGTTTACTTCACGCTTGGAAAAATTATAGATAAAAGAGAAAATAAAACCCCAACGTACCATATAGATGTGATTTCCAATATTTAGAGATTCTGAATGGATTTTTTGGATTAATTAAAATGTATCTAAAAGTGTTTACATAAAAAAAAATAAAATATATACATACGAGTATATATATGCGTTATGTTATTTTATTTGACTTTACAAGTTCTTAGTTGGTTACACTGTCAGGAACCCTGACTTCACCTCCTCGCACACCCGTCACGTCCGGTAATCATCGCCCATCGGTGACCCCGCGTGTGTTCTGTCGTTTTGTGTGTTGTGTTTTTCAGCTCGCCGTCGCCCGTTCGTATTTGTTATTATTTCTTTATATCATTTCGGCCGATTGATGTGCATATCGTCGTGCGTCGCATTCGACCACGGTTCTATATGAATTTTTCGTGTCGCACCCGAATGTAACATATCGCCCATGTGTCGCGTTAATCCACGGACTTTATGAGTTTTCCGTGTCGCGCCGACTGTGTATAACGTCCGTCTCTCTAATGGACATGTTTCATCATCATTATTTATTACGCGTTATTCACTAACGATTATAGACGTGAACGATTTTATTTGATATTATTACGGTCCGTATTATACATAATAAAATATTGTATTGCGTTTTGTACGGGCGAAGTTGTTCCCCACCAAAAGACCAGCGGAACTCCGTCGTCTACATAGTCTTAGAAATGGTTTAAGATTTATTGAGTGCATCTACTGCATCTAATCTATTATAATATAATACCTTACAGTGGCGGCTCGTATTTATGTGCACAAGTGCACGTGCACCACCTACCAACAACACAAGAAATCAAAAATACTAAATCATATTAACGCTACTACTAAGTACCTGAAAAGGTTTCTAGAAACTCAGATTATGAAAATGTATTTGAATTCGATTATTTATCGCGTGAAACAGCGGTTATCGTTAATAACGTTGACGCGCATCAAGTCACTATAGGTAGTTCACACAACCGTTGTGCACATTCTAACAGTGTAAAAATTAAAACAAATCATAACACGTCAATGAACTAATTGTTATCAGCAGATTATTTTGGACGCGAAGGTCACGGTCGACTTTATTACTTAGTTTTACTTTTCCTCGTTTTTGATATTCCGATTATTTAATATATAATTCGTAAATCATTGATTACCGAAACAATCGTGTTTTTG
Organism: Therioaphis trifolii; assembly: GCA_027580255.1. NCBI lineage: Eukaryota > Metazoa > Arthropoda > Insecta > Hemiptera > Aphididae > Therioaphis > Therioaphis trifolii. Next base: position 81,505,019 of record CM050404.1, on the reverse strand, counting down.
CCGTATCTTACTGTATTTGGTACAGACAATTGATCGTTATTAATTAATTTTTAACTTTATTAAAATTAATACAATACAGCAATTGTAAAAGTATCCATTTAAGATTTTTAAAAAAAGTTGTTAATTAAAATCGGTAAACAATTGTTTAATATCAGTGTGTATGTGTGTGTGTGTGTGTGTGTGTGTGTGTGTGTGTGTGTGTGTGTGTGTGTGTGTGTGTGTGTGTGTGTGTTATATTTTAAATTATATTTTTAAATGTGCACTACTTCTTTAAAAACTCACGAGCCGCCACTGATACCTTATCACTTATGAGTATAATGCAGGTTATTCCGAGAAGTACATAATCGAATTTTCGCGGTTCCACAACTAATATCGTCGTTCAATGAAGTCATTTTTTTCTAAAACTATCACCAGAGAATCCACGATCTAGCACTATTTACATCCATTTACGGCGCGTTCTAGATCTCGAATATAGTACATCATATACCTAGTAGGTCATTTTACGTTTTTAAGTTGCCTAATGGTCCAGTTCTGTCCTATAGAACTAAATATCCTTATAATACTACGTAATAATATCATTAGGTAATAAAATTTACACGAGTCACCACGGTTAACCAACCGATTGCGAGTGACCTTTGCCAGAACGCTACGGGGAGCAGCAGAATATAATATCTTCATGCCAAGGTGTAAGTTACGAATGCATTGTAATCGCTTATTCCGAATGCCGTTTGTTATAACGTGGATTTCCGACGATTCCGGACTCTGGTCACTAGCATGACCCATTTTTATACTACTCAAACGTTTCCGGACACATATATACGTTCTGGCACAATGAGTTCGATCCAGCTTACCAGTCCAATGACGGCTACATTCATTTTCAATAATATCTTTCTACACGAAAGAACAAAAAGTGTTTGTTTTTCATCTGTCCCCCTTCTCTCTAAACATACTATACCTCTAGTTAGATACCAACACAGTGTGCAGTACGACATGCTTTGTGGAGCGAGCACAACAATTCGTTAAATGTTCAGTACGAAATGGAAGGTATTTAGAGTTTATTTTATAATTTGATTTTACAACAGCAATTAAAAACGTATTTTTTTTTTTTTTTTTGTTTAGTAGAAACTTGGTGTTAACCATTAGTTTCAACAATTATAATATATTTATATAAATACAAAAATGTAATATTAATAGCTTGGTTTGTTTTTTAAATCTCTGTATTCTAATTTTATCATGCATACGATGTTTGGTGAATACTGAATTGTCTCCAAATGTTCGACATATTCCAAATACAATTGAAATACAAACGTTTCATCCACACGAATTGATATTCGGCGAACATCGAATGTTCGTGTCTAAATTTTCGACAAATAACGTATGCACGTAACTCTATTTTTTTATTTTTTTTTTTTTTGTTTTTTTTTTTTTTATAACGACAACCATCTAATCTCAATTTTAGTCTCTGTTTCACAGATGCTTGCCTTCTATGGTTCATTTGTATAGAATAATATAAAAATTATTTAATTTATTATTTATACGATTGCTCGTGATGGCTGCGGTCAACATATAACAGCTCAAGGTTTTTTCGTTCAAACTCGAATTTCGTGTGATTTTGCGAGTCATAGGGTTGCAAAAATTGTCCTAAGTGACTTTCAAAACCTATTCGGTCTTTGATCGGACTTTTAGAGACAGTTTCGAGAGCCAGTCGAACGTTTTTTGATTACAGAGGTAATTTTTTAATTTTCAGCGATACGGTTCTATAGTTCACACTCAGTGTCTCTGTCATGTTTTTTCTACATCAAAAACTCGCAACCATGAACGCAACGGTCGCAAAATAATGCAACAACGTGGTTTTCTTCTAAATCATAACAACTTTTATTATTATCAATTTTTAATTGGTCGAAGTTTGCACATTTGTATTTTTAAATATTCGTTTGTTAAACTTTTCGACGTTGATATCCATGTGCGATTGTTCGATGTTCATACGGTGTTTTTATTTGTCACGCCCTCAAATGTACTCGATTAATATATATTTTACCATTTTTAAGATCAAATGCTTATAATTGCACATTAATTGCTTAAAAAATGTTTGAAAAAAATAAGAAAGTTTATCATAGTCAAATTCAACACACTGGAAATTCTGAATAATCATACTACTGTTTTATCGAAAGCAAGCATGGGTTCCAATAGATAGGTGAAAGAGACACTCCTCCCCTCGTACATTTTGGGTTTTTCTAGCATCTCTTAAAATTGTATGAATTTGTTTGTTGCAATACATTTGAAATAAAAAGTTCTAGTGATCAAGTCATTTTAAAATCATTGTCTGATATTTACACATTTATAATATATTAATATAGTATTTAGTACATAATATGAACATGTATTATACAATCATTTATGATTTCAATAAAATTCAATACGTCTATGACTATTTTTATTGTCCGAAAATCAATGAATATAAAGAAGGTAAGAATTATGACTGAATTTTTTACAATTTTTTTTATAATTTTCATTTTAATTAATTACTTTCATATGCAAATTATTAAAAAGCCATAATGTAAGAGGAATTTGCTCTATATAGGGACATATTTAATTAACAAAATAGAAACAACGATTGACGTATAAGGATATAATTTTGACTTCATACTATTTTTATTTAATGTAGCCCTTGTTTTCGGAATTTAGTATGTTTTTGGCCCTTAAAGTAATGTGAATGCCAACTAAACTGCTAAAAGTGTCTAAAATATAAATTGCAAGTAAGTATAACGTTTATCGGAATGTAATTTTAGTGGAACATTTATGGAATTAACTATATTAAACTATAGATTCTTATAGAATATAGATCATAAAACATCCCGAATGTTATAGTTTATTTCTAACATTATAATTTTAATTACATTTTAAGACACTTATTAAGTAGATACTTAATTAAGTACTGATATACAATATTTTATAATTAATTCCATGCTAATTTTTTCCTGATTTCAAATAAAATCATAATATATTATGATACAATAGTATTACCCTCAAAAAGAAACGTAAAGGTAAAAATCCAAATTAAAAAGTTTATAATATTTTTTTAAAATATGGGATTATCAAAGAAAAAAGCTAAATCAAATTAATTTTTAACAATAAACGAGATTTGTATTAATGAGAAAACTGAGAGTTTTCTTTGTATTGTTCTACGGCTAAAATTTGTATTAATTAAATTTAAAAAAGATCGTAAATCTTTTCTTTTATTATTTTGAATACGTAATTAAGTAGGAACTATGGTGAATATTAAAATATTTATTTAACAGTTAAGACACAGTAAAATAATATTACTGTGTTTGTACTTAATCAAATATCGTAAAAATAATATTTCTTATTCGAAACGCTCAACGTTTTTTTAAGTATACATCAATTAAGATACGTTTCAGATAAATTTTATAAACACCGATATGTGTATGAATTTCATAATTCTCAAATTAAATTAAAAAAAATGTTTGATTATGGCTTACACATTTTAAAACTATAAATGCAAAAATAATTTTTCTATTTTAAAAAACCAGTATGTGAAAGAAAATACAAATTTAAAAAATATGTAGGTATAACACATTAGCATTAATACCAATAATGTCAATGTTTTATTAATAAAAAAACACTAAAAATTGGTAATTTAAATTATATTTTATGAATTAAATTATGAATTCTTTGCAAATTTTAAATATTCATATAAAGTGTCAAGTAGGTAAGATTTTTTCAAGAATGTTTAACTGAATAACTAAAAACCAAAATAGGTATATCATAACTTTCCATTTTAATACAAACCAATCTCATACGAAATTTTCCATATTTTTACATCTAAGTTTGAATACATTATGTAATTAATTTATATATTCTTTCGATACATATTCACATAAACATTCACCAATTTAATATTTATACTCATATAGCCTATAAATATTTCTCTACATTTATACTTAACAATGAAAAATTTGAATTAATTCAAATATACATGTTAGCAAATCTACACGAGTCTTGGCAAATAAAATATTTTATTTTTATTATATTCATATTGAACATTTGTTTTGTTGTAAAAAAATTTGATATACATTTAAACCATAAAATATCATATTATTGTAATCATGACACGTATTATGTGAATTAAAGTCAAATTTTTAAATGAAGATTTTATTATTCTTACTATACATTAAAAAATAAAAATACGAATGAGAAATTATTTCATTTAAAACTTTTCATGTTACATTGTTATTTATAAGCAATTTTGTTTGTTGTTAGTACCTATATTATATATATATATATATAGGGCGTTCATCCAAATTTTTCAACAAGCAATATATACGTAAATATTTTGCTTGATATAAATCAATGTCATGATACAAATAATCGAAAACTGTGATTTTTAAAAACAGTGCAAAAAAAAAGAAGAAATTTATATAAGTTAAATAATTTAAATTTACTACTAAAAATATTAAAAATAAGCTTTTCATTTTCTAAGTTCAACAAAATTTGAAGGATATTTTATTTTATATTAAATGGTTTTAGAGTGATTTTTTTGTCTGTTGATCAACATTGCGTTTCGTCGGAAAACTTCCAAAAACCCTAGTCAAATTGGTAATTTGCCGTAACCAATAATTTCACTTAATCAATTTAAGTTATTTGATCGTAACTTCTGACAAATTTTGAAAATAAATTTTATTATATGTTGACGTATTATATAGTAATTCAATAATACGTTGACTTTATTTATTCTGGAGTCATACACTTTTCCTATTAAATTATACGTTTAATCCATACTCGTGACTAGAATATTTGAATTAGTTAGAGACAAATTCATTACTCTTAATTAACACCCTTCTAACGAAAACATAGTTTTTTAATTTTAAAATCAAAATTGACACTGAAAATATGTTTATTTGATTTATTATTTAGTTACCATATCTCATATCTAAAATATGGTAGAGGCAATAAATTCATTGTCAGTTTTATGAAATCATTCAAATTGATTTCTTCCCTTGTTTTTGATAATATTTACTAATGGTTTTTTCTGTAAAATGTGTTAAAGATGAGCTCCAAGGTGAAGAATATGGTATAACCAATACGTTTATTTACACATTTCATAAAAGTGGATAGTAATAACTGAAGGTGATTCAATACGATAAATAAATAGATGTCAGACTTTAGAAGTCATATGGGTTCTCATTAGCTAAGCAAATAATACAATGGGAGTGGGGGTTTTGGCCATAGTTGGTGTGTGTAAAAGATGCATAGAAGGGCGAATTTGATCGGGAATATTTACAAGGAGTGTCCAAATCAACTTCAAAAAGTAAAAATGGTTCATCTATTGAGCCATTTATAAGTTAACAAAAGAAAATTCGAGTTGGCTGAATCTTTTCCGTCAGCCAGACCAACTATATGTAGATTTTATAACACAAGACGGTAATTGTGAGGTTAATAATCAATTTGTAGGAAGTATTATATATTATTTAGGAATTCTCGCTGGACTCTTTTTAAATTTAAATGAGTTAGATAATGTGTAACGATTCTATAATATAGACCAAAATGTTATGATTCATGTGAAAGTTAACTACTGTTAGACTTTAATAAAGACAAGAGTTTGAAATCAGAGGAGATTCGTTTGATGAAACCTATTCTTTTTAAGGCTTTGCAGCAAATATATTCAATATAGGATGGACATTTGCTAAGTTACTAGAGAAATACGCATGCCTTTTTTTAGTGATACTTTCTTTAGTGTATTACCAATTACAGAAGTAATACACAACCGGGGTTCTGCGAGAAGATATTAGGGGGTCCGCGAAAAAAAAGGCGTAATGGCGGAAAAAGTGAAATTTGTTGTATTTGATATATTTTTTATTGTGATTTGTGAAATAATGTAAATCGGTTTTTCCCAATATATGATATTAAGTGTATATAGGTATAATAAGAGTATATAATATAAAATATATCTGTGAGTTCAGACTTACGGGTTTATCTATCAACTGTGGAGCCAGATTTCAAAAAATTATGTGCTAGCATACAAGCCCAAGGGTTGCATTAAAACTACATTTTTTACTTAACGTCTTAATATATTTATATATTTATTTATTTATCTGGCGGAATCGATACTAAATCGGTGGAATCGATATACGCCCACCAGAAGAACCGTAGCCCGAGGTTCTGCAATATATAATTCATTCAATATTTATCATGTCCACCCACAGTGTCCATTTTTACCGAAGTACAAAACAATTAATTCATTGTTTGATAGTGTTTTTATTATTATTATTATTATTTTTCCATGATTTCCAGACGCATCTCAATTGTTTTTTCTTCACTTTCATTGGTAGTATCACCAGTAAACAAATCGGCCACAAACGAATTGCGTCCTGAAATAATATAAATTTGATAAGGGGGTACATGAATTGCGTCCGGTTTCGTTTAAACAATTTCATGAACAATAAACGTACTTTAAAGCCTATGATAATTTTAGTGAGATTTCGATTGAAAAGAAAGTGAATCGTTTCGATTGAAAGAGATCCTTTTCGCAAGACAGCTTATATTTAAGCAAGTGAAGCCATAAATTATATTGCATATTTCGGGTATAAATTTGCGATCTACTAGTTGCACAGAAATAATCACGCACATCGAAGCAAAGACGCTTTTGAGGCCACGTCAGATTATGACAGATGACCGTAAGTGACTAAACTTATCATTCAAAAAACATGGTATGATTATAAAATATTATTACCACTGAGCCGATTGATATGCTACCCAAATACTGGTCACTCATCTAATGTTTTTTCAGAAATATTAAGCAGCGAGTACTGTATTGCGTTGGCGGCTAACGAGTTCAACTTAAATGCCAACAGCATATTTATTTATTAACAGCAATTTATCCGAACAAAAGTAACTAATAACTATCAATTATCATAGCTATTCTCTAAATATTGAGACTTTATGACGTTACCGATATATTATGTTCTGGGAGATTCGTATTCATTAATGTGCATGTGATAAGCTTGACCTTGTTTACGTACCAATCATATAATACAATCATACTAGTCGGGTGAACGGTGACGTATTCAATTTTACCGTATGCAATTCAACAAAGCAAACTTTATAACTACGCACAATGTTTATTTCAACAGACTTAAGTAATAATATCTTTCTAATGTCAGTGATAAATAAAAACAACAATCCACTTAGCATCACTGATAAGTAAACGAGAATAATAATTATTACTGCCAACGTACCAATTCACAAATTAACTACTTACTAAAAATGTTATTTTCTCAGGCATTAATTGAGATAAAAACTACCAAAGAACTAAATGATTGTTTAAAACCCTCAAATGAGAGACTTGAATAAAAAGTTAAAAAATATAAACAGAGAAAAACAGTCACGATTTCATCGATTTAGAATGGGTGATATAAGAAATATTTATTTATTATACATTCACTTCCAGTGCCCACTTGACTGTTCATTAGGGCAAATTACTTCTTTGAAAAAATAAATAAATACAATTAATAAATAACTGCTTAGATATAGGTTCTCCTAAATATTAATTGACGTTTTAAGTTAACATTTTTCAATAAATACAATTTGTTGCAAAACTAAATTCAATCATAATCAATGTATAAAATCATAATTATTCGGACAGAATACAATACAGGATGTCCCAGAAGGATTTCATTATTGTTACATCTCCCGAGATCCTGGGGATAATTGAATTATGTTTTTTAGAATACTCACCAGACTAATTACTAAAAATAATTCGTATTTAATGTAATTTAAATGTTTCAATAAAAATTGTAGAAACAATTTTTATTTTATTATCCCAGTACATTTCACGGTAGTCATTTCAAAGAGTTATTTTTGTGAAATATTGGAAATTTAACTGTTGATTTTTACTAGCCCAATTATTATTGTACATATCTTCAAAATTCCCACAAATATTTTGTATTACCATAATAATTGCATTAATTTATTATTACAATTTGTATTAGATGCTAATTCGTAGAGATATGATTATGAAATAATTATCAGAAACTGAGATTAGCAGATTGATGATGTTAAAAAGCACCTAGTTGATACAAATTAAGTCAAACATAATTTTTTTTGGAAAAATATACTCAAATAAATGTTTTCTCCAAATGTTTCAAAAAAATTAAAATAATGAACAAGTCTGTTTAATTATTTTTCACTGAAACATTTCAATTAATTAAACTATGAATTATTTATGGCCCTTAACCATACGCGTTCCCTAATAAAAAATAGAATTTGATAATAATAACTTCATTATCTTGGCAGGTATCGCAAGGATCGAATCCTTGTTACACACTCTGTATTAATAATCCAATAGGTAATATTAAGAATTGCGATTTTTCATAGACATGCAGGTGGAAAAATGTAAGTACGCTTCCGGATTGTACATTTATACGCTTTTACATTGGTGCGCACGCGCACGCACACACACACACACACACACACACACACACACACACAACACGCATGTACAATGATATATCCAGCCTATCTGTATGTTTGCTCCGAGCTTAGAAGTACCGCAAATATTTACACCGTCGTCCACATTTCTGCGTAGCGTGTGCCGCCGTTACACCGCCGCCGCCGCCGCGTTGTCGTCGCATCAGTGTATCGTCGGGGCCGTGCGGGGAAGTTGTGGGAGTGAGGTGCCCGTAAACAACGTGCGACGAGCCGAAGAGTAAAATGCTCGGAGATAAATATTACGGCTGTTATCTAAAATCGTCGCCTTCGTCTTCGCCGTGGATAATAATGTATGGGAAAAAAATTAATCGTCTCACGCGTAAATACTAGTGCAATCGCGTGCACGCGGACGATACAATGACAGTGCAGGCGGCGTTACTTTCCAGTGTTTTTTGTATTTGTTTTTTTTTTTTTGCCCACCATTTTCCACGTTTTTTTTTTCGTCGCATCAAGTCATCGCATGTAATGCATATAGTGTTTTCCGGACGATTGTTTACTTCCATGAGACGATTCGACTCGTTTCCGCATAAAAACGCTTGAATTGCGTTCGTGCACACCGATTTTAAGACTGAATTAACAATGATTTTCGTACATCGGCTGCATACAACGTAAAATTTTACAATATTCTTATACTCCGCACGTTGAAACATCATTTACCTTTATTCGTGGTACTAAAAAATGTTGAATTTTGATATCATTTTTCAAGTTTTCTGTAATACATACTATTACATACATAAAACAAAATGTTCTGATACCAACGAATCATGGTGACATGTAATTACCACGCATAAATTATATTATTTAAGAACGTATATTTCCAATTAAATTTTAAAGAAAAAAATCAGTGTTTTTTTTTTTTTTGTGGCCAATGAGTTCTTAAGTTGTAGATCAAATGTTTTAAACGTGCGTGAAATAATTGCTCTGGTCCGTTCCGTTTACCAGTATTTGACACGTTTGGCGTACCTACATAATATACGCGTGTGCTGGATGGAAAAATTCACTTTCTATCACTTTTATAAGTATTAAAATTAAACATTTGGTGCGCGTTACAAAAATTATTTAAAACCGTATATTTTTTCATCGTTGACCATCACCACAATACAACGACGTGGTTAGCTTGTTGATGGGTTTTGAAATAAAAAAAATAAAAATAATAATAATAATAATTTAAAAAAATGAATAATAAACACGAAAAACAGTGATTATAACGACTAAGCACGATTTTTTTGTCATATAGTTTTTTAACATGAAATAATCATATTTATATATTGTTTTAGTTATAAATAACGATAATGCCATAGATTATTAGTACCAATTGAAATAACTCTGAATTATTCGAAAAGAACCTCGCCTGGTTATATTATTATCTTTAATAAAATGTATAAAAATAATTATTGTAGAATGATAATCAACTAACCGTTTTTTAACAAAGAAATACATTATTTTTATCTCTGTGAAAATAAAATTTAGAGACTCGCAGTGTAAGAATCATTTATATTGATTGGACAATTCATCATATCTATATTGATAATAGGTAATATTTATGTCATTTTAAAGAAAGTTGTAAACAAACACCTAGTCTCTTTTATTTGTTTAATAATTTTAAATATAGAACAAAATGACGAAGGAAAGGTGTCGATTTCAACTTAAAATTCTATCCCGAACGTTGCATAGCAACCATTTTTGCAAAAGTATACATAACTCGTTTATGACAATTTTTTAAAAAATTCTCCCGTTAAAAACATATTTCATCTTATCTTAAAGTTGGATATCAAAATTGAAATCATAGTCAATCAAACAAAATATGTGTATGTATTGTTTATACAACATACATGTTTACTCATCATGGTTAGACATGTTTTGTTTATTTGATTAATGTTTTAATAATAATTAATATTATGAAATATAACCTATGTAAAATATAATGTACATAAGTATTATATTACCAGGTATAAGTGATGGTATAAAAAAAAATTAAAATTCTTTGGTAAACTTCTAAAATAAGTAGGTAAACGCTTTTCCTCTCAAAGAGAATTTGCAGAAAATGATAATTATAATATTTATTCCTTACGATGAAAAACGTAATCGAACTAATTGGGATTTTTACTTGTTTATTTCTTTTCTTCCACTGCTCCACGATTACCGGGTGAATAATGCGTGTTTTATTTTAACGATTCGCTTTGTTAAATGTGCTCATTAGTTTTGATAAAATAAAACAATGTAACGCATAACTGTACTACTTGGATACAGATGTAAACAATTAACTTAAAATAATAAGGGATTCCCATAAAATACAAAACTGTATACATTTTAAGACGCATGTTTTATTACGTAATATTTAATCAGATTTCAATTATTACAATCATGCCATGAACTGGATAATTAAATTCTTAAACATTTAAAAAATATTCAAAAATTTATCTGTAATACTTTATTAAAATAGTTTTATTCTCACGAGATATTGGCGTACGCTTAATTTTTTTTAGTTCTAGAAAATATTAAGTTCAGTTAATATTCGTCCACTTTTTCATGTCAAACCCATACCTTGAAATACATAATTATACATACATATTTTATAAATAAATACAAATACATAAAGTCGTGTGTTTTGTCCAGTATAGATTTATTTTTATATGATCTTCATTTTGAACATGTTGTTCATATTAGCATATGATTACATTATCTAAACGCACTCAAATTACATTCTAGTTCGCATGATTACACGAACACGAGTTAGGAATTTCATTTTGACGACATGAAAACTTCATGTTCGTAAATGGTGGTACGGCATTTCAATGGAATTAATTAAAAGTGCCTTGGAGTACAGGGTAGTGATGGAATGTCTTGATAACATCAGAAATAGTTCGGTACGAATTATTGAATAGAGAACATGCATTTTATGTATGTGTATCAAGTACAAACTCAAAATTGAGAAAGAAGACGGACATAAGTCAATCGAGTTAATTTTGTATTATTATTCCCGTGCACTGTCAATATTAAAACATAAATCGTAATTAATTATGTTCTCTTTTATGGTTTGATGATCACTTTTTTTTACCTGATATCATTATTTATATATTCATATGAAACTTTAGCTTTTTGTAACATCATAAGGTGATTGAAATTGTATAGAAAGTGAGTTTTATAATACGTGAGAATATTATTCAATATCTTATGAATTAGATGAATGCCTATCATCAATCTGGATCATGCAGCGGTAAAAGTTATAAATATAATACACCTATAAGGAGTAGGTAAGCATATTCAGATATACATATCTGAGCACTAAATGAAACTACATGCATTTTATTCCGGCTTAATTTAATCAAATCAATGATACTTTATAAATAGTAGTAAATAAGAATGTTAATAAAATATGAACTGCGAATTGAATAAAAATTAAAATGTTTTATGTTTGGTGACTATTGACTCTAATTGCAATTATATAAAACAATAGGCTTTTAAACAATTGCTTACAATTATTAAAATAACATTAAAATATTTTAAATTATAACCTACTTGAAGTATTTAATAGTGTATATAAAATATTGATAACATGAATTAAAACTAAAACGTAAATGTTATTTTAAAAATAATGAATACAAATATTTTTTATAATCATTAGTAATGAAACCAAATCTAGATTATTTCTATTCTCGTGTTATCAATAAAAATTTTAAATATCATTAAATAATCACAATGAATTTGGTAAAAAGTGTTTATACTCAAATGAAATGAAGTATAAATTATAATAATTAATAAAATATGAGGAAAGAAACATATTAAAAATTGCATAAATAGGGTAGTACTTAAACATCAGCATGTATAATAGACGCATTGTTAAAACATATTTCAAAAAGACGGAGCAGAGTATATACATTTATACATAAAACTGTTCGTTTTAAAGCTATTTCAATACTGTTTATTATTATTATTATTCGTGAAAATCAATATTAGAAAAAAATACGGTATAATGTATGAAATATTTTCTATGAACAAACTTCCTGTATTAATTAAGTATTGCATAAATCCATTCATAATTCGATTTTACATCCGTTTTGTCCATGACCCGTAGAATTTGTTAGCGAATAAAAATACACGCACAGCCACTTACGTTGTAAAATATGTATTACAATTTCTCTGTTTGGCGTCATCGGTTAATGTGATTAAAGGAGAAGTGTAGAACAGCATGGCATCATAAATTTCCGATTACTGTCATAACTTCATTAACAATAATCGTAATTGATTTATCACACCGATACTGCCGCAGCGTGTTTATTGCATTGGGAGTTGGAAATATTCTCTTTCAGTTCTCTATGTTCACGTAAGAAATAATAAAAAATACAGATGATTTGATTACATGAAAGAAAAAAAAAACTGAATCATAAATGTAACTAAAATATTACAAAGAACATAATTATATAATGTAATGTACACTCATTGGTTTATACCAAATAATTCGATGTACACATGCGAGTGCGTATACGTAGTGATAAGGGTTCTAATCTGCATTATATATATATATATATATATATATATATATATATATATATATATATATATATATATATATATATATATATATATATATATGTATAAATTATATATTATAGTATAGCTATCGATTATTGTTATTACTATTATTATCATGCACGGTTGCGTTCAAATGGCCGAAACGGTTTCATTGTTCGGCAGGGGCAGCCCATTGTGTTGGGATGTATGTTTTGGCGGTAGGTAATAATGACCGCCTGCAGACAAATTTGAATACCCATTGTCTCAAACGTCGCCGGTAAAACGTGTAATGCCGGACGACGGGGAAACTTGGAAGATCATGACCACCGACCTGATCAAAGTTACGACCAGAGCAGAAAATTCGGTGACCACTAATAATTTGAAACAATTCCGGCCAGAACGGTACCTATAACGTTCTCGTATTTTTCGGGGGCAGTTATCTCTAAGGAAACAGTTTATTACACGTCTTTGTGGAATGGCTGTACGAAGCGTACGACGAATTTCAGAAGAGATCATTAAAACTTTGTACGGTTTTTTTTTTCGTCAACGTTAATTTGTTTATTGCCACGATATATTGTACGACCAATAGATATTTAGACGATTCCTCAATTGCGTTTGCATTTTGTCGCAACGGTACAGTAAAGCAGTGGCGTCACTAAAAAATTTGGAACCATTAGCGAATATAGTTCCAAATAATTAATAAGTAATTCAAAGGATGAATTGAGAAGGATTTAGCGAATTGTATTATAACATAACATATATTCAAAGAATAAAAAATGATAATGTACAAATTTTATTCATACCGATTTTGATCTTAAATGCCTATAGCGTCATGGTCATTGTCAACAACTGTCAAACAAACTAATTTTTGTATTGCATATATATATATATATATATATATATATATATATATATATATATATATGTCAATAGTAAAATGCCACAAAATGTTTACAGTCCTTTGGATTCTTTCTCTCACAACGCTGCAGACCCTGCTTTCACATTTGTCACGCTTTTGACGATAATTGTAGATACTATTTAAGTTGGACAGTCAATGACTCATTGTTCAAAATAATATCCATAATATGGAATTGAGTAATTGTATTTGATTTCAAACTCAATAAATATAATTGTGGTCGTCAATTGTGTATGGTAGTATCTACTTTATTAAAAATGACAAACCAATTATTAATATTATTAATTAATAAAATAATGAAGGGAAAACATTTCCTTGATTTTAAAGTCAATGTATTAAAATCATTGTATATTTCCATCTATAATTATGAACTAATAATTATGTAAATTGAAAATTATAAAAGATGTAAGAAATGCTTTGAAAAAATAATCTGTTAGAAAACATGGTAATCCATGTAGAGGTATCCAGTGTTGACGGACTTTTTATTTGTTGAAAAATAGTTATGTGTTTTAAGTTGTTGTAAAAGTTTGTTGTGTAGTTTAGTTACTGTGCCACAAATCAAATCCGCATATCTTAGACGAATTCATCTTAACTGTTAAAACATATTAACTAAGAGGAACACTGACGAAAAGAAAAATGTGATTTGAATAAATTTGTATTTATAACTCAATAACTAGTTTGGGGAAACATAAAAACGAAAGAAACCAACGTTACGTGGAAAAGTTGTGACATTAAAGTTTACCGTGGTAAAGTTTACGGATGATTCTGAAAGCGGTCGTAAATTTCACATGATTCGATATAGATTACATGAGCATTCAGTGGCTGATAAAAATGAACATAAATTCGTATGTGAATAAGGTTTGAACCGAGAGGGTAGACAACAAATTTCGTCAGCAATTTGATAAAGTGCTCGAAAAGTATCAGGCGACGATGCATCGTGCCCTCAGCACTCGCCCCTCTTTTCTTCTCCTTATTACTTTTTTCCTTCCAAGTTTTTGTTGTTGATTTTTTTCTCTTTCCTTTTTTTTTTAGCTCCCTCACCCACGCCTCCTTTTTTTTTTTATACATTTTTATTATTTATACACACGCGTCTAGGGTTTCTCACGCAGTTCTATCATTTTGATACATCGAAACACTTATTCACCCTTTCTCGAGGACGACACCGGCATAAATAAGCCTTTAGGTGTGCGAGCCGAGCATGTAATCGCGTAAAACATCAACATCGAGCTGCCTGAAAGCGATGTTCTTGGTTTTCGCTAGACTTGATAAAATGATTATGCATAAGGGAGTCGTGAAACGTAATTTGTATGTTTCCTATTTTTCTCGTCCATCGTTCACGACCAACCAGCTCTGACAGTGTATAAATATATATTTGTATATGTACTACTATACTATACATACCGAAACTATGGATTTACTTTAACTGATCCACTGCACACACATACGAAATGAAAATCGTGCATTTCAAATTCACAGTGCACGAGTGCCGAATCTACAATACACTATTTCTGTGCATTAATATTTATGACACCGATACGCTATATATGCCAATTTTAGCGTCAAACCAACGTCGGGAGAGTTGTGGTGACGATTTTATTTTTTTGATTTTGCAGTATTGGTGTTCAGAGATAATTGTTCTTAATCTAGATTTAAACGAGCTATATCAGATAATTAATGTACACACATTTTAATAAAATCCGCACGTGTAAATATTGCATACAGGTTCGTTATATTTTATTTAGCACCCCGTAACAATTGTATTAGCATAATATTTGAACGTTAAGATATCTAACAAGTTATATCCCACTTAATGTTTGTGCTACGTATAAAGTAGTTTACTTTATTATTTAACATCAAGTTTAAAGTTTCTTTTAGCAGTTTATCTCATATTTTTTATATTTATAATTATTACCTTAATAATAACTATAATAATTTAATTTTCATAAATATTTCGAGCCAAAGATACTAGTGCATCTTTGTATCTTGCAATATTAGAATTTCAAAAAATTACTAATTGTTTTTCTTTTAGTTATAATTGAAATAATAACAAGAATACTAGTAAATATGTAAAACCAATATTTTTAGTTTTATTAGAAGTCTCATGTAATATACTATACTGATTAAAATTATATACATATATATATATATATATATATATATATATATATACACAAGTAATATTATTAAAACCATCAAAATTATGATTAAATGTTAATATATTTCCTAATTAAATTTAAACTAATACATTATTCCATTTTTTTTTAAATGTCTAAGAATAGTCAGTTTTTACTATCATTTAAATATGTATGCTTAATACCTATGTATTTATCAAAACCATGAATTCAATAATTCAATTTCTATCGTTATTTTGAAATAGTTGTGATCTAGAAAAACTTTGAAAATAAATTAGTTGATACTTTCGAGTAATATTCAAATAAAGGAATTGTACATGTTTCGTTCACTTGTTTTAAAAAGTATTTTTTATTTTATTTATTTTTTTTTTTTGTACTTATAGCAATTAATAAATAATCTGTCATCAATTATTTATCATATTAATGACATAAATTAGAAACAAAAAATCAAAATCAAAATGTACTATTATCATAATTTTTATTTCATTAACCAACGATTTACCAGTGAAAATTTACGGCATACTTTATAATGATGCAGGTTTCTCATATATATATTAGAAAGAGCTTGTTAATTTTCTCCTCGCATTTTGTGTTCACATATTATAAGCTCTCACTCAACACCTTTGCGTCGTATATCCATCAAAGATATTATTCATCATTATGCTCGTCAACCTACCACCTCATATATACTTTCTTCTCGCGTTGCGTCATACGCCTGTGGAAATTTCAATTCAAAATAGACAGTGCGTCTCACGGGTGTTTAATAAAACATTCTTTTCAAACTAGTGGCACACGCAGTATTTTACACACAAAATCCTGCTCTCGTATGTATGATTTAATTTAATACAGGCACACTTTAATCAATGCACCTTGTGGCTTATATCAAACAATTGTAGACCTTAGCTGAGAACTCAAAAACCGTTATTTACAAATACCATTCATTGGTAAGGTAATACATTCACTCAAATTATTACACTTATAACACACACACACACACACACACACACACACACACACACACACACACACACACACACACACACACACACACACACACACACACACATACACACACACAAACACACACACACACACACACACACACACACACACTCACACACACACACACACACATACACCTGACAGATTTTTTGAATTAAAATAATTTAAACTGTGAATAAAATCGTTATTTTATAGATCCAGAAAGTAGTGAAGATGGCTTTATGTGGGTTTGTAAATTATGTCAACTTTTTTTTAAGTGGTAGCTTTAAGTCTTTAAATATCAATATGATATCTGCAAGTTCAATTTCATCACTCAAATACACGATGTATAATATTACTTATAAGATAATCTTAAGAATCGAGATAGTCCCAAACCAGAATAAAATAAAATTAACCATGCTTTCGATTAGTTTTTATAAATTGCAAGACATTTTCAAGTTATTTGTTATATTTTCAAAACATCAAATACTTTTGAGATTTTTTTTTCTTTTAGTATTTACTATGTTTGCTATAGTATTTTAATCTTTTTTAGTAAACTTAAAAGTGTAATACAATTAATTATATAAGTCCAAACAAGTGAGTGTCGATTGCGATCCTATAGGTCGAAGAAATATAATACGATCACCAAATTTATCATTTGTTTAGCTCATCTAACTGGTATATAATGACAGAAACATACTTGTGTAATTTGGATTGTATTTGAGAAAATCTAAAACAAATTTGGTCAAGTTAATTTAAAAAAGTATTTGATCATGAACATTTAATAGAATATCATAATTTTACAACAGTAAAAATAATTGTTTTTATTATTACAAATTGAATATTACATGTGCGATTGAATGATACCAAACAATTTTTTTTTCATTACTAGAATATGGAAAAATAATTTGTTGGTCAGATAAAATATTTATTCCATGAAACTTGATAAATAAGTAATATTTTATTATTTTTATATGATTTTATGGTATCTTATTTTGGTGAAGTAAATCTGTTTCATGCATACGATATCTAAACGTGTTTTTCTCATATTATTAACATTTCATAAGTTATAAAACATCATAAACGTCACGATTCATAATTCTACTTTATACTTCGTGAAGATGATTTTTGAAAACGAAGTCGATCGGCCATAAATACAAACCACACCTATATTATACTTTGAACTAAATTTGTATTTCGTTACACATTTATATTTTAATTTATTTTGTATGATACATTAGCTGGTTTTTAATTAAATTATAGAATACGTTTTAACTAGTTAAAAAAAAAAAAAAAAATATCTGTAATCTCGTAACATGTAAGATAATACAAATTCCTTATAAAAAGCAAAATATTTTACTTTTACACAAAGATCTATTTCCAATTTATTTTGGCATTGAGTTGAATACATTTTAATTTAAAGCTTAAAATTTACTTCTATGCTTAAGCACTTTTTTGAGTCAACGAAACTGATAATACAGTGAAACCTTTCTGAACGGACACCTCCCAGTAGCGGACGTTTTTTTTTATAGAAACAGAGACATTTTCGCCTCTTTTATTTTTTCCTCTGAATAGCGGACACCTCTAAATAATGGACAATATTTCGGTGACCGAGAGTGCCCGGTATTCAGAGGTTTCAAAGTGTATTGAAAATAAATTGTCGTTTTTTTTTTTTTTAATCATATTTAGAAAAATAAATTATTATAAATTTACCAACATATAATTGAAGACAATTTCCTTCACTGTCTCTAAATATTTACCCAAAAATTATGTTTATAAACATATGTAAAAATGCATTAATTACTTATAAACACTGTGATTTACTACAAAATTCTTAAAACCCTTTCCAGAAACGCAATGACGTATACCTTTAAAACATAAAATAGGTAATAATACACCAATATTGTACATTGAATGTTCAACACGCACACTCTAAAGCCTACCTGAACGTTATTAATATTCTTTAATTAAAAACACCTTATCAGAGACTAGAGCTATACTCCTAATGGAGTATAATTTACCCCACGTACAAAATGTGTAATAACCATAGAATTTCATAAAATACAGTTATGTAGTCGATAAAACAATATGTACGTATGTTCAAGTAGCTTACCCGAGATGCTTCACATTATTTACTAATAGAATTTCGCCCGAGGAGCGAAGTGACGAAGAATATAAACTACCTACATACCTGTATTACCGTCAGTATCCGGTCATGTATTTATCTTTCATTGTTTAATAATGTTACCACTGTTTTTATTATTATTATTTATTTAATTAGTTTAGATTGAAAATATTCTTAATTATCGTATTACGTGAAGGTGGAGATATGTTCGCCAGGTGTATAATATGAAAATGTACACAGCATACGATTGATTTTGGTAGTACAGTCTAGCACGTAAAAATAACTCAATTATGTATTATAAATTATAATTTAAAAATCACATCAAGTATTCCGTTTGTGTTTTTGCCGATCGATTTAACCACTATCCCATGGTGAAAAAGGTCGACGCCAAAAAATGAGGGTGGAACACTGATGGGAAAACGTTTGACATAAACGAAAGCATTTGATTGAACTTTATATCTGAAGGTTAAAAAACGCATATTCAATCACATTTATGTAAAAACGACTGGAAATAATGTTGCACTTTTGGAAATTAATAATGCCGATTTATATGGAGAAATTCAAATATTTAAATGCGTTAAATAATCGATTCAAAATCTACTTATCTGAAAGTTAGGGTAATTTATTGTTGCTACCGTGATTTTAACCGTTTTGGTTATTTTACATGATAATTATAACACATTTAAGTAAACATTAATGCTTAACGCTCTGTTTAACTTGTTTGAATACTAATACTAATAATTTCTGTATATTCAAACAAGAAATAATTAGGGTATACGAAAAAAAAAAATGTTCATAGACTATTTTATGTAAAATTATAAATACTTGGCCGTGTATTAAATCATGTACATGATTTGTTAATTTATAACCTAATATTATTATATGTTAATCGTACTAGTTAAAATTATAAATGAAATTTAACTTCATCTATATTATGAATTAATATGGACTTTCAGTGTTATTTATATTTATATAATATAAATAACGCATGTGTTATTATTTATTACTATACAATTAGTTATTGTTATACCAAACATAAAATGTGAATTAATAAACATTTTATGTATTTGATAATTATATATATATATATATATATATATATATATATATATATATATATATATATATAGGTAATTTGAAAAATTGAATTGTTCGAATATATAATTAACGGTTGAATATTATTTATAATTGTGTCAAATCCCTCATTCATTCTATGATATTCTATAATTTACTGTAAAAATTGATTAAAAATAAATACCTTAAATTGAAATTAAACTATTTATGTAAATCTATAGTTTATAGGTTAAGTTATTTACAATATGTCATGATAAATTAACGTGTATTTATTATTATTAACTTTTCGGTAAATATTTTTGCAAAAATAAATGTTCACTCCGAAAATACCAACCATGTAAATTTATTAAGTTATAATGGAAACAAATTGTATACCAATACTACTATTTACTTATTATTCATGCAATTAAAATTAATAGATTGTACTTATTAATTCGTCAAAATGTACATTTATAAAAAAAAAAAATTATAAACTTGTTTTTTTTTTTTATTAAATCCACTAATTTAAATATAAACGTGTCTGATTTAATCGTTTTTTATTTAAATATTTATATGTAGTTTTATCTTTTTTTTGGCAAAAAACCCAGATCATTTGTATGCTGTTTAGTTTTGACAATATTAATATCATAATGTATTGATTGATCTAAGTCACATTAATATCCATTAAATCGTTTTAAAACCCAGCAAAAATAAAACGCAAGTGATGTATTCTTATAGAAATAATGGTATTTATTTTGAAAAAAAAAATAACGCACAAAAAATTAATAAACACAATGTGATTATAAAATATTTATAAATTACGAAAATCGTATTCAACCGTTCACCATATATCATGGTAATAAATACATTTTGAACGATTTCAAAACTGCAAAAAGCAAAAAAAACGGGCATAACACAGTGTGTTTACGGAGTTCTACGATAACAGTGTTGATGAAGTGTAAGTGTATAATATTATAGTGCATTAAGGATATTATAACTTAACACATATTACAGATCACGGGGATTTTTTCCAACGCCATATAAGTTTATAAACTATTTTTCTTTATTATTTTCGCCGTGAATTTTTCTTCAAAACGAAACTCTACTGAGTGTCCCGCGTTTCGCGAGAGAAACGTCATAATAATTGTTTTTATCGATCGTCGACAAAATTTATCGTCCGTCGATTAGCCGTTTTTCGAGCCGAAGCGACGTCGCGTTCCACTCACCTGTATCACTCGTACACGCAAAATCGTTACTCCTCGGGCAGCTTTATGTGCAACCTGTCATACATCATGTACGCATCGGCGGCGTCGACGATATCAAGACGCACCCTGATCAGTACACGTATAACGCGAACGCACGTCTGCTGTTTGATTAGATTTGATTTTTTTCTCACGTAAACCCAAAACCGAACAGCGCGCGCGCGCACCTATCTCGTGCACACGATACTTTTTTTATTTTTTATTATTTTTTTTTTTTTTTAGCACTTTGATTGGCGTACTATACCGGGGAAAAACGTTTGTACACACGGACCGCGGATGACGGTGTACGGACGACGAACGAGACGACGACGACGACGATCGCGACGTATCGACCCGACGGGCGGCGTGGATCGAAAACGATGGGATGGGCGAAGACCGTCCGGCACGTTCGGAAGAATGGACACTGCACACGAGGCGTACGGATAATATCCCGGATGCGCACTGACGTCGCCTTTGCTAACGTTCGCGAGAAATGCCGCCAAAAGCCGGCCGGGCGCTCGTCGTACGCGATCGGCACAGTTCGGCACCGCGCAAAAGCCCCGGCGATCCCGCGAGACGCGTATTGTCGTGCGAAATAAAACATTTCACATTATTCTTTGTGCAAAATGCTAATAAACATTAGTGCGGGCGTCCTACGATATTTCTATTGAAAAGCTACGCTGCGGTGTCTTTTTTCCTAATGTTTTAAATTATTGCGCCGTACACTGTACAATTAGGTCCAGATAGTAGGTACAACACACCCTTGTTGTTATTTTCACTCGCACAGTGCGTCGAAATACGGTTTTCAAACCACCGATGCTATTGTTAATTATGAAAATAAAATCGTACTCTCTGATATAACCGCTCAAGTTTGCACGCATATCATATTGACCATTTTTTTTTTAAATTTTTTTTAATTTAAGCTGATGAAAACAACATGCAAAACAGTGTTGTTACTTTTCTCAGAGTGACAATGTCATTATTATTATTATTAATATTATTATTAAATAAGATATGAAACATACAGTTTCATTTGAAATAAAAATCCATTACAAATTTAATTAGTGTCTTTAATTTCTTCACTAGGTACTATTCAGGATTGTAAATTCGGCCGTGATGGATTTACAACAAATTATTTTTTTTCCTGTTTTATTTTCATTCTAGTATACGAATTCGGACATACTTCGCACAATGGACATTCTTAGTTCATTGTAACAATATATTGGTTTAAAATGAGTAGATTTTTTAGAATTGAAAAAAATGTCTTTCGTCAAACGATTTTGGTCAAAGCTTTAGGGATTATTACTCCACGACTATTAAACACATGTAACGAAAAAATTCCCAAACAATGATTTTTAATATTATTTCAGAGGAGTTTGATCATTTTACGGGGGATATTTTATTAAATTTTCATTTCTTTTTTTTTTAAATATAAGTATCAAAAAAAAAAAAAAAAATTAAATATTTATTGAAAAGTTGTTATCGGTACGATGACGTATGGCCCACTATGCATGAGTGTTAAATTTGATGTTGGGTTATAAAAGTATACAAATATAAAAAAAAAAAACAAATTTTTAGTATATCTTTACTGTAATAATAATAATATTAATAATATGTGTTACGTAATAAGTATATAATATGCATATGTATAATTTTGAAACAATAAATAAAAAAATATATCAACTTGCATTCAATTATATAAACGTGTTAAACTTTATATAAATGTATAATAATAATATAATAATGAACCACAGATCAGAAACTCATTTTTGAAAATTAAACACTGAAATATAATAAAACATATTTTAGGATAATGAAAATTAAAAAAGATGATTATAATTGTTTCAGTACAAATTAATTGAAAAACATTGGAAAATAATGTTTTGAAAAAGCTACAAATCTTATTGCACTAATTACATAAAAATATGCATAAATTGTAAAATCAAATATTACTATAAAATGTATCTATAACATGATAGATGTTAATAAATTTAAATTTCCAAACATAATTTAATGTAATAAATAAATAAAACTATATATAAAATAGTATAGGTACGCGCATCATATTATACTTACGACGATTGCTGCACGGTGGGTCAAAAATTGGACGCCTACCTTTTACATCCTAACAAACGAATTGCTGTTGATAAAATGATGTAACTTGCATTGAATGAAAATATACATTATCGTCAATCATATGTAAAAAATTCGTTCATATATATATATATATATATATATATATATATATATATATATATATATATATATATATATATATATATATAGTGTGTATTATTATTATATTGTATATATATTATGTACAAAAATAGAGGCAAAATATAATTATGAATAGCCGATCATTGAGAAAAAAAAACAAGAATCGGGGAAAAAGTTAATAATAAATAAAAATTAATTCATATCCTTCCAATTTTTGATAAACATTATACATAACAGGCTATTACAACGGTAAATGTCCATTATCCATTATTAGTTAAAAAGAACTTAAAGTAAGTCATACAAATTATTTTAAAAGATGGGTTATTTTTCATACCACCGTGGTGGGAATGTGATTTCTAAAGTGGGATATATAGTATCCCACCATGCCGGAAAGAATTAAATCGATTTAATGACAAATCTTTTAACGAAACATTTTACCACTTTTACATCAGTTATTTTAAAAAATATTAGGAAATTTTTTGGAAATAGAGAAAAATGGCCCATTTAAAGTAAACAGAATTAATAATTACTGATATGTTAAAAGGCCGAATATAAATTTTGGGTAAAATTAATTAATCCGGAAAAATTCCTCCAGGATAAAAATATGAAAAAACCATTATGCCCATTATTGACTAATCAATAGTTCCTTCGTTATTGTACTCGGTATCTAGAAGTAATTTTCTTTCATGGTATAAGAAATAGAAGTTACGACAAATTAGTAGTGATAATGAATGTCAATTATACATTTGAATACAAACTTATAAAGGTTAAGTTTACATTCATCTAGGAGGAATTTGTATCATGTTGAAAAATTATTTAAATTATAAATATTTCAAACTGCACAGTACCGTAGAACAAATATTAAAAACAGTCGAACCAAATAAATAAACATAACATATTACAAAGCGGCGTTGTTCCATTTTATCAAAAACTCTCTTTGCTGTTTAACGCAAATTTAATTACTTGATGAATCGAATAAAAAAGTATCACTGACTAACAAATTACACAGCGAAATTCGTTTTTATTAAAGTAGATGTACACAGTAAATGAAAACAGCTGATTTAGATACTATAAATGGATATAACTATGTATATAATTTAACATTTTCAAAGCTCATAATATAAATTAAATAAACGATATTATTAACAGGCTACGTAGTTAATCATTACACTCGTCGTTTGGTACAGATGCATAAGTAAACCGAACGCGATGAAAACATATCCGTAAACCGTATAACACAACTTGGTAGATCACTGATCAGCCATGTAATGAAATATATTTTTTTAAGTAATGAGAAGCATAACATCGGGAAAGAAGTTTTAAGTGAACAATTCTCTCGAAAAATCCTCATTAAAATAAATAAAATCACATTCGACAGAAAACTCACATGGGGACCTCACCTCAAGGACAAACGTAAGCAATTAAATAGTAGACTTCACCTACTTAGACCCTTACTAAGATCTAACACCAATATACAAAATAAAATCCTTATATACAAATGCCTCCTCCGACCCTTATGGACCTACGGCATCGTACTATGGGACCCAACCAAAAAATCAAATTCATACACAATCAAAGCATTCCAATCAATTTGTCTACGTATCATTACTAAAGCTCCATGATACGTAACGAACAAATTACTCCATGATGACCTCCAAATCAAAACTGTCCACGACACAGCCACCAATTTCTATAAAAGATTTCATGGGAAACTCCTCTCGAACCACAACCACCTCATCTCTCAACTGGCCTCAAAAACTCTCCCAGACAACCCCACAAGACGTCTCAAACGTAACTGGTGCAGAGATCTGCTTAGCCATTAAAATACTATAAGTCATAAAAATGTTTTTATTTTTTTTTTAATTCATTGTAAAAGGTGACTCGACTGCGAGTCTTCCTTCATATCATTCATAGTCATTTTATATTATTTATATCATATTTACTTATTGTATATAATGTACAGATTGTAAATTTTCACAATTTAAAAAAAAAAAAATAAAAAATAAAATCAAGAGGATAAATTTAATAGTATATAGAATACCATTATTTAAATATAACAATAAAAAAGTGAATAAGGAATTTATCATTCTAATAATTTTTATGTGAAACATATCAACACAATCTACCGCATTGGTTTGTTTTTAAAAACGGATCAAGATCCTAAGTCTATTTGAACATAAAACAGTACATTTTTATGTTTAAAATGAATGATTTGGGAGCAATAAAATAGAATATGCTTGAAAATATACGTTCGCACATAACATTTTTGTAGTCACGTGAGATGTTATTACGGATGATGTTTTTAAATGTCATACTTTATTGAAATTTATTACCAACACATTTAATTGATTTGAATAGAGTTGGCTATTTGAAAAGAATAATGATAGTTGTCGTTGGGAAATTAAAAACAAAAACCAAGATAATCCTTGTCGGTTCGGTAACCTGCAAGCGATTGCGAAATGGGTTTAAAGGGTTTCAGACCGGTGCCTTAGTGCATACTAGAGTTTTATGTTTATTATTATAGGCCACAAATAAACGTTATGCCGATCGTAACCATGGCCTTTGTGGGCTACTTTCGATTGCTCGTATAAAAAATTCACTATATGCAGTGTACACTGTACACCACTATACCGACACATAATCATGTAATCGACCATTATACATCTCTAATTAACGAAAACCAACTTAGCTACTCTAGTATTGTTAAGGAAAAATGTGGTACTTATTAGTATGGAGTAATTAATTTACATGTGTACAAATGTGTATCTTCATTTTTAATTTTATCTTGTGTCAAAAACAAATGCAATACTTACAAAATGTATCAACGATAATAAAACAACGGATTTACGAACATATTACACTATATATTGATTAAATTCTTAGAACAAATTTAAATGGTTATTAGTGATCATTATAGTACAAATCATAATTGATTTTTTTTTTATGTATTTGCTCATCATCACATAAAATAAGTACCTCTATTATTTTCGAAGGAAATAAGTAAATTGTTGACTGGAGTTTTGTTTCGTAATTTTTAATCGTGTTAGTCTCTATTAAATATCTATATATTAACAACATTTCCAAACTGATATTGTTTTTCTTTAGATCATCAACATTTTTTAAATTTTAGCTTACATTATCGTTTTAAGTTTAAGTGACTATTTGGGTTATTTTTTTTAAACACACTCTGAAATTGATAAACAAAATCATTATTTTGCATTGCAACTTAAACACTTTGCGTTATCACACTTCATGTCAACCGAGCATAATATACATTACACTGTTCTGCGTTCTTTATAATGAATATTATGTTTCAATAAGAACTTAAAAAATGAACCTGTATTTAGCTCACCAAGGTTTGGAAAAGATCGGGAACGATAATATATTATAACGTTTCTGAGGTAACCTCACAAAGAAAGAAAATAAAAGAATCGGCATTAGTCTTGAAAAACGAATTGGTCAATTTATTTATTTGTCCTCGATTTTCCGATTCATTTGTTTTGAAGATACTTGTTTAACCATAAATTTTATCTAGATACCAAATTTCAAACGCGAAAAAAAATCTGTGGTTCATCTCACATGGAGCACGCAGCCTTTGCAGCTCGGTATTTTTATTGAAAAATTATCTTAAATAACCGGTCAAATAGACAAATTTAAATAACAAATGGTCACGGAAGAGTACAGAATAAGCCAATTCTCGTTCACTTGTTCCCCGAGTAGATCAACGTAACGAGTCCTATTCAAATTACCGTCGTACCTATTTATAAAAAGTCATGTTTATGCGTTCTTATTTCCGTAGTCCATATTCGACCCATATTCAAGTCACTGTGTATTTATTGACGTTACAATCTCAAAATACCAATCCAGATGTTATATGAACCGCATTCATGAGAAGTATATTAGCTGGGCCAGTGAAAATGGAAAGGGGTGAAACCCCCTCACATAAATCATAAAGGTCTAATTTGGTCATTAAATTCGATTTTGCATCGTTAGCCGTCAAATCACAAAGACATAAAAACATTTAGACAATTTAGTGGTAACATACAGTGTGATAGTTGGGAATTTATTTTATAATCTTGAACATTTTAATGCTATTATCCATTGAAAACATAAAAAAAACTCATTTAAACGAATTATTTAATATTACAAATTCTCTACAATTTCGAATTATCTCAAAAATAAGACGGACTGATCGTATACAGAGGTGTCTATTATGTCTGTATAAGTGTCTTATTTTTTTGTTATTTGTCACTCGTCTGTTATATTTTTATTGTTTAGGTTTTTGTCACACTGTTTGGTACAATTATTAGTTATGTAATTATTTTTTAACGCCACAATTACAATTCTTTATTTATAGGTATACCATTGGGTCACTTTTGTGTTATGTCATACACTCAATGTAAATTACGTGCTTGGATATACGTATTCGTGTACATACATGATAACGCGTGTATTTTCAAACTATTTAAGACAATATTGACATTTGAATACTTGTTGAAAAGTGGAAATTTTAAAAGAAAAAAAACTATCACGTGAAAATTATACGTGATGTTAATATACGGTACTGTAGGTACCTACCTACTATTATAAGATGTTATTTCTGAATATTATATCATTATATTTTTTCATACATTAATAATTCCGTATTATTTTACTAAAATGGTACTTATTCTGTATTCTATCGTTACCAGTAGTTTCAAATTCATAATTAAATATATGCAAAAAACAAAGAAATTTTACTACCTATATATTTGTGATTTTTTTATATACCAAAGTTAGCAATTTAATTTATTTGACACCCCTTCATTCACTCATCATTCACATTCCACTGGCCCTGTTTATAGTTATCTCATATAACGAAAAGAAATATTGTAATTACATTGTAGCCAACGAAATAATTTATAGCATTACATTTTATTGACAACCACAGATAAATCGTTGATTGATTTCAATATCGTCGTCACGAAAACATCGTGTTTTTTTTTATATAAAGTTAAGTTTTATCAAGTTTATTATTGATAGTGAACATTTTAAAAGCGTTTATAATTTAAAATACTAAAAAATCTAGTGCGATTATGCGCTAGTGAATTTTGAGACTGTTCTATCGCACTTGTCAGCGCATTAATCATAACTCCTACCTTTGCCGGAAACGATATTTTAATCTTCTGTGATTTTTTTATGGTATTATTATTTCGACCCAGCTACGCTCAAAAACGATCAATTATTCTTCATTTATCTTACGTCTAAATAAATAAATATGAAATGGATGACAAAATCGTATGTGAAGTTTAGTTTCATTTGATGTACGTTTAGAATAAATTATAAACGAACCACGATAAGTCGGTATAAACGATATTTTTTACAAACCAAATCATAAAAAGTAAATAAAAAAAAAAAAAACTTCAGTAGTTGAAGAGTTTGAGTTATACATTCTATTATGACTACTATACAATACACAAACGTCAAAGAAATTTAAGTATTATATTGAAATGAGGGTAAAATTTAAATCGAAAAAAAAATGCTTTGAGTTACAAAAAATAATCATTTCCCTGAATTAAAATCTGTTTTCAAATGATCGTCAAAAAACAAAAACAAAATATTTACACAAATAGTTAAAGCGTAAACATATTTTTTATGAAAATTGAATCACTCTGCATGGAACCATAGTAATAATATTATTAAGTTTACACAATAATAAAAAGTTGTTTGTTGTTGGCCTGTTCGAGTGTAATTCTCCTAATACTCAGACAGTTGTGCTTTAATTTTAATTATTTATCATAGATTTATTCAACAAAATAGAAACTTCCAAATAAATTTATCCAGATTTTATGTAATGCTTTATTCCATGAAATGATCATTATTTTCAATTTATTGTACAATTAATGATATAATCAATAGTTACTAAAATAAGAGCATTTGAAAATCATGCAGCTCATATATTCAAAATTAATTAGTATTGAATGAACTGGAATAAATTACATACATTTGATAGTTATATACATTTTTGTATTTGATTTAATATCTAAGAAGAAATTGAAATTTCTGTAAATACTTTTACTTCTGTGATTCCAACATCCACCTGGAGTTCCTGTATATCTTAATACAGTTAATTTCTAATTGCTAGATCCTACTCCCAACCTCCGCACATAATAGCACTGCTTTAAAAGACCATGTGAGTCCACACGGCTGCAAAGAGCTCGATAGCGTAATGTAAACTAATTTATAATTATCTAACTAATTGAGTTATTGACTAACTTAACTAACATAATTATGTAACGATCAATTGAACACCCCTCCCCCCACCCAGGCACGCCCCTGATTGGAATACTTTTTACGGGTTTTTATCCTTATGTATTTCATTCTAAATAACATTTTACAGTTTAATCTAAAATAGCGTGGAGGCTATAATGGATGAGAGATTTTTCAATATGTCAAATAATGGACTATTAAGTACCAGTAAATGCCCGAGCTCTTGAATTTTTTACAACTATAACTTTTATATTTTTATTTACATTCTATATTTTATTGCCTTTTTTTATTCAAAAGAAAACCTAAATGATTCTTACTGGTTATATTTAAGCAAAACTCATTGATGGGACACAATGTTAAGTTTTAATTGTTCGTCAGATAAATATAAATAAATATTACAACTAAATATTTATAATGATAAAATCTCTCGTGACATTATTTGTACTAAATATTATTTTGATAAAATCTTAAAAATGTATGAATCCCAAATGGAACAGATATTATTATAGGAAACAATACCGTTTTACCAGTTTAGAGATCAATGGAATCAATAAAATCTTAAAAGTGCTCGTTTCGAGATATGAAAATATACGTATAATTCACGTTTTATGCACGACTGTCGCATATCCAGCACTTATTTTTAGAGTAGTTAACACGTGGACATTCCAGATACTTCAACTATATACCGTATATGTGGTTGTGTCTCATGTCCTCATCAGTGCCACAACTAGAGATAAAAAGGCCTAGGTGCGAGTCATATTTTGGGGCCCCCTATTTCAAACTTTTGTCTTACAAAATTGATTTAGTAATTGAAGCAAAAGCGTTAATTAAGGGTCGGCTTAAAACCCCCGGGTAACAAAAAAACTCCCGAAAATAATAGACACTTGGTTTCCCATCTCAGGGGGATAAACATTTTTATTTTAGCTCTCTTAATAATGCATAAACTGAATCATGTCTTGCCTCCCATCTAGCAACACACACTTTTTTTTAACTTTATTTTTTATTATGTTTGCTACATTATTACCAAACGTTAAGGAAGCCCATCGTGGTCCACTATTACTAAAAAAAATTGTATGCCTTAATTATTTTTCTCAATCGTTTAACAGATAACATCATTGATAATAGCATTGAATCGAAAACTATTATTTAACACAAAATTGAAACTAACGATACAAAAATAAAATATTAAGTACAAGTCATAGTTAAAAATGTATAGCATAAAATATTTTCTTCATGAGTATAATCAATACTAGAAAAACATAATATTAGATGTTGGACGTAACACAATGAAATCGAAAAATTTCAATTTTCATCATGTGTTGTAAATTGGAATAAAAATTAATATTAGTTTAAAATATGAAATCTTTTATGTCTGAAAAGGGCCCCCCAAAATACGACGATAGGGCGTTTTTAGGGGTTCCGTGCACCCCAGCACCCCCGCTAATTGCGGCACTGGTCCTCATTCAGTTTTACAATGATTTGCGAATACCAACGGAGGACAATAGTGTCGAATCAGCGAACATTTCGTCTATGGAATAACCGTCAAGCGGACGATTTGTAGCTAAGTATGTGTCATAAATATTCCTACAGAAACTTCGACTATTACATTTGCCACTCGTGATGTTTAATACGCCGTTGGATGATATTACAGTATGATATAAATAAATTTGGTCAATACACGATACAAATGACACACAAAGCGAAACGTCTAGTAAAGCAAATGAAACAACAGCTGCTGCACAAAGCATAGCAGTGCGTGTACATTATTGCAAGTGAATGTGTGTTACTCCGGGACATATTATTTCTACGGAATAGTTTATTGTAATTATTGAATATTTATGTTTATCATATTATAATAAGTGCAGTGATGGAGGATATCATTTTGCGTCCTCAACACAATACCACACTATTCAAACGTGGAATAATAATTATTTATTAACGATAAGTGTCGTGAATTTAATACTAATTTTAATACGCTTGCACTTTTTTCTATATTACCCAAATTATATTCCACAAATCAAAAACAAAACGTAAAATGTTTTTTCTTTTTTAAAATGTTTAGTTTTATATTTCTACACAATACTGACACACGATGAAATCTTGTCCATACTATCGTAAAAAAATAACACGTCAACATGATTGTATTGTTTCGTTAAGTCTAACTGTTCGTTTCGAGTGTTACTCAATTGTAACAATATTTTATTAACGAGTCGATTTCACATTTAGGACGTATAATGTACTTATAATCAGTAACGCTTGAACCCTATCTCGAACTTAATCACACTACAATGTGCAGCTAATATGGATTACATTGTTGTTTTAAAAGTACATTAAAATGGCATAGAACAAAATTACACTAAAATGCTGTTTTTACTAAATAGTAAATACTAATCTTAACTTTATTATGGCGCAGAGTACAAATTCTATAAAATTCAAATGTATACACACACTATAAAATCTATTAATTATACGTAATTATACGTAATCATGAGACTTCTCGTGAGACAAGTTTCAACAAACCATTAACACCTGCTGTTTAATAAAATATCTTATTTAATTTTTTTGAAAAATGTACTCAACGTTTCAAAAATATGCAAAAAAAAAAAAAAAAATACAAATTCACAAAATTATTCATAGAAATAAAATGCTAAAAGCAAAATTAAAAATTGTTATAACATTTTTTTCTCTTAGACTTAACATATATTTTATGAAAATAATTACAAGTATAAATAATTCTAAAATAAACTCTATTTCTTGAAATAAGTACCAAAGCATTATTTATATTGATACGAGCTTTAATACT
Organism: Therioaphis trifolii; assembly: GCA_027580255.1. Classification (NCBI taxonomy): domain Eukaryota; kingdom Metazoa; phylum Arthropoda; class Insecta; order Hemiptera; family Aphididae; genus Therioaphis; species Therioaphis trifolii. The sequence continues at coordinate 81,472,282 of CM050404.1, read as the reverse complement.
CATTAAACAAGAGAAATAATCGATAATTTTTATATTATTAGATTACATCTTATTAATATATGATATATAAGACGTATAACCTAACCTATTCTCTTCTACGTGCTCAAGTGTCATGTTACTAAATTTCGAATAACAAATCAATTTAACACGCAAAAATGTGCGAACATAATAATCAATAATAATTATTCTGCTGTAGAAGAGAAATTGAGTTACACTCCGGTCCGGACGAGTTTAACCTGACCTAATCCTAACGCGTGTTTAATGAACGAAATATAACGTTTCAAAGGCTCCGATTACATGCCTATAAGCAATTAGCAGTATTTGGGAATTCGCTCATGACCGGACAACGGGATGGTAATATATATCACAGGTTGGTGCGTCACCAGCTATGGTGAATTTATCAGGATTCGTGCAAATCCAGAACGATTAACAGTACACGCTGGTCGATGATCCCATAACGAATGGAAGCTTAAAATCTAATTTCAACCCAGATTTTCGAAATACAGACGTGACTTGATAAGGATATATAGTCCGAAAATACCAACTAGAATTGCACTCTCTCACCCCAACTCTCTCTATATTTCCCTCACTCCTCTCATACCCACAAATTATATTATAATGTAAATTCTACCACCACTCCGTATTCACATACCTACCCGACTACTCGTGTATACTTATACATGTATAGACGTATAATTACGTTAATACCAAAAACGGTTTGACCTTGAAAACTTACTGCGAAGAGAAACATTTGGTTGATACTTCAATCCCTTTCGAAAAGCAATTATCGTTGTCATGCCCGAACTGCCAACCTTCTACATTCCCAACTTAGAGGAACTCATAATATATATTTCCACGGTTCTCGTTAAGCTCGCATACTTATACAGTGTAACGTACCGGCAGAAATAATATTATATTGTTACAATTTTATTATAATTTAAAATAAACATCCGAGGTTTTTTGAGGGTTTAAATGTAATGTTGCATTATAATTTACAAAGATTTCGATGTTTACCTAATTATCTAATAAGTATGAAACATATTTCTATGGTTCGTATAAGATATTCGTAATTTAATCATTTACGTAATTTGTGAAACTTTTCAATATTTATTTTATATTGTTTTTAATGGTAAACTATCATGCTTAGACATAGAATAATTTTTAGTTTGCATTAGTTATTTTAATAACAGTTTCAAAAAGAATATATTATTTACTAACACACACGGTTCATCAGTCAACTCATTCAAGTTAGATTTCAAAAAACATTCTTGGAACTCGTTTACCATTAAATTAAGAGACCAACCAGACTCGTATTCTTTAAATTCGGATTTGTATTGAGTATCAATAACTTAAATTTTAAACAAAACATTTTTTTTTTTTATCACCAATACACTTATCTAAGAACATATGTTACTTGGCATGGGTGTATGATTTCAAAAATACATATAAGCAACTTAGACAAACTATTATCAATTCGTTGTAACTAAAATAATATAAAAACGAACGAAAGACTAAAAACAGTAAAAAATACAATTTAGATTATACATGCATAATCATTAGTAGAACTGAATTTATCCATACGTTATCGGCGGGCTTGGGTGGCGTTTAAAACCACTCACTCCCTGGAAAGTTTTAAGATCAAAAAACATCACATGTCTCTTTATTGGATTAATTTTAATAGCATAATATATACATTTTGGTATCGTCACAGTCCTTATGCATTTGGTAACTTAGACACCGATCTAAGAGTGTGGGAAATGAGTGATTAATACAAAGAAAAACAGTCTTAAAATAATATTAATAATAATAATAATATAAAGGAATCACTTCGAAAACATAAATGTGGGAACTCGAATATAATACGAGTTATAAAGAATAAGACAAAATAAAAAAATAATTTAAAAATAAAACAGAAAAAAAAATAAAATTATTATATACAAAATGTTACGAACGGTAACAGCGATGACGACAAATATGACGGCGGGGTGGCGTATAAGGATGTAGTATGATAGAAATTCCGAATGACTACTCTGTAACGGCGTATGGTGTGTGGACCCATGGATATAATACTCTTATACTATTTTTCAAATGAGAATACACCGCGTCGCGCATCGTTATCAGTGGCGAAACAACATGCCCCTCGCATTAAAGGTGTATTTGTTTTATTTTTAATCACCGCCAATCGACTAATATTGACACTGCCGTGTATACAAAGTAACAAATAATTCAAAGTTCTTCACAAAGTATTATAAGCATTTTTTATTCGTATCATACTGTCGCACGCCACGGCCACAGAACATTTTTTTTTTTTTTTTATAAATCACTTATGGATTATTATTTTTCATTATTACTTGGTGTATTTCTTTATTTTTGTACTTTTATTACTTTATTTTACTAAACACTGAAATATAATGGATAGGTTAATATATTAAAAATATGCAAAAAGAAAACCATTTGTTTACTATTTCTTTTTTATTAGACATTAAAAAAAAAAAAAAAAAAATTAAAATTACAAACACAACATAAACATAATATAGTTAATTATTCGACTCAGATTTGGAAAGAGGAATTTATTACTTGGATGCATTACAGGTTCTACTACTTCGGATAGCAGTACGTTAACAATGAAATCCATCTCTTAAATTTTTTTTTCAATTTTGTCCGTATGGCTCATGAAATTTTCACACATGGTATACACTACGTATACAAGGTAGCGTAACTGACGGTAGCTGAAATTTCCGGAAATGGGGAGGGCATGCGCTAATTTGACCAGTTTTCGTCCACCGCCCAGTGCGTTCTCATTTGAAAAATAGTATAGATGCGTGATAGCCAAACACGAAAGTGAATCAAAGTTTTCCCGCCACAGCACGCGTGCACTACACATCTGAAAATATACAACTAACAACAACGCGTATGATGTGCGCTATAGTGTATAGAACAGAATTGGATGGGTATGCTTTTGATCAAGTTGCCGAGGCCGCTTGTGGATGCAGGAGTGATTCGTGGTTCTGACGCACGCGTTGTCTACAGCTCACCCGGGCGACATCACCGCGGGATCTTTAGTGATAACCCCGGACCGCCGTCTGTCAGCTATAGCCTCCACACGATTACGGTCGGACGAGGGACACGATTGATTTTCGATCTTATCTCCGGCAGGAATCAGGCATGATGAAATTCCGGGATCTACAAGACGGACATTTCACGTCCTTCGCCACCTGAGTGTCATCACCCTCGCGTTGGTGGTTATGGAGAAATCACTAGTTCCCCGGAACGAGACAATTGTCCATCGTCTCGTTTCAGTCCACACTCAGCCCGGGTCTCCGGGAATAATGTGATGAGCGTCCCGATGCAGTATCGACGGACGGCCACTACCATGAAAGTCTCTAAATTGGCAGGCGTAGGTGCCAGCCATCCCTGAAGTATCCACCCAGTCAATTTATTATTAATCTGGTACCGCGGGAGAGTGTGGAGTCCTCCACCCTCGGGAAGTCTGCTGGAATTTTCACTAGTCTTTGGAGCGATCCGGGTGAGAAGTGTCGACAGTTGGCGGGCCCCAACAGAGGCCTCAACCTCTCACGAATCTCTGCGTTTGCGTGCGGTTCGGTAACGTGATGGTAAATCAAAACTCATCGGGATGGGGAAATAAGTCTTCGTAGTTGTGAAATTTGATCCCCCAGAGAAGAGAAGTTGAGAAGTTTACTTCCTCGAAAACAGTACGTTTCAGAAAGGATCTTCTGAATCCCTTTCGGTGCACAAACCTCAATATAGTCTATTGTACGGTGTTAGCATTTCTAATGCATGACGTGATTCGTCTTTATTGGAATAATATTTCAATTTTTGTCTTAGAACCTTACGTATATTCAAATACGTCGTCCAATATGAAATAGTTAGTTTTTATTTTTATTAACTCAAAATAATTATATTAAATATTCACCGATATAAATACCATGAACTTGTACTTCCATTGGAAAAATAATATTAATTAATAAACGAATTTAAATATTAAATACATTATAGTTATTTTAAATAAACTCACTGAATAGGTTTCTACTAACTACTTAATTTTCTGATGATACAGGTACTTCATAAATTAAAACAATTGAAATTTCCATTCAATAGAATTATAATTCACTCATTTTCAACATTGTAATGCCTTCAAAGTGTTCATTCCTTAAAATTAAAATATTAAAAAAAAAAAAAAAACAATTTAATTTTGTATATTATATCATCCATACTAATATAAAAACTGATTAGCTTGTTTAGTTTTATAAATTTAGTACACATTTTCATTTTTCAAAGTCATAATAATAATTGTTCTGTTTTTGAAGTGAGAATATGATTAATATAAATAACTTAGTTTACAGAAGTACTCAATGAATATAAAATTCTATGCGTTTTTTTTTTTAATTCTATTAAAAAAAAATCAATTGAAAATACAGTCAATTTACAATATTATATTTCGTTCGTACTATGACCGCACTGATATTTCCATTTTAAAAATGTGCATGTACAGTTGTGGGAAAACTTTGCTTCACTTTCATGTACGGTTACATCTCGCATCTAGGAGTATAAAACCTATGCCGAAACCACAGTAATTAACACACGACTCGAGTGAAACGTCACGACGACGTGATGACCAAACCATATAGTGAGAAGGTGGGGAGGAAAAATCGAAGGTTACTCGTGATCTTTATCGACGCGGGTCGGTAGTGAGTAGGGGTATTCCAAAGAAGTTTGATATTCACCGAGTCGATGCCCATCGCACTTGCTCTCGTGGTTTTCCATTATATTATTAACGCAAGCCATTTCAATATTGCATACGATTTTTGACGCCTTTTTAAGTCTCAGAATAGGCACGTGTTAAAATATCTCAAGCAGCATTTTTTTTCCGAATGGCTAACAAAACGGGTGCATTCATGTCCCATATGCTGGACTACCCGGCGTTGTCTATTCGTCGGGTTATCCACTTGTTCGTTGAATTTAATTAGGAAAAATACAGAAAGGATATTTACAATGCACTGACAATGACGTTTCTCATTCTCGTAGTTTTTCCCCTTTACAAAGCAATTATTAGTATGTCCATTAACATCGTCTTCACGAGACGTCTACCTGATAGCCGGGTGGGAATTCACGACAACGCCCGTGCTAAAATAACTGTGAAAATAAAACTCACCTCTGGCAAATATCTTACCCAATAACATATGAAATTAAATCGTATATTTTAACACTACGGCATAGAAGATAAGAAAAGTATTTGAGGGGAAAACGTTGTGTAGGTACATGTGCCTTTTACGTATATTCTTATGTTCTCCCGTTAATGGATTGTTCGTACGTATATCTGTACGGAATAATTAAGAATGAGCAAACATAATATTATAATGTATAATTCGTATACCACATTCACACGTATGTGAATAATATATTGTTGATATTAAATTTATCGTTAGTGTTGTACGCATTAACTTAATAATATACGATACTACGTAATACTGTATTACCAAAACCCAAGTACGAACATGCAGTGGTGTCAGTGCGACGTTTATACCAGGGGTCGGCAACCTTTTCAACCACGCGGGCCATATTTTTTTTCAATTTTTCATCAAGGGCCACATTAAAACAAAAATTAAATATTATGATATAATACTTATAATTGTATTGCTGTTATATTTGACTATTTTACATAGAAATATTAGAGTAAAAAAACACAAATGTTATTGGAAAAAATTGCATAGAAAAATTTAATTGAATAAAAAATTGTAAAGTTGTAAATTAATGCGATTTCTGTGCCTGCAGTTTATTAGTTAAATTTTCGATATCAGCTTGCAGACTTGTTATTGAGACTCGTAATACAGCTCGTAAATGACATCACTAAGGCGCGAAGAGTGCTTATTTTTCTGTACTTCACAATGGAAAATGTCTGCTCACATATATATATATATATATATATATATATATATATATATATATATATATATATATGTACTTGCAAACGCCGCTATAAGTTTTTGTGCGAATTGTCTGATTCCAGGGAAGGTAGATATTGGAAGACAACTATAAAATTGAGGCAAACTAGTTGCTTCCCGAAAAGAATTTTTTAGAACCTCATCATTTTGAAGTTCAATGACTTCCATTTATAAATTATTCTTGACATTATTTTATGTCCACACAAACGCACTATATATTAAGTACAAACGCAAACAGTCACACGTACGTTGTAATACTAATCACTACAAACTCAAAGTAACCATATGAATATGACTGAGTAGTACAGCCATCATTATCTTCAACTTCGATTAGATAATAATAATTTTATAGATTAAGCTAACTATACCATATAACTGTATAATAGAATAAACATAACTATTAACGGTTAGATTAGATTTTATTTATAAAAGAAAAATAATTATAAAATATTGAAAATTATATGAAAAATGTTATTGAAAAAAAATAAAACACAAAAATTAACCACCTTTGTGCGAGCCATCAAAAATTGCTTCGCGGGCCGCATGCCGGCCCGCGGGCCGCGGGTTGCCGACCCCTGGTTTATACCATTGGTTTTCGTCTTTATTGAACTCTGACCCGATTTCAATTATTTATTTTTACCTACTCGAAGTGTTTAAAAAAAAAAAAAAAAGTTGCTATTCGTATTTTATTTTCTAAATCGTTTACTTTAAGTGAGATAATTATTTAATGGCATTTTAAAAGTAATGCGAATTGTCTACTTCCATTAAAAAACTTGATATATTTCCACCACATGGAAAACATTGAACCATACATACTTTTTGCAGATTGTTGTTATAATTGTTTGCCTTTTATTTTTCGAAATTTATCAATATTATCGAATGATTAGGTATATTAAAAAAATATAAAAAATTTAATAATTTTCAAATAATTATTATATAAGAACCGTAAAGGATAATTGTATCGGTATTAAATTTTAATGAATTTCTAAAGTACGTCTTGCTGAATTTAAACTCTTTTATAAAAATTATTTGAACTGGTGTGTTCTTTATTAAATACAGGTACATACTGTTGGTCATAACTTTCATGGAAAATAGAATGAATTGCATATCATTTTATTGTTATCTAGCTGAATGTATCCGGTTAATAAACCTAGTCCGTTTTTGTTCGAGTAGATGTACTATGTACAGATACATTTTCGTTGATTTTCATTCTTATACCTTTCTCATGGAGTTTAAAAATGAACCTTGCCATTGTTACAAACGTTATTTTTTGACTAAAAGTGATCCTGGAAATCACCTTAAGTGGTAGAATTGGATATTCGTAAGCTCATAATTATTATTTTTATGCAACATTTTGTATAGATCGAATAATTATTAATAAAAACCAATAGGTTTAAGTTAGTGGAATATCTTTTGGCACTTTGATTCTCGGATTCTTAGAAATAATATATTTATATTTTGTTGGTTAATTAGCAAAGAGAAATCATTGTATTCGGAAAACAATTCTGATTGAAAAAATTACTATTGAATAATTTATAATCGTTTTATAAAGTAGTTATTATAAGTAATTATGTGAAAAATTGTATGATAAAATGAAAACCCATAAAATTGTAATGAGTATTTGAGAGAATTGATATAATATTGAAAATAGTGTAAAGTTTTAATTGAACAAATTCATCGCATTGCGTGAGAGTAATCATTTTAGTTTTAATTTGACTAGATAAATATGCCTACCAAAAAATCCTGAATAAACCGTTTTTGATGATTGATAGTAAAACAATATTGGTAAAATGTTATAAAATGTTCAAGGTGACTTATTCGTGAAAATAATGTGATTTTTTTTAAACTAGTTATTTTCAATACTTTTAAAGTTTTTTGTTTAGCTCTAAAGTGTATGAACTTTTTTTAAATACTCTTCACGCTTGATTAAAAGTGTTGTTAACATTTCAAGTTTCTAATTTTAATACAATTAGATTTGATGAAAATCTCATTTACAATATGTTTGACTGTTTTACTCATTTTCTTTTGTTTTTTTCCGAAAATCGAAAAAAAAACTATTTTAGAGACAAATAACTTCTTTGAAATATTATACAAATGCAATTAATAAATAAAGTGAATGTAACTTTTCAGCACAATTTTATCTCCTAAAAATTATTTCACTATAATAAAAACCAATAAAAAATAAATTCATAAATTCTGTTCTTCACTTTAAAGATATAATGTAAAACAATCAAGTGTAAAAAGAAACAGTCCGTGTGTTTATATAAAATATTATTTTAAAGGTTACTATAGATTATGAATAGTTATTAATTCATATGTATAAATAGGTATATCAATAAATTTAAAAAAAACATTCAAAGATTATTAACATTTTTATGTGATAGAATTAACACTATAATATTTATAATCAATAGTCATAGCTATGTAACATTTTACAAAAACTACATATAATTCTGTTTCCATAGTAAAAACAAGTCAAGAACTATTAAATTGTAAAACAGAACAACACTAAAAATCATTTAGAACTTTTTGAAACGAATCTTTTAGGTGCGGATCTGAAATTAAACCGAGTTTCCTGTAAAAATTATTTATATTTAATTCGAATATCAACGAGAAAATATTATATAGGATGTTATAGGATATTTTTCAATATATTATATAGGATGAATTTTAATCGAAAAACTTCACCACGCGTCATAAGTAATAATTTAACATTTATTTAATTTTTTTTTGTACTTCGCACTTTTTGGAATTCTTCGAAAGTATAAGTATAATCTACATATACATGGTACATTCGGTTTATCGTTGTTGTTGTTTGTTTACATACTGAATAACAAATATTATAGGAATAGTTTTACCACTTTTACAAAAGCGAAAACAAGGGTGGATGGTGGCTAAAATAAAACATATTCACCGAAATTCGGCACTGAGTTAAAGGATCGCTCTGCATTGAATATAAATAGATAATTTTCTGTCGGTAAAGCGAGTTCGCAAACGTTGATATAAGTCATCTTGTAGATATTTATCAGTATGTCGTTAAAATGTGAGGGTTTTCCCGACGAATTTTAACCTTAAGCATATATTTATACAATTTCTTAAATTTGGTTGGTTTTACATACCACATCGGTATGATTATTAATAGGTATATGCTGTAGTTAGCATTCTAGTATTATTGATCTACCTACCTGTGTTTGATCTCCTATCACGATAATTATATTTATGGCTCAATAAAATATACGGTATAACCTATTATGTAAAATAATTCGATGAATATTACCGATATAAATCTTTTTTTATAGTCTACATTATGATCTTGTATATACCGTGAAAATAATTATTCACATTATTTATAATCAGACCAAAATCATTCGAAGACAAAACATGAATTATTTCTTTTGAACTTTAACTAAAATCTTATACATACAAAATGCTTGGTATTAAAGTCAATTTTAGAACTCCTAAGGTAAAAATCGAGAATTTTAGTAACGTAATAAATATTATAAATCTTACTTTATATCTTGATGGTCATTGAGTAGAATACATAGGGCAAATCGTGTGCTTTTGTGGTTTTTATTTTTTTATTGTATATATCCGTAATTTATTATATTGTAATATTTTGATTATGCAACATTAAAAATAAAAACAATATTGTATTTTTCTGTAGTTTTGCTTTCTTCAAGTATAAAAATATTCACATAAATGTATGCATTTGTAGTATTCAAATTAATACAATGACGTTATCAACACGTATTGATATCAAAATATATTATAGCATATTGATAATGTCGTTCTTTTAGAAATAAAAGTAGTATATCGAGTAAATTGTATTACACAATAGAGTTAAATGTACAAAACTGATGGTCAAAGTTTAAAAAGTTTAACTTCAATATTTGTTTGTAAATTATTCTTAAGTTTTACTTAATCCACCACTTATTTGGTTATAGAATATCCTAAAATATTTCTAAAGTATTAAATAATAAGAAAATATAATACTAAAGTTTTGTGCGATATTGTTATTATATTAATCGTATGAGATATTCTACGCTCTTTGGACACATGAATGGTGATATATTTATTGAATTTTAAAAATTCGATTTATAATTTCTTTAGTACAATTCCGAGTGAAGATTCAGTACACAAATGTACCGTTTATATATTTTACCACTTTTAATCAAATGTTTGATAGGTTTTTTTGTATTATTAGTTTAAGTTTTTTTGTTGGACAACAAACACATTTTTGTTTAACCAGTAGACTGACAACGTGTTAACTGTCCGGGCGCGGATTCAGCCTACCTTAACAGGGGGGGGGGAATTATTAATAAGTATACATATTAAGATAACTACAGGTAAATATGAGAATATAAATTATATATTATATATACATACATATTATATTATAATATATATATGTATATATTTATAAATGCAATATTACATAATGCAATTTCTGATTATTATAGTGAAAACTTTTTTTCGTAAACTGCATTGAATTTCTTTATTCAATTATTTAAATGACATTTTTAATTCTACCTTTTTCTTGTAAAATATCTTTTCAAAATGTACAATAAAATAAAATATAAACATTTTATAGTCAAAACATTATGGTTATAAATTATATAACAAAGTCCAATCTTCTGTTTGATTGAGTCATTATAAATCACGATGAAGTTATAGACATATTTGCTATACCTTCATCGTGATTCATAATGACACATCGATGAGCGTGTAATAATGCCAGTCCATTTAAACGCTCCTCTGATATTCTCGACCTCATCCATGTTTTGACTCGTAGTGATGAAAAATTACGTTCAGCTGTTGCACCTGTAGCTGGTAACGTGATAAGTATTTTTAATAATACACAAATTCCAGAAAAATGGTGCGAAAAAAGGTTAACAGTAGGTATATTTCGTTATCATTGTATAATGATTGATTTCAATGCTTATGAAAAATAATTCAACGCACGATTTCAAAATATTTACTGTATTGTTAGTTAAGTGTATGAGTGATTATTAAACTACTTCAAAACTTTTTGTCAAACATAAAAATGTTATTAGAAATTAACAAACCAATGTGTTTTTAACGTTCTTATTTTACTCCGAAAATCGTCAAATTTTGTTGAGCCTTTTGTAACGTATGTATCACTATGCCCTCAATATATGGTGCAAATGTCATGATTCTAACAACATAATTTTCCTAGTTATGATTAAATAACTAAAATTGATTTACTAAAGGCAGTCTTTATGACTAATTTTACCATTTTTACTTGATTTTTCGGTAGTATTTCTTTTGCATGGGAGTCCTATGAATTGAAAAGAAAAACTACTTGTTTGAAGAATCAACTAGATTAAAGTTTTAAATTTTCGAAATACCAGATGAACATTTTGAACAAAGTTAAGTGTATCAAAAAGTGTATGCAGAAAAGAAAAAAAAAACCTCATTTTGAAACCAATAAATCCTTTACTTCACTCGAATTGGAAAATATGTAATGGCGACGTATCAGAAACAACCACCGATTCATAGAAAGCGTAGAACAGAAACGAGTGAAGACATTAGGTCACGAAAACGAGTGCTCATACACTTCTCACGTAACATATACTTATGCCGGCCATACACCTTACGGTCTACCGGAGAGGTATACCTGCGCAGGCATGCCTGTGCAGGTATACCGGACGTCGTTCGTGTCTCCGGTGTACCGGAGAGGTCTTCAGTTTTTTCATGATGGCATCGGACAAGGACGCACTAGCTTTGTTAGCCCTCACGTTAATCATGAAAAAAAAAGAAACAAACCCAGTGAAAAGGAAACGAAAAAAGTGGTGTAAGGATTGGTTATTAAAAAGAGCAACTTATAGTCATGTAAACTCATTAAATGAAATAAAATTTGAGCAATTTATAAGCAGCTTCTTTTTTGTCTCGATCATGGTACTCTTTGTTTTTAACTTGCCAAAGGCATGGATTCATTTTATATATTTCAATAAAATCTTCAAGGACTTTTTTAGTAGAATCTGTTGGTGCCATTTTTGCGTATTGAATTTTTGATACACGTGCCAATACGATATCACTACGCGACGCGGCGACAACCGACGGCGACAACGTTATGACAACAATTGACGGCAATTTGACGCGACCAGCCGACCTGCGCAGGTGACCGGAGTACATCCACACACGCATAGGTACACTGTACGGTGTCACTCGAAAGAATTGATTTTCGGTCTTGCACCGGTCGCCTGTACAGGTTGTTAAAACTGCACAGGTCTATTCCCACACACGCTCCGGTTGACCTGCACAGGCATGCCTGCGCAGGTATACCTCTCCGGTAGACCGTAAGGTGTATGGCCGGCATTAAGCTGCTCTTTCCACCTTGTACGTGAATTTGTCGACGGATCGTCAGATATTACCACGATGAGAGAAAATAAAAACTGTTTCATCGCGGTATCGAAAATCACTTTGCTCGTATCATCCGACGTACGATGAGTGTTCTCCTCATAAAGCGAATGCTTAACACGTTGTTGCGATTCGACTGATATAATCTCGACATGTATAATATTGAAGATTCGTACCTATACATAGTTGTCTTTGATGCTCAGTGATGTGCATTTTTCATATAATGAAATTCCATTTGAAGAAAAAACAACTAAAGTATATTTAAAAAATGACGTATTTCACACCATAAGTTTATCTTTATTCCTCGGATAAAATAATGAGAATGAGTGTATTGAATTTCAAAGAAACGATGAATCATTTCTTTAGTTCAACGATTAGTAAGTAGAAAAGCTTCAGTATACAAATATACCATTCATATGACGTTTAAATATTTGACAGAATTTAGTATAATTTCGGTAGGTTTTTTTTTTTTTTTTTTTTTTTTTTTATCAAACCTTTTTAAAGTCTTATTTAGCAAAAGATAAATTTGTTTTCACTCAAACATTTAAAACATGACATACAATTTGTATCAAAATGCTCATAATGATTGGATGGTATAATAATTTTTCACACTCGTTTCTAATTAAAAATTGATTTAGATATACTAAATTCCATAAAAACCGTATAATAATATTTTCTAAAACACCTTAAAAAAAAAGTGCTGACTAATGATTGGAATTTGTTTAGTTTCGTTAAATAAGGTTATGAGCATGAATGCATGATCATATTAAATTTTCAGCACATTTTATCAAATATTTGAAATGTTAGTTAAGATAAACTTTAATTAAAAGGGTATTTTCGAAGTTTAAATGTATTTTAATCCAATAGTTGTCAAATTGAGTAAAACCTACTTTAAGTATGTACCTATCATATGTTTTTTATATTATATGGTAAAAATTAAAAATTTTAAACAACGCTGTTTTCGATTTATGACTAAATAATTAAAATCGATTTAATGAAAGTGTCATCAACAGAAAATTGTACGGTTTTATTAGGATTTTTGGCAAATTTTCCTCATGCCTGGAATCACTATTTGTGAGAGAAGAGGAGATATCTTTAAAGTATAATCTACATGCAAATTTCAATTTATTAAGTTGCTGGATAATATATTTGAAGCATTATTACAACGAAAATAAAGTAAAGTTGATACAACCCAGTTTTATTAAAATAAACTGAAACAAGCTAGCAACACGTTAGTCTACGAAAAGAATACCACTGGTCTAAAGTTAATGAATTTTAGACCGCTCGAGTGTTTATAAATTGCAGTGTCTCTCAGATGTAGCATGGACAAATTTGATGAGTCTTTCAACATAGCTAGAGTGTACTTAGTTCTGCAGAATTTATATATATATATATATATATATATATATATATATATATATATATATATAACTAATTAGAAATTAAAAAAAAAAAAAAGTGAGTTTAATTTTCTGAAATTTTATTTTCCTTAGTTTTATTACACCATCTAATAAATGATAAGACCCTTTATCCTTATTAAGTATATATAGTAATAGAAGTAAGTTGGATTAAAAAAAAAAAACAAAAAAACAAAAAAAAAAAACTGTAAGATCAAGTGGTGGTAGTGTTTGTCCTTAGTCTCCTGGTCTTCGGACACGATACAAGTGACGGATATATTGCATTTTGCATATTCTATAAATAATTTCTTTGATTCAACGATACTCAGAAATGCTTCATTGTAATGTATATAACTGTTTACATATTTTTACCATTTTTAATCTAATTGTCGGTAGATTTTTTTTTTTTATTTGAATCTAGGAGAATAATTTTCTTAACACGCAAGACATTTTTTTCACTAAGAAAATCATAAAATATTTTAAAATCTATATCCCATGTGTCATACCGATCGAGTGACTTAAAGTTTTTTCTAAATATACTTAGGTGAAAAAGTATTAAAAAAAGTTGATTCTGAAAAAATCGTATTAGAATTTATTTAAATATTAACAAAATTGTATCCTGAACAAAAACTTTTAAATTTTTACTAGATTTTTTGGCTATTTTTCCGAATAATTTGAAAAAATGTTGAGAAGAGGAAAATAAATGTTTTCTTAAAAAAAAAAATCAGCCAAGTGCCATCTACGTACAGTTTATGATTTTTAGAGTTGCTGGACAAATTTTAACGGAAAAATATATCTATAAAATAAAAAAAAAACAATGGAAAAAACCATCAATATAAAGCCAAAATATAATTTGCTTCACTCAATTTCAAAATGTAAGATTGGATATTTAATATTTGTTGAATAAAAGTTTGCAAAAATTTATAGAAACCAATTTTGTTAACTTAACCTTTAATCATTCTGCATTTAGATAACATTAGTCAAAGGTGATTTCGATTATTTTTCGCATCTGGATTTCACATGAGAAAATGAATACGATGAGTATTTAATTTATTATCGGTATTCATCTCAATAATTTTCTATAAATTTATTGAATTATTGTTCATTAAAAAAAAAAAATCATAGTGACGCATTATTAAGCGTTAAAGCGAATTGAGAAAGTATGTAAAGTACAATCTGTATCGCTCTTACACAATGAATAAATAAATCGACATCGATTTTTATTTGTAACAACTATATTTAAACCAAGACATATAGAAATATCTAATGTTCTAATGTTCAAACAATTATTGAAAGATACTACATAAAAATTATCCGTCACGCTTCACAAAAAAAAAAAAAAATGTTTTTAACGTGTTATTTACAAAATTTGAACTATATACAACGTGACGTGTTTTAAAGGGATCAACGAAAAAACCCAGGAGATTAAGACGAGTGCTCATAGATTAAAACATCTTTTTTTCCACATTAAGATGTTTGGTAATATTGAATATGAAATAATATAAACATTAATTCATCAAATGTTGATACCTGATAAATATATATTATGGAAGTCATAAGAAAGTGTTTATGAAAACCTTTTGGATTTTCATACAATTTTTTTGATGGAAGTAAACATTAAAAAAATCATATAAATCGCCTTATTTTTGATTTTAATTTAAAATACTTACGATTCAGGACGTTCTATAAATTGATCGTAATATATAATATATAATAGCATTAATTATTCATTTATTATCATGCCTTCATATTAAATAAATAACCTTGTCTCCAGAAAACGTTGACAATCTCAAAACATTAATAGCGGTAAGAAGATTCAGTAATTAATAAAAAACAAGACGTACTTCACATCATCGATTATTTTTCTAACTAAGCTTCAGAATACCAAATACCGTTTATATATTTTATTTCTTTGATTTTATTGTCGATATTTTGTGTCCAAAACTGTTTAAAAATGCACTTCTTAACAAAGGAGATTTTTTTTTTCATTAAAATAATCGAAACAAATTCAATTTATATCAAAAAGTTCATTTTTAAATTCATGTTAAAAATAAAAATTCGATTGTCCAATTATTTTGAATAAACATTGGAATGCGTATATTTTTTATCTTTGCCCATACAGTTAATAGTTTACCTTTATAATTTCAACATTTATACATAGATGTGAAAACAGTCAACTTCGTAAGAGTTGTGTAATAATGTCTTTAAACATTGATAAAAAAAATCTTTAGTAAGGTTTTTGAAATTATTTTACTATCGTTAAATAAGTATGTGAGTAAGATCATATAACATTTTCAGATTTTCTCGTTAATTATTACGAATTGTGTTAAAGATAAACTTTAAAAAAAGTACGTACTTCATCCCTTGGGGTATTCTTCGTTCCTCGGAATAGTTAATGGGGATAAGTGTGTTGAATTTAAGACATAATATAGCGTTTAATTAGTCAAATGGTTCTGAGAAAAGCATCAGAACTAAAACATACCGTTTTGATGAAATGATTTCTTTGAATAAATATTAAAAAATGACGTAAAACAGTTAATTACGTAAAAATCGTAAAATATTTTACACATCAGCTTATAGTTTCTGGATGAAACTTTTAGATAACGTTAATTTGAGTAAAAAGTGTCCTCAGAAAAAAAAAATAAACATCATTGCAAAACAATTCGTTTCACTCAGAATCTAAAACAAGATATGCTCTACGCTTTATTTTTAGCTCAAATTTTGTTAATTTTTTCTTGAAATTTTTGTAAAGCATTCATTATGTTGTGATAAATAAAGTATGAGAATTTCAATTTTCTAGCAACATTACTTTTGAATTATTAAATAATTAAAATCGATTACATAAAAATGTTGTTTACAGAGAATTTTACTTTTTTTATTCGGTTTTTCATTTGTTTTTTCTCACGCCTAGAAAACCAATTAAGAAGAAAGAAAAAGAAACCCTGGAAGTACCATCTTCATGCGATTTCTGATCTATAGAGTTGCCGGATGAAACTTTTGAATTTATTACCAATTGTATTAGCAGAAAAAACAAAGAAGAAAGAAAGAAAGAAATAAGCATCATTGTAAAACCATCAGATTCTTCTTTTTACTCAAAATCTAAAAATTATATACTTTTGAGATATTTGATTGATTTATGAGAAACGTACAACCAACTGCATTGATATTATAGAATACCAAATTATTAGCATCTTCTTCAGCATGAACCATTGCATTTGATTTATGTATTGGAACAAAACAATTACTAATTAATTGATGATGTAAAACAAACATTGACATTGTTCTACGATTGTTTATATTGATATTGATTAATGTTTTCATTTTAGATTCTGAGTGAAGCGAAGGATCTTATAGTTTTACAATGATGTTTATTTTTTATTTATTTATTTATTTTTTTTGAGGAGACAATTTTTGCTCAACTTAATTTAGTTCAAAAGTTTCATCAAGAAACTCTATAAACCGAACATTCGATATAGATGGTACTTTGAGGGTTTATTAAGCTCTGTTTTCAATAGTTTTTCCAGGTGACCGGAAAAACAGCCTCAAATGGGCCAAAAACGGCAAAATTCGCTGTAAATGAAACTTTCATTAAATCGACTTTTGTCATTTCATCATTACTCCAAAATTAATGTTGCTAAAAACTTGAAATGTTCACCATATATTATTAACGTATCACAACATGTTTCAAAAAAGTTTCATACGAATTTATCATTTTTTAAGCTAAATGTAGAACTTTGAAAATTCCTTATTTTTTAAAGTTTATCCATAATAAAGTTTTAAATGTTTCACGAAGACATTTGAAAATGCAATATGACTTTACACATACACTCCTCTAATGATTATGAAAAAATTTCAAAAATCGTAAATCCGGTATTTTTTTTATAAGCATTTTATGAAATTTTGATTCGATTTTCTACGTAATAATCTGTTTTCACGTCAATTTTCAACTTAAACAATTTATTTAAAGAAATGGTTCCATCCAAACATAATGTAACTTTTAATAGTGTTAGAACAAGATGTTTTGAATATTATTTATAAAAAAAAAAAAATTGTCTTTTTTGTCAATCATAAAAACCGTAGATGATTAAAAAAAAAATTGTTCAATTTTTTTTATTTTCAAAATGGACGAAGTACATGAATGGTATATTTTTAATATTTGATAAAATCATCTGAAAATTATGTCCTTACTCATAATATATTTCATTAACGATACTTTCAATATTTCAAAAATCGTTACAGGATTTTGTTTTATAAGCGTTTAAGTGAATTATTTTACGATTATTTCGTAATAATCTGTTTTTATGTGTATTTTCAACTTAAACAATTTATTTGAAGAAATTCAAAAGATATATTTCAATTCTGAAGCTTTGCTCAGAATCGTTTGACTAAAGAAATGATCTATAATTTCTTTAAAATTCATTCAAAACACCCATCCCCATCATCACATCCAAGTAGAGAAGAATATCCCATGGGGCAAAGTACGTAATTTTTTTTCATATACCTACAGTACGATTTCAGATTATGTAACGGAAGTGTCTTTTTAACGTTCACGTTGATCAATATTTTTTATTTTTTTTTCCGTGAAGAAATATTAAGCTGTTCATATTATTATTATATTAATTTTTAGTAATTTTTAAAGCAAGTAAAGTTAAGAATAAAACGAGAATACACAGCATATATTAGGAATTAAAAAGACAAAAAGTAAACAAATACGAGTGCTCATACATATTTATAATTTTGTTACTATAAATCTTTTGCAGTTTGCTTTGTCTGTTCGTGACTGGAGTTTAATTGTAACATACTACCTAAAGTGTAACACCACGTACATCGGTAAGATTTACGGTAAAGTTCTGAGGATGTTGTGATTCTGAAGACGATGTACGATGATTAGTAAGATCCAATTAAGCACGTTATGATGTCGTGTATTTTCGTTTCGGTGGACTCTAAATTCATGTGTGTTTTCATAAATAAAATGTCTGTAAATCATTAAATGAAGCAAAAATAAATTGATTAATAAAAAGTGAATTAAAAAGGAATAAATAATTTAAATGAAAATGAAAATCAGACATTTCAGATCCAAGAGCCTTATAATATACATTTTTACTTGAGTATTTGAAAAAATCTCAATTTCAGAAAAAATAAAGTTGATGTAATTTGAATTATAGAACGTCTATGTTTATGTTTTCGTTAATAATCCCAAGCACCATTTACTTAAACATGAACATGGCTAATAATTGTATTGCGTGTCAAAAATTATATTTTGTAATAATTGATTACGTATATTATAATATATTATGAAGTATTGATAATTTTGATGACAACTTAACGAAAGACACTTTCAAATAATTGATTTCAGACAATTTGTGTTGAACTGACTTTGCTATAAAATATATTTTAAGTTACTTCCTACTTTTAACATAAAGGCAATGCTTACTTTATATCAAACAAATATAAATATTCATTAATTTCTAAATTACATAATATTTTAAATGAAATCGTATGAATCTTAAAACGATTTTTATGGTCTATGTCTGTGAAACATAATGTGTATTAAGTATAAATGTGTGGTGACAATTATGAAATTCGAGATTTTTATCAAACGTACTTGGAAAATAATTACGGCTGTATAAGCATAAAAACGATCGATGTTATCGGAACAAAATACAAAATAGATAATAATAACAAATTAAATTTTTGGCTGAATATACACACACAAACATACAAACACACATACACACACAAACACACACACACACACACACACACACACACACACACACACACACACACACACACATTTAAATAAAGTCATAAAGCATAAGTCGAAAAGAAAAATATGAATTTTGTTTGTTCTAATTAGGTACTTATTGAATTCCATTGATTTATATTACGTATAACGTATACATCAAATAATTGTATGTCTGATCTTTTTTTAAGTTTGTGGCGTAGCCCAATGAGACGTCGATTCTTGGAAGGAAGGGTTTCATGTATACCAATACGCACTTGTTTATTGTAGATCATAACGCGGCTGACGAAAATTCAGAGATGATCAATGTTTCTGCATTATTCCAACATGTCGTTATAGAGTTTTGAAACAACCCAAAATCAATCTTGGACCATTGTGATGACATAATTTTCAATCTTGAAATCATACTGTACTCATCAACACCCACGTTGTGTTTCAAAAACCCGTTTAGTTGCCATCGATGAGCAAATTACCCACCAAACTCTATCGAATTCGATCGATAAAAGTGAATAATGTTTTATGCGATTGATAAATTCACATAATATCTATAACCAATAAAACACTCCCACATTTGACCAATAATTATCCACAGTGAGAAAATTCTCTTTTACCCCACGAACATGTTGTCTATAAAATGCAAGTGAGACGTAAAATATTTATTTACATACTGTTGTCTTAAATGTTATGCATATTTTGTCACTGAAAACCACAAAAATTAACCGACTTGCAAATCTATTTGTATCATGTATATATATATACATATAATTATTTAGGTTTGTATTTAGAAATGCGTTAGTAAAATACAAATACTGTTGACTTTAAAATCTGAGAAATCTGCGTATACTGCATGAAAAATTCATATTAAACTATTCGTTTTCTGAATAAATATGTTTTAAATAAAAAACAAAGTTTTTATAAAATGGACTCCTTTCGTAAAATATATGTATTGTCACATTGGTTCTATCGAACCTTAGATTTTAACTTAGAATTATCACCAACATTTAGATGTTTTTCTGTCCAGCAATTCTATTTAGTTATACAATTTACATGTGATTAAGAAATATATTATTATTTTTTTAATTCCTCTACTTTCCGTCTTGTGGAAAATATTAATTTCCATAATTTATTTTCTTTGAAATAATTTCAATAAAACTTGATTTTATCTTGTGCCCGCTCGTCCAGAAATATACCACACTCAACCATTCTATGTAAATGCTCAAAATATTCTGATATAAAAATGTTCATTATAGTCTAATATTGTTCTTTATTGGTGTCCTAATAAATATGTTATCTCAATGAGCCAATGCTTTAAAGTAAAAATCCCACTATGAATAATTTTAAAAACATTAATAACACTTGATTGTAAACAAGTTGTCATATGATTTTATACAAATATATGTATTTCTGTAACTTTATTTAAATACGAATTAGTTATAGGTACTGCGTAAATCAATCAAAATATAGACAAACGATGAAATTAAGTCACTTACAAATACTTATTTACAACATTGCGAAAATTTGACTTTGTTTTTTAATAAAAAGGTGTGATTGGATATATTGGATTAAAATTTTAAATTCTTAGTGAAGTGACGAATTTATTGGTTTTACAATAACGTATTTTTTTTTTTTTTTTCGATAGCTGAAGTGCTTCAAAAGTTTCCAATAACTTTAAAGATTGTTAATTATTTGTAGACTTTACTTTAAAAAAGTAATAACCGAAAAACTGAGTAAAAATTGTAAAATTTGGTGTAAATGCCACTTTCACAAATACACTTTAATTATTTTATCATAACTCAAAAAATAATGAAGCTAAAAACTTGAAATTTCCTTTAAATATTGATAGAATATTTATACTCATTTGACGAAAATGTTATAAATTTTAGGATAAAAATTGAACTTATAAAAATAATTTGTTTTGTAAATATTTAATACATTTTTTTTATTTAATTGAGTTTTAAAAATGTAATATGATGATACTCATCGATTAATAAACGATACAAAAAAAATTCAAAAATCGTGACTATGGGTTATTTTTATAAACTTTTAAGTAAGTCATTATACATCTTTTGTGTAATCTACTATTTTTACGTCAATTGTTAATTTTAAATGTTTTTTTTTTTTTTTTTTTTTTTTGAATGGTCAATCTAATCATTTTGAAACGGGATATTTTTTACACTGAAACTTTGTTCGGAATCACCAAACTCAAAAAATGTTCTATCATTTTTTTAGAACTTCAATTCAACCATCCCCATTATCGTGTCAGCTCTCAAAAATAAATCACTTTCAAAATGTTTAATGTTTTTATTAAGTTGCGATTTCGACGTGTGGAACATACATTTGTGACAGAGTAGAGAGTAATTTGTATACATTTAACTGAGTAGACTCTGAACAGACTTTGATTAAAATTAATTAACAATTATTCTGGTGATTTCTCTAGTATTTGCAAATTAAGTTTAACTTACGGTTAACTTTGGAAATAATTTTTGATTTGACGTTAGATTTTAATGTCATAGTTTGAACTTTGGCGAAGTGTTGATTGTAACGAAAACTTCTTGCGTGAACTTCTTGCGTCATGTGTGTTTTTATCACTATCCTTTTGGCTGAGATGTATAACAGTGTCCATAATTATAGATTTTAGTTGATTATCTGTTGCAATATTCTCGTATAACTTATTCGTTGACCTAAAGGTGGACACGTTTCAGCTGATTGAAATTAGAGTTACTTAATGTTGTTCCCTGTTGATAATTACAAACAATCACTGGGTCCATTCTTAGTGAATTTTTGTTCTAAACTACAGTGATACTCATATAAGGCCGTATGGTTGAGTATTAGTTTTCGACACTGAAGATTCGTGATGGTAAATACGTTGTTTGTAATAACAATTATTATTCTTGTGTGAACTTATTGATTTTTTTGGTGTTCGACTTTATATTGAACACTGTAGCTTAAGGCGCCGTCACATTTTCCTGGTTCGTGATCATGGAGTCATGTTGATTCTTTTTAATCTAATTGTGTTCTATTTTCAGAGCTCGGTTAACACGTCTCATGATTGCGTTGTTAACTCAATGTTTTACTTCTTGCATTAGTTATAGAGTGCTTGAATAATACTAGTGTGATTCTCTTATTTTGGTAAAATTGCGCAAACACTCATAAGCAATTTATGCGAATATCAGTTTGCGGCAGGAGTGGAGTCGCGTGATAAGAAACTTCATAGGTATATTTTACCTTACTTTCTAACATTAAACAAACGTGTAGTCCTGTCGAATAATAACTTGAAAATAATTGAGAGTGAGCGCGTGTACAAATGATCATACTGTATCGTTGCGTTTTAATACTACATGGGTTTGTTTGCACAAAAGGTAGGTATACATTTCAAATAAAAACAACCACGCATTTGTTGAACCAAAATTTTAGTCCCTCAAAGTGTATGAAGATGGCATATTTTATTCCTGTCGGTGATTTGTAGTGATCGAAAGAGGTAAGCGATGTTTTTTTTAGTTTTCACCGGTAAATAAGCATAATATCAAAGAAAACGTGTTTTTACGTGAACCAATAACATTAGTGGTAGCGAAATGACGTAAGATAAATTATGTCAGTGTTTACTATTTATCCTAATAAGTCGAAAAATAAATTATACGATTGCATTTTCAAATGACGAATTTATAATAAAATAAATGATATTTGTTATTTTTAACAACTTCATTGAACATAAGTGGTCGTAGTTTTCAATATCACGTATAATAAAATTATATAAATAGATTCGAGGTGTCATGCAAATGTAAATTGCATCCGATAAATTTTAGTGTGAAATGTCTATGTAATGTTATGTGGGATAAGTGAATAAACTGATTAAAGGTACGTTTTCCCTGCAGCGTTCAAACGCAGCGTCAGACGCATTGTCACTAGTTACATGCATTTTATATGTGACCGTTTTTCTGCTTGCGTTTAACGCAGCGCGTCGGTAACCGACGCATTGCGTCCGGCCTCACTCCTAGTCCGGACTAGTGCTGCGTTCAGACGTCCTGCGTTCCCATACCATAAAAATGGCAAAAATTTTTGTTTTATCCTCAACTGAGGACAGAATTTTAATTGAATTTGTTCAACAAAACAAATAAATTTTTGATATTGCTCACCGTAAACATAAAGATACTCATCATAAAGAAAAGATTAATTGGAAACATATTTCGAAAAAAGTCGGTAAACAGGTACATCAAAAATATAATGATAATTATTTTATTAATTATGAAATAAATATGTATAAAAACAAATTTATAATCTAATTTCTTAACTTATATTCCAATAGTCTTAATTTTATTTTGTTCATGTAGCATAACATAAATATCATTTTTGTGTTTCAAATTATGGAACTTTAAATAGATCAAAAATTATATAGATGCAGACTGCAAAAAAAAGGTGGAGAAACATCAGGGATACATATATGAAACAGAAAAAAAAAATGTCAACTGGGTCGGCTACTTCAGAAAAAATAAAAAGGACACTGTCACACTTATATTTTAAGGATTCAGTTGAATACGAAAAAAAAGTACCTAATGACAATCTAAATATTTTATTTATTTTTAATGTACTGAAATTAAAGTTTAAAAATTGTTGGACTTCATCAAAACATTGATATGCAATATTCAAGCAAATGATAATTCTTTGTCAACTTCTGAAAATGGTTAGGATTTTCAGTGACGAGGATACATTTGAATCTGCAAATACATCTTCAGATTTACCATTAAAATCGTACGGAGAAAAGCGGAAGAGGTCCAAACAGAATACAATTAGTGCAATTTTATTAAAAAAGCAAAAGAAACAGACATTTTATCATCTAAAATTCAAGCCCAAAATGACATTTTACTCTCAGGTATCAACAATCAGCATGATAATAAGGTTGACCAGTTTTTCAAAAGTATTTCCACGACCGTAAAAAAACTACCACGGCGTGGTATAAATAAAGCAAAGCTGCAAATTTTAACTAGAAGACAAATATTGGAACATTCAACAACTACCTCAAGTATTTCAGTCTCAATATTATGATAATAATAGTCAATATCAACTAAGTGACATGGCGCAAAGTTATTCCCCAACTACTTCATCATCATCGCATGGTTTTGTACAATACAATTATTGAGAAGATAATTAATTGATTGTTACTATTGTTATAAGCTAATTAGTTATGTTTTTTCTATCATTTTAAAATTTGACTATTTTTATTTTTACTATGAGATATGATAAATTAAAAAGTATAATATTTTGTTAATTTTCTTATGAATTTTAGTAATTATGAATTTTTAAACTATAGTTTGTATTTTCGCATACCCATTTTAAAAGATCAACGTTTTTTTTTTTTTTTTTTTTTTTTTTTTTAATAAACCAAAAGATTATATATAAATAATTCACAATATTTGTTCCAAATATAAAACCGATTATTTCATTAAAATATAATTTATGTTCGTCAATATCAATTTAAGATATTTAAAAATTATTATGTCAGTCATGAATAACAGAAAAACCAAAAACGTACAGCCACTATTAATTATTTATACTGAGTTTAATTTAATTTGTATACTTGTATTATTTATTATTGGATAAGTACCCACCAAGACACACCGAAATATAATTTTTGAGGCCGTCGACACTGTTTCATATCAAAAAACGAGATATCCACTCACTCTTTCTCATCGTTATAGTCCGTGCGGTTTTTCAAATCATGAACGCGCACTTGTAGATGCCCTTTAACTTTATACACTGCAGCTACTCGATAACATTGCACTACTTATTATAGTCAACACTGCACGTCGTGAGATATCGACAAGATAAAGCTCAAGTACACTTGTTCACGTTCCCGACGACTCGGCAACAGATTCACTTGTATTGTGTATGTATGGCGCGTGCATACGTTGTATATGTGTGTTCCGATTAAATTCTCGTTAATTAATTGTATATTTGATAAAGTTGCATTTTAAATGCTGTACACGAAGATGAATAGCAATTTACGATTACGTACCGTCTGTCGTTCAAATATACCTATAATATGTTTTTTTTTTTTTTTTTTAATTTTTCATGAAATTCTAGTACATTTGGACATAGTGATAATAATAATAATAAAATAATCTAATCGATTTGTAATTGCATCGTAGTCAACCGTCTACGAATATTCGTAAAATAATTCGTATGTTAATGAAAAATAACGCATCCCATAAAATCTTCAAGAAACATATTGAAAATTACAAATTGTTATCGAAATTACACGTAAAACAAAGTTTGTTTTTAACGGAGTATTTTCGGATACCTTTTCAACAAAACAATGTTTAAAGTTATATTATTTTACTAATATTTAACGATGTCAACATAATGTATTGATACTCGAAATTAATAAAAAGTAAAAAACACAAAAACACTAAATTTAATATCTTAAGTTAGTACCTTCAACATTCGTATTTTGTTTTGCGTATCATCAACTTCTGGAAAATACACACTTTATCATATCAAATGTTATTTGTACGTATTGGTACCATTGTTACAAAGTGCTTTGATAATAATGATGATATTCCTACACATGTAGTAAAAAGTTTTGAGCCTCGAGTAAACCACAAACCTAACAATACATTTCCTTGACAACAGACTTCAGAAAAATTGAAAACCTTAAAGTTCTACTACATTCCACTAAATATAAATTGTCTGATGAACAAGAAATTTGCGCGTAAATGACATGCGATACTCTGCAGTTGTGGGCTGTAGTAAACATCAAATACCGATATTAAATTTCAATTATTTTAATTAATATGTCTTTGTCTTGTGGCCAACGCACTCAAAAATGTAAGCAATCTCACTTTATATTCAGACCTCAAAATACCTTAACTTACTTTTCGTCTCATCTCAGTACAAAAAAAATACTTATAATCTTTGTATATTCAACCTTGATTTTCTCTTTGAATATCTACCACGTAGACTAATAATCAAAATTACTAGAGATGTTTTGAATGCTAAAAAACCAACCCAACCCTTCCAGTCGTAAAATTAATTAAAGATTTAAGTAGTTTCAATGAAAACTACAATGATCATTTTGTCCTGTTATTTATATATTATTTACTTATTTATTTTACGAATTAAGAGTATATTTAGAAAATGTATACATATTTATAGGAAAATAGGTATAAGATTTTGGTTTTTAAAATGTTATTTCTGGAGGAATTAAAAAGTTGACAGAGATTTTTCCTCTACTCGTTGTAACATTAATTGTATTTATTTATTGAATTATTCAATTTATTCTTAATAATGAGCACTATTGTCGAAAAGTATTAAGACGTCAAAATACAGTAATTATACAAAAATAATTATTTTAAACTAACTGCTCAATTTTCCTCGGGACAAAAGTTCTTCCTTATTATTTTATTTTGACTTAAGTATATCTAGGTGAATTTAATTCTGGGTTCAAATATCAAGTATAACTTATAGATATTAATGTCTTGCTAATGAAAAACAAAAAACTGAACGGATGTAATGTAATATTATATTTAATCATTGAATTCAATATATGAAATTATACATGGAGTATATCGTAATGAATTCAAGAACAACTATTAAGCATTTATATATATTACCTAAATTGATGAGATTAGCTCAAAATCAAGCAAGGTGGATTTCAGGATATATATCCTGAAATGATGGATTATTAGACAAATGAACATGTAGAAAAAAAAAATTTTGAAAAAAATTACTTATGAATTACGAATATCGTTAGATTTAGTTGGACTATGAGTATCTTCCTATTATAACCAACTAAAAAAAAAAGTGAGAAAGTGGACCAATACGTTGAAAAACTGCAGCATAGGTATTATTATATTATTGAGAAGATGACAATAAGTCGATAAAATTGTTTTTAACCCTAAAGAAAACGTATGTGGTATTAAGTTGATATTTTAAAATGTTATAATCTAAAGTGTGTGATTATTGGATTATTATCATAATGTGATGAAGCTAGTTTGTAAATCATTTTTAATTTTAATTTATGTTGAGGCTATGGAGACCAAAAATTATTCGAATATTCTCTCGACCTTTTATAAGATTTTCATTTTCGTCAGTACCGAAAGAATCGGTATCAGTGTATCACAGAAGGATTATAATATATTCTCGAGATTTAACTCACGCGTATAATATATACATACTTTTTTTTCACAACACATTTTATAAAATTACGAGTGGACGTCTCTCTTTTTGTCTGTTATTTCCATGGTCTGGCATCGTGGGCAACAATAAAAAATCTATAAAACTTCTAGTTTTAACCGTAAATATATTTTAAAAACATGGTGATTTTTTTTTTTTAAGTATGGAAATTCTAATTTCAATTTAATCGACAAGTATACTCAAACCAACCAGTCCAATGGAAAAAAAAAAAATTAATTCATTATTCGTTTCAAACGCTTGAAGAAAAATGATTGTGTTCGAATTACGCCCTGCTGGTGGATTTAACAATTACACACCCTAAAGTTTTTTTTTTTTTTTTGTGTTTCATAGCTATGATTTTAATCAAAAATGTAAAAAATGGTATTACATTTTATATTTATTCGTGACAAATATATAAAATTTCTATATTAATGTCAATATTCAAATAATATAAATAATTTAATTATTATTATTATTACTTAATTATTTATCACGGTAACGTCATTTTTGAAATCAACGGAACAATAAAATGTTGAAAAAAATTTAATAATTATAATTTCTATTAGGTATATTTACAAACACACATTCAATAAGCTTATATATTTCATGACACAATAAAACTAAATGCATAAGCATTACATTGATAAAAAATTGATCGAATAATTCACGTTTTGCGGTTAATAAGAGTGTAACATAGAAAGTAATCAAACGTAGAAATTAAATGTTTTTATACTTTATTATTTATAACAAGCGATCTTAACTCGTGGTCCATGGACTCCTCAGAATTCATTTATGATTGCCGAAGATACACGAAGTGACTGAGTTTTTGAAGTAACCCAAAAATAATTTTATTTTAAATATATTAAAATAATTCAACGAATCATCGTCTTTAGTAAAAGCAGAAACTGTTACAATATAAAACGTAAATTTTATGAAATTATGAACTATATTAAATTTATTTATTATTTTTGTGAACGTAAAAAATCACTATTACGTATCAATTTTATTTGTCAAAATAATGTATTATTTAATTCTTGGCATTATCATTAAAACACAATGTATATGATTTATTAAATAAAAATTTGTTTATTTATTCTTTGGAGGGGCATGGTTGTAATTTTTGTTTGAAAAGGGCCCGTTATGCAGAAAATGTTAAGAACTTATGATTTACACATCTATATATATATATATATATATATATATATATATATATATATATATATATATATATATATATATATATATAAATGTGAAAATGGTTTTTGAAAGAATCTTTGTCACGCATGTTCGAAACTATTTATCAGATTACCTTGATTTTTTTTTTTTTTTTTTTAATGAAAGAGCACATCACGGAACAGGTATTAGTTTTAATTTCAATCCTATAAGTTAATTGAGTGGGAAAAATAATTAATAAGATTATAATACTGCTGTACATCTCAATTCAACAGGCCATGAAAATGCTCTGGCGCAGTAGCACTTTAATATGAATTAGTACACAGTGTCTCGTATTTGAAGTTAGAACTACGGTTCTGGTGGCACAATTTGTTGCATTATTTAAAGATTTTTTTCTTCAATTTTTTGGATTTTTCCTTTTTTAATGAAAGCATACATCACGGACCAGATTTTTAGGATCAAATTAAATACTTCTAGTCGATTGAGTAGTTATTTCGTTAGAAATGTTTATTTTCCAATATTGTACGGCACAGAGCGAAAAAAACACAGACGTTGAGACGTGTGCCTTCTCACTGTCAAGTGTCCCCACTTCCTACCGGCTACCACCACTGCGCCTTATCGATACGAAGATACATAACCATAGGTCACCTTGCTGGTGACAATAATGCAGAACGCTTTTCACGAACCCTCTTGGATACTGGAAACGGAACTTCCCAGAATAATGTCGACAGTACGGTATAGAGAGATTCGTCGTTTGGAATTTTGGTTCGTGAACAAAATGATTTAACCAACAACAACGTTTATCTTCAAATCTCTCAAATTTCTAATAAATCCAGTGAATAGCTTTGCGCATTTACGATTCTCGCTTCTAAAAACTGCATTTTCTAAATCATCAACGAAAAGGTTTTTTCTATGTTTGAAGTTGATAGAAAAAACTGGGAATCGGACATTTCGGCACGGCCATTTCGGCACGGCTATTTCGGCGCGAAGACAAATCGGCGCTGGGCATTTCGGCGCGAGGAAATTTCGGCGCGGCTAACCTAAACTATCTAGTATTAAATGTTTTCGTAATAATTTTTTTTTAAAAATAAAATTAAGAAAAATAACCGTAATCGTCAATAGTACAATCCAGTCAAATATAGCTGTTATCGTGTAACGTAAAAACCGATTAAATAGGTAAGATAAAGGTAGGTACCTACCAGCAGTTAAGATAAAGCGATGAATCAACCGTCTGACCGTAGACGTGTTGAGTATTAACTGTAGTTTGTAAGTCAGTCATAGTGGAATAGTTGATGAGTAATATTCAGTTATAAAAATTTCTAATTAAGATGTCTAATAATTTACTATCAAATCGCGGACGTGAAATTTTACCGAAAGACGGTTTCATGAATGTCTTCGATAAATTTAATTTTAATAATACAAAGCGATTTTGGAGGTGTCGCAATAAAGATTCTTGTAATTGTCGAATTCATACCGGAATCAATGATTATATTATTATTATATAAAAAAATACACTGACCTAAATCGCCGATTATATAAAATAGTAAGCGAATATAATATAAGAAATTGCATTGAGTATTTAAAGGGAATCGCACATAATATTTCTTTAAAATAAATTTCAATTGTATATCATTAACATTTTATTATTATTATTAATGCATTTTATCTAACATTATTATATTATCAACATTATATTTATTTGTATTTTTTAAAATTGGAATATTGGAATAATATATTTATTTGTATTTTTAAAATTGTATACTAATACCTGCGGCGCCGAAATTTCCTCGCGCCGAAATGCCAAGCGCCGATTTGTCTTCGTGCCGAAACGGCCGTGCCGAAACGGCCGTGCCGAAATGGCCGTGCCGAAATGTCCTAGATCCGAAAAAACTATATTCCTATTGATACACTAACTGATCAAGATCAAAGCTGTACATATCAATATCGAATTCCCTATCTCTTTAAATCCATCAGGTCTACCATCGCACAAATTTGATTGAAAAAAAGGTCCTTCTCTTATTTGCATGCGAAATTTAAATACTCCACGATTATGCAATGGAAATATAGAACCAGATTAAGAGTTTTATCGTTGAATCATAATATTATCGAAGCCAAAATACTGACTGGTGCTGAAAGTGCTCAAATAGTATAAAAAACCCCTCCCATGATATACATATGATTGCAAATGAATATCCGTTCGAATTCAAACGTAAAAAAATTCCCTATTTAACTTTTGAAATTTTAATCCATAAAGCACAAAGACAGACAGTGAAAGTTGCAGGAATCGACAACACAAATCCTTGCTTTTCTCATGATAAATTTAATATTACTTGTTCCCGCGTTAGTCAAAAAAAAAAAACTTAAATATCTAGCCAATGCTCCGGAACAAAAACTAATAATTTTGATTATATATACAGTTTAGAAAATCAGTAGTTATGTATTACTTTTTTAGAAAATACACTTAAAAATCATTCAGCTCACATTCACCTAGGTTTTATGGATCTAATGTTATAAATATCGATTGACTACCGCTGGTCAACTAAATAATACGCTTAACAAATTTTAACTATACTAGCAAGATAAATTTGCTATACGTTCTAAGTTTGTGTTAAAATAAGAAGGAAATGGGATATTATTTCTTTTTTTTATTTGCTTTTAGTAACTTTACCTAATATAAAGATAAGTATTTACTTACACGGGCAAAGCCGGGTGATTCACTCAGCTAGTAAATATATAATATATATATATATATATATATATATATATATATATATATATATATATATATATATATATATATATATAATATAACTAGCTTTAACTAGAGAAAAGTAGAAATATAAGTACATAATATATGGATAATTATTAAATATAAACATTTATTATATTATTTATTTTGATTGGACAAACTATCGTGGCATTTAGAGTTACATAGAATTTTATTTTTTTTACATAAACAGCGATTTGTTCCACAGGATTTTTTACAGGTTTATTTTACAAAGCCTTGCCCTGACCTCGTTGATGCTTTTGTTGCTGCTGTATGGAGGGAAATATGATTTTTCGGAACTCGATTCTCTGTTACCTTCTCTAACCGTTCTTATACCATGCGACGTATTCGTTTGTAATCCGAACCCCAAAACCTATAGTACATATTTATAGAATATATCGTCTGTGGTCGCGTGCGTTTTATGGAGTATGAGTTTTATGTAGTCGAACACATGCAATTTAATTAAATCTAATTTTACTGACTTATTAATTGAACCTACGGCTAATTATTCTAGTTTAACTAGTAAAAACCAAAAGTGACAAAACGGATTTATGGAAACTAGTTTCGACGGATATCGGGTTTTAACTGTAACACACACACACACACACACACACACACACACACACACACACACACACACACACATTGTATTTTGATTTCCACCCGTCTAAAATCAAAAAAAAATATTTTTATTGACTTGACAACACAGTATGTATTCACAAACTCAATATACAAAAATGATAAAAAAATCATAAATGTAATTATATAATGATAATTGCATTTATGATTTGAAGTTAACATGAAATTCCCAATTGCTGTTGATACGATGGTGGAAAGTGGTGAAATTACTTGTAAAACAGTACTAAATACATAAATATATTAAATTTGCGATGGTATAATATAATCTCTGAACTGTAAACCTGAAGTCTAAAGACGTCAAATGTGGCTTTTCAAAATACCAGCTGTAGAATACTAATATTGTGCACTATAGCTAATCGATAGAACGAATATCATTTAACTACAAATTAATTTAATTTAAATCTAAAGAGCTTTTGGAAATATCAGTAGAATATATATTGTATATTAAAAAAAAAATAATAATGGTACAAATATTTTGAAATAAAGGCCCAATTTTTAGAGAATTGGTCGTAACTTTTTTTTATCATTTTTTTAAAATCATACGTTTTTAATATTAACAGATTAACGGTGCAACTGATTTCAGTGTGATTTAAATACGTCTCGATATAATTGTTTTCTTTTATTGACATAAAAACCAATTTTATCAAACTTCAGAGGATACAGATAAAAAACAATTTACTATTTGAAAACCGATTTTACTAAAAAATTTAAATATTTTAAATGTTATCGAAATATTCAGTTGATAAAGAATTATATAAATATAATATTTGATATATATATATATATATATATACAGAATTTTGTGTTATAGAATTTCATATTATAAACACTTTAGTTGAGTAATACATGAATAAGCATTAATTTGGATAGTTAGGAATGATTTATAGTTGGTAGAATTATCAAATTTTATTTAAATACCATCCCTGTAAACGAATTTTTTTTCTGATGTCACAAACATTTTTCATTTTATTGTACTATAAAATTTAAATAAATGTATGTATAACTTTATATTTTACGTGCGATAAGAACAATTGTGGCGACATCTAAGTCACCATTGGTTTATTTTTTCAAGAATTATTTGAATATATTATAATATTTAATTAAAATATAATTAATACATTGCATGTTTGTAGTGAAGCATTTACCCTAATTTAATACATGATTACTATTACCGTTTGACGCTATCACTATTAATACGCACCCACTTATTTTACTTACTGATTACTCATTTACCGGTTTTAGTTTTGATTGTCTTTTGTTTAGGTGTTTGAAACTTGATTTCAAATCGTTTGTGTAACATAATTTCAACTTAAGTAAACATTAAATGGGAATCATTCCAATCGACTCGCTCGTAATATTTACTTGTATGTTTTTATAATGTATCAAACAAATATTTGTGAGTTTGTATTTAGATGTCCGTAATATTCAAAGCAACACAGAATTATTCAGATAAGTTTTTTTTGTTTTCGATTCAAGAACGTTTCTAGCGTTACAGTCCGTGTTCGTTTTAATGATTCACGACAGAATTTCGTTCATGATTATGAAATATGAATACGCATGGAATATTGTTCGAGTTCACCAAAAATGTACTATTTAAAACGGATTGTTCGTCAACAATGCGGCACGCATAATATAAATCCACTCCGTACCTTCACCGTCAGATGTTCAAAATAAGTCGTATGATGTTTTGAATGATAATCCGAACAACTATAAGTTTTAACAGACTATTACATACAGCCGATTCAGTCTCTTTTAATTATCAATACCGAAGCTTTATGCACGGTCGTACGCATAAGGACTGTTCAAAACTAATATACGAGTTAAAAGCATTTCTTGGAGAATCCAACGAATGCTAAATCTACAACACAATCACGGTACGCACGCAAAAAGAATAGAGACTCCGAGGTGATATTGAATTGTTCCTTGAAGTTCTTCAAATAAACGCAAATCATTCTATAAGCGCGCATAGCATATTATTATGCTCAAATATACTCGTAATACACAGATTTATACGGCGCGAGATATGCCGACGAAATAAGGATATCGAAGCATCTGTTAATTTAATATTTTATCATCAGCCGGATCTTTTACAGAAATATCCACACATACGGGTGCAAACCAATGAAATTTTCTAGAACCGCGGGTACGCGTCCGTTCAAAAATGTTTATTTGTTCTATAACACTATATTGTACGATTGAGCAGTACATTTATGGCTTAACAATTTTCCGAATCCAAGTACATTGGAAACAGACGTAATGAATTTTGGTTTTGTATTCATATGCGAAACTAAAGAGAGAGATTAAAGTGATTCAGCCTCATCCTCGGAAAATATATCTGTATAACTTTCCCCGAAACATTAGAAAACAAGTACGAAATAAAATGCATTTTTTGTGTATTATATAATATTTCTATAGAACTAAAGATAATAATAGTACATATTTTTTTTTTTAATTGGTCAAAATTCATTTTGAATAATTAATGAATTGAAATAATTACTCAAATAAGTTTATTGCTCCGATTCGGTTTCGATAGAATTTCGTACCATAATCAGGTTTATTGTATTGTTAAATATTCGAATTGAAACATATTAGTTTTAATTTCAACGAGTATTCTAGTAAAACAATAAAAACTATTTTGCATTAAATGGCGAATAATAATAATACGAAAAAGATTTTTTTTTATTTTTGTCAATAAACCAAATGTATGATTTAAATTTGTATTATAACATTGATAAATAAAAATGATGGAAATTTTTTTCTTAAAAGGATAAAAATATAAAATATAATATAGTATGATAAAATATTACAATTGTGTTCATTAATTTGATAGCAGAGAACGAAAATCAGTTAAAATGTATCAAGTAAAACAATATATCATTAATGAAATATACAGTTTTTTATGAATTAAATACGGGAGTATTATTATAAAAGAGTGTATTATTAATTATCTAGATTTTAAATGAAGCAAAGTATCAATTAAATTTATAATGATTTGAATTTTATTCCTAGGGCTTTTTAAAACATTCTTCGTATATCAACAACATGATTTTATACATTTTACAAAGGTTTCAAAAATAGTTGATTAATTTTAGGATGATTATAGAGCTTTGAAAATATCTCGAGTTACAAAAGTGTATTAGAAATTCAATATGATAATGATCAGGGGCGTGCCTGGGGGGGTCAAGATTTTAGGCACCCCATGCAATTTGGGAAACCCGGCGCCCATGGTCCTACTAGATGTGAGCAAAAACTGTCGAAAAACCGAGTAAAAATGATAAAACTTGCCTCAGAAAACACTTTTACTAAATTTATTTTAATTATTTAGCCATAACTTGGAAAGCAATGTTGCTAGAAACTTGAAATTTCCTCTGCACACAAACAGTATATTGTTATTTTTTTATTTTTTTTTATTTATTTTTTTTTATTAGCGTTTAGTCAGAGACTATTCTAGCTCAACAATTATACATCATACATTATATTATAAATTAAACATTGTACATTATATATAGTTACGCCAATTAAGAGTCAATTAATTAATTAATTTAGTATATTAAGACGAGGAGCCGTCGGTGCGGTCGTCGTTGTCGTGGACGCCGCCGCCGCCGCTACCACCACCACTGTCTGTCGCCAGGGCCACCTGTCCGTCGCACAGCACGTGGCCGCACGCCGCGCACAGGTACTGGAACAAGACGCACGCGGCAGCGGTCCAGACGGCCGATGCGGACGCTAGCGCGGCGGTCGCGTACAAGTAGACGTTGGGCGCGGGGTTGGCGGCGATCGGGCCCGTCGTCTGCGGCCCGTCGTCGGGCCCCACCTCGTACTGTAGCAGCCGCACGACCGGTCGCACGGCCCACAGGCCCGGGTATCAGCGGCGGGCCGCGGCCGCGGGCGTCACCAGCGGCCGCACGGCGTCGCGCAGCCACGCGGACAATTCGCGCGCGTACCGCTCGGCCGCGGTCACGTGGCCTTCGGGCGGCACGAGCGCCGTGGGCGCGGCCGCGGCGGACCGCGCGCAGTAGTCGAACAGCGCGCGGTGGCACGCGGGCCGCGGCGTCGCGCACGCCGTACAGCATCGGGTGGCCCGGACGCCACGGCACCACCAGCGAGTGCGGCCGCTTATCGTTGTCGAAAAACGGCAGCGGGTCGGCGGCCGTCGAGTCCTCGTCGCTCTCTCGCCGTCGTCGCAGCAGGCCGTACGGGCCCGCGTCCACGCCGCCGCACCGGGTGTCGTCGCGCGAGCCGCCGTCACCGATGCCGCCGATGACGAGCGCCGCCACCGCGGTGGCCGTGGCCTTTTCGCCGACGTCGTGTTGCAGTTGTTCGCCTACCTCCGCCGGTCTGGCCCATACTCGGCCGTCCATGTTCAGCACGTACCTGGACGCAGTCTCGAATCGATTTTTTTTTTTTTTTTTTTTTTTTCGTATGGCATGGTTATCCGGGAGATAGACCCTAGGGTCTACAGTTCGGATGCCGGTTTGGCAGAATTTCTATTGGGGCACCAGTAGGTTTCTGCCATGCCCTGGAGTGGGGGATGACAGTCTCTCTCCGAAGACAGTTGTGTCCTGTCCAAGTTAGAGAGACAGCCCGAGGCCGGGTTCGAACCGGCGACGGTACGCGTCGAAATCGCCACCTGAGTCCACTCGGCCACTCAGTCCCTCACTCAGTCGAATCGATTAAAAAAACAATAAAAAAATTACATTAATAATAACAATAATACGACGGAGGGCTGTGTTGACCGGCCGTGTCCGCTTTATAAGGACTTTTCCACAATATTATTTATGTTTACCACTAGAGGCGAGGAATAATAATTAATTTTATAACGTTTTTGGAAACGATGATTCGATTTTCCTGATTTATCTACAGAAATATTATACGTAGGCTTTTCATCGATTCATTCGATTTTTTATCACTTTTTTACTCAAACCATTTTTTTTTTGGGGGGGGGGGGGTTATTGTAAATATTTAACCTTATTCATGGGCAATAGTGTCTAAAAGTTTGGGAACGGCTGATCTATGAGTTATCTGTACACAAAGGCCGTTAGATCATAAACGTCATCTAGATGTTGATCTAGTTTCCCTCGGGACAGCAGCCAAACGAATGAGTAATAATCTGTGTATAATTGAACGAAAATCTTCGGACCGAAAAGGATCTCGGGGGAAAAAACGTACGGAATCGTGATCCCTGTGATAACGTGCACGACATTCCTATGAGAACCGTACGGAATCTTGTAGTACCTCCATACAGTCGGTCATGTTTAGTCCGTTCCAAAATGTCGTATCGTGGCGTTTTGGGTAGTTAACGAACGAACGAAAACGAAAAAAAAAAAAGAAAAGTAAAACGAAAAAAGACACCGCCACCGTTATAAATTGTTATTATTATTATTATTATTATTATTATTATTATTATTATTATCATCATTATTATTATATTTTTTTTTTATAGATTTCTTTACAAATTAATACAAACACTATAAGTAATTATAAAAAAAGGATAAAGAATATATTATCTACTCCTATAAGCCTAGGCTTGTGGTGGAGTAGAGTGTTATCAAGCGATCATAAAATAAAATTAAAATTAACAAAATAAATAAAATAACATTATATACAATTAACAAAGAAATCTAAGAAGATAAAACAAATAAGTACTTAAGAAACTAAAATATTTATAATATATTAAATAACATACATTATTATTATTTTATTATTTTATTATTAATATTTATTATTATTAACGCCCTTGGGACAAAGAGTGTATATAAATTATACTACAATCACATAAATAACTATAATAGTATAAATTATACTATATTATAAAGATTTTAACTGCGGATTTCACTGAGAAATATTTAATTCAGAAAATAACCAATTATAAACAATTTTTTATTATCATTATTAACGGGGGTGGGAGAGGCTCTTACTTGATGTTTTTCACGAGGTCGTGGAGGCGTGTCGTCGACGAATGGTTCTGCCGGCCCTCGTAGTAGAGCATCTGGGCCCACGGCAACGCCCTGGCGTGCAGGTACGCGCCGAGCGAGTTGGCGACCGCAACGGATGCGCGCCGCCGCCGGCCGGCCGCCGCGCCGAACGTCTCGCCGAGCTTTCGGCCGACCAGCCGGAAATAGTCGAGCAGCGCGGCCGCGTCGTCCGGCGTCTTGGTCGGCACCAGCCGGGCGACGAGCGCGCGGCACTGTAGCTCCGCGACGTCGCGGTCCGTCCACCACCGACCGGGCGCCACGTCCGACGGCCCGTACAGCGCGGTGCCGAAATCTCCGTCCCGGTAGTTTTCGCCGACGTTCTCGCCTTCTTTTTGTCTCGCCATCGACGCCGTTCTCCGGCCGCGAACGGCGCGCCCGCGGCGCCGCAGCAGCACTAACACACGACCAGAAGCCGAGCGACGGACGTCATGGCGAACGCGTTCGTTGAGGTGAAAATACTAGCCCGTAGGGATGGGCGTGAAATCCGAATATCTGAATTATCCGGATATCCGGATATCGAAATCCTGATTTGAATCAAATTCATATCCGGATTATCCGAATTATCCGGATATATGGATTTGCTTTTTATGTAACTCATAATTATTTTAAATGAATGGGAGTTTATGAATGGTATTTCTTATAATTTTTAAATAATTGTTGCACTGTTATCAAGTTTTTTATTTTGTTGATTTGATTTAAAATCAATTACTAGTTATTAATTTGTAATAGCCCTGTTAAATAGTATGTTACGTTATTTCATTATTTTTTTTTAGTTTGTTAATAAAACATAATAATTAATCTTTATAAATAAAATATGTGCTGGCCAATTCAAAAAAACCATTAATTTCCATAGGTAATTATTTTTATTATTTTGCGCAAAACATCGTCCATTATTGAAATACGTTGGAAAAATAGTATCAATCGAACCTATATTCAAAAAAGGTTATATCATTTATTTTATGAAAAATATAAAAATGAGTCATTGAATAATACAAATTATTCGGATAATCCGAAATATTCGGATAATCCGAATTATTCGGATTTCCTAAATCCGGATTTGACAAATCCGGATTATGCAGATATTTGAAATCCGGATATGCCCATCACTACTAGCCCGTACACGAAAAAGTCGTATCGCAGCCGTCATCCGCCGTCGTTCGCGTTGTTTGTTTGTTTCTATTCGGTTTTTTCCTATTTTTTTGTTGTGTTTTTTTTTTTTATTCTCGTCGAAAAATATTGCTAGGCATTCAAACGACACCACTCTTGTAGGCCAACACTCGTCACGTCCGACCGGCGAAACCGAATCGATCGCACCACAGTCCCGAAACGTCAAAACGTCCGTAGCGCACCGCACGATACATGCATAACAACGTCGTCGTACGACCGGTAAGAGACGTTCACGTTTTTCCAAGTCCTGGCCGCGTACTCTTGATCGATCCGATACCAGCGATTGGTCGTGATTACTGTTCACGAACGATTGGTTTTTATCGCAACGATTTACTGAAATGCGACAAATCGAAAACATCGTCCGAACGCGGAACATCGGTTTAATGAGTTCCCGATTCACTGACTAGTGACTACACCAGTAGTAAGTGAAATCGATCACTGCACACGTGATATACCCGTGTTACGCAGTCAAAATTTCGTGCAGCGCGAAAGTATATTGTTATATTTTTATTAAAATTTCAACAAATTTGAGAACTTTTGAACTGATAATAAAATTCCGAAAATACCTAGTTTTTTTAAGTTTATCTCTAATAAAATTTTTAATATTTAACAAATCGTTTTGAAAATGTAATATGGTCATACAACATACTCATTTACTAGACTAACGAAACTAAAAACATTTCAAAAACGTTTTCCAGAAATTTTTTTGTAAAAGTAAATCATTTTACGATTTTTACAGAATCTACTGTTTTTACATCAATTTTCAACTAAATGCTCATGAAAAAAAATTTGGTTTATCCAATCATAATTCAATTTTGCACACAAATAAATCATCACATTTTAAACCATTTGATTTAAATAAAAGTTTTTTTTCTTTTCTCAAACAATAAAACTTATACCAACTTAACAAAAAAAATAACGAAAATTAGACTAAAAGTGAGAAAATATAATATATACGGTTTACTCTTTTACAGAACCTTCACTAAAATCTAAACCTTTATTCAACACTAAATAAATTATCTATCATTTTTTTAAATTAAATACACTTATCACCATTGTCTTGTATGAGGAGTGAATATCCCAATGTTCTTTTTTTTTACAAAAATTTTCAACTTAAAATTTATGTAAAAATAATTTTTCTATTCAATCATTATGGAATTTGGCATTTAAATGGACAAATCTAATTTTGAATCTACTGTATTTATGTCGGCTCCACACATGTGGTGTTCGCCGAATCCAGAATATTTTCTAAAAACAATCGCAACATCTTAAATACATTAATAATTACTGACTCGAACATTCGAAAAATACCTCACTTTCACAACTTAATATTTTATGAATATCGGTCGTTCGTGCACAAATAACAATCGTATGGATTCGACTTTAAAATTTTTAGAACGTTTTAATTTAAAAAAATGTCCCCACAATTAGACAAAAAAAAGTAAAATATGTCAACGGTAATTATTCCTCTGAAATTTTTCTCAGAACAATCAAAGTGAAGAAATAACTTAGCGTGTGTTACGACGGGAACTACTTTAATAAAGTGGACTGTGTTTTTAATTGCCGTCGTTACTGAACATAATGAGTCGCGGATGACTAATAGAATGACTCACGTACTGAGAGATTGATTACTCTTGCCAGACTGCTAATTGTAGTAAGGCTTAACTCCATGTTATTTGAGACTGACTGGTGAAATACTGGCATACTGCTGCACGACTTCTACGACGAAGGACTGAAGAAATGAAACACCGACTGACACATTAAGACTGACCGTTCTGGCGAGCTGCTGCTTCGAGACTGCCCACCATTGCGAGCTGCACTCCTATTTATTGACCTTGTTGCGTCAATATCATCGCCCTCGGCCACAACGGCAGCAATTGGTTGGTTTGGACGTCCGAGTTCACGCCCACCGCTGTCTCTTATTGGTGCGGCCGTCTCCGTGCGCGCTGTTGTGTGCGCAGTACATTCCCTCTTCGTCCGCTCGGTGCGGGTCATGTCTTCGAATGCCATGTTTTCGAAGGTCATATTTTCGAATGACGAGAGTTAGAAAAGTCATTTGTTCGAATATTAATGTAATCGAAAAATTATTTGTTCGAATAGATACGTGGTCGGGTGGCATGCCGTTTCCCGGCGTCGAAAGTGTCTATTAAAAATTCAAATCACTATTATTTAGTTCGAGGATAGGAGGATCAAAAGATGAAATTCCACCACCATTATCTTATCGGATTTTTATTAATGAAACTCATTTAAGTTGTCATATGGACTTAAAAAGCATATTAACACATTTACACATATTTACACATTTCATCGATATGATACTTTAATTACGTCCACAATTGACGCGATTTAATCATAAATCGACATATTACACTTATTTTACTTAGATTGTAAATATATCTTCATTGAGTATAGTAAAAATAGGATAAAACGAAAAGGAATTTCTAATAATTGTTGTTTCATATCATTGTACTGTGGATACATTTATTTCGAACTTCGTGTGTAATTGCTTTATTGTATAACGTTATTATATCAATACTTAAATAATTGTTATATTTATAATATAATATTATATATTATATATTAATAATTATAATATATATATATATATATATATATATATATATTATTTATTTATTTCATTTTTTTGATAAAAGTGAAATAAATAATAAAAAAAAAAAAAAACAGAGCTCGCTGCAAGAAAAGAACAAAAAGACTTACGGGTTAATATCAAGACTTAGACTTCCCAAAGTCACTCGGCCCGACTGCTGCGCCAATTGTTTTTCTGACATGCAAAGTTTTTTACTGTGGGTCAGACAGACATTTTCGCTAGCTCCAAACCGGCCACCGATGACCGCAAACGCCGCGCGGGTCATCTCTGACGCGAGGGACGTATCACAGTCGGTGCGACGGGTTTTTAACCGCTGCAAACTTTTAAAGTTCAATATAAAGTTCAAAAGGAATCAAATTTGTTTAAATTGTTTGTTAAATATGTAAAAGAGTCTCGTATATGTTTGAAAAATGACGAGTATAGCACAAGTATTTCTAGATTTATCATCAAATTTAAAAATGGATTTTAAGAAAATACGTACTAGAAAATACAAAATACACCAAGTTTTACCATTTTTACGCAGTTTTTTCTTAGAATCAGAAAAACTACCAACATATGGAAATGTACCCTTTTTTAATGTGTCAACTAGAAGACATTTATGAATATATAAAGATGCTGGATGAAATGTTTGAACCATTCTTCCAACCCGAAAAAATTGGTTTTATTCATAAGTAAAAAACATACAATTGTAAAACCAATACATTCGTCGTTTCACTTAGAATCTAAAATATAATTATAATGTTATAACTTCACATACAATGTATAGTTTAAATAAATCATTTGTATTTATATTTAGAGCATATTTATCAAAATAATTACATTACTGAAATGTATTATTGTTTATTGACATTGATTATTAAATTTATTAACTATTTTATGTGGATAGACTGTACCTCTCTGTTTATTTATATTTATTTTATGATCTTCCCTCAAGTGATTTCTATATTTATTTCGTATACATATTTATTTAATAAACATATCTTCACATACGTATACAATTGCAAATCATAATTTAATCATAAGATAAGTATTTTATTTTATTTACTTTATAGAACCAACACAACATAGGTAGTATCACCAATGGGTGGTTTCTTCCCTCAAAAAAATTCATATGCAAATACCCTATGCACATTTGTTTATTGTTCTAATTAAGAACAGATTGTAAATTTCTTGTAAAAATAAAATAAATAAAATAAAAACTTTACAGAACTTTTAATTTTTGAACATACAATATAGTTTTAGTCCAGGCTGCACAAAAATATTTGAAAGGCCATATAATGAGTACACTGGTCTGAAGAGTATACGTAAACTCTCCTATGTCTGTAGTAATTTCGTTCACGCATTCAAATTGTTGAGCTATAATAGTCGATATATTAATAAAATTAAAAAAAAAAAAAAAAACATACTATGCACCATGGGTAATATTGATGTTTAGTAAAAATGTCAAGAATACAGAAAATGTTACACTTTTACTCTATTTCTCGGTAATTTTTCCTTTCTTTTAGAAAACATATCAATATCAGAGAAAAAAAACCTCTTTAAAGTACCAACTAAACATAAAACTACCAAACCAAACATTTGAGTATATACTTAAAAAAAAAAAAAAAACAAAAACACAGTATTGTAAAACTAGTAAATTTCACACGTTTCACTTAGAATCTAGAACTATTAGATGAATTCAACATCATTAATTCATTAAAATTATTCAAACATTTATTTTTTACGTTGTAGAGAACTATTTTTAAAATTTAATTAATCCACCACAGCAATATCATTAAAAATTTTAAATATTTAAATTAAAATATCAAATAATTTTTAAATTACAAATATAGGTTAGTGGTAATAAAATCATTTGATAATACATATTTATAATGATGATTACAGTTTGTATGTAGCCAATTCACAGTGCAGAAATAACATGTAAAACAACTAAGAATATTATGTAATTTTAACCCAAAAGAATTAAGTATCATCAATATCATTAATACTCAGTGTCATATAAATGTATAAACGATATTAAAATATTTGTATGTAATTTATAAAAAATAAAAAGCCTTTTGTGTGTCATATTTAGTTTTTACATAAAATCCATATTATAATAATATGATTACAGTCCAAGCTTTATATTTTCAAAGAACATAACATTAACATATCACATTATTTGCAACGTGTTTTTACTGCATTTGCTAAGGCACACTAAATTTATCTTCAGTTTGTTTCTTTGCTTACATGCATACACACCAACCATACATGTTTTTTTTAAATGTGTCAATTTAATTGCCCACATATTAAAAATGTATCACTTATAGTTTACTTTGAAAATACCTCATTTTTTGAATGTTATTTACATTTTATTGTATTATTATTTTTTTTTTTTATTATAATTTTTAACTCTTAATAAAAAGTTTTCAAACTCTAATATGACATTGCTTATAAACTTTACTAATGATACTGAACGAAATTCAGAAATCGATGATCAGGATTTTTTTTATAAGAATTGAACTCAAGTCTTATATTTTTATAAAATAGACTGTGGTTATTCAAATTTTTAAAGTAAAAAATGTAAAAATGGTGTTAAATATTTTGCTAAAAACAAAATTTTACACGTTTACAATAAAATGTTTTTTAAGTTTTAGATACCAAAAACACGAACCAACAATTTTCAGATAAATACAGTTAAATATGTAAATGGTATATTATATTACAGTGGAGTTTACTCGGGATCATTTTACTAAAGGAATGATTTACATTTTCTTTAAAATTTAATTTATCCATCGCTATTATCCTTTCTGAGGACCCAAGAGGTAATGGCTAAACTTCCTTCCATCATTATTTTGTCTGAGAATCGATGGTATGAATAACGAACTACTATTACCATAATCACACCGAATTATTTAATTTACGTTTCGGAAGATCATATT
This sequence comes from Therioaphis trifolii, assembly GCA_027580255.1. Lineage (NCBI taxonomy): Eukaryota > Metazoa > Arthropoda > Insecta > Hemiptera > Aphididae > Therioaphis > Therioaphis trifolii. Next base: position 81,427,376 of record CM050404.1, on the reverse strand, counting down.
ACATTTTTTAAATTATTTTGATAATAGGTACATCTAAAAATGTATAGATATACGGGTGTTTCGATATAAAATAATAATTGTATTTACTAAATATGAAACGATTCACAAGTGTACGTTGATTTTCGTGTAATATCAGTTTTCGCAGCCTATTTTATAAAGTAAAAAAATGCATAGAACATTAAAAAGAAAATTTGATTTTGCAAGTTATTTTCAAAAAAAAAATTTAATGTTTGAATATGGATGATGTTTTACCTAGACTGCCTTCTAAAACTGTATAGCCATTGTCCGTAGGAGGCAATTCGAGAGCGTAGTGTATGATTACTGGGATTAATTATTTAACTCTTGTGGGAAATTCGAGTAGAAAAATATTATTTTTAACTGAATTCGGGAGACGATTTGAGAGCACCGATTCACTATGCATATGCCAAATATATTTGTGATTTTTGTGATTTTTTGTGAATTTATTTAAATGATTTAAAACTTTTTATGGTACAAAATATAGAAAATAAAGTCGTAAAAAAGGTTGGACATGATTTACACATCGGTCAATCCAGCTAAACGAATATTAAATTATTTACTATAGTGGTCATAGAATGCACAAGAATCCGGAAAAGGGATAGTGAACAATCATCAAGTTTCATCAACATCAACACACCATATCGAAGTTTATTGAATTTAAAGAACAACGATTGCATTTTGGAAGCAATTCTGATTAAAGCCTTGTGACGTATACAGGGCACCATGCTTAAAATATTCAATCGAAAGCAGAAAAGAAAATATTAAAAATTATCATGAAATAAATATGGATCGCATTATATTAAATTCATCGAAGTTTGACAAATATTTGATCTTAGAATACACATAAAAACATTTATTGAGCAAAAATAAATTATTTTCAAATAATATTGGTGTCCATAGAATAAATATGCGTACATTTAAGACTTCATTTGTTTACAAAGAAAAAAATAGATTGTTTGATAAATTATTTTTCATAAACATTAAGAATAGTTCTTAAAGTAAAAATTTTCTTTATTTATTTAAATGCTGTTATAGAATATCTCCTTAAAATAGTCCTTTGAGTTCTTAAATAAAGTATTTTATCTTTTTTTTTTATGTATTTTATTTCTCATTTACTGGGAACAAATTATTCGTATAATATTACACATATTTTGAGAGTCAAATTAATACAACAGTTTGACAGGAAAAGTTGAAAATTTGAAAACAAAAATTGTTCCGAAAAAAAAAATTAACTAAACGTTTGTCTAAAAATTTGTTTTTATTCCTGGTTTATTCAATATTTTTAATATGGTTCCAAATTTTTAAAACGTTTGATAAATCTTTATTATAATGTACGGTTTTTAGACCAATAGTTAACCAATTTATTGTATGGTTTAATATCATATAATTTAAACTATCAAATTTAGATCATTAAAATTATTTATTTAATTTGTTATTTTTACATTTGTCTAGTTATTTATTCTACTTTGTTTTGTTTTGTATATTTGTATTCAAAACGTTATATTCATTGAAAAACTATGTCATATGTAAAAAAAGAAAAAAAAACAATATATATCATTTCTATAACAAGTAATTGAAGTTTTAGTAACTAAAAAACCGAAAAATTTCCCGGAAAACACTTTTCATTATTATGCATAAATATTATAATTTAAATTACAAAAACAAGATGAGGAAATTAATAAGAAAAAACATAAGAACCGTAAACTAAAATGGACGTATTTCACTGTACTTTCATGCCGAGCGCAGCACCCAAGGAACTCAATAAGTATTTGAATATGTTTATTTAGATTTATTTGAATTTGAAATCTAAACATAAACTATTACATTCGACATTTAGTATGATTTAAAGATATTAATTTGATATTTTACAACAAATTGTGGGTGTTATTATTTTTTTTATATACCGGATATGAAATGTTAAAAACCTGGTACCTGGCTTGATTTTCGTTGTTTTAAGTGTTTCTATCAAAGTTTTCGGGAAAATTATGAAGAAATTTAACTTTGGCCATTGACAAACAATTGTTTTCTAATCATGTTTCATTGCACTGTTTTCATATTCAAAAGCTCAATAATTAAAACACGTAAACTCACGTCAGAGATGCAATGCGGAGTTTGTTATTATTATGTTAACCACATTTAAACCGAAAAATAATTACTAAATAATGTAAATATTATCATAATTGTACGAAGTAATATATTTATACAATTCAACGTATATTATAATAATTTTATTCATGTTCGTAGCCATGAATGTTTTATTTTCATTGTTATTCCTGATAAACTCGTATTTTTATTAATATATATTTTGATTGAGTGTACTAAATTGGTTTCAATACACCTCCGATTCTCATTTGCAAAATGTTTGTATTTTATATTTCTCTAAATTCTCTAAATCTTAAGTGCAGATATTTCGTTTAATGTCTATAATATATATTTATGTGTCGTATAAGTAGAATAACAATTTTTATACTATTTAGTGAATTCGTGGGCTATTTAATATTATGGGACCGCCCATAAAAATAACATGAACTTATATTAATACTTATAAAAATAAGTACCAGTCACATTTTATGCAGTTCGATCTTATTAGTTTATAAACTGAAGAATATAAAATAAGTAAATTTTATCGATACATGATATTATGTGTCGGTTTACGTACATTCGTTTATTATAAAATCCAAGAATCACACCTTTTGAAGTTTCATAACTATTTAATGTTAAAATATATATTTTAAATATTATTAAATGAAACGTACAAGAGCAAAAAATGTTCTAAGATAAAATATACTGGAGCTCAAACAGTCAAGTGCATTTAATCTACAACAAGATAAACAATCAGTAAAAGTTGCAAATTTCAAAGATTTTCAACTCGTGTAACACATTAAAATCAGCTTTCTTAAAAACTCGTGTCCCGTGAATTTCATTGCCATTTGAATTTTAGTTTAACATAAATTTATATACATATGTGGAAATATAAACTTGGGAAACTGCTGTAATGAACGTTGTAAGTATTTAAAGTACCAACTGTTTGAAATTTCCAATATAAAGAGAGTGAATAGTATGAAACTTAAGAAGCACACTTTTCATTCTAAATCGTGGACACAATGCCATATAAAAAGCAAAAAAATAAGAAAAAAAGAAGAGTTCGTCGTTGTGTAATGAACTCTTTTCTCAGAACCTTAAATGATATTCTGAATTTCAATATTTAGAATCAAAATGGAATATTATTAATAAAGCGTTCCATGATTTATCACACTGTGTTCCTATGCAATTTTTATCATCCGGATTTGTTTGAAATAATACATGCATATTATTATTCCATAACTGGTCATAGACTGTATATTGTAAATAAATACAGGACTGAACTAAAGGCGTTTATTATGAAATGTTTAGGTATCACTTGAACAATGGATCAGAAGTTTGTTTTTTTTTTACATAGACAAACTTACTACCCACTCTCATACAACGCATCAATATAACTTTTCACTGGTATACCGTATACAATCAGAATGTTATAATTTATTCGTAAAGTTAATCGAAATGCTTCACATTTTACAAGCTTGAACTCAAGTTATAGCATAATATTACACCGGGACGAGCATATAAACATATTGTGAATAATTGTGTTTCCTGTGATAATAATATGCGATAAAAATATTAAATGTTTTACTACGCCTTCACAGAGTAATAAAAACGCTGTTCATGAATTTCATCATAAAGTTACACATTGCTCATACGTACGTTTATCGGAATGTCTACACATTACATTTTCAAGTAATTCGATAAATTAATAAAAATATAATATTAAACATTTTTTATATTTTTGCCTCTCGCAAGTACCTTTATTTAATGTATTATCACCCACGTTATTTCCATAAACTTATAGTTGTTATTTTCCAAAGATATGTTTTTTTCGCGTAAATAAAAAAAAATCTGGTTTTGATTCAAACGTATACTTTGTCTGTTTTACAATGTTAGTACTTTAGCAGTTTTTTTGTGCATTTACTAACTTTATTTGAATTAAAAGTAAACTATTCACTAAGTATATTATATTCACTAAGTATTATAAGTATATTCACTAAGTCAGATTCTAATTTAAAACATTTAGCGGTTGTTTTATACTAAAAGAGAGCTTTTTTCGAAATTTACATTAGTTTTCAGAGAAAAAAAATTGAATAAATATTAAAAAAAAAATAAATAAATAAATAAATAACATCAAAAATTTTTTTCCCGATTTAACGGTTCACCTGTTTATGATGGAATTTGTTAATTTGGAGTAAGACATAAATTCAACATCCTTTTTTGCCTTTTATAATGTAATCGAGGTCTCATTTGTCATATTATTCATTATAGCCGTGGGCATAGATTCCGAATTTTAGCCGAGGCTGAAATAAAATTAATTTTCTTAGAAATGGAAATTGTCTTAGATTTTTTAATTTTTTATTTGTAGTGTATGCTCGTTAAATTGAAACTGTTTTATTCAAATGTTAATACAATTTTTTTTTTCGTATTTTATTTAAAGACATTTTTGCTATAAAGGTATTTAAAATCATTCACACTATTTAAATTTTTAATACATTTTGTTGTTAATTTATATTGTTATTTGTCAAAAGACATTTCTTTAAAACCGGATGGGATGAGATTATTTTTTAGGTGTAAATTACTTTCAGAGTCCTCCATTGAGTTCCTGGATTCGATTGGCTCATTCAATGCCCACGTCTGTGATCATGGCTTTCGATTGGTCTAACCAAACTGAGCTTTGCTCTGAATCGTGTTCCGATTGCAACGATTTTTATCATTGTTTACAAGTTTTAAATAATAACATTGAGCTATAGCACCTTGGTCCAGACCAACATGTCATTTCGCATGAAATGCCGAATACGCCCACGCTCACGAATTCACGTTTTCTCTTCTAATCGATAATATTCCGATTTAAACTAGGGATGGGCATGAAATCCGAATATCTGAATTACCCGAATATCCGGATATCCAGATCCGCATTTGAATCAAATTCATATCTGGATTATACAGATCATCCGGATATATAGACTTGCTTTTTATGTAACTCATAATTATTATTTTAAATAATTGGTAGTTTATGAATGGCATTTCTTATGTATTATAAAAAGGTCATATCATTTATTTTATGAAAAATATAAAAATGAGTCAATGAATAGACAAAAATTATTCGGATAATTTGGATTATCTGGATGTTTAAAATCCGGATATTATGCTCACCACTTATGTATACAATATATTCGTACGTTTTTAATATACTCGCTTTGAGTATACACTGAAATACTTGTGGTGGATAAACGTCAACTATGTCGGTCGGAAGGGAACAAATGAAATGTTTCAATAAATTTGAGTTCGTAACGAAAAAACTCACATCCTTCTGATCACGATTGGAATTGATGTCATAATCATTTATTTTCGAATACTGTAACACGCGCCGACGAACTCGTTAGTATATCGCGTTTCACATATATTATTCTGTCGACGACTATTTCATTGAAACTTATTATCCGGTGATATTTTTAAACATTTACAGTGTTGTAATTGACTAACTTTCACGTCCGTCGATGAGGTTGGCAGATAATATTACACATTGGGTAATCGTTATTAATTACGTACGTACGTACCGGCAGACGCGTCAAGAACCAGACGTATCGAGTGGCGATTTGAGACTACGAGACTCGTTCGAAACGCGTAAACCGAAAAGACGACTCGGGATTCGGATACATAAAACTTTGCGCGGACAACGCGAGATAAAAGCTGTCGGCAACTATTGTTTTCGTATACACGTGTTTCAAAGTACATACAGTGAAATACACGCGTAGAACTTGCGTTTTCGCCATGCGAGACAGACAAACGGTTCGGGTTTTTAATGTTTTTTATATTGTTTCGAAATTCGAACGGATCTCTCGGAGACGACGATCGGGGGGACTTGAGCTATATTCACATTAGCGGTCTCGGTTCGGTCCGGTCACGGTCAAGTCACGGTCAAGGATTATCATGTACAGTTGTTACTACCGGTCACAATCAGTCAAGTTCTATCTGCACGTTGCCTGCACTAAACGCGTACTAAAGTGTTCACTAAAGGTTATTGTTTTCATGTCGCGATGACATTTTCAAAACGTAGTTTAATGAAAATCGCATTACTTCTTGATGGAGAAGAAGAAATGAGACGGAGTAAACGAACTAGGCGATTTTGGGTTCACCCGTTGGTCCGCATTATAAGTCGCATCACAATACTTTTTTTGTGAAAAGTCATATCAAACTTAATTTTCACTTTAATTTCGTCGTCCATTTCACCGTTTTTTTTTTCAAATTTATAATTTTACATCAATTTTTTTTTAAGCTAAACAAAACAATCAAAACAATGGATATGACCGAGATTAGCACGGCGATTGACTGTTCTCACTAGGGGCGGTCTCGATCAAAAAGCTCGTGACTGCCGCGGTCTAGATCGTGCATCGACCGGTCGAGACTTGACCGGACCTGACCGCGACTTGACGTGTACGATGCCGTTGGATTACGTTCTATCGACGTCGACTTTACCTTGACTTGGCCGTGACCGGACCGAGCCAAGACCGCTAATGTGAATAATGCTTTATTCGACACGGATACGAACGTGTCGACGGGATCCATACACGGAGTATTCGGGTGATGATTGTCCGATGTTTCGCGGTACGTGCAGTCTCGCGCTCGCAATGACTCTGAAAAGTGGTGAAAAAAAAAGTTATACACCTAATCGTTTCGGTGTTAATATTCCGTCGGTCACGGGTAAATACCAATCGCAAAAGCGTAATAACCACACAGGGTTAGGTAACAATAAAACCTGCGCGTGGGCGTACACACACACACACACACACACAATCATAATAATAATTTGATATACGCGTACGTACATAAATATAATATATTATGCAAATTACACGCGGGGTCGTAATAATATACCGTCGCATTCGTAACAATAACAATAATCGTAATAATCATCGAGATCGTAATCTCATAATAACGTTTCGTATCGAAACGTCGATCTTACACGAGCACGACGGGACACCGAAGGGAAGGGGAGAGTAGTAGCGAGGGCGAGTGCAAACCGCAGCGGTAATAATATTAAGAAGTAGTCGTAAAACCCGTTACCCGCAGAGCGTCGGGGCGGCCGACGGTGTGAGATACCTGCACTGCCGCGGCGACCGTGTAGGTGACGGTGACGGTGACGACGACGACGACGACCGCGGGCCGAACGCCGAGAACGACGTGGAGAAACTCGCAAGATCCCCGAGCGATCCAGCGGTGGTGACGGGCGGGCGAGGCGTTCGTCTCCGCCCTATCGCGCCACCGCCGCCGCCGCCGCCGTGCGATTTAAGTGCACCCTCGGTGGTAGTTACGAACGCTTCGTTATTGTGCATTACACTCGGCGACACGTGTATTATCGTTACCCCTACGGCTCGCACAAACACGACGAATACACGACCGGCGCGGCGCCTAACACTACGCGCGAGAATATCATATTGTTGTTGTTGTTGTTGTTGTTGTTATATTGCTTCTGCCACGACGGCGGCGTGTGTATCGTTATATCGTCATCGTCGTCTTATCAGGGGTCGTGAAGCGGTTAGGGGTTTACGGTCACACCCCTCCACAGTTCTTACGGAAAGACGTCGTAACACATCACTACTACGAACCACCGTGGTCACACGTGTGCGCAGAGGCGGCTTGATCATGTATTTTGTGGTTCACTGAACCACCAAAAAGTTTGGGGTGGGTGTCATTTTAAATTGTAATATATGGGTTCTGGATCTTGGTAACCGATGGTAGTTTAAAAATAGTATTTGATATCCAAGTCATAGTTATCAACAAATAGATACAACCACTAAATCGCACTATTATATCAAATCATTGATATTTATAAGCAAATTGTATTATAATTAATAAGTGTCAAAAAAATAATAAAAATTATGTAAGTTTTTGTAATATGACTTTTTGGCAGGTATGTGGGTGGGTGGTATTATCTATTTTTGAACCACCAACTGAAAAATGTCAAACCGCCTCTGCGTGTGCGTCTATCTATATAAATAGTCATGATTGGAATTGAAATTTAGTCTACATCAAGAGGAACGACTATAGTCCTATACCAGAACTCGCAAAGACATCTTTAACTCGAATGCGCAAGCTTTCACGTCGTTCACGTGTTTTTTTTGATAATGATCACAAATCACCATCATAATTCCAGTAACTTTCCTCGGCAAGACCATACATTTTGTGCAAATTTGGTATCTTGTGAGTAAACGTGTTATATCGTTGTGTTGTTCGTGTGGCTACGAAAGGTCATTTTTTTAATGAATTGTACTCTTGTGCGTGTGTGTATGTATGTGTGTGTGTTTATGTGTGTGTGTGTGTGTGTGTGTGTGTGTGTGTGTGTGTGTGTGTGTGCACACTCGAGTGTGAGATTACACCTGTATTTTATTTAATTGGTTATTATATAGCTCCAGTAACCAAAAAAAAAAAAAAACCATTACCTCTCATTAAGATAGTGTTGCACTACTTAACTGATATACTTCTGACGTGCTCAGTCATACTTAATTAATAATTATTTATATACACCTTATTTAATTATTGTTATTGTTATTATTTATGTTGTAAAATAGTATACAGTCCATGAAGTTGAAAAAAAAATATATATTTACTTATACATATAAAAACTCACTTTATTTTATTATAATCATACAAAAACTAACTTTTTGACAATTACTTCCGTACCACTTACGTATATAATGTGATCGTGTTTCTAAGACGTAGTGGCATAATTCGATGACATTTCGTGAGTATGATAATAATATGTTTCTAAATGCTTCACCACGAGTTGAAGATATTAGTAGTTAGTAAATTGGCGGTAAAGGTGCTTAAATATATTTCAAATTATTCATGTGTTCTTTTTTTTTTTCAACATATTCAGTAAGGGGTAGATCATAAGCTTTAAAAGCTAAAACATTACCACAACGAAATCTAAAAGAACAAATAAAATGGATCCATAAATGCAAATAAATTTTACTGAAATAGATTTAATGTTTATTTTATGGAACTCGATTTTAGTTATATGAACTTCAAATAGGAATTGGTTTAATAGATACCCCCTGAAGAATCTATATGAAATTCGAATAAATATTATTGATATCATCTCATTTCAATATAATTAAATAAATTTAATGTGATTAAACAATACTATTTTTATATAGTTTATACTTTTAAAGTATTAAGTTTTAATTTATTGAACTTGAAAATTTGGACTTCCAATTGAAGATATGTATTGATGTGATGCTGGATCATCGGCATAATCAATAGTTTGACATCACCTACATTATTTTGGCTATAATATGTAGGCTACATGTAATACGTTTCACAAATTAAAGTTGACCGTACTGAACTCAAACATTTAGGTTTTTACAATAGAAACACGGAATAATTGAATATTGTTTGTCACTAGGGTCAAATTTTAAGATAAAAGTTTTCAGATTCAATATTGTACCACACGTTACAATTTAATTTGATTTTTTTCATCCTATTTTTGAAGTATAATCAATTTTGCACATTTGGGCTATCGAAAAAAACCAAGGCTACTTGCGTCTTTGAGTTTCACCGGCAGAGTAGTCATGGTAATTGTATTATTATATTTCTGTACCTTCGAATCGCGACCATGTCGAGTGATAGAGTCCTAGTGCCACTGCCACTGCCGGACACCGACCGCCATCAACGTGGTGACTCGAGCACATGCGGCCATAACGGACCTAAACTCCCGACTGTCAAAGGTGGACGAGTTAATGAAAATTATTGACTGTGACAAGTTAAGTTTATTCCATTAAATAGCCTACAATGAAAAGTTAAAAGTCAACAAAGAAAAAAATTAATTCGATAAATTTAAAGTTAAGATAGGAAATAAAATTAACTGCAGGTTAGAAAAAGTTTAAAACATTTTTCAACTTACGTACATGTCACAAAGTGCACTAGTATTTTTATTTATAGAAATATGTACTGATATGCTTAAAACTAAGTAAATATAAAACATTATTTGGTATTATAGTAAACTGTTACCTTCAACTTATACACTACACCTATACATAATTTAAGATTGATAAATAATAATTTTAGCTGAATTGCAAAATAAATTATTCAACAATACAAACATTTTCACATGTTGATTTTTAAAAAAGCTGGTAAGTGAGATGGTGGTGGTACGAGTTCGTCCTTCGTCCCTTTTGTCCTCGGACAAGATATTGGCGATGGATGTATTAAGTTTTAAAGAAATGATGACTCATTTCTTTAGTATAAAAAGATTCTGAGCAAAGCTTCAGTGTAATATAATATATTATTATTTAAATACTGTTTACGTATTTTACGGTTGAAACAGAAGATTTTTTTCAACAATAGATTTAAACATGTTGTTATATCTGAATCCAAAATTGCATTATAATAGGATGAACCAATTTGCATATATAAATATTTAAAGTTGAAAATTAATATAAAAACAGTTTATTCTGTAAAAATCGTGATAATAATCTACTTAAATGCTTGGAAAAAAAATCTTGAGTCACGATTATTGATATTTTTTCGGTATTGATAGTTTAGTATAAGAGTAAACTTGTATTAAAATTTCAGAACTTTCTGACAAATACTCAATATTTCATTAGAAATAAACTTATACGAAATCAGACAATATCGTAAAAAATCGTATAATAATTTATAATGTGAGTATAAAAAAAAATCCTGAGTCACGATTTTTTAATTTTCGTTAGGATAATTAGGTAGGTATATGAGTAAGGTCATACTAAATTTTCAGAACTTTTTGTCAAATATTTAAAATTATATTACATAACAACTTTCAAACAATTTGGTAAATTAAAAGTTCTATATTTAAGTCAAAAAAGCTATAATTGTTCTCAAAATGTTGTCCAATATAAACAAGTATGTATTTGATATTGGATAAAATTTTCACGTTTCTAGCTTCAATACTTTTCGATTTATGACTAAATACCTCAAATCTGATCAGTGAAAATCTCGTTTACGGCGGATTTTTACCGATTTTACCGTTTTTACTGAGTTTTTCGATCGTTATTCTTGCTTACTGGAAAAACTATGGAGATTTTGGAAAAATGACCTCTCTAAAGTACTATCTGAGTTCAATTTCAAATCTAAAGAGTTGCTGGATGAAACTTTTGGACGAGGGTTTCTATACGAAAAAGTGTTTACAGAAAAAAAATAAAAAATAAAAATAAACATCATTGTAAAACCATAAGATCCTTCGCTTCACTCAGAATCTAAAATATGAATGAGAAACGTTGTATAATATATATATATATATATATATATATATATATATATATATATATATATATATATATATATTTATTTACATCATTTTATATACTTAGCTATGAAGATAGTTTTTACTGAATGAAAATAATACGTGTAATACAATAATGTTGACTGTAGTCCTAATATTTTATGTCAAAGTCAATGGTGTTACCATTGTTACCAATTATTATTTCGATTTTATGTTATTATTCCATTGATTATAAATATTGTTTATAATCAATGATTATACCTATATAATATTCTAATCTCATTGTATGTCTTTACCATACTCGTATTTATAACGAAATACGAATAGGCAGTTACTGTAGGTTTACATTAACAATATATCGAACTACTAAATGCTTTATCAACTAGAATTGTATTTTCTGTTTATTATTGATATCCATTCCATCCATAGACTTATGTCTTGTCACGCGAATGCAATACTTTGGTAATTCCCACCTTGCCACCGATTCAAACAGGAAAAATAATGAACACAATATTTATTTGTATACCTAATTATTCATTTGTCGATCTAAATTTTTGAGAATCGACGAAAAAAAATTCAATTGCACGTAATTGATATTTGGCTATAAAGATAAATTAAATAAATTCAAATTTTTAATTGAATAAGTTAAAAACAAAAATAATTAACCATTTAAGTTGAAATGTTAAATAAAAATGTACCTTTTAACTTATTTTTAACTTTTTAAAAAGTTAATGCCCACCTTTGCCGACCGTCAGTCGTGAAGTTCGTGATTGCCTCACGTCGCATTATCCTACCAGTCGGTTGTGTTATGATATGTACCCATAAAAACCACAACTATGGTTACAAAAATATTATACAGGGTCTATATATCTTCCTTTACAATATGGTCACCACCCACACCAGCTCGAAAACAAAATATTCCCACTCCGCGAACCTCTCACATCACTTTTCTATAATATGATACGCTTAGCAGTGATAAAATATTCACTATGTGCATTACATGTTACATATCCGAGTACGCGTATTTTTATCGATCTTCCATAGGATCATTATATCTCATGTTATTTTTGTTCTTGTCACAATGTTTTTATAATATCCGTCCCCACACACAGCGATATCGGTTATACCATGCCGACGCGTGGTGGTACGATAATAATTCAGAAATAATTAAACCGTTCGGGAACCGATGAGAATAAAGCAGGTGACGGTCGGGTGTAGGTGATGCATGAATTGTTCGAGTAACCCCGATAAACTCCGTGGCGTGGCTTACAGTGATGCGCACCACTCTCGTACAATTATAATGAAAATAATAATGACGATAATATACGATATGGCTTTTAAATGATTGCCCACACACACACGCACGCACGCACGCACGCACACTCACACACACACACACACACACACACACAAACCCACACACACACACACACACACACACACACACACACACACACACACACACACACACACACACACACACACACACACACACACACACACACACACACACACACACACACACACACACACACACCCTTGTACCGGGCCAGTAAAAAATATTCCCCTCCTGACCGAGTAGTCTTTCCGTCGATGCCACTATTGTCTCATAAAAGTGTGTTAATATTAATACTTATGGAATAGTCACTGCACAACAAACTTAAAATGGCTTTTTTTTTGCCCAGAAACCAAAAGCGTTGAATATTCGATATATCAAACATGACTATGGAAAACAAGATTCTAGTGAATATTTTATTCGATTCTAGTTTAAGTATTCTGACAAAGTTTCGAATACAATTGAAAACGGTGAGTTGATGTGCAATATTTTTGAGATGTATTTTTTCATTACTTCATATTTTTAGTTGACTCGTTAAAAAACAAGTCAGAAAAAACATTTCAATAATTAGTATTCTAAAAAAAAAAAAATAATAATAATAATAATATTAATAATAAATAAATAAATAAATAACTATCAAAATGTATAAGAGCCAGACAGTTAATTATTTTGTATTTATATAAGTACCTACTATATGTGTGATTTTTTTCATTAAATATTTTAATAGTATTTTAAATAATATATTTACTATGTAAACAAGAGCTTTTATAACCCGTGTACACGTGAAATTAAAAATTTCCTGATGATAACCGTGTAATCCGTAGTTCACGTAATTCACGCGAATTTCGTGTATTTAAAAATCCTACATTTGAATTTTGTGTATTTATAAAGAATAAGTGAAAAGATAAACGTAAAATATACGACGTGTATTTAAAAGAAATGTATTATATGAATATGAGATAATGACGATTTATTAATATAATAAATAACGATGTTTATTAATCTTTTAATATATATATTATAAATGTCATTACAATAATTATAAATGCCCATTACAATTAGTTATTTTTTAACAATCTCAATGTTTGCTGAAATTAAAATATATGCGATACTCCGATATATGATTACAGTATTATACTGAATAAGAAATATAAATTGAAAATTTCGTGCACATACACAAACGTTATGCGGTAATGCGGTACAGTGAGAGATAACACTGAATAGGTGTATACTGTTTGGGAGGGGGTTTATTCAACTTAAGGTATATGTAGTTATATTATTATTATTGTGATCTAGAGAAAAAAAAATAAAAATAAAAATAACACGTCATATAGGTAATATTATAATATTTTTAAATTATTATTTTTTTTTTTTTTTAATCTAGAATTTATACAATCTATACTATAAAAAAAAAAATACAATAAACATAATGTATGTTTTTAAATTTAGTTCAATAGCTTGAATGTCTTGAGGAAAGAAACCGTCCAGTGAAGGTACTTTGACTTGAATTTACAATTATTTAGCAGGGCTTATTCTAAGAATTTTTACCAATTGCCCAAAATATACTGAAATGTTTGTTTTTATGATATACGTTTGTACTTTAATACTTACCTCCCCCCCTCTTACAAATTATACGCTGATATTTTTTGCATACAAAAAAAAAAAATTACTTTTAATCGAATTAATTTAAGTCAAAATAATACGATACATGGGAAGAGAGTATCTAACTAAAACATGTTAATACTTATTATACTTTTATTCATATTATATTTTTTTAAATTTTACAATAAATTACACTTATAAATTCAAAAAAGTTTGAAATTATTTGTGTCTTCGTCGTCTTCCAAACCTTTCAGACTTTCAAGTTTTATTGAGTGTTCAAAAAGTCCTATAAACTAACCTTGTTCCCGGGCCTTTTGAGTTTCTTTAAATCGACGGTCCGATGGACTAACCGATCACGATGTATAAATCTGGAAATTTGAAGAGATACACATCATGCACACGTCATCCATCAAACACTGGATGTAATAAAATTATATGGAAAAGTTACACTATAATAATAATTATTGGTCGCAGATAGTGTTATTTTTGTTTTCATTTATAGAATTAAGAGTACATAAGGTAAAGTGCCGTGCGCATTGTGTGTTGTTGCGATAAAATAAAACGATAACGTACATCAGGTTAAATTCGTGTACAACGTACGTTGTATCTATTCGTAATTCATATTTCGTAGATTATTCAACCATCGAAATGACAAAAGTTATGCTTTTGAATTAATATTAATTTAAATAATTATTAGTTAATGTTACTTAGTACTTAGTAGGTGGATTTATAAATTACACCAATACCGACCATGTAGGAATTCAATCACTCTCAACGATATGGAAAATTATATTTTTATTTTTTTTGGAAGCTGCCCACATTCTCGAAGCCAACTTTACTGCACTTTTGATATTTCCTACTACCCGATTAGGGTCCTACTGCCCGTTAGAATAAGCCCTGTTAATTAGATATCTAAGTATTCATATTATGTTTATTTTATAAGGTCACGGGGACATTGTCGTTTGTGTCTTCTGGTGAGATTTCTTGGGATGGATATGGATAGTAGCTTTTTAATATGGGGATTAGGGTGATTTTGAAGGCGATTCCTAAATTTTGATTAAAGTTAATTTAAATTTCTTTTTTTTTTATAGATGTATTGTTATTCTCTTCATTTTTGTAAATTTCTAAAACTTTTAATAACTATATATATATATATATATATATATATATATTTAAGTTTACTTTTTGTTTTAATGTTTAAGTTTTTATTGTCATCAGATAATTCTATTTCATATTAATGTAAGCTGTATATATTTAATTTTGTTTTTTTCTTATTGTAAAAATTTCTATCACGATAAAATATACATTGTAATGTCAAAAGGGCAAAGCCCGTATAACTAATAATAAATAATAATAATAAATAATAAATAAATTTAAATTTTTACACATTTAAATATGCCTCAAATTCGTATTATAAATAATTTACTGACTGTGTTTTTCTTCAGTTATAATAAAAAAACAAAAAAAAAAAAAAAAACAAATTAAATAAATAAATAGATCAAAGTATATAATATTGTACACGCAGATCTACAGGAACATAAAGCGAGCGAAAATTTATATGCACACAACTCTAGTATTATACAGCTTCGAGCAAAATGAATCATACAGTTATTTCAATCAAAAACGTGTGTGGTTTATTTGGAATAACGCGTGGGATCGTACGAATAATTAAGTCTGAAGTGAGTGTGAAAAAAAGCCAAAACTACGAGACGTCTAACGCATTTGTTTCGGGTGGTTCGCTTTTCGATCCCACGCGGTGGTATCTGGAAATGCGAATTTTGCCGCGTTATTGTGCATTGAATGATGATGAATTATTGCATTGGGATAACCATCCCAAACTCAGCTCTACCCAAATCCACGTGACGTTGGTGATCGAGTAAAAAAAAAAATAATAAACCTCTCGAAAGTATTGCCTTGTACACCTAATCTTTTTTCTCCCATATATATATATATATATATATATATTTATATATATTTATATATATATATATATATATATATATATATATATATATATTCATTTTTTAAACGTTTATTGTTTATGTTTACAAATAATAAAACTTACACAATTTTTTTGCTTGTTTAACCTAGTGTTTTCCAATAAGATTGTTTTAAAAATAATTGTTTGGTAAAAATTATAAATTAAGTCTATTGTTTTATTCACGGGAGAAAAACTAAAAATGATTGTTATGAATGCAACCTTTGAAAAATGTATAGCCTGTCAACTTTCAATCGATTCGTGATACTCACTACACGGTTTTGATTTACATACCGGCTTTTCCGTTATTTATCGGTAATTATTGTAATTACGACGAATTCACGAAAGATGACGCAGCTCTATTTTGATCTTTTCATATAAGCGCAAATTTGAGAATATCAATTTAGATATTTTACCGTGGATAGGAGATCATTTACAGTCTAATCAGCCCACGTCAATTTAGTTGGACCTTTCACTCAATATGACGTAAATATGTGTTTCATGTATAGTACGTGAAACGTGGTTATAATATTACACCGTTGAACTTTTTGAACGTAATGCGTTGAAAGCGATGAAAAATTGAAGAGGTGGGTGCAACAACCAGACATCTCCACTTTTTTTCGAAAATTACTTTTTTCACTTTTCCTATGGAAAAAAAAAAATCTTGATCGATTGGTGCAACAATCAGACATATCCGATCGTTAGATACGGAGATATAATACAAATGGAGATGTCTATTTTATTTTTTGTTGCAACAACAAGACTTCTCCGGAGATGTCTTGTTGTTGCGCCGAATATTAGTCATACTGTAATGACTGTTCTTATTACTGATATGAAATCAATGTTATCATAATATATTAATTTCTATTTTCTAAATATTGTTCCTTTAGTTTTATTAGATTTATAGTTTTATTAACTTTAACCTTTTACAATTTAGTTGTTGTTAGATGTATTCAAGACGTAATTTAGTTCCTACTTTCTACTTTAGTACCTACTTACCAGTTAGATATAACATTTTGTGATAAAAATGAGTGTTTCGAGGGTTCCGACTACGTTTTCGAATAGTTTTGATAATATTTTATATATATTTTTTTTTTCATGAATACTATTACAACTTGTTTTATGAATACTAATAAAATGAAGGAAACATTTTTATTTTAACAAAAAACATATACTTACGTTTTTGTTATTTATTTGTATAGATGTATCAATGTTTAAAACAATGCATATATTATAATGTTATATTACCGATGATAACATTTTTAGTGCAACAAACAGACATCTCAAAATTGTTTTTGGTTTTGTGAGTACAGAAATTTTTTTTTTGGCATCAACTATAAGCCCAAAATTAGATTTCAATTATATTTTTTACAAATTTTTAAAATTTTTAGTTATTTTTTAAAACACTATTTTGTCTCTCCTGAACATTTTCATAATATGGAGTTGTCTGGTTGTTGCACCCACCTCTTCAATTGAGTGGTAGACTAGCGTTTGTCATTATACCTTCCATTGCAGTTTCTTTTCTTTTATTTATGTAGCATTCACCGTTTAATTCGAATAGAAGTCATATGATGTAGTGTACAATTTAATAGTATTAAGTATGCCATAGTTCATTGTGAAATTTCGTTTTCATATGGACTACTCGGTTGGCTAAATGCTCGATAAATAATCGAGTAGGAAATTACGCATTAACGGTTTAACTTTAAAGTTTCTGGGCACTTCACACAGACGTAAAATGAAAAGCATAACGTGGCCGATGAAAACTGTTTTCACCACGCATTAAAAGTCGTCAAGGTCAGGGCATTTTTTAAGGTAATTATTACTATGGCCAAAAGACCACGCAGTGTTCTTTTGTGGCCACCCAGTCGTCAACGTTTGGCCATGAGAAAATTTTTAATACTTTCCATAGGTATAGGACAAAAAAAATTTGGTAGGTATATTAAGAGTAAACATATACTTCAAATATTCAAAAATAAAAACTTATAATATTAATTTGAATACTTATCAAATTTTAATTATATTTTACCAAGGATACAATTGTAATTATTATTATAACTTAAATATTATAACCTAACCTAACCTTAGCCTTTATAGGCTGAGAGTTTCAATACTTATAATTTATAAATAACATAAGTAAGTACATTTCATATATTAAAAATGCAAATTTTATTCTGGCCACCCAGTGAAAATTCCTTAAAAAATGCCCTGGTCAAGGTCATTGTGAAAAATCCGAGGAATATATATTTTATTCTGGTACTGCCGGACATACTGGTTATTAAATATGTGCCCTTGATACTTTCGATGATAACTGTTGAAATTTTTATTAGATGGACTTATGACGCACTTATAAAACAGTCGGCATTGTATACTGATAACGAAATTCGCGTTTACATTCTTCACGACCTTAACGTTTGACAGTTCAAAGTTATCGTCTTAACGTAAAGGTATCACATATAATATTATACAGGGTAAAAAAAAAATACGCTCTGTTTTGTAACGACAGGAGAGTAAACAAATAAATCTGAATAATGGTACAACTGATAACACACTTTTTTCTGGTAAATTCTGTAATTATCTTGGACAATTTTTTTTATATTTAATTCACGTTTAATGGAAATTCAAACTCAATTGTTCCCGTTTTATATCTAAATTTTAATTTAAATGTCTGATGAAACAAAAGACGCATTGGTTTCACAAAAGCTTTTTTTTGTTTTCGTAATCACTTTTGCAGGTAATAATAAGAGTTCGAAAGTTACATCCAGCAGCTTAAAAGATTAGAAATTTCATTTTGTTGGATCGTTTGAGAAGCTTTTTTCTCTTGTGAATAGTTTTTCCAAGCGTATGAAAAAATTACTCGACAACTGAGTAAAAACGTTGCAATTTGCAGTAGATGACATTTTCATAAAATCAATTTTTATATTTAGTCATCAACCAAATAATAATGCGGTGAGACAAGTGAAATATTGTGACTACAATATGTCAACAATATTCCTATACAGACTAGACAAATGACTCCAAATTATTTTACCACTTCCCGGCTTAATTTTTTTTTTCTTAAATACTGATCTAGATACATAAAATGTTTTATAAATAAAACTTAAAAATTCACTGAGATTTATGAGTATAAAACGAGAAAAAAATAATTTGGTACGAGAAAGAAACAATTAAACATATTAAAATATTTGAAAGTGAGGTGAGTTAACTTTATACGAAAGTTGTCTGAAAAGTCTGAAAGTTGTGTTAAGCAATTGTAAAAACCAGACATGTTCTCTTAAAGGATATTTAAATAGGTCATTTATTGAATTTTCTAATTATTTTACCAAACAGGAAGACAAATTAACGAAATTTGGACAATGAAGGTAAAATGTTCCATTAATTCAAAGACTTTAAGTAATCGATTTTAATTATTTAGTCATAGCTCCAAAAGTAGATTTTCTAGAAACTTGAAATTTCCACTAAACACAAAAATATTTTCGATTCAGAATATACTATATTGTTTCAAACAAAATTATTTAATCAAAGCATTTCCATGAGTAAATACAGACCAAGTAAAAATATACTAAAAATTGAAATACCTACTGTAATACATATGTAATCAAATTAAATTAATCAAAATCACGTTTCGATGATGATAAGATTGCATATTTGTAAAACTTTTAAAATATAATTGCAATAGAAAAAGTTAAAAATGTATAGAATAAATTATTGATACAATAAAAGAATCATACAGTACCTTGTTTATCTGGTCGAATCGGGTCGGATTGTTCTTACATTATATTATTTTATCGTATAAAATTACCAGGTTAAAATCGCTTTGAAAAAGTAATCATAGTTAAATTATATTTTTCATCCCATGTGACTGAAGGGTCCGAGTTGGAGGCCAGACGATTTCGGGTGGGTCACCGCCTAACCTTGAAATCTTCTCTGTCTTTAAGAATCTGCCCATAATTTAGTCATATCAGTTATTTAATGAATACTATAAGTCGAATCAAATTTAAAAATTTATAAACACACAAAAATCACAGCGAGAAATAATTAAGTTGGGGTACACCATTAAAATGATACAATCGACTCCTAAATATATTCTTGAGGGTGGGACATGGGCTTTATGTGTCCGCATCTGGATTAAGCTTAACCAACTCACTAAGACGAAGTTATGTGACATTCCGAATTTATTCCAGTTGGTGCCTTAATTTCAACATACTCACCTACATTATTTTATCCGATATAAATTAATTTCTTGAATACGAAGAGTTGATAGTTTAAGCTGTCTATTACAATTTTAGCGTTGCCCATTCAAGTGAATCAAGGCGTGTAGTAAATCTGTGCTACTACCTACTAATTTGGTATATGTTTTGTATATAATTAAAACTAATTTTATAATAACATTGTTTCTTATGTATATAAACATGATATACACTTCGATTTATATCCCAAAGGCGTTAGAATTATAAAAAAATAAAAAATAAATGTTGTTTATTTACTTTACACAGTCACAGTTAATTTATCACAAGCGAATTTTCATTAGTTTTATATGAATATCTATATTATTCAAATGCAGTTGCTTTTATTATTTATGGTTAAATCCTACACGTTATTATTTTTCATGTTTTTCTCAACGTTAAAAATTATAATCATTATTATCATCTTACGGACATACTTACGTTTATTTAAATCAATCTACGATTAGTCATCAATAACACTTTATAATATTTCACTGTCCTCTATTGTAAATTGATAAATTACAACGGTATTCTTATTAAAATATTGAACTGTTTATTTATGTAAATAAATAAATAAATAATGTTGTATGTATATCGTATATCGTATAGATTTACGATAAGTATTTGTTGATGAAAATACTCGGGTAGTGATAATAAAAGAAGAAAAAAAATGACTCTTCTTTGGCCTGAGGTTTAACTTTACTATAACTTCCAAATAACCATTGGTGTGAGTTCTATTTTTTTCCTTCCCTTTGAGGTTGAATCGTCGGCATTGGAATTATTGTTATTGCGATTGGAGTGTTAAATTCCGCTGATTGTGGTTGTATTTCGAACCCTCGGATGTTGTATAATAATATACACTTCATTAGGTTCCCTCGATATCATTGTCCGAAAGTTTTGGCGCCTGGAAAACAGAACTAAAGCCAACGACAATGTTTGTTACAGACGATCCCGAGCGGTTGATTAAACTCTTAAAATATACTTTGTGAATGAGCTGTGAACAGCAGTGGGTGAGTTTTTGAAGATGGAGATAAAAAAAGAAATGGAAAACATACAATTATTCGGAAAAATATAATTTCAACTCGAGAGTATTCTTATAACGACTAAATACGATGCCGAAATCTCGTGTATCATACTTTTAAAAAGTCTACTATCAGTCATATTGCTATGTATAAAATATATTATTAAGATAAAACATATTTGTAAAATTCAGTGAAACACACGTGTTTCTGATATAAAATATTACGTATTTACGTATAGGTGTAATAATTTTTGGAAATTTTACGTTGTATAAAAAACATTTGTCACTTATTTACTTAAATTCCCTAACCACTTTTTCTTTATAATTTCAATCAAGCATCCAGTCACTAAGTTTCAGCTGTTTATTTTATTTATGTACATTTTATATTGGTTATAAAGTACAATCAAACTATCGTTGTGTTATTTTACTATATATGCGGGGAAAATATATATAATCTTTATTGAAAAATACCGGTAAAATAATAATTTAAGTTATAAATCTTAAAAGATGTACTGGTATATTGTAATATCTGCTGCAACATGTAAAAACATCATGATAAAAAGAAAAATTGATGTATACTCGTATGAAAATATAGTATTATATCAGATTGTTTTAATACGTGTTGTCCTTTATTAAATGTTTTAGATATTACATACAACGTAATGCAACGATTATTACATTTTTTTTTTGTAGATTTTCATCAACATACGTATACTTATGTTTATATTTACTTTAGTCTTTATACTACAATGTACTTTATAAATCTATCATTCTCTTTTTAGAAAATATCATTACTGATGAATAAGCTAGAATCGTAAGACATACTGAACGTATTAAAGAGGTGTTAATATTAAGTACGCATGTCTTTAAATTAAAAAGCGATTTTCAATAGGGAATGTTAATACAGAATATAATGCATATGTATTTATATATTATATATATTCATCATAATGCAAATTAAAAATAGTTAATTTGATCACAGGGTCGTATATGACCACAGGTTAATATTCTATTTTGATATCTAGCGGAGAATAAGAGTACATCGGTATTGCTAAAAAGCATATAACTGATAACAAAATTCCCTTCATCTGTTTTATATTATTCGTATTTATAAATATGTATTAGTTTAAATAGTTTAAATTACCATTCAATGATAAAAAAAACACGATGAAGTATGTTCAATAAATACATGATATAAATAAGGTATTTCTCTGAATTAATACCAAAGAAAAAAATATAGGATATTTTATGAGTTTTTTTATACCTAAAGACTGTCAATTTCTTTTTGAAACTTTAATTGATTGTGTAACAATATGTCATTATATATATTTGTGTCAAATTTCAAGTCTAGAAAAATTATTTTTGTAGTTACGGCTAAACAACTAACATCGATTTAACGAGTGTCATTTACGGCAAATGTTACTGTTTTTACTCCATTTTTCGGCAGTTTTTCTTCATGCCTAAAATACTATCAAAAATTTAAAAAACTATGAGAAATTAAAAAAAAAAAATACCCTCTTTTAGTTTCAATAAGATGACATTTATATTAAATTACTGGATCAAAATGTTGGAGCATTAATACTCCTCGAAAAGTTTTATAAAAAAAAAGTTAAAAAAATAAAATAAAATGAAAATCAATAGATCCTTCGCTTTAACCAGGATATAAAAATGGAGGTTCTCGTTTCAACACATTTGTAAAAATTGAATTTCAAATGTGTATTTATTTCAATAAGAGATAATACATAAATTAACAATAAGTAATAATACATTTAATCAAAAACCAATGACAATATGGGTATTCACTCTAGTAAATATGCATTGCATACAGGTTTGAGTACGAATAATAAAAAAAATGTCCTATGCAAAAATTTGATTCGTTTTACAATCTTCATGAATCATGAGTAGGAACTTCAATAATACTTGTTCCTCGCATTTAAATGTACATCTAGTTTTGACCAATTGACCTGTAGTCATAGTGCATAGTAATGTTAGATTAAAAAAAAAAAACTCCTTCGCTCTCTACGTTGTCGAGTAAATCGTCAAATGAACGGCAATTTAAAACTTTTGGGTACGCTTGTTTCTTATACGTCAACAATCCGACTGGACAAACCCTATGATGTTTTTGCAATGGATATACTGATAAATTATAATATGGAATTCGGCGACTTTACTGATTCAGCTGACTGACTGTTAACACTGTAAATCAAAAATCACTATAGCAACTATACTATACTATACTCTATGGCGTTAATAATAATTCTATTGTAATAATTATCGCAAGTGCGATTCGCAGTTGTGTGGAAAATGAGATAGCGTCGACAGAAAAACAAACTCTGCGTGAGTAAATAGAGAACCAACCTTACCAATAAAATTTAATCCTCATTTTGTACTTTAGATAACACTATATAGTTCAATATTAATGACCAGCATTTCATTCCGTTCATGCCTATCAATTTAAATCTGTTAAATCGGTAATATTCAATATTATTTATATTTAATTATTGATATAATACTGCTAACCAGTTGGACCTAATTAATAATTATAACCAAATTATCTATAAACAAACTTAAGTTCAAGAAAATCAAACATAATATATTATAGAAACGACAGTGAAATAATTAAAGAAATGTTACAGAAGGGTATAGAATGAGCAATACTAAAGAACCACAATATTAAAAGTAACGATGATTCCGCGTTGTTCAGCTCCAAATATTGCGTTCCACAGAAGGACGAAATAATTGAATCGCTCAATTGTTTCGAAGTATCAATATCAAAGAATACAATTTTCACCACTAGCACGCTCAGATCGTCACTTTAGTATTTTGAACAATATTTATATGCTGCTTTTACGAATGTAAAATTACAATTTTGTTCATTTGAACGAAGTACTTAAATTACAAAATATTTTTTGGATGTATTATATAACACGTAAAATAATTATTGAATTGTATTTTTTAATTTTCAAATACAATTTGAATAATAGAAGAACTTGTAGCTACTACTAAAGCAACAATGGGTCAGTAGCGTATCAAATTAATTTTATTGTTTATGTGATAAATATGAATTTATGTTCCAGTAGCGGCGGAAGAAAAGGGAGTATAGGGGCAAAAACACTGATGGTTTTGCAAAGTTTTAATATAAATATTACCCCAAAATATTATACTTTAAATATGTGTATGCAAATACTGTGTTGTTGTATCACTTTGCACATCCTTCAGTTTGAGTAACACCGGGTATCGTTCAAATTAATGTAAAAGTATTATATCACACAAACATTTGCTGCTTGGCCAACGTGCATTGGGAGCAATCCATTAGTTTGGCCATTCCAATAGACTGTCAGACGTATAAGGTATCACGGCAACTGTCTAGTTGTCAGTTGAGTGTCAACCTAGTGTAGAACATAGGTATTATCACAGAGCGTTCTTCGTGATAATTATAATCAGATATTTTTTAGATTCTGAGTGAAGCAAATGATCCAATGATTTTACAATGATGTTTATTTTTTTTCCTGTAGTCACTTTTTGCTCAACTTATCTTTGTTCAAAACTTTCATCCAGCAACTCTATATATCGGACATTCAATTTAGATGGTGTTTTGAGGGTTCACTAAGCTCTGATCTCAATAGTTTTTCCAGGTGACCGGAAAAACTGCCTAAAATTGACCAAAAACGGCGAAATTCACCATATACGAAATTTTCATTAAATCGAACATAGTGATTTCGTCATTCCTCCAAAAGCAATGTTGCTAAAAACTTGAACATTTCACAATTATTATTGACGTGTCAATACGCGCGTTAAAAAAAAATTTAAAAAATTTTTTACAATTTTTGGTCTAAAACTAGCACTAAAAAAATATTTTGTTTGAAAAAAGTTTATCCTTTATAACATTTTGAATATTTGACAATAACTTTTGAGAATTTAATATGACTTTACTCACGCACTTCTTTAACGAATCAAAAAAAAATTTTAAAAATCATGACAAAATATTTTTTTATAAGCGTTTAAGTGAATTATTTTACAATTGTTACGTAATTTTTACACTATTTTCAACTTAAACAATTTATTTTCAGAAATGCAAACAGTATATTTTAATTCTGAAGCTTTGCTCAGAATCGTTTAACTAAAGAAATGATCAATCATTTATGTAAATTTCTTTATAACCATCCTTATTAATTCGTCCGAGTAATGAATAATATCCCATGGGGCGAAGTACGTACCTTTTTTTTCAACTTTATTTTTGATGAATTAAAAAATAATTCAATTAGTATATAGTGTTAGAAAATCAGGACTGTTCATATATTATATATTTTTTTTTATTGAATCATAACTTCTGCTTTACCACATCGTCTAGACCACAGTGGTTCACAAACTGTCAAACATAGTCCTTGAAATATAAATGTGCAAAATAAATAAAACAAAAAACGCGTGACTTTGTGCTTTGTTCGGTCACAATGAGTTTTCGATCGGAATCAAACAATTCGTAAGTTTTCCTCTTTATCCGGGTCGGTGGACGTCCACGGACGTTTCGGTAAAACCGTTGGAAACTCGGGTAAAAATTAGATTATGCATTTAACAATATGGTCATCCTCGTCACGCCGTCATGTCGTGTCTTTTTTCTCGTGTTTTTTTGCCGCCGTCGGCTGATAAATGTTCCGATCACACCGAGTTAAACACTTCAGTCTTTTTGGTCGCTGCAATATCGTTATGATATATCTATACTTTTGGCCATAAATATGCAAACTCAAGCCACATCGTGAAACCACATCGAACCACATCGACCGCAACACAGGCGTTGACAAGTCCGAGTAACCTTTAAGGGGTAAAGTGCAACGGATTTTCCGAAGTCTCTAATTCAATTTATACGTATGCGAAGGAATGATTTTCACATACATGTGAAACAGAGAAAAAATGTTATTCAAAAGTCAAAAAATTCTCGGAACGTATAAACTGTTATGGTTTTTGTATTAACTATGAAGGTGTGAAATAGTACTGAATTTTTTGAAAGTCTTAAGACGTACCATGTATATTCTAGTTCACGTTCGTCCATGGAGAATCGTTTTAAGTATACATTTAGGTTAATGATTTAGAGGTACTTTACATATAACATGCTTGAACGACTTCTCACCACCGAATTCGGAGAGACCAGGGGGCCTATTCTTGAACGTGATAGAACGGCGTTCGTATACGAAAATCAACTATTTTTCTACTGTTTCAATAAAACCGTATTCTCGAACGTTATTCGTACACGAACGGATTCTATTCTACTGCCGTATTCGCATACGAACGCATCGTGTGGGTACGAGTAGTAGAATTGTAGTGGTCGTACACGAATACATTCGTACCCTACCACGCTGGTAGCTATATAGTATTGAATGAAATTAATGCACAAGAATACAAATTATTATATTCAAATATGAATATTTATTTAAGAATATAATATAATTGTATTATTTAATTTATACATTATTTAATTATACGGGAGGCCACTTTTGATGATGTGTACTATGAGCTTGCAGTTGATAAGAGAATTCGTGATCGCGTCAACTGCAAAGGTATTTATTTTCCCAAATATAATTTTACTGTGCTTACCTCTAATTTGCTTAAGTCGTACATCTAGGTACATTTAGGCAATCAAAAAATATTATTTAAATTACATTATTATTAACTAAACATTCTTGATTAGTCTTATTCTTTTATTATTTTTATTACAAGTACCTAGTTTACTTAATAAAATAACAATTAATTGCTTCGGAATTGATGTGATTCACAGTAATAAATAATAACTAATCATTCATATGCCTATCTAAGTTGAATGATTAAATACAATTTACAAATAATTTAACCTTTCGCCATTCATTCCACTCTTTAGTTGGCCCGGGGATCGCATTCAACAATTCGGCACACTGCTGCCACAAATTTTTTGCCACATTAGTAGTGAAAGTGGGCGAAAATTTTCCTCTCATAAGATCCGGATGGGCCTCCATGAAGTCAATTAGTCCTTCTTTTTGCTGTTTGCTTACAGATGATTTTTTTAATTTCATGTTAGTATTCATGTTTAAGTTTAACATAAGACTTTCACACTTAAAAAGCAAAGTTATTGTAATGAATTGTTATGAAAAAATGTTTTTCAAACGGTGCGCGCGCATTCAACGCTCTCGACCAATGAACAACGAGTATTGCGACGTTGCCATACAAAACGAATAGAACAGCGTTCGTATACGATTCGGTCTATTAATACAGATTCTATTGGTGATCAAGAATACGATTTTTCGTTCGTGGTAGAAAAATCAGTAATAGAGCAACTCGTATACGAACGCCGTTCTATTTCGTTCAAGAATAGGCCCCCAGGCGTCGTCATTGATCGCTCGCGGGCGGGCCACTCGACGTAACGACAACGACGTTATCTGAGACGACTACGGACACCGTTACGTTTTATCCGTCGTGTAATACCTCGACGGTAGTGATAATATCATGAGAAATTTCATTCGCAAATCACTTTGCCAAATACGTTCGGTATAAAAGCCGCTAAACGACGGCCCTCTTGAATTTCCCTCGGAAGTTTCAATGATATCTTGTTCGTTGTGTTGGTCCGCAATAGCATACGGTTTCGACAATATGTGTTGTGTGGCACTGATATATTTTAGATTCTGAGTGAAGCGTAGGATCTTATGGTTTTACAATGATGTTTATTTTTTATTTATTTTTTTTTTCTGTAAACCCTTTTTCGTATAGAAATCCTTGTCCAAAAGTTTCATCCAGCAACTCTTTAGATTTGAAATTGAACTGAGATCGTACTTTAGAGAGATCATTTTTCCAAAATCTCCATAGTTTTTCCAGTAATCAAGAATAAAGATCGAAAAACTGAGTAAAAACGGTAGAATCGGTAAAAATCCGCCGTAAACGAGATTTTCACTGTTCAGATTTTAGGTATTTAGTCATAAATCGAATAGTATTGAAGCTAGAAACTTGAAAATTTTATCCGATAGCAAATACATACTTTTTCATATTGGACAAAATTTTCAGAACAATTATAGCACATTTGACTTAAATATAGAACTTTTAATTCACCAAAATGTTTGAAAGTTTTTATGTAATATAATTTTAAATATTTGACAAAAAGTTCTGAAAATTTAATATGACCTTACTCATATACCTACCTAATTATCCTAACAAAAATTCGAAAATCGTGACTCAGGATTTTTGTTTATACACACTTAAATAAATTATTATACGATTTTTTACGATATTGTCTGATTTCTTTTAAATTTATTTCTAATGAAATATTGAGTATTTGTTAGAAAGTTCTGAAATTTTAATACGAGTTTACTCTTATACTAAACTATCAATACCGAAAAAATATCAATAATCGTGACTCAAGATTTTTTTCCAAGCATTTAAAAAATTATACAAATCACCGTAAAATACGTAAACAGTATTTAAATAATAATATATTATATTACACTGAAGCTTTGCTCAGAATCGTTTTATACTAAAGAAATGAGTCATCATTTCTTTAAAACTTAATACATTCATCGCCAATATCTTGTCCGAAGACCGAAGGGACGAAGGACGAACTTGTACCACCATCATCTCACTTACCAGCTTTTTCTTCAATTAATAACGTGTTGTGTCTTGTGTCCATGTGAAGTCAAGCGAAGAAATACAATTTATTGAATTGTGCATTGCGAAATAACGAAGAAATCATTAATATATATACTTTTCATTTATGTATAAAAATATGTGATAGAATAATGAAATATGATAAATTATGTGAACAAAAGATAAGTAACGAGTAACACCGTGAACAAAAGACGATGGTTACTTACAGTAAGTGGTACAAGTTTAGATTCTGTTCAATTATCTAAGTCTAGATCTAAAACAACTACACCCGAAAGACGAGACCTCGCGATACGGATTCGGATACCACGTTGAGTTCTATACGTAACAAATGGTATGCAAGCATGAATATGGTGTCCAGATCACTGCATATTCAAGCGATTCAAGACAGTTGAGCACGGCCAAAGTAGACAAGCTAGCACATGTGCGAATCACATTTACATATTAGTTGTCCTGAGAACATTCTGGCCACTCCACAACCTCTATCATGGTGTATTTTAACTGTTTATAAATTATGTCAAATGTAAATTTACGGTTAGGCAATATATTTTAAAAAGTACGTACATCGCCACATGGCGTATTCTTCACTCTTCGGACAAGTTATTGTTGATGCGTGTTTTGAATTTTAAAGAAATGATAAATCATTTATATAGTAAAACGATCCTGAGGAAAACTTCAGTTATAAATTAACATATCGAATATATTTTATATTTTACCATATTAGTCCAATTATCAGTACGGTATTTTTTTTATGTCATTTTAAGTTTTCGTGTTTGACAAAGGAGACATTTTTTTCTATCAAAAGATTCAAAAAATGTTTTCTATCTGTATCCAAAATAACACAATTATTAGAAAGATCATTTTTTTTCAGTTAACATTAAAAGTTGAACATTTACATAGCAACAGTCAATTTCTTAATAATCATACAATAATTTTTCAAAAAATTATCTAAAAAAAAAATTCTGAGTCACATTTTTTAAAATTTGTTCAGTATTGTTACTTAAGTATACGTGTATGAACACACTACGTTTTCAGAACTTTTTATTAAGTATTAAAAATGTTTTGGAGATGAATTTTAACAAAACTAGGTTTTTCAAAGTTCTATTTTTGCCAAAACATTTGGCATATTTATTTAGAAGTATGTATCAATATATAATTAGTATAATGAACATTTTTAGCAACATTAATTTCCAAGTAATGACTAAATAACTAAAACCGATTTGGTGAAATAGTAAGTACAGCAAATTTTACCATTTTTACTAGGTTTTACAATAGTTTTTCCATACACCTGGAAAATCCATCCAGAATAGAGATGACCTTTTTAAAGTATCATCTAGATAACATTTCAGATCTATTCAGATTCTCGATGAAAATTTAGAAACATTGTAACTAACCAAAACAGTCTTTACAGAAAAAAAACATCATTGTAAAACTAATAGATCCTTAGAATCTAAAAATAATGGTGCCGTGTTACAAGATAAATGTGTACATCATCAACAATGTTGGACTCTGACGTTTCCATCGTTCAACTTTGATAACGTTTCGTAACGTTAAACTCAGATAACGTTTATGTGACTTTAAACTCGGATAACGTTTTATTATGTTTAACCCT
This sequence comes from Therioaphis trifolii, assembly GCA_027580255.1. Classification (NCBI taxonomy): domain Eukaryota; kingdom Metazoa; phylum Arthropoda; class Insecta; order Hemiptera; family Aphididae; genus Therioaphis; species Therioaphis trifolii. The sequence goes on along the minus strand of CM050404.1, from coordinate 81,396,625 downwards.
GATATCGTTCATAATGAATAAATTATCATCGGATAACATTTTAACATAAGGACATGGATGCTTTTTTAACATTAAAATTTGGATAACGTATAAAACTTTATTTGCGTTTAACAGTCCACAGTCATTTCCTAATGCTTTAGTAAATTGAATTCTTGTGTTGTATCTAAAGTAAACAAAATAATTAAATTGTAAAATATAAAAAATTAATTGTAAAAAGTACATACTTTTATACACATAAATACATATTAATTTAAGTTTAACTAACGAAATAGAAAAATACGGAATAAAACTTTTAGCTTTAACGAAGTTAGATGGGAGGAGGCAGGAAATGTAAAAATCTCACTAACAACTATCTTCAATGGGATGAATAAAAAGGGTCATAAATTAGGAACACGATCTGCTGTACATCAGTAGATAATACATACAGACAAAAACTTCAAAGACATCAATCCAAGAATATCGACTATAACTATAAAAGTGAATGGCTTCGATATGGTTTTAATTAATGTGCATGCGCTTACGGAAGATATGGGATGAGCAGATGATGAAAAGGAAGAATTCAACACAACTCTGGAAGATGTCTATGGCGGATCAGCAGGAAGTATTAAAATAATTGTATGAGATTTAAATGCAAAGATAGGAGATAATTGGAATATAGAACAGCAACTGGGGGCCACCGCTTACATGAATAATAATATAATATAAGTGTACACAATAATTAATAGAAATGATTAAAAAATATATTGATTAATAATCAATTATTATGTTAATTGATGAATTCCTAAGAAAATTATATACCCTATTATGGTAACTATTTCATTGAAGCAGATTTTAATGTGCAGCGGTATTGTGTTTCTAGAAATATAGTAAGATATAGGTAAGTTAGTAGTTAAAAGATTTGTTCGATAAAATAACACTATAAAATAGAAAGTTATTTTGTAATTATTTATCATAAAAAACTACATAGATTTATCAGAAAGGCATCGAGTGGAAAATTTGCTTGGGTCTAAAAAGCCCCTAACCTCGAGTTCGAACCTGTATTATAATTATAGTGCTGCATATTAAATGCTTTACAAATTCCAAAAAAAAAGCAAAGTGTTGTACAACAATGTTTTTGTATAACAAAATTATTAAGACGATTCAAAATCCACTATTATCGAGGGTTTTTGTATTTGTAAATCACAACATGTATAGTACATAATATTGCATACAATATAACATTTAATATAAGATTTATATGTATTCATTACATCGTAACACTAAAATCGGTAATTCGCATTCGAAATAGGTAATTTCCTAAGTAAAAATGTATGTGTATGTATTGACGTATTTACTTTGGATCCTTTGAACGAGATTTTTATTTATTTATTCAAAACACCGATGAAGTTAATTGCATTTGGTTAATATAGTTTTTCCATTTACAGGCACTAGTTGATTAGAATCAAGAGTAATACTATATTTGATCAAATTTCTTTTAAAATCTGAGGTAATTATTTTTTTTAAAGGAGAGGAATTTCAAGAAATTTCTAAAATCATTATAGATTATAGATTTATAGATCGTTGATTACGTTGTGTGGAGAATAGAATATTTTAATTTGAAACATTTTAGTTTTGACACATTTCATTGCCCTAATTTTTTTAAATATTTTAAATTTAATAATTTATATTAAACAATTCATAAAATAGACTAAAGAAAAAAAACACATTTAAAGTAATGATACACATGCACAGATTTAAAATTTAGTATGTATTTAACAGTTCGTAATATTTGAGAAAATAGGTATATATTAGGATTTATTTTTATTCACTATTCAGTTATTGAAAAAGTATTTAATATCCAGCTACAAGTATGTTAGCTCGTATCGATTTTATTGGTTGTTTGGAAGGTTCATGATCTCACATGGACAATATAATACATTCTGTTAAAATTGTTTTCAATGATAGCGACAAAACATAATTCGTAACCCACATTTTAGTTTGGAATTCCGGCGAAATCTTGAAACAAAAATTTTAAAATATGAAATTTCCTTTACACCAAAAAAAATGTCCTCAAAATCAAATATTGAAAAAAAAATTAAAAGGGAATTTAAACCAATACCATACGAAATAAATGTTACTCAGCAGCTCTTATAATATTACTATGATATACGCAAAACCTCAATGTACCTATATTCAACACGAACGTCATTTGCCGTGTTCGTCAGAATCCAATATGTATTATTATGTCTAGGTCAATACGTCAATATGTCATCTGTAACTTAGTACTCGTCAACGTAAAGTACGATATCCTGTTCAAGAATTAATTTGGAGTAAATCATAATTAACAATAATCACTTGATTACGACGCAGTATAGCCACCGCAGCCTCGTACTAAAATAAATTTACTACGTAAATTTCGTCCCATTTCAAATTTTTTATGTAAATTGCGGCCCGGGTATATATTATACATACGTAAATTGCGGCCCGTGTATATTTTATATATACGTAAATTGCGGCCCGGGTATATTTTTGTACATATACCTATATAACTATTTATTATTAATATGTAAATTACGTCTAAGCCTTTTTTCCACAAAACCAATATTTTCCTTCCCATTTTTCAGACTTAGGACTATAACTATAAAATACTTAAAACTATCTATACAAATATTATTATCATCAAATTTCAAAAAATACTTACACGTTTTAACTGTGCAACACCAACGTTGAATATCATTGTTTAGAAATGTATGAAAACGAAATTTGAAACCATCAACTATTTTCAACGTTTTATACCTTTCATTTTTCATAACGTACATTTTTATTAGATTGAAAAAAATACTGTAAATTGTAGAGCAACCACAGATATATAAAACAACTAGATGGCCGACTCAACGAATAAAATTGAAGTCTAGAATCCATATGAAAAATATGATTGATTAATCCATGACATTTTATATTATTCCATGAAATATAATTTTTCTGTGATTGAAACCAAAGATATAATATAAAAATGTTGTTTTATATATCAGTTATCTTTTTATATGGATTCGGATTGAAACACAATTTTTCGATTATAATTTATAAATTATAAATTATAAAGTGCAATTCAAGTAATTCAACATGATGGTGGTTTCTTGTTCTGTGTCTGGTTTTGTCAATAGGAGACTGAAAGGAAGCAAAGTTCATTTTTTTTCGTAAGTTCCCGGGACACAATGTAATGAACTGAACACGCTTGGTTTTATCATTACAATTAAGATTGGTTTATTTATTTGAATTTATACAAGACAATATATAAGTAAGATAACATTAGAATTGACAAAGCGAACATAAATACATTAATACATGAATATATGAATACAAATAGTAATATTTCGTATGTAAGGTGGTTATAACTCACGTCTCTCTGGTACTCAAGGAAATAACTGATATAGCGATAAAAAAGATAACTATTATACTATGAACACTCGTATCTATAGTCTAAGATGTAGGTTTTTACGGCTACACCGGACTATGAAAATAAAGATCAACTATTCCACTACGAATATACGGATATATAGTCGAAAGTGTAGGTTTTTACGGCTACACCGGACTATGAAACGGATAACTAGATGTTGACATCGGTGGTGAGATAGACAGGTCAGGCAGTCCGACAGACGGGGTGTTAAGGTCGTACCCTGGACTCTGAAACCTGGTGGTGTATCTCACAACCTATACACGAAGTCATAAAATTGATGATTATTCAGTCGGTTGGGCGAGTCTATAAGCGTATTAGGTGGTCGCTGACCTGGTTCCTCAGATGCATATGATGAAGTGTTTTTTATTATTATTTTTTCTATGGGGCAATCTACAGATTGTCTATGGGCGTCCACTCGTTGTACTTGAGGTGTATTTTCAAATTATCTTGTCCCTTTATGGTTTTGAGGGAGGGAATGTTATTATTTTAATTTATTTAACCGAAGTTTTAAATGATATTGCGCGGCAGCGCTATCTATTGCCGTTATCTCGTGACAGCGACGTGTCGACGTGTGGTATCGGGATACGAGTGGCGTGGCATAGCGGATGGTGGCAGGTGTATGTGATCGTTACATAGTCCCCTTTTAAATTTTGAGTGAATTGGAAATGATAATGAGACGAGTCTGAGATTCATGAAAAATTTAAACAAAAGTAACGATGGGTACTAGATAGAAAAATTTTGTGGCTTATGGCTCAAAAAAAAATGGTTGCTTATGGCAAATAACATAAATATACAACATTATATACAATATATACAATAACTATTTACGGCATGTTGTTGTGTTGTTTTAATTAGTTATTGTTTTCCCTGGATCTGGGGGTAAATAACTTCTAATGTTCTTTAGATTGTGAGTCGTATACTGTCCTTCTCTTCCTTCCACTACTACCGTGTTATTGTCTCTGACCTCCTTATCTTCTCCTTCATCTTCGTCGCTGATAAATACTATTTGTCTGATCGTGGGTTGATTGAGTTGGGTTTCTTGTAGCTGTCGTTCTTGATTGATTTGATTGATGTATATCACTGTCCCCTGGTTCTCATTTGCGTCTTCAGGACTCTGTGGATATCTGGTGAGTGTATCTGCACCTACGTGTTCCTTACCCGGAACGTGTACAATCCGTAGATCGAATTCTTGTAATTTCATTGCCCATCTCATTAATCGTGCATTTAGTAAGCGGCATTGGTTCAGAAATGTAAGCGCTTTGTGGTCGGTAATGACATTGACCTTATATCCCAAGATATAGTTACGATATTTCTGACAACCATAGACGATTGCTAGTAGCTCCAGTTCCGTGGTGTAGTACCGTTGCTCGGTGTCCTGTAGTCGTCTGCTGGTAAAACCGAGCGTCTTGTGTTGTCCCTTGTCATCGATTTGGTATAATTCAGCTCCTAAATGTGTTTTTGATGCATCGGTGGCTAGATAGAACTCTCTGGTGAAATCTGGATATTTGATTATAATGTCTTCTAAAAACCGTGCCTTAATTGTTATGAATGCTTGGTGTTGTTCTTCGTTCCATTGCCATTCAACGTCCTTTCTGGTGAGTTGACTCAAAACATTTGTGTATTTGGATAGGTCTCGGATGTACTTGCGGTAAAAGTTGATGAAACCAAGGAACGATTGAACTTGTTTCTTGTTTCGTGGTTCTTGAAAGTTTTGGATGGTTCGTACTTTGTCGGGATCCATTGCAATTCCTCTTTCAGAAATTACGTGTCCTAGAAATATAATTTGACTGCACAGAAACTGTGACTTCTTGAAGTTGATCTTCACATTGTGTCGATGGAAACGCTCGAATATCTGCTCCAAGTGTCTGAGATGTTCCGAAAAGGTTGTTGACGTGACGTGTATGTCGTCGACATACACTGCCGTAAACTGCAGAACTTCGGATCCTAAGACCTTATCAAGTATCTTTTGAAACTCAGCGACCGAATTTATAAGGCCAAATGGGAGAACTTTAAATCGATAGTTGCGTCCTCGATGTAAAAATGCGGTAATGTCGCGGCATTCCGGTTTTAGTCGACACTGCCAATATCCTGCTGTTAAGTCAATTGAGCTGAGATATCTGGCGCCTTGGAACTTTATCAAGATGTCGTCAATGTTAGTAGGTCGTTCTCGGTCGGGAATAATGCGCGTGTTGATTTTTCTCGCGTCGAGGCATAGTCTGACTTCTCCATTTCGCTTCTCTACGCCTACGATTGGGGATGACCATGGTGAGTTAGACGGCTCGATTACGCCTAAGTGTAACATTCTGGCTATTTCCTTATCCATACTTTCCAATTTGGATATCGGTATAGGATAGGGTTTCTGATAAATGGGTTCTCCAGGTGAAATTCTAATCTGACATTCATATTCTTCTATTTGCCCTGGGTTTTCCGAAAACAAATGATTATATTTCCACAACAGTTGATCGAATTTTTCCTTTTCTTCTATTGTTAGACCTACTTCACACGTGTCTTTGTCATTGGTTTCTACTTGTTGTATTTTAGTTTCGTCCCCTGCTTCCGTGATTTCTTTTTCTCTGAAAGGGGTCAGGTGTTCTTCATTATTAATGTACCAGCGAATTGTTTTGCTTTGAAATCGATTCTGGCATTGTATTGGTCTAGTACGTCTGTTCCTATTATTCCTCGCTCATTTAAGTTCTCCATTTGTACAAATGTAACCGATATGTTGGTCTTGTCCATTTCGCAAGCACAATATATCTGTTTGGACACTTTGCATAACTTCTTTCCAATGGCGTTGCTGATTTGTACCCCGTTTACCGGTAAGGTCGGTGTATTCGGGTTGTTCCTTAGTATTCGGTCGACTACCTCCTTTGCCAGTACGCTAATTGTAGCACCGGTGTCGATTAATAGGTTTACATTTTCCCCCTCGATTTTACATTGGAGGTAGGGGCTGATCATTTTCTTATTCGTCGGTAGATTATTTATTGTATGCATCGTGGTCTCTGTTTCTTGTTCTTCTTCAGTGTTGCTTTCAACTGTTATTTGTCTGACTTGTTGTTGCTCCCTCCATTGACCGTTATTCTGAGCTGGCTGGTTGTGATTGCGATTGTCTTCCGCATTATGGTTTTCTCTCCATCTCCCGTTTTGTTGTGTTGTATGGTGTTGACGATGATTGTTGTAGCGTTGGTTGTTGTCATTCCGCAGACGTGGGTTGTTGTCATTGTTCTGACGTTGGTAGTTGTCTCTGGGTGTTATTCTTCGTCGATGTTCTTCCGCCCCTAGAATCTTCATAGCATTAAGTATAGTTCTCTCAGGTAAAGAAGTTAATATTGCCCTTAAATATCCCGGGTAGTGACTCGCAATACTTCTTACTATTTCCCCTTCGTCGAGGCAGGGTATTTCCAGGTGTCTCAGGTGTGTTGCCCAGTACATGAAATGTTCGCGGTACTTTGTTTCTGCTGCTATTTGTGTCACATTCAAACACTGGTTCCAGGTTTGCATTTGGATTTCCTTCGACCAGTATTCTTCCATGAATATTTTCTCGAATTCGTCATAATTTCTAAGTTTAAATCTGATGGCGGAAAACCAGCTGTTCGCGGTTGATTTCAAACAATCTCGGACGACTATCAACTTTTCCTCTTCGTATACTTGTTTTAGTACGAAATATTCCCGAAGTTCTCTGATAAAGTCTTTCGGATGTTGGTCCTTGTTGTTTCCGAAAAAAGTTGGTCTTGCTATTTCCATGCACTGTCTTAGAGGTCTTTCTTCCCTTCGTTGTGGTTGATTTATCTCACTCATGTTGCGGAATGTGTCTATATATCGGTTTTCCATTTCATATATTTCTTTCTGGTATTTCTCTTCCATTTCTCGTCGTAGCTCTTCGATTTTGGTCTTGTATATATTTTCCCAGTGTTGTTTAAGCTGTTCTATTTCTTCTTTCCTTTTTATTTCCGTGTCTCTTATTGTTTGTTTTAATAATTCTTCATATTCATCTCTTTCTTTCATTTTATTTTCCATGTTTCTCAATTTATTTTTTACTGAATTTTCGAGCATTTCAATTTTCTCTATGATCTCTTCTTGATCGTAGTTGATTTTCTTCTTTGGTCCCATGTTCGAGAGTTCTGGACGTAGCTTTTTTCTTTTTACCTATATACGCAGTATTTCTCAGTCGGTAGTTCACTGGACTCTTGGTGGTGGTCGTGTGTAATTCGATACTCACTTGTTGGGCGCCATTTGTAATGAACTGAACACGCTTGGTTTTATCATTACAATTAAGATTGGTTTATTTATTTGAATTTATACAAGACAATATATAAGTAAGATAACATTAGAATTGACAAAGCGAACATAAATACATTAATACATGAATATATGAATACAAATAGTAATATTTCGTATGTAAGGTGGTTATAACTCACGTCTCTCTGGTACTCAAGGAAATAACTGATATAGCGATAAAAAAGATAACTATTATACTATGAACACTCGTATCTATAGTCTAAGATGTAGGTTTTTACGGCTACACCGGACTATGAAAATAAAGATCAACTATTCCACTACGAATATACGGATATATAGTCGAAAGTGTAGGTTTTTACGGCTACACCGGACTATGAAACGGATAACTAGATGTTGACATCGGTGGTGAGATAGACAGGTCAGGCAGTCCGACAGACGGGGTGTTAAGGCCGTACCCTGGACTCTGAAACCTGGTGGTGTATCTCACAACCTATACACAAAGTCAAAAAATTGATGATTATTCAGTTGGTTGGGCGAGTTTATAAGCGTATTAGGTGGTCGCTGACCTGATTCCTCAGATGCATATGATGAAGTGTTTTTTATTATTATTTTTTCTATGGGGCAATCTACAGATTGTCTATGGGCGTCCACTCGTTGTACTTGAGGTGTATTTCCAAATTATCTTGTCCCTTTATGGTTTTGAGGGAGGGAATGTTATTATTTTAATTTATTTAACCGAAGTTTTAAATGATATTGCGTGGCAGCGCTATCTATTGCCGTTATCTCGTGACAGCGACGTGTCGACGTGTGGTATCGGGATACGAGTGGCGCGGCATAGCGGATGGTGGCAGGTGTATGTGATCGTTACAACAATTTACGTATGTTTTAAAAATACTCGGGTCGCAATTTACATATGTTTTATAAGTACACGGGCCGCAATTTACGTATGTTTTAAAAGTACGTGGGCCGCAATTCACATAGTATATGACCATGACCGTACTTATAGGGACGCAATTTACCGACTCCGGTACTAAATGCATACGATGTTAATTAGTTTTAAATCGAGTCGTTCACTTAAGTCCACAAGTCATATAATTATAGTACTGCTGTCTTTAACTGATTAACAATTTTACATTTACATTTACAAAAACAGCGTTTGAACATTTTACGTTTAAATTCCAGGAGAAAAGTGCCGTGATTTTACATAACATCGGATACATTTTTTCTGTAAGAAAATTCCGATTATTTTGTGCCCTGGTAAAACGCGTTCCGTGTTCAAAGCGCATATACCTTTTTTATCAATACATGTATATATATATATTGTTTCTTTTTTCTTTTTTTAATATTCGAAAGCAGCGAAAAAATTCATGATATTTTCAATGGCTTTGTGTTATTTATTCGTATGCATATTTAAACTTTTGTTATTAACACGACGTTTTCATTATCTATGAAAAAAAAATGCATAATATATCGATACAATCATCTGCATAGAAATGTGGAAGCCTTCAAAACACTACACAAACAAACGAGGAAGAAAATAAACCGCAGATATTATTGTAATACAAATATTTTTTGAGACGCTGTAAAATGATTATTATTCCATGTTTTATTTAACGTCAACCACGGTATTTATTTTGAATTTACTAGACAAACAAAAATTATTAGTTATACGTCCCGGATTGCACAATCACACCACTCTTCCTGTGAATCTGGAGTTTTATTATAATTTGATGATGTTGCGACGGCATTTTGTACGTTTTATGTAAACGATGTCTCACGAAAATTTTAATTTAAACCTGAACACAAAGCACACGTTTAACACTTTTTCATGTTCGTTCAATTAAAATATATCGTCGCCCTCGTTCAAAAAGTAACTATGTGCAAAAATTGACCAAGTGAATAAGTAATTATATTAAGTTTATATATATATATATATTAATAAGTAACTAAGTATACTATTGCAGTTTCACTAGTACTAAATTCATAAACATCGGTTAAATTTTCGATTTTTAAAGAAGTACTCAACTTTAAAAATGACATTACTCAAAACTTAAAAAAAAGACTTAGTCACTTTTTGCACTAGGGCGACGATATACATATTTATACATAGTTTATAATATTATATTAACTATTAACATTACTACCACTACATTTAAATGAATAAATATTTTAAATTTCACTATTTTTCATACTCGTGTTTTGTACATTTTTGGCACTTGTTAGAGCACAAATATTATTTTTAATTTGATACTATAAAATAAAATGTAATATTTAGTTAATTTTTTCATAATTTAATAAAACTAGTAATTTTATAAAATTTTTGAATACGCTCGTTATTATAGTATAAACTATATAATTTTACTAGTACATTCATATAATAACGGTAGGGTCTTAGCTTGCGTGTAGAATTTACAGTTATCATAGGTAACCGAGAACCCAGTAGATAGCATATAATTTGTACTGGCGTTGCCATTGTATAAATAAATAATTACAATAAACACACGTCAACATATGATATCGGCTTAATAATTACCAATAATATTTATTAAAGAGGTATAGCATTTTTTTTTTTTTTTTTTTTTTTTTTTTTTAAATTTGTAACAAACCTAATTTTTTAACCATCTCGGGTTTTTATTTTGGTGTGATGCCTTAAGTATGAATTGATAGTAGTCTATCAAAATGATATTCATTTTGATTCAGATTGAAAATCATTTAAAATGCATGTTTTCTCCATAAAATGTGAAAATTATTAATCTTTGTATTATGTTGTTTTATCAAACGTATAGTTTTCGAATGTTTCCGAAAATTTGTCTTTCTTTTTTTTTTCAAATGAAATATGATATGATCATTGTTATTCAAGTTCTTATAAGCACTCTATACAATTTAATTTTTATGACGCGTGATTTTTTAGGCAAAAACATAATTTCATCGGATCTATCCACAATAATGGATGTAAGATATTGTGTTCACGATACGAAAACGAGATGCAAGGACGTAGTACCAAATAATCGAATAAAATAGTTTTTCACCTAATATTCTTATTTATATCACAGCATAGTTTTGCACATACGTATACATATTTTCAGAGAATACTAAGATTGCGTTTAAGTTACTTTCAATAAATATAAATACCAACGTGCTTCTAATAATGATTATTGGTTCTGTAACACCTGCGAAGAAACGATTAAAAGCAATATATTATAATAACACATTTATGGTAAATAACCACGCGACCTCATTGTATTACGAATGTCAACTGTGTATATTAATGCAACGCATACCAATTACCCGTACATATTGGTCTAAAGTAATATCGAATTAGAATAACGAAATCGTTTCGAAAATGTGTTCTCTGTAGAATAGACACGAGAGAAGATAAGGTAATAAGATAATACGTGTAGTCGTCTCATTTTTTTTTTTTTTTTTTTAATCTTATTCGTTTCGACAGACTTTTTCTCCGGTCTAAAGTTTTGCGGTTAGCTACACCTACTGATTTCCCGTAATGTCAGACACGTTCTCAAAGCGAGCGACTCAAAAAAATTACTGATTAAAAAAAAAAAAAAAAACAAAAAAACAAAACAAAAACAAAATCTAAAAGAATACCCTTTACCACATACACAGTCGTGATAATTCTTAATTCCCTTTGTAGTGTAATGTCGTTAAGCCGAGACGAACCATAGTGACGGGCGTATAAACGAAACCGGAAGTCTTAATCAGTCGATTGGAAATAATAAAAGCAGATGTGTATCTAATAATAAGGAGAAAACATGGAAAAACAAAAGAAGATAATACGACTGCGGCGAATCGGTGACGGTGTGTACGTATAGTACGTGACTTTTTTCCGACTAGCCCAAACGTCGTTTTCTAGGCGCGTATTCGCGTGAATGTGCGCACATTTACCGTCATCTTCGCCGTATAAAGAACCAAAACAGTCCAATCCAAAAAGTGTATTTATGCGATGAGTAAAGTGTATTTATTTGGGAAAATTAAAATTTTAACTGTTTAACAACATTTTTTTATTTTTTATTTTTTTTTTAAATATTCTCTGTGAAAAATAATGAACCCTCTTTGGCATGTATAAATCTATGCCATTCAAGCCATTTGAAAAGCGTCATCTAACTGAAAGCCCGTTTCGACATTGAAAATCATCAATTAAGTATCGATGCCGAAAGAAATTTAGTACACAAATCTTCCAGGAAGTGTTTTTTTAGTTTAATTATAGGATATGAAATAGCCGGCGCATCCGAACATTATTTACATATTGTTCAGATTGCGTCCAAAGTTTACTCACGACATATCCGAATCACATCCAAAGTTATCTGACGACATGTCCGAATCGCGTCCACTGGTTCTCACCAATGGGCCCGAGTGGTGTACCCGTAATCAGGCGCGGATACAAGGGGGGGCTATGGGGGCTGAAGCCCCCCCCTTAGACTAGGACTTCGGTACTTAAGATATTTCAAAAAATAAGAAAGACTTAGTACAAAATCCCGGGACGGGACGCAGATACATTTATTTTCTGATGTGTAGGTACGCGACGACTTTCGAGAAAATCGCGAGTCGGACGGAGGCACGTCCGTGGAGGCCAATGACGATCGGTGCGTTCGGAGAAATGGAAGAGCAAAAAGGTAGAAGGGGCGCCACAGCTGACGACGGCTGGCGCGTTGATACCGCGGTGACGGTAAACCACGATTTAAGATAGTACTATCTTAAATCGTGCGGTGAACAATAAAAATATCAGTATTTGATGTTGTGGGTCGCCAATGTGTTATCAATGTTATCATTACTTGTGAATTGTGATTACACACTTTTGAATGAATGATAATTTAACAACATTTGAATAATTATTTCTAAACTTTAAATTTTACACCTTAAACTTAATAATTAATAGTTTATACTTAATACCATGAGTGAGAAAAAAAAAGGTGGAACATTATTTTCATTTTTCAATAAGAAAACTAAAAATGATCCTAGTGATGATAATATAGTAGTCGATAAAGATATTCTAGATGATCCTGATCCTGAAACACCAGATTTTAATGTTATTGAGAATTCAGCAAAAGTAAGTGCTTCTTTCTTTTACTCAATTTAATAATTTTAACACAAAATAACATTTAACTTAATGCTTATTGCTTATGTAAATATTTATTATTTTATTTAATACTTATAGTTGAAAAAAAATGTAACTGAGCATAATGTGAATGTATATGATGTTGGATTATGTGTTGATAAAGAACTTACTGATGAGGAAAAATTTAATTTTTGTAAAAATGCATGGAGTCCCGTGGCAGGTTATAAGTTTCCAGTTATAAAACAAGGAAATCAAAACCGAAGCTTTCAATTAGATTGGTTGAGGCGCTATCACTGGTTGGCTTATAGTGAAATAAAAGAAGGTGGCTTTTGCAAATGTTGTGTGCTTTTTGCCCCAATTGGTGGTGGTAGAGGAGGTCAGGTAATTAGATATAGTTTATAGTATATAGTTAATTATATAGTACAAGTTTCTACACAGTACATAAAAAATGCAAATTAATATAATAATATAATACTAAAATCATTACCTACCTCTCAATTTATTTTATTTTTATCTCCAGGTTTTAAAGATGTTTGTTAAAGAACCTTTTAATAATTATAAAAAAGCACCTGAACTTTTGAAACATCATGCAACAACTCAATATCATTTATTAGCTTCTGAAAAGAGTTCTGCGTTTATACAAAATTATAAAACCGGTGGATCAGTTGAAGTAATGCTCAGTAACAAAGTATCATCAATCATGGAAAATAATAGAAAACGACTTGTACCAATAATAAAAACTATTATTTTTTGTGGACATAATAATCTTCCGTTAAGAGGTCATAGAGATGATGGTATATTGGATATTAATTCAGCCTTAGTAGGAAATCAAGGCATTTTTAGAAGTCTGTTAGCATTCAGAATTGATTCAGGAGATAAAGAGCTAACTAATCACATAAACAGTTGTAAAAAAAATGCAACTATGATTAGTAAAACTATTCAAAATGAAATAATTGACATTTTGTATAAAGTCATTATTGAAAAAATTATAATCAATGTAACAAAAAACAAGTACTTTTCTATTTTATGTGACGAAACTACAGATATCAGCACAAAAGAACAAATGACTTTTTCAGTCAGGTACAATGTACAAATTCATATAAATACATTTGAGATAAATTTTTCTAATTCAATTTTATTTTAGATACGTTGACATGGAGGAGATTCAAATCAAAGAAGAGTTCCTTGGATTTATTGAGTTAGGTTCGACAACTGGATCTGCTATAAGAGATACTATAATCAAACAAATTGAGTGCTATAAATTAAGCTTAAAGAATCTTCGTGGCCAAGGATACGATGGTGGCTCAAATATGTCTGGTAGAAAAAATGGTGTACAGGCACTTATTTTAGAAGATCAGCCTTTGGCAGTATATACCCATTGTTTCAATCACCAATTGAATTTATGTATTTCCAAAGCATGCGAAGTACAAGCTATTAGAAATTTGGTTGGTATTATTGGCACTGTATCTGTTTTTTTATCTACATCTGCCAAAAGAACAAATATTATGTTGGACATTATTTCAAAAGATGATTCAATACCAGCCCCCTCAAAAACAAAACTTAAAGCCTTGTGTGCTACCCGGTGGGTTGAACGACATGATTCTATTCTAACTTTTCGAGAACTTTATTCATATGTTATTTTAACTTTAGAAGAATTGGAAAAGATGCCTGACTCTGAGACTGCATGTAAATCAATTGGTTTCAGTGCAAGTATTAAACGAAGTGAATTTTTAATATCTTTAGAAATTGTAGCTAACTTATTTTCTTATACTAAAACGTTAAGCTTAGTACTACAAAGCCCTAAATTGGAGTTATCTAAAGCTTTTTCTCATGTTAAGAATGTAATTGATGTTATGGATGATATTAGAGAAAATTCTATATCCAAATTCGAAACATATTTTAAAAATGCTTCTGATATGGCAGCTCTTGTGGGTGAGGAAATCAGAATACCTCGTTTATGTGGACGTCAAACAACACGATGTAATATTCAAACGACTGATCCAATAGAATGGTATAGGATAACCATTTTTTTACCTTTTATTGATCATTTGATTTCCGAACTAAAATTAAGATTCAATGAAAAGTTAAGTGAAGTAATGCCTTTAGAAGGATTGATTCCTACACATATTGATAAATATGATGAATCAAATATTATTAAAGCTGCAATGATATATAGTGAAGATTGGTCAGGTCAAAAATTGGATATACAATCAGAAATATCAATCTGGAAAAAAAAGTGGCACAATATTCAAACTATGAAACCCGATACGGTGATCGAAACATTAAAACACTGTGATGAATTTTTTCCTATCATTAAAACATTATTACATTTATTTGCTACAATACCAGTTACTACAGCTAGTGCAGAAAGAAGTTTCTCTTCATTAAGACGCCTAAAAAATTATTTGAGGTCAACCATGGGACAGGAGCGTTTAAACGGTTTAGCTGTTTTAAACATTCATAAAAACATACCTATAAATATTGATGAAGTAATTAATATATTTTCAAGATCATCTAGAAGAATAAAAACGGAGGATTGGTCAATTTAATTTGTTATATTTATTAAAGTTTGTTATTAATAATTATTAAATAATCTCTTATAATAAGCATATATAATGAATAAAAAAACTTAAACTAAATGCCCATGCTTTTATATTATACTTTAAGTACATTTTTTTTGTTAAGCCCCCCCCTTTTTTCATTTCTAGATCCGCGCCTGCCCGTAATAGTTATTATATAACGTTATGTTAATATATTATACATATATAGTATATATTTTTACCAGGTTTTTCGAAAGTGTCATCGAGAACATTGCGTTTCAATTTATTGTTGACTTTTTGACGATTTTAATAGTTTTCAGCGTCTCTATTATGGGCATTGTTTAAAGCACTAAAATGTATTTCACTGTTTTCGTTCAATTCAAAATACGATTTACATAAATGTTTTAAACACGATTACCTCTGAACAGTGCTATTTAAAAATGTATGTAAAGAAAATAGGTATCCATTAATACAATATAATTGTTTATTTATTATAAGAACATATAATATACATATACAATATGTATTTATTTACTGAAAATGTCCCATCTTTCAATATTTTTCATGATGTGTAAAAAAATAACTGTACAAAAATATTAAATACACAATCGTTGTCGCAATGCCGATGTAACTGATGTTAACACGAACAAGATTAATGCTCAATAATAAAGTTTTCAGTGGTATTTACAGGTGAGACAGGTTGTTAATCGATAAGACAGGACAAAAATCAAACGGTTTTCGAGTATATAGTCAAAAAAATCAATATAGAATAATCTAACCTAACAATTATTATAATTGCGGACGCAACTCGAAGCGGTTGCCGACAATCTGTGGACACAACTGGGATATCTTTTGAAAAACCATGGACGCTATTCAGTTGTTGTGTCATATTTTTTCCATTTTCGGGACGTGATTCATATGAATCTGAAATAACATGTATAATATTTTAAATCAAATTTTGAACATTGAAAATATTATTCTATATTGTCAGAAAAAAAAAATTAGAATTTTGTATTCAAATTTTTAGAAAAATATTGCAAGTACTTAAAATCGTGTAAAGGTTCATCTTTTGATTTCCAATGGTTATTGAATATTTTCTGAAATTATTAGTTATATTATTTATCGATAATATCTAATCAAACGATCCCGTGAAGAATGAATCGATATCATTTAATTTATGTAATAAATACAAATATTTTACCACCATCAATTTTTCAAAAAATTCGGTCGAAAAATTAGTTGATTTTTTTTTTTGTTCAACTAAAAAATAAAGGTTCAATTTTTAAATTCGGGTTCCGAAAAGGAAAACATCTTTTGATGTATTCTTATCGTAGCAAAGTACGATAATATAGTATTGAATGAAAAAAAAAAAAAAAAATGTTAAAATATCGAATATAACGAAATAATTTCCGTACATAAGACTTTCGTGATACACCCTGTACAAGTATGTAACCGATAAAATATGTTATCGTCACGCTAATTGCCAATTATCATCGTGGCCGAGGAAAGTCGGGCGAATTTCGATAACGAGCGGTACTACACTGCCGCCGCCTCCGCCGCCGCGCCGGCACACCTGACCGTGACGCGACTCCCCGTACACGCGCCGGAAAGATCGTCGCATCGTAAAATTTTATTATATACGACCGGTAAACGTACGCAGCGTATTTATCGTTACGATTATAATAACATCGCACCGCTTTTGCGGGCGTCGTGGCGTTACGACGGCGATCGGGACCCCAGAACACAGTGGTCTTATCTCCGACGTGCCATTAGCCCGTGCAACGAGTACCGTCTTACCGACGACGGCTGTGTGGCCGACGATAATTCGACGCGTACGGCGTTCATGGCACACCTAATTTCCTATATTCGGTCGCGGACTGGAAACGGCTGACGCGGGTGCTTCGGATTCTGCGGCGCCGTGCTAATGAATTTGCCTCGGCCGTGCCGTGCGGACGC
The DNA here is from genome assembly GCA_027580255.1 of Therioaphis trifolii. Lineage (NCBI taxonomy): Eukaryota > Metazoa > Arthropoda > Insecta > Hemiptera > Aphididae > Therioaphis > Therioaphis trifolii. Next base: position 81,379,386 of record CM050404.1, on the reverse strand, counting down.
GGCGAAAAGTGTTTATTGTTTGCCTCCGTAGACCATTATTCGTATAGATCACTCGGAGATAACCGGACTACACGACATAGGCAGTTTATGTCGTTCGTTGTTAGCACGTGCACATAATAGCGTACTCAACTGCGATTGAAGTCTAGTGCTGTAGATATGGGAATGGGCGAAAACGCGAGTTGGGTCCCGAGATATTTGATCCCTTAAAAAAACACGAGTCGAGTCCGCGGTATTATTTCATAATACTCGAATTGGGTCCGCGGTAATATGACTTAATGACTATCAGACCGGTAGATACAACTGTAGATATATTTTGCGATTATCTACTAAAAACGTATATAGAGCAAGATGCATTATTTCCATCTAATCTGTGGGCCGAGTTTGCAGCAACCACAAATAGTTGTGAAAGTTATCATGCCGAATTAAATGCTAGTATCAGTGCATCTCACCCTAACATTTTTGTTTTAATATAAATGTTACTTGGGATTCAGAGTGAAATCTATGTATCACTTCGGAGCTCAGCCACACAATCAAAAAAAAAAAAAAAAAAAAAAACCGTAGAAAAAGAAAATTTTTTAAGAGAAAAGATGCTTTCTTTTACTAGTGGAGAATTGACGCGGTTAAATTTTGTAAAAAAAGTGTAATTTAAATTTATTCCCTAGCTTATATTTATTTTAGTACAAATATTAGATTCTGAACGGAGTGAAGAATGTATTGATTTTACAATGATGTGTGGTTTTATTATTTTTTTTTTTTTTGTGTCTGTCGACACGATTTGGGGCAGTAAAAATGCTTCGATTGCCTTATAGAGCAATTTTTCTGAAAGGAAATTGAATCTAGTTGGTACTTTGGGGGGTCAAAAGTTAAAAATTTTCAATATTTTTTTAACGCGCCGGGAAAAACCCTTAAAAAATGAGGGAAAAACGGTATATTTTACGCAAAACCAGTTTTCGACAAAATCAAATTTTTTATTTTGCTATAACTCAAAAACTAATCGATGTAAATACTTGAAATTTTCACCAAATGTTTAGATTAGCGTTCTCTATACACCGTTAAATTTTCAAAGTATTTTGACTTTTATTGAGCTAATTATAGACAATTGAAATTTTCAATTTTTTTAAGTATTTTTTTTTAAAATAACGATAAAATTTTTTTTTTTTGCCAGAAATTCTTGAAAATTTAATACAAGGTTTCTTATAAGTTGTTCCATAACTGATAAAAAAAAATCCAAAATCGTAAGTCACAATTTTTTTTTATAAGTGCTCAAAGTTCCAATTTATACGAAATATGTAAAAATTGCGAAAATTTGCAAATAATTTTGTTGTTGAAAAATCGTAAAATTTTTTTCTTTTATAACTAAGTTTTGAAAATTCGGTACAAGGTTTTTCATTAGTTTTTCTTCAATTATCTGCAAAAAAAACTCTACCGGATTCAGACAAAAAAATTTTATGAGTGTTTGAAATTTAAATTTTTACAAAAACACGTTAAACAACGGTTTAGCCTCAAACGATTTTTGCTATTTGTTTTTTTTTCAAAAAGTATAAGTTGTAGAAACTTGAAAATTTTATCAGTTGTTTATATTGGCATTTTCTTTATACAATTTTATTTTCAAAAGATTTCACTCATTTTTAATCAATTTATAGGCATTTGAAATATTCGATTTTTTTTATTTTTTTTTATATAAATGTTGATAAAAAAAATGTAGCTCGGACGAAATACTTGAAAATTTAATAGAAGGGTCCACATAAGTTGTTCTAACTCCCATTCAAAAATTATAAAAATACATAGGCACAAAATTTTTTTATAAGCGTTTATAAGTGCTAATATTGACAAAATTCGTCAAAATCATGTATATTTGCTATGTATTTAAAAAAGTATTCAATACTTCAAAAAGTATTTGAATACTTTTACCCAAATCCTTTTACTCAAATACTTTACAACACTGACCATGCCGTATGCAAATGCGTCCTAATTGAAAAATAAAATACTTGTTTCAAAATAGAATATATTACAATATTTAAATATAATATATCCTAGACTAATATATCATCTCCGTTCAGAATCGTTTTTCGTATACAATGATACCTATCATTGAATTCAAATTTAACAAATCCATTATAATGACCTATCCTATGAACGAGTCGCACTCCACCCCCAACTGTATCTTACCGGCTTTTTATTACTTATTTTTTATTTTAATACAAATATTTATTACTAAATAACGTATAATATTTTTTATTTTCTAAAATTAATCATTCTAGCCTCCACGTGGCGTCTCCTGGGTAACGCAAATAGGCTAGTCCCAAACTCATGTACTCCATAAAATATACCGGGACTCAACTAATGTACTCTATAATATATACCATTACCCAACTCGTGTATCACATAAAGTATACCGGGACCCAACTAATGCTGTTTTTGAAATCTGGGACCCAACTCGAGTTTATCCGGGAATGGAGAGGATTCCACCCCACCGCGAACAAAAAAAAAAAAAAAAACTGCATTCGGATCGAGTCGCAAAATCTAAAAAAATATACCAGTTGAGTCCCAGAAAAAAAAAACGTACTATAACAGTTGTTATAACACCAAACAAATGTGACTACGACCATGTAGTCCAGCCTTAACAAATGACTGTCCTAATAAGAACAACATTTTCCTTTTTTTTTTTTTTTATGTTTTTGCTGCAGTATAGTAAAGAACACAAACTTAGAAGTCTATTCTTTTACTATAAATTTAAGTATGACTTAAATTTGTTTATTTTTCATAAAATATATATTTTTTAACTGACCACAAATTAAGCTTCTAGTCTTTAAAGTCTAGTGCGGTAATGAATGTATTTATTATTTTTTCATTTTTTACGCTCATCATAATCGAATAGTTCATCTTCATGCACATATTTCTGAGCACTAATCATTATTTCATATTGTAGAGTGGTATTATAAGCGATAGAAATTAAAAGTTGAAAAATGTAACGTCGTATGCAATACATATTTAGTTTTATCACACAAATTATATTAATACGCCGGACTCGATTCAGACAAACGAGTTTGAGATACAGGATTCAAATCAGACAATTTTAAAAGATTCTCTTCATTTGATAGTAAATTTTGTTTGGAACATTAGATGGACATTGTAAATACGTACTTGCGTTCACTCTCCTGTATCAATGAATTACTCATCTTCATACATATGAGTATACTCAATATATGAGCGTAATTAGTGTAATAATACATATTTGATATTAGTCATAGTCAGATAAATTAGCCCCACTTGGATGACGACGCGTTATCACTTACTCTTTATCTTTTTTCTTCCTATTTTTTGGTAAATAAGACGATTGGAAATATTTAGTGATTATTCGGATTTCACCTATAGTAATATTGAAACATTATAAACGATTGGTGCGTTTCAATATTCTTTGTGAATTCATTAGGTTTAATCCATTTATTGTATAATTATAAAGTATGGACAAATTTGTAATAAATGTAGTTTAGGTATACGAAGTTATTCTATTTACAGTACCATGGTGAGATTTTATTTTACCCAGTTAAATAATGAATTTCTTTGAAAAAAAAAATGTAAAAAATCACCCGAAAAATACAGTTGAAAAACTCTACATCTATTGATAAGGAATTAAAATATAAATACACATATATTTTTTTGAATGATGACAAATAAAAAACAAGGTTGATTTTGTTTCATAATACATATTTAAATTTATTAATATAAATTTATCATAATGTATTAAACATTTTATTTGTATTTGTAAAAAATCTCCCCTAAAAATCATATCTTCGCCACTGGCATTGTTTTTTGTACAATTGGTAAATTTAAAAATGTTTATAGATTCTATATGACGCGAAGGATCTATTGGTTTTTTACAATGACTTTTACTTTTTATTGTTTATTGAAAAATACTTTTTCGGTTATTCAAATGGATATATAATATAAAATAGCAAATTCAGTTCAAAACTCGATAGGAAATACATAATTTAATAATACATTTATGTTCTCAAATATTTCGTTATTATAATAGGGTAGTTCAATCCAACTAACAGTTATTTATACATAGTTAAAATTGGATAGATTTTTGAGGCTCACTGTTTTTGTAATTTCAAATCAAGCTACCTCGGGAGAAGAATATTCGTTAGCAAAACGCTTCAACGAATTTCTGTTATTTGCGTGTGCATACACGCCTCGTCTTCTACACACGTATGGTTATCCACGCACGTCTCGTTGTCGTCGCATAAATACGGCTCGTCGTCCGTGCACATATTATCGTCGTCGACACACGTCTACTTCTACACTCAACATAACCCAAATGCAGACGATTAATAACGAACAAACCACGAAAACCGGCTGTGTATGAATTTCCAGTTCAGTTCGGCCGCAGCGCTCAACATGAACGCACGTACCTCGCACTGTGTTCGTTCCGTTATCTCTGTTTTACGCTCGTTAATTGTTTTTATTGTCAATAATTGGTAGTTATCATAGACCTACAAATGAGCCAGACGGTTCGTTTGGTCAAGGTCGGCGATGATAAGTACGTCTTTGTGAAAGATCCAGATCCGAGCATGAGTCCCGGTTCGCCACATAATCCTACAAGCTCAAAACATTCAAAACGCAATTTGTCAAATTCGTCTTTATCACCTACTATTGGCGATAAAAAATCAAAAATTTTCGTCACACCAAACAGATACGCCGTTCTCGACTCCGCCGAAATTGAAACTACTACACCATCTTTTACATCCATATCTATTCATGGCAACACTCACATTCCCGATCAGTGCGAAGATTCTCCAGCACCGCCAATTTATATAAAAGATATTTCAAATTACTCATCATTCAAAAACCTCTTAACGAATCTTGTTGGTCCGAATGGATTCACTTGCAAATCGTCAACATTATATATTTATATCTTATTGTTCAGCCCTCGGGTTTGTCAAATTTCAACATAATTGTGAAACATCTACATGACACCGACGCCGAATTCCACACCTTCAAACCCCGTCAATTTCGCTCAGTCAGGTTTGTTATTAGAAACTTACACTTCTCTACCACTGAAAAAGATATTGTTTCTGCTCTATCCGAATTGGGACATTCTATCGTACATGTTCAACATATATCAGATAAAAACAAACGCCCCTTACCTTTATTTTTTATAGAACTTTCCCAAGACGCAAACAATGTGGATATCACTAGAATTTCGTATTTACTTAACACTAAAGTCATTATAGAAAAACCGCACAAAAAGAACCGCGGTCCTCCGCAGTGCCATAAATGCCAATCATACGGTCACACTCAAAATTATTGTCACCACGTCGCGCGCTGCGTCAAATGCGGAGCAAATCATCACACCAATGAATGTTCCAAAGATCGGAATAGCCCGGCCAAATGTGCCCTGTGCTCCGGAGACCATACCGCCAATTTCAGAGGCTGCCCTGCTTTCATAAGTGCTCAAAAAAACCCAAGGTTTCTCAGGACTTCTCCAACCAAAGTTCCGGCGCTAAACCCTCACGCCAGACCAAAATCATACGCTGAAGCCACCCGGACCAAAGATTTTTCGACAGATAATTTTTCCGTCCTATTATCTAACTTTATTTCTAACCTCAATTCCCTAATCAGTCCTCTAACTACCCTCCTTCAGTCCTACACACATTAATTCCAAAAACTTCCTTATCTCCATAGCTATTTCTGTGAAAATTGTCCTTATATAACATAGTAGTAATGTATTTATTTATGTCTAAATAGTATATATCTTAAGACTTAATTAACTCAACTGCTATCTTATCTCTTATATCGGTTGCGGCGTACGCTACGTCGAAACCTTATAAGAATCTTAATTGGCAACTATATTTAATGTACAATGTCTAATTTATAATATTATGTATGATGTTTAATTGTTGAGCTATAATAGTCTCCGACTAGAAGCTAATAAAAAAAAAAAAAAAAAAATGAATTTCCAGTACTAAAGTGCTGTACATGCATAAAGTATGTAAAGTGTGATCTTTTGGCTCTATCTATACGTTTGATGTGTTACCGCACTGTACTGTATTATCGGTCTAATGTAAGTCGAGCATACAATCATGTTTCTTCTAATAAATTTGGCCCGGCAATAGTAGGTGATAACAAAAAAAGTTAGCCATTAACTCAGTCCGATGATTTTTTTCATGAAATATAGATAACCCAGCATGGTTAAATTGGGCCAATTCAATTTTAGAACTTCAAAACTGAAAAAAAATAATGGTAAAAATCACACATCAAAAATATAACAATAGCGAAATATCAGTTGATAATACTTAAACAATTACATACAACTATACACATACGAATTTCAAAACAAACATAAAAATGTATTTTACAAAGACATAAATATGTTTTTTCATAAAATAAAATGAAAATGAAAAATACAAAATATTTTTTGGAGGGTGATGAGAATCACTTATTTTTAGTTTCGATTGGACAGAAGCCGTTTCGGCAGTTTTGGCTGCACCGATTAATAGTGAACCCAGGATTTCTGTAAACTTGAGGTTCTTTTTATTAATATATATTTAAATGAAAATAAAAAATAACAATAGTAATAATAATTATATGCATGTCTGCGAAACTAAATGCGCAGTATCGCAGCTAGTTTTATATCCGTCAAATTATGATCAATACAGGTTCTATAAGCATGCAATTATATGACGGCGTATACTGATTCAAATTCTGTTATGACGATTATTGTAGTGGCTGGTTTGCTGTGAATAAGGAAAGGGATTCAGTGTTTGACGAATTATCGGAAAGGTACTTTCGGTGACGTGTGCCGCGAGTTCGAGGTCGATTAGGCAAAACGAGGCACAGCCGGTGACATACGTCTTATGACAATTCCGTTCCGGTCCACGTCAAATGTTCACATGATAAACACCTATGGTAAAATCAATATATATATATATATATATATATATAGTTTTATGTTACGCCCTAGACTTGAAATCGTTCATTTCATGTAATAGGAAATTGTTTAATCAGTTCATGAAATGGACAATCTATGTGGTCATTTCAATGGCATTTTTTAAATTCTTTTTTGCACAATTTATGATCTGGACACGTTTATACTTTTTTATTTGTTTTAATTCAATAGTCTTTTTGTGTTTGTTATACATACAATATTCTATATTTATTGTATTATTTATAATTTGTATAAAACTTAAATTTAAAAGAATAAAATTAAAATAAATAACATTTTTTTTTTTTAAGTTTAAAAATTCTAATATTTTATGAATGAATTATTTTTGTGTGAAATTGAAATTTGTAAGTAATAAAATAAAATTATAATTTACTTTTACCTCCCAACACAATAATCATTTACGAATAACCTGTTTATTAATATCTATCTATTTGCTATCCAATTTATCATAAACTGGATATGTTTTTATTATGCCCAGTTCTGCAATTTTAGATGGAATATCCATGTACAAAATATTAATATGCGATTACGAACTGTTATATATAATTTATATTGTTTGAATAAAACTCTCTCCTTAGATACCATGAAAATTGTTTACTTGTCACTCTATCAATCTATCTTGCAATATGGTATAACCATATGGGGTGGTGCCTCTGATAAAACACTAAAACCAATAATATCTTTATAGAATAGAGCTGTTCGTATCTCTCTTAATAAAACAGATAGAGTTGGTTCTTCTAATGAAAATTACAAAGAACTGGGTGTACTTCCTCTAAATCTGTTATGTAAAAAATATTCTATATCTTTTACTTTAAAAAATCATTCTAAATTCGATCCGTACATAAATAAACGTGAAACTTTAAAATACAATCTAAATGTTAATTATTCAAATAAATGTATTGGTCAGAAATTTGTTGACTATTTAGGGCCAACTTATTTCAATTACCTAGAAATTAATGTCAAAAGGTATCTTAGATTAAGTAATAATATTAATATAAATAAATATTTAACTAATGTTTTTATAAATAATTTGTAAATTCAAGTATCTGGTTTATAATTTCTTCTTTATTGTTTTATTGTTTTTATTGTTTATTTTTGTTATGTTTGTAAATACTAAATTGTATATGCTATATTTTAATCTCTAAGAAAAAAAAAAAAAAAAAAAAACTTTGTAATAACTCGCTACCTTCAACTCAAGCTACGCTTAAAGAAGGTAGCTAAACCAAAATATTTTAAAATGTTTATTTAGTATTCTAATTTGTACTAGTATTTTTATTATATTCAATAAATGGTTAACTATTCAAAAAAAAAAAAAAGTTCATGAATTGTGCAAAAAAGAATTAAAAAATGCCCGGATCATGAAATGACCACATAGATAGTCCATTTCATGAACTGAGCAATTTCATGACCGGAGTGTGACATATATATGTATATAAGTTATCAAAATACAGTATTAAAGTGTTATTAAAATAAATAGTACGTTGGATTCAAAACAGTCGAGTCGATGTAATCGATTTAAATTTTTTAGTACGTCATTTTATTTATCAGTTAATTGCTTTCAATCAGAAATTAATATACTAATACTTATTTAAACCGAATGTACAAAGCAATATATTTACGTTTAAAAAAGATTTATTTTTACACGGAACGCAAAAACAGCAGCTAATACCACAAAGTCAATAGATGACTGAAATTCCGTCGCAACTAATCCGTTCTACGTGATAACATATTATTATGGTGATGGTAACGTAGATATGAAGGTGGTTATTTAATGCATTTCGCGTAGTAAAAAAATCTAAATTAAAAACAAATGACAACTCAATTTCACCTAACCGAATTATAAGTCCTTTATACCTCTCCTTTTCTACCGCCTTTATGTGCCCAACTTATAACGAATCGAAATATACCCTCCACGCAATTTGGATTTGTTAATTTACAGTAATTATTGATCTGGTTGTGCCTGTCTTTTCCCATTCAAAGTTTTTCGTTACAGCCATCCCATTTCAACAAAAGTGCGATTCGCACACGCAATTATTGTGTGTGTACCATAAAAGAACTTGGTCGCTACCAGTAATTACTATAGTTGGTTCAATGTAACCAGCAAATAGGATGAAATAATGAAACCACTAATTCTCGTCAAGCCATGGAATATTCCTAACTCGTTGGTCAGCTCATTACAGTTGTATTGACGAATTTATTTTATTGTAATTCAATTCTTTGTTGATTACGCATTGTATGTTAACTGTGAGCAAAAAATAAGGGTAACATTAATTATTCACAATCAGTTGGTTTAATTACATTATTTATTGAGAAAACAGTCGTATTATTCTCGCTTTTGAGTATGATAACGAATAAATAAAACAAATAACACCACAGATGAATCTTTGCTACGCGAACAAAATATTGGTGATCTCTGTATTATTGATCCTTTGTTATTTTGAATGAAAAAAAATGTAAAATAAGATTTGATAAAAATAGGAAATTGACCGGGAGATTTTAGCCTAAAATGTGATTCCATCAACTCAAATAATTTAATAATCAAGTACTCTATAGGGCAGCGGTTCCCAATTGGTGGTCCGCGGACCCCCGGGGGTCCGTGGTTGTGTTGTTCTGTAGTGATATTTTTATTTTGTTTTGTTTTGGATAAATTATCAACTTTGTAGTTGTATATAATGAAGTTATACATTTTCATCGATCTGACTCAAACAATTTGTGGATAATAAATCCATTTTCCTGTGATATTGAAAAAATAGAAAATCCCTCTGAACAGGAACAAGATGAATTATTCATACTAATAATTAATTATTAATTGATTTGGTAACTAATGGAACGACGAAAAATATTTTCAACGATAAAAAAATAAATGATTTTTGGTTAATTGTTCAAAATGATCAAAAGCAACTTGACATTTTAAAAAAGCTTGACATTTCATCCCCTTTCATCCCCTTTCGTACAACGTATAGATGTGAACAAGCTTTTTCTACCTACTGTTATATGAAAAACAAATATCATAGTAGACTTAATATTGACGCTGATTGAAGAGTTAAAATATCAAACATGCAGCCGGACTTGGACGAAATTATGAACAAAAAAGAAAGATTTCACTTGCCTCATAAAGTTTGAAGGTGTATAATCAAATAATTATTTTTATAATTTTTTTTTTTTTTTTTTTTTTAGAAAATTTGTTTCTACTATATTAAGAAAATGTTTATAAAATTAAAAATTAAATCATATTTAAAATAAATCGTACAAATTTATTTTTCATTTTCGTATTTAAATAAAATTGAAAAGTAAGTATTTACAAAAAATGGGTCCGCGGACCAATTTGAGTTGTAGCTAAGGGTCCGTCACACTAATTGGTGACTTCACACTAATTGGGAACCGCTGCTATAGCGTATAGACCAGGAGTGGTCATCAGGTCGATCGCGATCAACTGGCAGATCGCGAGATGAATTTGAGTCGATCGCAACTCCCTTTCGCATTTTCTTGAATTTTTTTCAGAAAACAAATAAAATATTTATTATTATTATTATTTTTTTTAATTTGTGTATCTTTTTATATTTCACCAATTCAAAATTTAGATACCTATAGAAAAATAAAATTAATCACTATGAAAAACTAGATTATAGTGATTTATACACTAATATCATCGAGTTACTATCGTAAAGGCACGTTGTACGTACCACGTAATCTGATGGATATCACGCATTAATTCCTAACCTTAATCGTACAAATTGATAAATCAAACCAGTCCGCAATGACAGTAACAACAAATATAATAAATACATACACATATTCCCAGGTAGTATAAATTCATTCATCTTATTCTGATACTATTAGATACTATTATAAATAGCATTACGTTTTAAGTTAAAACACATTTTAGTCAAATTAATCTAATATAAATATATCAAAATACGTGTTATGTTACGCTGTGAAATTTTAAACATTAGTAATACTTATTTATATTACGAATGAAAATTAATAAAATAAGTCTAATACGCAAGTTACATATAATAAATTGTTGATAAATTTATTTATATACAACCTTTTTTTTTTTTTTTTGGTCGATCGCGACAACCTAGAAAAATTCAGAGGTCGATCACAAGCCTACTATAATTGGCAACCCCTGGTATAGACTATCATATACTTAATATTCTGGCAATATATTGATGAAGACCCAATATAGAGTGCCGCAACATCCACCCGGGCAGCCGGGGCAATGCACCAGGGAACGGCCTCCATTCCTATTTTGTGGCCTCTATTTATAATTTTCACAATTTTTAATTTTTATATACCCAGGAATACCTACTGTATTGTGAGAATTTGTGATAACTGTATATGCTGTGTAAGTTAAAATTAATTACTCCAATAAATTTTTTCACTAATTTAAACCCTGGTGCAGTGATGCTAGATAGTGGCCCTTAAATAATCATTTGTCCTAGGGCTCAAAAATTCTAGTTGAGGCACTGCCAATATACTTGTTAGTAAAAACGTTTGTTTGTAGCAATGTTCATTGACTAAATTTGGATGATTATATTTCTGTGTATAAGAACATTTACTTAGTTTCAACTTAATATCAAGTTTTTCAGGGGTATTATTTTTAAGCTTTTCATACACGGAATCGGCGTAATATTTTTTTTCGGGATTATAACAAATGTATGTTGGTAAGTCGACTTTGTATGTAGTTTTGTATGTCATTTTTTTACTATGAATTTGCAAGTTTTTACAGATAATTATATTAGCCAATATCCAAAGTTATAACATAATCATTTACTATAAAACTTATGAATCAAAAGCAAAGGGGATTTGTGTGATCTCACCTTCGTTAAAGACTCATTTAGTATTACGTGGAAGATAATAAGAATTAGATGTTCCAGTGTATATGTAAGGCATTCCTGATTACAGGTTCTATCGTGATATGTGTTTGACGGTTCGAAACATATTTCTTATTGGAGAGGAAAGTCCTTTGCGTGATGTCTTTATCATTGTGTTTTTTTAACTGGGACTTTGTGTTATTGTCATTTACATATTTAGACCTTTAGCCGTTGATTTGGCTAAACGTCTTAAAACATTTTGGGAGATTTTTCAAATTTTTCTTGATTTTTCAAGTCTGCCCACAGCTCATATGTTATACATACCTACAGTTTACATTACCTACCAACGATTTCTCATCTCAACAAGCGATGACACATTTTTCAAATCTATGCAGTTATTCGAGTTCCGTGACTATCAACAAAGGTTTTTTTTCGTGGCCGACTTTGTGTTAATAATCAAGAATACCTGCCTACGGGTTTTCTAATTTATTTGCTTTTATTGAACCTCAGATGAAGACACAATTTTACAGCTACTGTATACTAAACTAAACAAATCAATTCGTCTGTTATGGTATTATAAAATGGTATATAATTCTCTTTGAACTTCAAGTTTTGCAGGAAAAATTGATTTTCTCATGAACTATCAAAGAAATTGTATTAAAAAAAATCTGTCATTTACTATTTTTAAAATCAAATGAATCGTTAAATATTTATGAAAAGCAAACACAAATGAGAAAAATGTAATGTTGTCTCACTATATCACATCTAAAACATCATAATCATGAAAAAAGTACGTTTATACGTTGTACAAGAAAATCGTAACCAGGTCACATGAGAAATCACAGTAACATAAATGTGTCTATTGTAACGTATTGACTAACGAATGTGAAGAAATTGAAGTTGTTCGAAATCTGAGAAAAATGTACTTGAAAAACAAAACTTTAAATCACTGTTCAAATATTACGCGGGGAACAAACATGGTAGTTTGGTAGATAAAATATTGCAATACAACACTTTAATTTGATATTAAAAAAAAAAAAAAAAAAAAAAAAAAAAATGAAGCATTCCAATGAAGTACTGCACCGGTAAATTTTTTCTATAATGTAATTATTGATCGAACGAATTCGATATTTTAATTTATTCATATTTTTCTTTTTGACGTAGAAGTGTAGAACATCACGTTTTTTAGCGAATTGTTTGCAGAATAAACATAAAACATACACGTAGAAAATATGAAAAAATATGGTGTTTAATAAGACAATTTCTATACATCGATTTTACAGTTGACAAGACACCGAGTTATAATTTCGGTAAATATGTGATGTTCAGTTTTGTCCGCGTGATAACCTTGATGATGGAGTCAAATAATAGAAAAAAAAGATTATTCTTATTATTTTCAGCATAATGTTCAAAACTACATGTTACTTTAGATCCCAATGAGTAAACCATTTGTACGGAGACTTACCTCTAAAAAAAAAAAATCATAATTCTCAATAACGATAAAGATCGATATTATTCGTTTTTCAATATTTCAGTGCACAATATTTTATCGGTAGTTTAGTATTTAAAAGATTTATTTCATTTTTATTAAAAAACAAAAATCAGTCCATTATATCATTTATACAATTTATTCCGAAATATTGATGATTATTATTTTCGAGCATAAATATTTACCATAATAATATGTATTAAAATATAATTTATAACACATTTTAAATTGATAAAATCTTATGATTATTATTATTACAACTTTTTGTTTTATGTTATTTATAATTTAAAGAATGTAAATTTTAGTACCAAAAACATTGAATCAGAAAAAAAAAATTGTTTGATACACAAAAAACGAATTATTTATACGAAAATACTCTCGTCAAATGCTTATTTAAATATCTTAAACAGGCCATAACATAACTACATAGTGCATGGTATAATTTCACCGGTGTCCTTTAATTGTAAATATATAAATAATAAAACAAAAATAAACTGATAATTATTAAATAATTTACACAATATGAATCAAAATACATACGAATTTTCATAAATATTCAAACAGAAAATAAATTCCGCAACTCCACCTTATTGGAGGTTTTTAAATTAAAAAAATGGTTATTTATTTAAAACTTTATAAAATTGAGTTTTAAATTTAACGATATAAAATGTTGTAACTACACATATTAAAAATAATAATAAAAATAGAATGAAAATGTAAAATAGCTTTTATGTAAGTTTTTGAACAAAAACAATAAAATAAAAGAAGACAAGAGAAACGGTTAATTAATGTGCATGAAAAGTCAAAAATAATTATTGTTCTTCATAAGCATTCCTTTTATAATTTTTTTGAATGTACGGTTTTTTCTTAATTAATTTTATACGAACAATTCAAGCTATTGTGAAGGACTAGAATCTTTCTTTTAATTATTTTTTTTACACTATATATATATAATTAATAATTAATTTATAAGCAAAATTATTACTTCACCAAAAAAAAAAAAAGTATATATATATATATATATATATATGAATTATAATAATTAAAACAATTATTAATTATTAGATTATCTTTTAATTTCAGAAAAAATATTATTTGATTTTATTGATTTTTATTGTTGTAATTTGTATGTAAACTATATTCGGTTTGATTATTTCTTATCCTACACACGTTAACAAGTGAAACCGTAATGAAATCTGTAACAAGACATTGCCATATTTTATTTACATTTTGTTTTTTTGTTTTTTTATTAATTTTTGTAGTTTTTCGAAATAATCGACAACAGATTTTTGTATTTATTAAACATAATCGGTCAGTGTACAGGAGACAATGATGGAATGTATGCAATCAAATGAAATTAACTTGAATATGGCAAAGGACAAAGGAAAATGGAAATAATCAGTTTCAGCAGAAAAAAGCCTAAATGATTCGTAAAGCTAAAAAAAAAAAAAAAAAAAAAAAAATCAAGCTTAAAGTCAACAATAATAAGTTTATGTTATAAATTATTATAATATATTATCAATGATTTTTATTTTTAGCAAAACTTTTGTTTGAGTGCTTTGTGTAAAATTCTAAAAAAATAACTGTTACATTTCTACGCATGCAAACAGACTAAATACACGAGTTTTTTTTATTTTTTTCTTTCAATAACGTTTTAAAAACATAAATTAGTTAGTTCTGAGCTGCCAATATTGAATATTGTAAAAGTAACTATCGTGTTGTAGCCGATCAGAAAACGTTTAAATGCCCATAATTTTGGTTTTACTTTGGAAATAAAAATATTTCATCAGTTACATCCGATAACCTCCGAGGAATTTATTTTCAGTTACAGAAAAGTCCTGGGTCAGTTTATGGTACCCAAGATTGTAATTGAGTTGGGCCAGAGTTTTATGATAGAAACTACTGCTACTTAAAATCTAATCAAAATCAGATTCCCAGTGGTTTTTTTTTTGTCTTTGATTCAAAAATCCTATTTACCGGTAATGTAATTTCTCTTTTTGTTTTCAACATCCAACAGCTCGACATGAAAATAACTTCAATTATTTTATATAAAGGAAAGTAATTATCAAGAAATTATAATAATTGAAATCAAATGCGAACAATGACCCACATACATATTCCTTCAAAACAATATTTTAATTATGTTTTTAATGTGTTTTAGTAATTGCTGCAATAAAAGTTGAGATGGAGCGAGTATTTCTTTATTTGTAATACATTATTAAAACCAACATCTAAATATAAAGAAACAGTGATGATTTGTCTATTTGTATTATTATATGCATTATATATACCAAAAACTGTTGGTAAATATTATTGGAAAACAAATTTTAACATTAAAAATTAAAATCAAGATTATTACGTTTTTCGAAATGTTTTAAAAGGAGTGCGAAAATGCATAGAAAGGTCAACCCCCCTGGCTTTCTAGTTAGAATGAATTGGAGCTATAAATTATCAGTAAATACAAAGAAGCCGACCCAGCCTGGCCAAGACAGCTAGGCAGCTAGGCAGCGATCGCTGTCCGGGTCCCTATAGTTTTTTGGTTCAAAATGCATAAATTCTTGATGGATAATTTGATAATTTTATGTGTAAAATATTATAACTATTAAAATACAACACAAACAATACACATATATTACGAATATCAATGGTTTGGAAAATTTTAAGTACAACTACTACCCGTCATTTCTTGGCTCTCTTTACTCACTTTGATTAAATATAATATTACACGTAAAAATAATAAATTCATGATTATTGAAATTATTTATTGAATATCATAATATTACTCATAGACATATGATGTGTTATAACATTTCCTAAAAATTTATTCTTGGAATAAAGTCATTTTTTGCAGCATTTAAGTTGTATTTTGATTCGAATTATGATTTAATTTATATATAAAAGGTTGGAATTTTAAATTTGAGTTGAATCAAAGTAAATATCATCTCTTTATCAGTTGAATTTGGAGAATCTCATGATTATGGCTTTTAAAAAAGACATGGTATTGAATATAGAGATGTCTATAATATAGACAACTGACGACACCAAAGTGATTGACAATATAGTGAATTTTTGAACAGAAATATTTAGACTTTTAAATTTAAATTTAACATTTATTAAGATGAATTTAGTACGTAGAATATGGAGATTTATTTATTTGATAGGCTATATTTAAAAAGGAATATTTCTACAATTCTTTTATAAAATAAATACTTCAATGAACTTTTATAAATAAAACGCATAGAATCATGTTCTTTTATTATAAGGTAAAATTACTCATAAAACAGTATGACAATTTAAAGCATTAAGAATGATTTGAAATCCCATGAATATGATTTGATAATTTCATGAGATAAGTCGGGCGCTGAAAACAAAATCCTGTCTGGGCCCTTTAGCGGCCAAGGCTACACTGCAAAGAAGAGTTACAGGGTAAACACCTTCTCCTTGATCTATGCGTGTTACTTGAAACTACCCCTTTAAATAAGACTAAATTTAGTTTTGGATACATTTTAGCGAATCCCTTGAATAATTTTTGGTTATACTCATGATACAGCTTGCACGAAATAACAATCTGTTTGGTTTTGAAACGTAGATTTCCATAAGTTTTCACAAAAAATGGTGGTAATCATTACATTTTTTAAACGTAGTAAAACAGGATGTCGTACAATTTTCGACATTTATTTAAAATCATTGTGGTCATCGAGCTCGTAAAACTATAAATAATTAAAACTAAAAAACATAATATAATAAAAACTCCTCCCGGTCTCACCTCTCATTCTAAAAATATTGAAAGTGAAATGGATTCATTCATGAAAATAATTGATTTGGATATGGTAGACGAAATCGTAAAATGTACTAATATGTATATAAATGATAAAAAACATCGCATACTTATCCGAGGGATAGAGACTGCAAGGATATATCTAGAAGTGAACTATTGGCATATTTTGGATTGTTATACTTTATAGGAATCAAAAAAGGGCACCATGCGAATGTTTTGGAAATATGGGCTAACGATGGGACAGATATTGAAATTACAAGAGCAGTTATGATGTTTTTATTTATTGCACATCATAGTTTACGGTTAGATGATCGGTCTACTAGAGCTGACAGGCGTAAATTAAATAAATTGTCAGCTATTCGTTTATTTTTGGATTCTTTTGTGAATAATTGTAGAGCTGTATTTTTATAATATGCGTGTAATACTACAATAGACGAAATGATTCATCCATTCCGTGGTCGTTGTCAGTGGATCCAAATATCCAATACAATCCAAACCAAGTAAACCGGCCAAATATGGTATCAAAATGTGACGCAAAATATGTTTGCACGTCAAATTTGGAAGTTTATTGTGTTAAACAACCTGAACGGCCGTTTTATAATTCAAACGCACCAATAGATACGAATATACTATAAAAGTTAGTTAGATGTTTAAAAGTCCAATAGGAATCTGACCACTGATAATTACTATACAAGCATTCCTTTGGCCGAGTACTTACTGCAAAAAAATATAACACTCGTTGGCACTCTAAAAAAAAAACAAAAAATAAATTCTTCCAGAATTTTTTCCTCGAAAGAATAAAGCTGTTTCACCCAGTTTATTTGGTTTCCTAAAAGATAAAATGCTCACTTCTTACGTTCCTAATAAAAATAAAAATTGTTATATTACTATCCACTATGCATGAATAAGGAAACCTATATAACTTAACCAAAAAGCCAGAAATAATCATGGACTATAATAGTACAAAAGGTGGTGTAGATACTGTCGACAAAATGTGTGCTACTTATACTGTATCTAGCATTACGAAACGTTGGCCCAGAGTGGTTTTTTATAATCTAATGAATATTGCCGGAATAAACGTTCAAGTTTTATGTGCATTTTCTAAGCCGAATGACGTACCGAAACGGCGTCGAGTTTTTCTAAAAAAATTGTCAATGAGTCTAATGAAAGCACACCTTATATCAAGGTCAAATATCAAAACATTACCTATAGATGTGACACTAAAAAAAATATTAAATAGAAAACGTCGTTGAAGATGTACAGGAGTCTCTTGAAAAACGTAGAGTTTGTCGTATATGTACAATGGAAAAAAAGGGATCATCTGCTACAATGATATGCTGCAAGTACAAATTGTATACATGTAAAAAACACTCTTACAAACAAAAAATAATTTTTCAGAAATGTCATGATGACAGTTTATCAAAGTAGAATCCGAATATCCCAAGTTTTTACTGTATTTATTTTATTTACTTAGAAACAAATAAAAAAATGTGTTCTATTAATATCAGATTTTAAATATTATAAAAATAAAAAAAAAGTAAATGAATAAAACATAAAATATTAAACAAATAAAAGTTAAATGTTTCCTTACAATCTCCTTCTCCTTTCTTCAGCTTAACGGTCCTTGAAGGACCTGAGCTACCCCAAGTAAGCCTCTCCACCTTTCTCTGTTAAGTGCTAATTCAACAGACGCATTCATATCCACAAATTGAATGTCCCTCTTCACAGCATCCTTCCATCTCGTACGCGGTCTGCCCAGTGGTCGTTTTTTCTGTATCGTTGCAGTTGTGACCTTTTTTAGTATATCGTCTTCAGCTCTCCAGATATGTCCAAACCACTCTATTCTCTTAGTTCTTATATAAGTTGGCTTTCCATACAATTGGTACAAATTTTCGTTTTTCAGTCTTTCAAATGTTCCTAGATCGACATTGTACACCGGGCCAATCATTTTTCTCAAAACCTTTCTTTCAAATATCGCCAGTTTTTCGTTATCACCTTTCGTCGATCACACGCGTAAATCACTATTGTTCTCAGATAGCTGACATAGAGCAGTGTTTTCGACCTTCTCGACAGCAATTTAGATTTAAATAACTTTTGGATGCTATGGTTACATCGGGTTCTACTTGCTAATCGTTCAACCATTTCGTGATGCATGTCATTTTTATTGTTTATGTTCACACCCAGATACTTAAAACTTTTTTAGTTAGTTTCCAAACTATATTTGTGTTAAATATTATTTATTTCTGCTTCATTGCAGTTAAATAAATTTAAAAACTATTTTTTCGTAAAAATTACTACACGCGCCTGCTCGTGAAATACACAGTAGCGCGGCAGCCGAAATGTTAAAATGCAATCACCCAACCCCAACAACTTGTTCGAGGAGTAAAGAATGTCTCTTGGCACGAAGTACGTACCTTTTTTTTATATATATATACATTTTACATACAATGTAAAATTTTTTGAAAATTGTGTAAATACGAGTGTTATGGATTTTTAATGGTATGAATTTGAAGCATACACTATATCTATTCGGACATTTATTTAATTACTAAAACCATTCGATAAAATGTAAAAAAGTATAGATATATTAAATAGAATATTTTAATGTTATTTTGATAACAATTTAAAATTATAGAAGTTGTTAGATATAAGGATTGAGGGGCGATGCCCCTAAGGGTCACCAAAGTGCAATTATTTATTGCCCCCTCAGCAAATTATTGCCAAAACCAGCATTTATCTTCGTAGTATAAAATTTTGATCAAGATTGCATCTTCGGGCCTCTGCGATTTCGTAAGACATGGTGACTTTATGGCAGTATTATGTTCGGGATCGTGGAAAAGTCGGTTTTCAAAGTAGGATTTTAAACTTTCGTCATCACAAAAACACGTAAAAACCTCTTTGAAAACTCGAGACCTAACTTACCCAAGTCTCGTTGTCTTGAATCGATTTCAAGTGTGTGAGATTAGTGCTAGATTACTTTGGGATGGTTTTTGATAGTATACGTTCGTACAGTCTTTTAATCGATATTTATTTATTATTACCCTTTGCGATTCCTGTTAATATCTTTTTCAGTCAGCAGGTATTTGTTTTGATTTCCGTACCTCCGTCGGAAACACAGCTAAGTAGTGTAGTAGATAACTTTCGATGACCCTCGATGCGTCCACTCGTATCATGCTATTTTAATTTTCAGTACAATATCAAAACGCATTTTGAATTTTGCGTCAGTCGTTGGTCGGTTTCTTCTCTCTCTGGTATTTAAAATAACTTATCAGAAGTTGATATTATGTTAAATGAAAGGTACTATACAGAAAATCGAACGCATCGCATCAGACCGGCAACTATGCAAATTTGTTTCACTGGTATTAAACACATTATTATTCTGAGTATTATATACAACAGTATTTATTTTTGTAATTTTAGTGAGTAAAGTCATTACATTTGTTTAAAAAAACAAATAAAAGAGAGAAGTCCTTTTTTTATATATTAACGAGAGCTCAGTGCAGGCGCCCGTATTTAGGAAGAGAATCATCAAAGTAGAAACACGTTTTTCAAATAATATTTTGTTTAAACCCATATGTTTCCGGTAGTCTATGGACGTCAACATTATATTTATTTTAAGTAGCTAAGTAGCTTAAGAAATTTAAATTACTTAAAAATGTATGGTTGATTTTAATTACAAATTAATTTGAATTACGACCATGCGTTTTTATTTTAAAAATTGTCTTTTTTTTCAATTCGAGTTGAACAAATTAAAAATACGTCATTTATTAATATGCAATCAAAAGTTAATTAAGTGCATGGTTTAAGTATCGTTTTGGATTTTTTTTTTTTTGAGAAAAGGTAAAAAAAGACCAATAATTTGCAAAAAATAATGAAAAATTTTACAATTTGACACATCAATTTTTCAAGAATTCAGTTTTCATTATTTTGTTGTAATTAATAAAAATCTTTAGGTTTCAGTAATAATTTACGGTCTATAAATTGTTTTCAGTAATAATATACAGACATTTTTTTTTTTTGTAAATATGATTTTTTTCATTCATATACTGCCTTAATATTAATTGCTTTGGATTTAAATTATTATAAAGATACATTTATATGTAATTATACAACATAAACTCTTTTTGACGATAGGTAATACATTTTCCCCGTATTTTTAAAAGTAAATAATATGCAAGTTTCACTATACACAAAATGCAATAGACGTAAGTAAAGAACGCATCGTAAAAGACTCTATGTTTTTTCATACCATGTTATACGTGGGTGTTACTATTACGTGTACCTCTCGTGGCATATTTTCAACTTTTTTCTGAGGAGGGTCCAATATTTTTTTTTTATTCTTACATCATTAAGTTATTGATATAATAAGACAGTTTCTTTATGAAATTACATAAGTCAATTGCAAAAATCGCCAATAGACATAGATATTAAAAAGAACAGTCACTGATTTTAGCAAATATGTATAGTTCATTTAAAATTATATTTTACCACTTTTAAGTACAAAATCTAAACGTAATTTTGTTTTTTCTAAGTTAATCTAAAACTGCATGAAATGAGTGAACATATTTACTGTAAAATATGGACCACATTTTTGCAATTTGTTGAATCTGTTATAAAAAAAAAAATCACAAAATTTTACTATCTAAATAAATATAAATAAATATTGTACTGAATTAAACTATTTAGTATTGATGTAGCCTTTATTCCTTTTAATGATTAGTGGAGACAAAAAATAAAATATGAATTCTTAATGAAATTTACGTGTATCAAGATTCACATAATGGGCACAGATTTAAACTTGTTTTAATTCGGTCATATCAGCCTTTTCATACAATGGAACTGGAAATCCTTTTGCTTTATATTTTACTCTTTTGACAATTATGGTGAGAAAAATAAAATCACGAACATCTTCTATTTTCTATTACTCCTGGTTTTGGAGAGGAGGTACAGTACCTCCGGGCACTCCTCCCGTAAATACGCCACAGTGTAAACCGGATTCGAAACACGTTCACTCGTAATATTACACTCCCGATATCGCGAAAAATTCCGCGAGATTCGCGCGATTCGCTCAAATTTATGCCGACCGAGCACAACCGCCGTAAAACGGCGGAGGCCAACCCGCGACGACCGACCGGTCGGTTTATTGGCTGGTCAGGCGTCCAGTCGCTTTCACACCCTGAGGGAATTTACAGGGACGATCGCGTGTTTCGTGACTCTCAGACGTTTCACGGGACGCTATTACGACGGCTGCTGATCCCTGCGGTTCCTTTACGGGGGCCACCGCAGCATCATCTTGCCCGTGTACCAGCGCAGTGGCTATTACTATAAACCTCATAAAGGGTAGCCATTGGTCAAGAATTTTACCCGATTAGTTTGGGCCGGATTTTTTTGATTTGAGAATTTTAACAAACTGAATTTCGTTAAAAATAATAAAAAAA
This sequence comes from Therioaphis trifolii, assembly GCA_027580255.1. NCBI lineage: Eukaryota > Metazoa > Arthropoda > Insecta > Hemiptera > Aphididae > Therioaphis > Therioaphis trifolii. The sequence goes on along the minus strand of CM050404.1, from coordinate 81,356,915 downwards.
ATATTTTTATATTTTCCTATCTGTGGAAAAAAAAACTAGATTTGAAATGGGATGGTAAATGTCTTGTAAACGAGAATCTCTTGGAATGTCATTTTAGTTACTCGTTACTATATCATAAATCCAATACTAAAGGTTTTAGAAACTTAAAATTTCCACCGTGCATAACCAATATTATGATAAATCGTTTACAAACTTAATATCAGATATTTAGATTGTTTTTAACTTTTTGAAGTCGTATACAAAACCTTAAACATATATCATTTTTCAGACATTTTAAAATAATATTATATAACTAATAACATTTTCTATTCTGGATTTTAAGTCTTTATAACTGAAAGTGGCCAGACTTTTATAAAATCGTGAGTCAGGAATTTCTTTTATGAGCGAATCAAGTTAAAATTTCTATAACCGTGTATAACTAAAATTTTTACTCAACATCGTTTCACAAAGGTAATAATTTATCGTTTTTTTTTTTTTTTTTTGTAATGCACTATATAATATCTTGTTCGGAAGGCAAAGTATATCCGTGTAGTCAATGACGAACTTTGTTCAGATTTGTTTCCATTAATATTTTAAATTCAATCGATATCTGGCGACTAACATTAACAGAACGAATTATAGTTGGCAACTGTTTTCACTCTCTTTCTCACATCTTTAGCAGCGAAAATAATTATAATAGTTACTGGACCCGACATTTTGTAATTTTTATCACATTTTATACATTGTGTTATAAATTTCCTTAAAAAGATGCAAAAAAAAAAAAAAAATTATGAGAGATAGTAAAAATATAAGAGAAACATTTTTCAATTATTTATCATAAAATAACGCATGTAATTAGTCGTATTTTCTACATTAATAATCAAACGTGTTCTGACTAACTAATTAATGTTACAGACAAAACTACCGTACCAATTCATTTGATATTTTGAGGTAATGTACTTATTAATATTTATAGATGCACTGAGAAAGAATTTTTTGAAATATACATTAAAAAGCAATGAAAGGTACTCGTTTGCGTTTATATGCATAATTTTAGCTTAAAATGGGCAACTCATTTGCGTAGGTACGACAAAAAACTTGATAAACCACAACTTCCAAATTTTACCCGGGAAGTTGATGATTCGTTTCCGCACAACTTATACAAATATCAAATAATAATGTGGTTTGTGATAACTCTTATAAAATACCACCTGATTTTGTCACAATGTTTTACTATTGGCAACCTGGTTTAGTTTTAAATTTAGTGCTTTTCGTTACCTTATAACAGTGTTTCCCAACCGGTGGTCCGCGGACCCCCGGTGGTCCGTGGGCCAGTCATAGGTGGTACGCGGTCCGATAGATTTTGTGTATTCTTGAGCAAAAAAAAAGGTATTCCTAGTTTTCGTGAAATTGAGGTGGTCCGCGACCTATAAAATATTGTCGAAGTGGTCCGTGATGATAAAAAGGTTGGGAAACACTGCCTTATAAGTACATTATTAATTACTATGGATTTACAATCACCAATAATTTGTTTAGTATGCAGGGAAAACTGGTGTTTTAGTATTGAACATTTTGTTTACAACGGATATAGCATATTAAAATCAGGTGATATACTAATACGATGATTTCAGGGATTATGTTCAAGAAAATTTTATTTTGCTTTCCCTCAGATTTTGCTCCAGTCTTACGAGCAAGAACTCTCGAGTTATAATCTAAAAATAATGAATGGCGTCGAGAGTTTCATTGTCGTTAAACACTCAATTTTAGTTTACTATAAATATTAAACATTCTGTCTTATTCAATTATAATTTTTTATTAGATGAATAAAAACAGAAACTATTTGTAATCAAGCTAGATGATAAAGACTATCTTAATGATGGAAAAATGAGAAGGAAAATATTTCAAAACAGTATAATTATATTTTTTAAGTAAAAATTATGAGTTTCGGTTAACTTTGATACAAATTATGTACACAAAAGACTTTTACGTTTGAGTCACTTTAAAACGTTATTAAAAATCCGTGTGCACAACTTAGTTGTGCTTTTGTTCTCAAACAAGTTGTATAAAAAGGTAATTTTACGCGAGCTGTTAACGCGCTTTTAAAGAATTGAAACCGTATAAAATGTTTATTGATATTGTGAGCATTATAGCTCATTGTTATGATTATTATTGTTGTTGTTATGGACATAGAGGCTTGTCCAAAGTTACATAGCCTCAGGTTGACTATAAAATATTACACATTAATACGCTCATAGATAATGTATGAATATATGATGGAGTATCTGTGGCATATCATTATATCGCTATCATCCCGCGAATAATCCATGTCCAAATTAATGAATATTACTTATGTACATATTTAAGCCACACATAATTAAATTGATTACTTTTGAATTCTATAAGTAAACATTGTTAAATGATTTGTAATATGAGTCTTCTAATATTCAATCTTGGTAAGACGTATTAAATATGGAAGTTATATGATTGTTACTTAAATTTAAAAAAACTCATGATACAATTTAACTCTGACATGTCAAATTTGGAATTATATTCATTATGGAATATCAATGAATAATATTTATAATTCACGTACCAATATTTTTTTAAACTGATATTTCCAAATCATGTTTTTCTAAACATTTATGGTGCATAAACCCATTCGAAAACATACACGTATAGATTTATAGTAATTATTGAAACTATTATCAACGATTTAAACAAATATCTAAATCTAGAACACTATTTTGAAAAAAAAAATATCAAATTTACTTACTTGACATTAAAGTGTTTTATACTTTATCTCGAAAGTGACGGATAATGCGGCTGCTGAACGTACATATTATAGAGAAGAACTTAGGGCCGATGAACGTCGGACAGACACGGGAAAATTCATCATCGTGCATGATTCATACGTAAAGAAAATCTCGAAAATTTTATTCGATTTTTTTTTGTTTTTTTTTTTGTTTTTTTGTTTTTTTTTTGGTCTTTGTCGTGATACTGACTTGTACGGTTGTTTACGGTAAATCTGTTGAAATCGAATACGCATTCGGTAAATCAGTACGAAGTGTATCGTGCCGGCGTTCGAGTATCACCCGGTATAATGGTGTGACGCGGGGTATAGAATGCGCAACAGACGATCGTCACACTGACACGAATGCGTGTGAGAACCGTTTATTATTCGAACGTCGTCGAATCGCGTTCACGGGGTGAACACGCGATCGTCTGGATTAATGCGGTGACGGATAAGAGTGTGCGACGAAGCCGCATCAATGGGTGTAAAAGTAGAGCAAAATAAAAATTGTGTAAACGTTTTTTTTTTCTATCCAAAGTTCGCTTGAGAAAAGAGGGAAATAGAAAGTTAGTCCGTCGGAACGGCGGAGTGTCAAGTCCCCGGACCCGGTCTCGCCGTCACGTCGTTTCGGCGGCACGGAGTTTCACGAAGAAACGATAAAACACGGTCGGTAATATACGGTTACGTAATGTCACGAAGACCCCGGCGTGATTGCACTATCTCGTTTCGTATTGATACCGTGTATCTACGACAGGGGTCTTCAACCTTTTTATGGAGAGGCCACACATTGTTTTCTACAAATCTCGCGGGCCGCGTCCGTAGTAATGTAACATCAGGCGCGTACACAAAAAATATTTTTGGGGGGTTTAAGGTTGTATAGTTTCATATTTATATATAAACAATTTTACATAATTTCAATGGAAAAATGACGTATTTCTCATTATTTTCGGTTTTTTTTTTTTTTTTTTTTTTTAATATTACACGATAACTGCGGCCTGTGCGTATTTACCATATCAATTTTTTAAATTAAAATGTAAATATAAAAAAGCTGGTAAGAAACTAATAAATAGTAATAAAACCCACATATTTTTATCTAATATTTCCCGCATTGATAGAAACCACTTATATTTCGTTAACTATTGAATAATTTTTCTGAAATTTCGGGTTAACCCCCCCCCCCCCTGTGTACGCGCCTGTGTAGCATGTGTTTAATGCTAAAATTCAATTTCACTATTACAATTTTTATGATTAAATTTTAAATAACAAACTATTATTGATATCATTAAAACATCCGACATTTATAACACGTAAGAAAGTAATTTAATTTGTTTCATCGTACTTTTCCCAATTTTTTCGATATTGATGGCTCATGGCCGTTTTAATTCGATCGAAATAGAAAATTCGCAGGCAATATTTCAAATGTGATCGCGGGCCGCAATTAATGACAAAACGGGCCACGTGTAGGCCGCGGGCCGCGGGTTGAAGACCCCTGATCTACGACGACGGGCCAGAGGCCGTGGACGCGCGCGCTCGGGCAACCGTGGCAGATAACTTGACGGTGACCGCGGACAGAGACGACGACGCGCCGCCTAGAGTCTATAGCCAGTCTCGATCCGGCGGGACGTGCGAAATCGATTTTCTCCGAGATCCGTCGCCCAGTGGCACCGTGCATGTACAGTGTGTCGGCGTACGGTCATCCGAGTGCTGGTCGACGGATGTATTTAACCTTCACGGCGCGACGTAACGGGAGAAAAAGAAAAAAACGAAACTCAACTGATTTCATCGCTTCACGCTGAAAAAAAAACACGTTTCACACACATATTTTATGTACGTCTGGTCAAAACGAAACGATAATACGGCTACGAACACGTAATGAAGAGTCGGATTTAAATTAAGTTTCACGGAGAGGCTCTGATTCACGCAAGTGCAAATGGTCCCCTTGCACACGGCCCCCATATTTCTGGGGGGCCCTGAAAGCTGCAAAACATTTTTCTCCAAATCAAATCAACATACATTTTTATTTCATAAAATGTAATACTATCAATGTTCTGGTGTCCGTAAATTTTTCATAAAATTATCAGTCTAGAATATTAGTTATTTTGGTTATTTCATTACTTATAGAACCAACGAACATATTTAATACGTATTAACCATTTATACAATTTTTCGAACCCAGTATTTACGTATCAATTATATCACAGTGTGTGGCCACTGATTATAGAATAGGCTAGTCTATTGTAAGACGTGAAGCCGAAATGTATACATTCAGCGTATGATCGTCTCTCGGCGAGGCTCCTGTTCTACTTAAGATGATTTATTCACGTTAAAGCTTACTGATATGGATCTTGTTGGCTATTGACGATCATTCGAAAATTATTTTTCCGATTTTGCTTGAATTTTATTTCGATTTTCTGATTGAATTGTATTGCAAATGTGGTTGGTGTTATGTCAAGGCAGTATTAAGGTGGGGTGGCAAAAAGAAAAATTAAATTAGAAAAAGATAAACAAAATAAAAAGTAGTCTGAGTTTTTGAATCGATTCCTTAACAAAACATGAGATAATAGCGAGGTCACTGAAACGTAAAACAAAAAATTTAGTAAAATATAATTATCATGCAAGAATAGTAGGTTTTTTTTTATAACAAACGTTCTCCCTACTGTTTTTTTTAGGAACATTTTTGAATTAGGAGCCTTAAATAAGGTGGTGCACTTAAGCCTAATTGTATTAAATCTGACTCTGGTCAAGGAAGATCTTAAACCACGTACCGCGGGCAAAGTGTGGACCACCGGCCATTTTTACGCGTGGATTACGATCCGTTGTACACGTTCCAAAATATGAGTGATTCAGAACGTTATCTCGAATGATATCACTTTTTTGTTTTTCATTTGTTCAGAATAATAAATTGATCTGACTTACACAAGCGTGGCCCTTGACACGACAGAATACACGATAAATGTCAAAAATGCATGTCATTTCAAATGTTTTTTTTCGCAAAATACAAGCCACAGGCGAACAGTACATTATTTAATATATATATATATATATATTATTCATTTATGACGCATGTGGTTCTCAATAAATTGATGTAAATGTGGTTTTCGGTTGAAAAGGACGAGGATCCCTGAACTGTATATATCTTGAATAGATTGACTTTGAACATTTAAAAATGTTCTCGATTTCTTAATTTACGAAATTAACAGTTCAAAACCTATATAGCTTATGAATGTAAAACATTGCTGTGATTTTTTTCAGCTCGGCTGTCATAATTGTGAAATATTATAATCATTCATTATGTATATCTGATTAGGTATATCATTGTAGACATAATGCGTTTTCTCGACAGACCAAAATAACATTTGATGGTAAAACAATTATTAATGACGATACTCGAAACGTTTAATTTAATTCATTTTTATTCGACGCGTATTGCGATCTATTTTAATAATTATATGTTTGTTAGTAAACGCAGAGTTGCAAAAATTGTTGATCGAGGGTCCATCAGGTATGAAAGCTTCTCAAAACCACGTGCATGCTGATACAAATGACGGCACTTCATCGAGCCACATAAAATGTATGCTAATTACAACTAAAATGTTTAAAAAAAAATCAAAATTGAGCTTTTAAAAAATTAATTCAAATAAATCACCACATATAAAACAAGCCTTTTAATCTTCCTGGAGGTTCACAAAACCATGACTTACAAAATTATCTATGAACTCGGTTATTAGATTTTTTAATTATATTGATCAAATACAGTTAAGAGCCACCTGAAAAAAAAAAAAAAAAGCTGGTAAGTGAGATAATGAAGGTACAAGTTTGTCCTTCGTCCCTTCGGTCCTCGGACAAGATGTTGGTGATGAATGTATTAAGTTATAAAGAAATGATGACTCATTTCTTTAGTATAAAACGATTCTGAGCAAAAGCTTCAGTGTAATATAATATATTATAATTTACTGTTTACGTATTTTAACAATAGATTTAAACATGTTGTTATATCTGAATCCAAAATTTCATTATAATAGGATGAACCAATTTTCATATATAAATATTTAAAGTTGAACATTAATATAAAAACAGTTTATTCTGTAAAAATCGTGATAATACTTTACTTAAATGCTTGGAAAAAAAATCTTGGGTTACGATTATTGATATTTTTTCGGTATTGATAGTTTAGTATAAGAGTAAACTTGTATTAAAATTTCAGAACTTTCTGACAAACACTCAATATTTCATTAGAAATAATCTTATACGAAATCAGCCGATATCGTAAAAAATCGTATATAATTTATTAATGTGTGTATAAAAAAAAATCCTGAGTCACGACTTTTTAATTCTTGTAAGGATAATTAAGTGGGTATATGAGTAAGGTCATATTCAATTTTCAGTACTTTTTGTCAAATATTTAAAATTATATTACATAAAAACTTTCAAACAATTTGGTAAATTAAAAGTTCTATATTTAAGTCAAAAGTGCTATAATTGATCTGAAAATGTTGTCCAATATAAAAAAGTATGTATTTGATATTGGATAAAATTTTCACGTTTCTAGCTTCAATACTTTTCGAATTATGACTAAATACCTTAAGTCTGAACAGTGAAAATCTCGTTTACTGCGGATTTTTACCGTTTTTACTCAGTTTTTCGATCGTTATTCTTGATTACTGGAAAAACTCAGGAGATTTTGGAAAAATGACCTCTCTAAAGTACCATCTCAGTTCAATTTCGAATCTAAACAGTTGCTGGACGAAACTTTTGCACAAGGATTTCTAAACGAAAAAGTGTTAACAGAAAAAATAAAAAATAAAAAAAGATAAATAAACATCATTGTAAAACCATAAGATCCTTCACTTCACTCAGAATCTAAAACTTTTATCAGGAACATAGCTATTTTTAGATTCTGAGTGAAGCGAAGGATCTTATGGTTTACAATGATGTTTATTATTTTTTTTTTTTTCTGTCAACACTTTTTCGTATAGAAATCCTTGTCCAAAAGTTTCGTCTAGCAACTTTTTAGATTTAAAATTGAACTGAGATGGTACTTTAAAGAGGTCATTTTTCCAAAATCTTCATAGTTTTTCCAGTAATCAAGAATAACTATCAAAAAACTGAGTAAAAACGGTAAAAATCCGCCGTAAACGAGATTTTAACTGTTCAGATTTTAGGTATTTAGTCATAAATCGAAAAGTATTGAAGCTAGAAACTTGAAAATTTTATCCAATATCAAATACATACTTTTTTATATTGGACAACATTTTCAGATCAATTATAGCACTTTTGACTTAAATATAGAACTTTTAATTTACCAAATTGTTTGAAAGTTTTTATGTAATATAATTTTAAATATTTGACAAAAAGTTCTGAAAATTGAATATAACCTTACTCATATACCCACTTAATTATCCTAACAAAAATTAAAAAATCGTGACTCAGGATTTTTTTTTATACACACATTAATAAATTAGTATACGATTTTTTACGATATTGTCTGATTTCGTATAAGTTTATTTCTAATGAAATATTGAGTATTTGCCAGAAAGTTCTGAAATTTTAATACAAGTTTACTCTTACACTAAACTATCAATACCGAAAAAATATCAATAATCGTGACTCAAGATTTTTTTTCCAAGCATTTAAGTAAATTATTATCACGATTTTTACAGAATAAACTGTTTTTATATTAATGTTCAACTTTAAATATTTATATATGAAAATTGGTTCATCCTATTATAATGCAATTTTGGATTCAGATATAACAACATGTTTAAATCTATTGTTAAAATACGTAAACAGTATTTAAATAATAATATATTATATTACACTGAAGCTTTGCACAGAATCGTTTTATACTAAAGAAATGAGTCATCATTTCTTTAAAACTTAATACATTCATCACCTATATCTTGTCCGAAGACCGAAGGGACGAAGGAGGAACTTGTACCACTATCATCTCACTTACCAGCTATTTTACTTACGTTTCTGTGAGATGGACTAAATCTTTTCGGCAGACAAACGTTTGAACTTTCATCGACTCTTCGGTGACCGAGGACGTAATGGCCGTGGTCGGCTCGGTGAGCACGTCGTCAAGACGGTGGCCGAGGACGCAACGGCCGTGGTCTACTCGGCGCGGTGTGGGCGCTGGTGTAGGAGGTGGTGACCATATAAACGGCACGGGTGGTCGAGGTGACGTTACACGACCTGCGTCAGATTGAACTGTCTACCGTGGACGTCGACCGGCACGACCGTGAAAATTAGCTCCAGGTCGGTCGGCAGGTCGGTGACTCTATCTGAGTGCCAGTGGCGGCGTGCGGACTGGGCGCCCCACGTCCGTCGCGGCAAACCCACGAACACCGCCGGAGCCTCGACGAACCACTGCCCGCGCGCCGTGGTGTTCGGGGACCGTCCATCGACGTTGGACGTGGAGTAACAGCCGCGAGTCTTCCAACTCCTGCACCGCCCACTGCTGCCTCTGTCGCCACCGCCGATGCTGCTCCTCCTCCTCCTCCTCTTCCACCTCCTCGTCTTCGGACCCGTAATCGAATATGGAGTTGGCGTCATACTCCTCCTCTTCCTCCACCGACTCGTGGTCCGACACCGTTGGCGTCGAGTCGTTCGCCTCGTCGACGCCCTGCCGCTCATGGTCGGCTCGCGCCTCCGCGTTCGTGCGGGGCGCGGCCGAGGGTTCCGGGGTGGTGGCGTCCGCGGCGGAGAAACCCGGCAAAATCAGGGCGCCGTCACAGGAGTCCCGATACGAACGCTCTTCGTCGGACCTCCGGAGCCGTTTGGCCGGTCGTCCGTCGTCCGTTTCTGGAATCGCAAAAGGCAAACGCGGTTATACGTAGTACGAGACGTACACTGGACACGATTCGAATCTCGAGAGAGAGGGACGATGACAAAACTCTCGACTCGTGCGGTACTTTTCGAGTGATGTGATCTGTGTTTGCGTGATTTTCTCGAAATTTACAAACGACGATTCGATATCAACACGACGGCTATCCGCGTACGATTAATTAATTGAATCTTTGAACTATCGCGGCTGATATCGCATCGATTGTGGAGGAATCCTCGAGGGACGTCATAAAACGATTCGAGTCATCGGGGTCCGTGAGCCACCGAGACTCTAGTGTAATACGCAGTGTGACGTAATCATAAAAATTTGGCCCCCACGCTAAATACCGAAAACGCCATTTTGGCATTTCCTATCCTGCAGTTCAGAAGTGATAAAACAAAACCGGACGTATGCTTTCGTCACAGTGTTTTTTCGGTCGCATTGTTTTAAACTCGTTTAAATGTTAATAACTCCGTACGTACCGGGAAGGGAGCGCTTCATCCACGCCCTGGACGGTTCGGGAGTGACGGGACGCTGCTTGGGCACGGTGGTCGCCAGAAACTGACGCCGGTCGATCACCACGAGCCGAACAGACCTCGGCGGCGTGGGCACGACGACTGTCGCGGAGCCGATGTCCGCCCGACGTCGATTCCGTGAATTCGCGTCGTCTTCCGCACTCGAAACTGTGTACCGAAAAACTGCTTAGAACACGTACGCGCAAGATCTCATCGACGACACAGTTGAACCGTTGCGGGCACAACCGTCTCGAGGACCCCCCCGTCTCGAAGACCGTGTTTTATAACATTTCTCAATGTACCTGACAATACGTCCTCAGTCTTTTTGTTCGGGCTGCCCATCGTGTAATCGATTCAGATGACAACCAAAAACTGCACAAATTGCAAAAACACACAAAACTTTCGAATATTCGCGATCGACTGTCGAGACGTGCGAAATTGTTATACGCTATACCTAGAAACATTGCTATGGTTACTTTTCGGGATTCCACGCTAGAGTCGAGATTCCGTAAAGCCAACCTATTTATATTTGTAAACGAAATAATATTTTTTAAATGACGATAATTACAACTGGAATTTCAATACAGTTTCTCTTTTTTCCGGTGTTCTCAAACGTAGGTTCGTAAACGGAAAAGGTGTTTCAAAACCCGACAGTTCAAATGTAATTTTTTAACTATCAATTTTTTTATTCGGGTTTTTTAAATTTTAAAAGGTTTGAGAAGCCAGAAATTAGAGCGTATTATGCGGTATAACGTATTTTGCGGTGGCTTATTAAGCGTGTTTTTTTCAATGTTAAAAGCGTGCAAGTTCCTGGGACCGGGAAAAATCCACGTGTTAAGCGGGATGGCGTATTAAGCGAGGGTGTCTTAACGAGGTTTTACTGTATATACATTATTTATATATTATATTCATATAAAACATTTCAATTTATAAACAATTTAAAAATCCATGGACACGTTAGAGCAAAAAATAAACCCCAATAATGATTCAGCTTTAAATACAAAAAAAATCCAGATACATTTTGCAAAATAGGTATTCTTTGGTACTTGGAATAGATAGTGGTGTTGAGTGATGAAAATCTTAGAAAAGACACTTTTAAGATAGGCGAACGTTACGTAAAGACGTATAGTATTTTATTTGAAATAAATGATGAATTATTATTTTTGGAAAAGATTCCAAGCGAATCTCAAGTTGTTATTTAAGTTAAATTCATTTAGATTTCGAAAAAAACGAAACACTTAAGATAAGCAATAATGCAATTTTCAAGTTCCAATTAAAAGAAATTCTGGAATGATAACCAAAATAATCCATGTTGGTTTGATAATATCAATGAAAATGCTCTATTTCATCGTATTTTGACACTTGTCGCCAGACTTTGGGCTAGTATAAAAAATGGACGCAACTGATTAAATAAAAATGTAAAATGTAAATATACTTAAGGCTTCATATAAAAAAGCTTGGATACAAATATCAGATCTTAGACCCAGAAACTACAAATTGTATGAAATACAAATAAAAATTATTATGACATGTTATGTAAAAAGAGTTATTTAATTAAGAGCGGCTATTACGTATTTAAACGGAAGTCCAAAATATGTTTTTGGGGTAATCCATATTAAACATGAACAATAAATATAAATGTATATTACAAAGTTATTAGTTATTGAAAATATTTACTGGATTAATAATTCTAAATTTTATTGAAAAATATCCATATTTTAAGTGTTTCATTAATGATTTTCGACAAAATTCAAACCTTAAACAAGCATAAAAACGTTGATTAACGAATTTTGACCATATGCATAAGATAATAAAACATGTTTAGATTTTCATTTCAAATATTTCAAATTATATTAAATAAAAACTTCTGAAAAGCGAAATATTGAAAATAATTTAAAAGTTCTATATATTGCTCAAAAATGGTAAAATGTTTTTGAAAGTGTTGTCAAGTCTGTACTTTGGTCTTTTTGATATTTAGTGAAAATTTCAAGAGTCTAGAATCAGTTTTTTTCTGAATTTATGTCTTAATATTAAAAAAAGATTGAATAGAAATCTGGTCTTCACAAAGTTGTTATGTTTTCATAGAATTTTTAAGCAGTTTTTCAATATACTTGGAAAACAAGTGAGAATAAAAAAATTACACTTTATTAAGTACTAATTGAAATGACCTTTCTGATCTAAAGAGACTGGATGAAATTTTCGGATCATTATTACTACCCAAAATTTTATTGTTACAATAAAAAAGACAAAACACATAATTGTAAAACCAATTTGTTCTTTGTTTCACTCAGATTTTAAATAAGTTATCTGATGAATTTTAAACTACAATAGAAATAATCAACAATGTTTAATTCATGATTGTAATTAATTTTACTGAATAACACAAATAGCAATTGTAAAGTTAAACATTATGAAAAATGACAAACCATTTGGTATCGAATTTAAAAAAAAGAACGTACTTTGTCCCATGGCATATTCTTCTCTCCATGGGTGAGTTAATGGAGATGGGTGTATTGATTTTTAAAGAAATGATAGATAATTTCTTTAATTAAACGATTCTGAATTAAAATATACCGTTTGGATTTCTTATTATTAATAGAAGTAGAAACAGTTTATTACCCAAGTAATAATCGTATGATAATTTACTTTAACGTTTAAAAAAAAATATTCTTTGTTATAATTTTTGAAATTTGTTCAGTATCGCTAATGAGTAAAATCATACTACATTTTCAGAAATTTTGATCAAATATAAAAATAATACCATTCATATACTTCATCAATTTTCGACTAATTTTTGGAAATTATTTTTTTTAAATTTATCTTAAGTTTTTATGTTTGTCAAAAAATACAATTTTTTTTATAAAACAAAATTCAAAACATCGTGTTCTATCTTTATTCAAAGTTGTATTATGTTTGAATGGGCCATTTTTTTAAAATAAATTGTTAAAGTTGAAAATTAACGTAAAAACATATTACGTAATAACCGTACTATAATTTACTTAAATGCTTGTAAAAAAAATCTGGATTCGCGGTTTTAGACATTTTTTTTAAATCGTTACAGAAGAATATGAGTAAATTCATATTAAATTTTCAAACGTTTTTGTCAAATATTTAAAACTTTATTAGGGATAAACATTTGAAAACAAGATATTTTCAAAGCTCTATTTTTAGCCAGAAAATTGTTTAATTTTGTTGAAATTTTTTTTATGTATTTTATAATATGTTAATAATATATGGTAAAAATTTCAAGTTTCCAGCAACATGACTTTTGGAGCAATAACGAAATTACTAAACTCGATTTGATGAAGTGTCGTTTATGGTGATTATGCCGTTTTTGGTCCATTTTGGGCTGTTTTTCTATTCACTTGGATAAAACCATGAAGGTGAGTGCTTCATAAACCCTCAAAATATTATTTACATCAAATTTCTAATCTATAGAAATGCTGTATGAAACTTTCGGACAAAGTTAAGTTGGGCAAAAAGTGTATTCAGAAAAAAAAAATTAAAAAATTAACATCATTGTAAAACCATGGGAGCCTTCACTTCATTCAGAATCTCAAATTGTTCGAAGTTGAATTTGCGTGAAAAATGTATTTTGGAAAAACATACATTTCAGTATAAATAAATTAGGGATATATTACACACAATAAAAACAATATTTAAATTAATACTTAATTGTACTGAAATAGTTGCATAATATACGTTATGAAATAAATAAAGATTATATGAATTATTATAGTAACTGAAATATACAAATCTATTTAATAAATACTATAATACATTGATATTGTTGTATTTTTTTTTTTTTTTAATTAAACATCTACAATGTAGATTCTACATACCTATCTCATTTTTCAAACAACCCTTATTTTATTTCATTAATTATCGTTACATAAAATTACAATGAATTATTCGTAATGCATTCCTTTTTTTCATGTTTTATATTCTGTCAAGATGTATAGGTATTCTGACTTTGGACAACCCGAGATGATTTTTGAAATCAAACCTGGTTGTTTATATATACTACACATCGAATCCACGTATAGCATTATAAATTTGTATTACATAACTTTTTTTATTTTAATATTAATACATCGTTTTTCAATTAATAATACGATTCAAGTAACTGCTACTTATACTTTTGAAATATTTTTAAATGAAATTTAGTTTTCTGTTAAATTGTATAATACACTACCTATATTATTCTGAAACTCCAGATTATTATATTTTATATTTTTTTAGACATTATAATTTCATTTTATTATTTACACACACTAATAATGAAGCTTTTACTTAATAATACGAAGATAAATTATTATTAAATTCTATTTTGTTACGCATAATTCTACATATAGCGTCTGCTTACCCAAAAGTTCTTGTTTCCTCGAATCACATAAGACTTAACATACCGATCACCACTTCCATTACGAAATTCGGTATCGTTGTACGTATTACCACTCGTTGGTTATTTTTAAACGTTAACCACACGCGCATTTTTTATTATCCTCAAACTTAATCACGCGTGTATAGTCATTTTTTACCACTAAATAAAAAACAGTGAATACTGTCACATTTATTTGAATATCATCAATATCAAATGATAAATAAATAATATTTTTTTAGCAGACGCTTAGAAATATTTCAGCGATAATTTTCTTAATTCAAAGAACATTTTTTTTTCTGAAATTCAAAAAGATTAAAATACTGAATCATTATTAAATCAATGTTGACATATTGTAGTTAATATCCATATGCTATGTTTCAGGAAAGTAGAAAAAAAATCACATTTTTGTATTTAACGAAACCAGTGTTACTACGATCACAAATAGAACTTGGGTCATTATTTACCCATTGCACGTTGTTCAAGGTTAGAGCAAATAAACGTTTTGTTGACAATTTTCTTTACCGGAAGCAAAACTGAACTCAGCTTAGTTTAACGACCGATCGTTTGACTTCCCATACGAAACTAACTATTGGACTGTTATTCCGTTGTCTACACTGAAAAAAACGCCATTAATATTTTACTGAAAATACTTTAAACATAGTTTAGTGGTTTAAGTCTCTACTGTTACTCACAAAGTAACATTTCAATTGTAATATTTTAACACACAATGCCTAGTATGATCACGTTATACGTGGCATTCATTTAGAATATTGGTGTTATACACCCGTGTTCATAAACATAACTTTCGATTTTGAAACTCAACATTAGTCTCAACTCAGTCATAGCCACAAAGCCGTGTCTAGACTAATTGGTCGGGGTGAGTGAGTGGGTCTAAAATATATATTGTAGTTTTATTTTATACTAACTTCAAGATTCAATATTTAATTAAAAATTTTACACAAACAAGTGTAATAATTTTTTCAATAAATATAATTAAATAACTAATATGCACCTTCGCACTTAGTGTGATTTATACCTAGTTGACTTAAAAATTGCAATACTGATAAGCTTATATAAAATATCAAAGATAAAATAAAAAATACACGAACATAACAAAATATTAACCTGTATTTATATACTCATATTTATTTGAAATGTAAACTTCTCTATTAACTGTTTTTCTCGATTAAAGATCAAACTCTACTTGCGTTAGGTTACTAAACTTGCATGTTAAGTAGTGATGGGTTTTTACTGTTCAAATCTTGAACCAAACCGAACCGAATCCTTGAAGTTCGGTTCAGTTGAATATTCGAACTCGGCATGAAAAAAATTTGAACCGAACTATCATGCATCTTTTAATGTTCAAAAATCGAACTTGAAAACATTCGTCAAACCAGACTTACTGGCCATATAATTTTGAATTAATAATAATATTTTATTTAACTATATTTTAAAAATTAATAATAATAAATAATAAATATGTATTATGTGTATTTGTATTTCTTATTTTTTTTTCTTATTAACAATTATTATTATTAATTGTATACCTACTTATATTAAAAATAATAATAATAATAATAAATAAGAAATTATCTAAATGTATTGTAAATAATAAAATTATATAGACTTAAAAGTTAAAATGTAGAATAGGTAATATGAAAACTTAAAATACAATAGTTATTGATAACTATGGTTGATTAAATTTGTAGGTTTGTACAATGTACAAGTATTGAGTTCGAGTTCGAGTTTGACTTAAAATTATAATAGGTGCGGTTCGGTTCGGTAAAAAATATGAAGGTTCGCTCGTTCGAGTTCGGCAAAATAATTTAAAGTTCGGTTCAAGTTCGGTTCGATTTAATAAATCAGGGATCGACCTAACACTAATGTTAATAAGACTATACGTATATACGTATATACGCTATACGTGCGAGCCAATTTATCCGAAGTTTTTCGGCCATATCTACTAGATAAGTGATGTATATAATTTGAGTATGTCGCACTGTCAGTACAATAAGGCCATAACTCAAAAAAATGAAATGTTCAGGAAATGAATATGAAAGTTTAGAATAACATGACAATTTTTTCACCAAAAAAAAAAAAAATATTTAGGGTAGATACATATTTACAATTTTGTTGTGAATATAATTATGTGATTTTAATCCCTGTAAAAATTTTTACTTCCGTGCGATTTCCACTTGAAAGAACAAAAATTAAAAAAATTTTAGTTATGGCTTTATTGCACTACCTTTTAAATTGATTTTAATATAACTTTGGCCATAAACAAAATGTATGAATTATTAAAAATTTTGATTTAATTGATATTTTCATTAAGGACGTTCAGGTATTTAAACAAAATACACTAAAACTACAAAATAAAATAATAGGATAATATATTTAATTTATAAAATGAACATTTGCCTTAATTATAATTATATTAATTTGTATAATATTAAAAAACAAAATAAAATAAAAATCAACTACTCTTCAGTCTTCTTTGTTACATTGTTTTTGATAATTATTTAGTATTTAAACAATTTGTATTAAATAACAATTAAAAAGTATAAAATAAACAACAGCTCTTCAGTCTCTTTGTTACCTTAATTTTACAACGTTTACAATTAATATAAATTACTTATTTTATTAAAATAACAACTAAAAAATGTAATAACTATTTGAAATTATTATTTATTTATTCATCATCTGAATCTGTTCTCTGACAGACATTGATGTTCTCATAAAATTGTTTATGACAGTTCGGTATCACATTTGCATCACACAGCTGCATCAAATCTTTCTTTTTCACATCTGTTATACCTGGTGGTCTGGAATAGGCTTCATTCAATATTAAGTCTTCATTAATTTTTGGTTTCGATCTCCGTCCTCTGCTTAATTTTTGTGTTACATCAATGATTTTAAATTTTTCTTCAGACATATTATTTTTATAAAAGAATTTAAATGGAGAATCCTTACGAACTTCAATTATTTTAATATTTCCCCATAAAACTTTTTCTTTATCAGTGTTGATATTAAAATTAGTTCCAATTTGAGTGCTCAACTTTTTAAAATCCAACATATCCGTTGTTGTCATCTGGTTTACAATGTATGGAACTCCTTTTCTGGCCAAACTAATTACAGGAATCCATTGATCCGGAATATAAATAGGTCCACTTTTAAGTACTCTTTTTTTCTGTTTTTCTATGCATGCGTGCATGGCATCCCCTTCATTTTGTGAATGGCCACATACTAGAAACTTATGTGTAATTGAAGGTATTTCAAGTCTCATAGTTGCATACATGTAAAGGCTAATGATAAATTTATTTTTATTCTGACCTGCACAATTATCAGAATAAAAAATAATTGGTAAATTCATTGAATGATTAATACTGTTATTTAAATATTTCCATAAACAGGATGCAATTTCATTTGCACCTCTTTTAGCCTTATCTTCACTCCAGACATAACAATATCCATTTCTAGAGGAAGTTTCATACACAGTAAAATTATAAACGCCTAATTTACGTTTATAGTAAAACATATTCACCTCTCCACATGGTGTTTGTAGAACTGCCTGTAAATCATAACAGCAAACTTGTACCATCCCTTCTCTAGCTTTTGCTACATCTTTTTCTTTTTCTTCTCTGCATTTTATTTTGGCTTCTATGTGAGCATCATAATTTGTTTGGTTTATTTTTTTTTCTATATCACTGCAGTTTTTCCATGCTTCACATATAGAACACTGGTCCTTTTTTGGTTGAAAGAAACCAATATTTCTCTGTTTATTAAACAAGTCTGAGTATGTATGTTTAAGTACACATTCTTTTTTGTTTTTTTCTTGACTAATGACATACAATCTGTACATTTCAGCAATAGTTAAGCTGCCATCAATATACTCCCTTGAAGTTTGTGCTCTTAAATAATGAGAACTTATACGAGGAAATGAATCAATATGATCCAACACACCTTTTTTCATTTCTTCTGAAATTCGTTTATGATTGTCATGCTTTCCATGATTTAATGGTTCCAATATACCTGCAGTATTCAACTTATTAAAGCAGTTTCTTATAATTTTGTCACTTATTACTAAGGTTGATTCAAACATTTTCTTACATACTCTAATTTTTCCAACTTCTTCTTCTTCTAAAAAATAAGCCATATTGCCAAGTTTTCTATTAGAATTTGGTGTTTTCATTTTATATTTAGGTAAAACTGGAACTACATGTCTTACAATAAATTCGCGTTGTCTTACTTTGTCGCCCATTTCCCAAAACTTTGCTTTCATTTTATTTCTTATTTCTAAATTTAATATAGAACTACACTTATAACGACAATTTTCACAAGGAGGTTTTAATGACTTTGCTTTGACAATTAACCCTGACTCACTTATATATTCTTCACCACGGTTTTTTGCTAGTTTTTTGATATTTCTCTTCCATTTCGCAGGGTTTTTTAAACGTTTTCTTTTAGGCAGTAAAATATGAGGATCTTCAGTTTCAATCTCAGCTTCCTCTTCTAAGGATATTGGATGGATGTGTTCCACAACTACATTGTCATTTTTAATTTGATTTTCTTGTTCTATATTATCATACTCAAAGTCTTCAGTTTCAATCTCAGCTTTCTTTTCTAAGGATATTGGATGTGTGTGTTCCACAACTACATTGTCATTTTGAATTTGATTTTCTTGTTCTATATTATCATACTCAAAATATTGATTAGGATTTATAGATCCGATCTCAATGTATTCATATTGTGCTTGATCGGTTTGTTCCATAACACAGTTTTCTACTAAAGTATCAGATTCAATTTGACTTGGCTGTGTTACAATATTTTTTACAGTTTCAAAAATTGAATTTGGTTCAAATTCAATATCATAATCAAAACAGTTAAATGTATCGCCCTACAAAAGTAAAATAATTCAATATGATGTTAGTAATTAAACTATACATGATGCAAAAATAGAGAAACCACAATAACATAGTAGTATTGCTTTAGAGCAGTGGTCTTCAACCTTTTTGGACTCGCGACTCGTTAGGTTAAGTTTTATAAAAAATCTAAAATTGTTTAATGCTTTGAAGTAGTACTATTAAAACTGAATAAATAAAAATTACATTGTAGTAGATAGAATATTTATTTAGTATTAATTGAAAATGTATAGAATTCATATGAAAATATAAAATTAAATTAAAATATGATACAAAAAATTATTTTTTACCTAATATAATTTTATAAATTGTATTTTAATTTTAAAAAGAAGACTTATCGCGACCCAATTTTAAAGCTTACGCGACCCAAAAATGGGTCGCGACCCATCGGTTGAAGACCACTGCTTTAGAGAACAAAATATGATTACAAAATAATATTAAATACAGTAACACATAATACATTGATTATATTGTATGTACTTACATTGATTTCCAAAAGTAAATTATCAATGCTATTTTGGTCTGTAGTTGAGTATTGATCATTATGCAGAGTAGAATAATAATTATTAGTATTGTTACTAATTGTTGTAATCTAAAAAAAAATTATTTTTTTAATATAAAATTATTTATTCATTAATATAAACTATGATGTACTTACCTTGTTTTCCTCTATATTAGCCTGACTAATAGGGATTTCAATAGATGTTTTTAAATTACACAAACTTAAAAGTTTATTAACTCTACCACGAGAAGTCATATTACTTATTAAATTAATACAACATTAATAGGTAATTATACACAATGTAAGTACTTATTATGACTAGAGTAAGAATAATCTAACATGTTATATTATAATATTATAGTATAATTATAATATTATTGTAATTGTTATCAATGTTATTATCTCAATATGTGGCGTAATTGCTCTGGAAGTTTGATTGTTTTAAATTGCAAAAGCGCCATATTTCAATATATGGCCTTATTGTTCTGATCCTAAAAACTTGTTTTACTAAACGAGCCACATTTCGTTTTACGGCCAAATTGTACTTAAGAATTTAACATATACGCTCAATGCAATAAAGTTTATCGTCAAATATTATCAGTACTAGTATAACGAGGTAGATAGAGCCACTATCAAAAAAAAGAGAAAAAAATTACGAATTCATAGACACCAAAAACACAAAAATCATAAATTTCGAGTTGTGGCCTTATTGTATTGACAGTGCGATGTAATAGAAACAATCTATTGTGATTGCAAAATGTACGAGTTTTAAAATGCATGTGCAATACATTAAAAAAAAAAAGATGAATAATATACCAATTTAGAAATGAGTTATGGTGAGTAATTATAAAAAAAATGCATGTCATAATAATTGAACAAATATTGAATATTGTGTAAGTAAAAATGTTCGTTTCTCGCTTAACCGTCTTTTCAGTTATTCGTCCGGTATCGATAATAATCATCGTCCATCGATAACAATCTACCATAGGAAGCTATTTTGATATTGTTATAATACGAATCGGTTTCAATTGTGAGACTTCCACCTCAAGTTGTTTAAAATCAGACATGATATTTTTTCTTTTATTATATTAAATTATTAAAAGCAGTCATAACAAAATGATATAATATGTAGAAAAAAAAAAATGTGTAATAAATCAGTTTTTAAATTTGTGAAATATTGAACATATTTCGGAGAAAACTGGACCCTTTAGATATGGTCTTGGTCATAGGTCACAGAAATCTTACAGGCGATAATTTACGTGTTCATTCCAACGCTTAACTTAATTGGAATTCGACTAAGGTTTTTTAGTATATATACATATATATATATATATATATATATATATATATATATATATATATATATATATATATATATATATATATATATATTAGGGTGGCCCTAATTTTACGATATTGGATTTTTTTCAGTCTTACCCCCTACTTTGGTTCCAATATATATAAAAATGATGTGTACAAAATTGCATGTCGATAGGTTAAGTTTAACCCGTGCCCCTGAGTCCTTAAAATTCGAAAGCACTATTTTATTCAAATAACCACACCTTTTTTAAAATATTTTATTGATATCTCGTTTCAACTATTTCACGTAAAAATACGTAAATGACATTATTTATTGTAAATTAAATTTTCTATAATTCTTGTTCTATACAGTTTTTTGATAAGCATAATATTTTTATGTATAATTAATTATGAAAAATACAAGTTTATAATTATAATGTGACATTTAAACAATATTATTACAAAACGTAGGTATTATATATAATATACATTCAATTGTTATTAAAAAAGAGTCTCATTGGTTTGATGCATGATTTAAGTAACCAGTTATTAATTTGTTTAATATTTATATTTTATAGCATACAAAGAAAAATAATTAAAATGGGTTTAAAACGGTAGTTTTTAAACTGTTTGGGTATTTTCGGCGATAATCTTCGACAACTTGGAGCACGTATTGTTTTTGATAATCAAATCATGCTTATCTCAGATAAAAAATTCAATCAGTTATAAATGTTATAATATAATGATGTTAGATATTTTGTAATCTTGTGAAATTGTTACGTTATTAAATAACGTTTTATAAATTTTCTAAACTTGTATGTTTCATAATTAATTATATATGAAAATATTACGATACTCAAAAAACTATATAGAACAAGAGTTATAGAAAATTTAATTTACTATAAATAATGTCCTTAACATATTTATATATGAACGAGTTGAAACGAGATATCAATAAAACATTTAAAAAAACCGTGGTTGTTTAAATAAAATAGTGCTTTCGAATTTTAAGGACTCAGGGGCACGGGTTAAACTTAACCTATCGACATGAAATTTTCTACACATCATTTTTATATATATTGGAACCAAATTAGGGGGTAAGACTGAAAAAAATGTTATAAAAAAAAAAATCACCTATTTGACGAAGGGCCACCCTAATATATATATATATATATATATATATATATATATATATATGTATTTATAGATAACTCTTTAAAAAAATGTTTGTAATTTTTTTAAATATAATTGAATTAGTATAAATAATTTACGAAAATAATTTTTTTCGTAAATATTGATGTCACCTTGTATTAGATACACAAAAAAATATATATATACACAAATGTGTTAAAGTTTGTCTGTTTATAGTCATTTTAAACAGTAATTTAAATATTTAATGTATATCGTTTACAATAAACGGGTAAATAATTCTTAGTTTGTTCAATTTTAATGGTTCAGTGATGAAATTAAAGTTATGTGAGAAAAATAAAAATTACATTACGTAATAATTAATTTTTTCAATACCTTATAATTTCTGTAACACACACGAGCTATGGTGAATTCTCCCGGGTAAATTGAGTACTATCCATAGGAAACATTTAAACCTTCCCGAGTTGTGAGTTGACGATACAGAGACTGTGATTATCATTATTCATAAATATTATAATGTAATGAATATAACTAATTTTCTGTAACTTAATTTTACTGTTGAATTTTTTTTATAAAAATTACTCGAATAATAAATATAATGTAAATATTATTATCATTATTATTATTTTAATTATATTATCATTGTGATAATGGCTCAACTACAATTTACTAATATTATTCTAGTTTACGTAGAGAAGAAGTTTTGACTACGAAATTTCTTATGAACTTTTTTTTTATATTTTACTTGTGGACCCATATTATTACAAATATTCACCTAAGCAATAATTTTTTTATTTAGATTAGCATATCTATAGTCATAGATAGTAATATAGACCCGGGGTATCATAGTAAATTTACTATATTTTAATGTGAAGTATGAAAATCCCAGTCATAGATTTTCCATGCGAGAAGAAAAACTGCCGAAAATGGAGCTAAAATAACAAAATTAGCTGTAAACTACATTTTCATTAAACCAATTTTTCTGATTTCGTCATTTCTCCGAAAATCAAGTTACTAGAAACTTTAATTTTTCTTCATATATTATTGACGTACAACTACATACAAACAAAAAAAACACTTTTCAAGTGCGTAGTTTTTTTAGTTATGCTGATCATAGATTATTGTGAAATAAACCACTTTGATTAATCGAATAATAAACTAATTCATTGCTAACCAAATCATACTGATTTTCATTAAATTGTTTAGAAAACAAAAAATATAAATTTGAATTAAATACGATTTTTTTTTTTTTTTGTATATTGCTTACATACGTTGTCCTAAGAGCCGTAGAACAAGTTTGATGCATCAAAGATTTTGAGATTAAAATATGTAATTGAGTTCAAGTTGACGTTAATAATAGGGTAGGAGGCAAATTTCACCCCACCGTTTACGTCTGATCTTCACTTCAGTCCATGTAAACTACACAGAGTTGCAATTTCAGTAAGAATCAGAAAAAACTTGAGTGAATTGGTGTAAAAAAAGTGTACGTCCATCTCAGTTAATTCAAATTATATTAGTTCGCTTTTATTTTCCAGCAATTCAAACTGCTTATACACACATACACACACACACACACACACACACACACACACCACACACACACACACACACACACATATATATAATTTTTAATATTCATCATATGTTTAAATATAAGAATAATGTTATAGGTACTCAAGTCCAATGTTCAACTTGATTACATGATGTTAGGAACCACTACAATTTCTTCAAGTAATTATTGAACTAATAGCCCATCTCTCACCACATTTGAAAACTTCAGTATATATTATGTGACAATATCAGAGTCTAGATATTTTTTTTTTTTATGATATTAATTATCAACCGGTGAATTATTATTCAGGCAAGAACTTCTTTGTTTACACTAGTTATTCAAAAGTAAACTTACAATAGCATATTAAAATATAAATTTTCTTCTACAGATTTTAAAAAAACTTTGGCAACACAAACCATTAGCTTTTAATGTTAGTTTACAAAGTTGCGTACTAAGAAATAATGCATTTGTTTTGTGTGTGCGTGTGTTTTTGGGTGTGTGTATGTGTGTATTATTCATGCAAAAAAACGTACGAGTATTATTAATTTATTTTTCATTTCTATCCACTCTTCAATTATATTCTACATTTCCGTATTTTTTCAGCGATTTTACATGGCTTAATACTTTGACGATTTGGTCTAAGTGTATAATGCCAGGGATACTGCGGCGTTCTCCATCTATATGTGTTCAATACGTCCGCCGTTAGATTTTCAGTAAACAGTTTTTTTTTTTTTTATTTATTTTTTTTTTTTTTTTTATTATTTAAGAAAATTTACAATCTATATACAATTTATATAATAAGTAAATATGATGATATGAAAATTACAGGACGTGAAAATCTTGAGGGAAGGGAGTGTCCAATGACACTACTTCCAATAGTAAACAGTTCAAGAAAAATATTGGTATCTCACTCGCGTGTTTCGCGCATATGAAGAGTGATTATATTCATACTGCCGTAACACGAAACACGTTAGACCACGTTTCGCCGTGACGCCTCGTTTTAATTTATTTAATTTCAAATCCCGTCCGCTGCGTTTTTGATATCATTACCAAGTCCGGTAATTTTCTATCGTCCCACCATTTCTCTAACGACACAACTCTGCTGCGTGTTTGTAAATTTAATATTCTACGCGGAATAAAATGCCGTATCCATAATTTATATAATTTATGTTTAATAGAAAACACCGGGGCGTTTTGATATACCGCCACTACATTTGCACCAGCGCCCGAGGGGACTCATCTGTTTTCGGCACGTCTTGCCGGGGATCGCCTCACCGCCGCCGGCTCGGACGTTTTGTTTGTCACACGCGGCGTCGCGTCGCGTCGGGGCGTACACTCACTGATTGAACCGTCCGCCCGTGTGAAACGAGTGCCGTGTCGAATCCCGTGCCGTCGCCGAGTAAACATCCGAATCCCGTCTCCCGTGAACCAGAATTCTAGAATCCCGTCCCGTGCCAGTGAACGAATTTGCTATGTACACAAGTTGTTGTTCGGCAATAGAAAACAAAACATAATTTCCAGACTTGCACTGCAGGAATCGAGAGCAACATTGAAACAATGAACGTTTTTCAAACAAAAAATATATTTCGCAAGCCGGAAGTGGTGCCTTCGAAACAATGTCGTTACGTCGTACCTATCTTTTGAGTCTAATAATTATGACGTGTTATCGTAATTTATAGTATTCATGATATGAATACACGGAAGTCGGTAAATTAAAATATCTCATTCATTAATTTACTGAGTGTAATGATGTCACCTGAGATGTGTTCAGGTAATAATACATTTGAAATGATACAATGTATTTAGATGTGAGTTTGGAGAGTCATTCGCGGTCGACCCTCCTCACATCACGTGAGAAACTGTTCGACGAATTTTGTGATTCCGGATATTTTTACATGCTATGAAACAATATGTTTTTTAGTACTTTTGATGTGTATATGTTTTAGCATAACTATACGTATTCTAATTGTTGTTAATAAGCTTATTTACTGACGTATGAAAATATTCCCGTTTTATTTTGTATTTGCTATAAAATTGCATATATTTTTGAATGTTTCCTTTAGATTTGTTTGAGGAAAGATGGAATATTTTAAAAATGTACCCGTTTTCTTGTGCTTCAATAACCAATGACATGATTACTAGCTACATAGGTACATCAAATTCTATCCTAGGCAGAATATTAGGAGTATATTGTTTCTGTCAAAAGACAGAATTTGAAATTAGATTTCTACTCGGTGGGAATATGGAAAGGAATTCGGGTGCTGAAAAAAGGAGATAATGATATATTATCGCACTCATTTGACCAAAGCTACCCAGTGACAACCGTGCTCGCAGTTTATTAGAGCCCAAATATTCAGGTTTAGTCAAACAACAGAGCTGTGGGTAATTTTAGGGTGAAGATATAGTGTCAGAGAAATAGTTCTAAGAGTCTTGACCCCTTATAGGGGGGGGGTGGATGAAATATTGTATTATTAATCTATCATATTTATATCATATGTGTGTGTGTGCGTGCGTGTGTGTATGTGTGTGTGTGTGTGTGTGTGTGTGTGTGTGTGTGTGTGTGTGCGCGTGTGTGTGTGTGTGTGTGTGTGTGTGTGTGTGTGTGTGTGTGTGTGTGTGTGTGTGTGTGTGCGCGCGCATGTGTGTATTTAAATTCGATTTATATATTGAAAAAATGATCAATAATATATAAATCAATCAATAAAATAAATGAAAGATCACATTTAGTACCAAAAAATAAAAAAAATCTAAGAAGAAGGTATACTTTGGCAAGTTTCTCAATTCAAATCCATCACTGACCCAATCCATTTATTTTACTAAAGAGTATATCATAATAATTTAATGATATTTACGAACCATAAGTGTTGATTTTAAATCGTCATGATATTTACCGAACATTTTAATTGATTTAACTGGGAAGGATATATTCCTGAGAAACGCAACAGTACGACGTTAAGAAGCGTGTAATTCGTTTCACAATAAAACTTTAGTCATTCAGAGAAACCAAAAAACTTAAAAAATACTATTTCAGTTGAAGTTTTCCGATGAAATATTGTTGAGCATATTATAATGATTTAAATAATGATTAAATATCTATTTCTGTATCGTATATAAATTGCATTTTGCATTTAAATGAGAATTTTAGATGAAAATATATATTAATATATTATTATCATTCGAGAAAAAATGTGAATTACATTTCACGGAATAGAGACTAATACGATAATAATATTATTATGTAGCACAACAGCTGGCATAAAAGTAAAAATTTTCTTCCAGTTTACGACATTTCCGTTCTTCATATTTATCCACAATATTTTTATTTTTTTTTTTTTTTAACTGATTGATTAAAATCTGATTACACGCGTTGGTCTTTATTTTCAAAGAACATTTCAAGATCTTGAGAAATATAAAGAGGCGAAATTTGTTTTTAATTTTTAACGGGTCATTTGTGTGCTTTATGTTGTCTCGATCAAAAGATAAATCTGTCCGAAAAACATTATTTAATAGAAGAAATATGACAGATAATGTCATGCCGACTTAACGTAACCTGGCTTTGAAAAAAAAAAAAATCACACAAATTAAACTAGGCACTTGTTTGTTCGTTTGTTTTTTTTTTTTAATCACTAATGGAATAAGTTTCGTATAGACCGCAGAACGTGATCTGTGAAAAATAGATCCGTATTATACACTCTGCTGCTGCTACGGTGCTTTATCGGCGTGTAAAACGTTCAAAATAATCCGGCGAAATATCATTATTATTAAGTGACAGAAACGCCATAATTATTCATATACATATACGTAACTCCACTCGTGTCACACCGACGGTAAACGCCGACTATATCACTGTCACGAAAATATTCATAAAATATCACAACAGCCGTGCACAATATTACCATGCAAAATATAATAATAAAATCAAAACGTTGGAAACACGTAGTTTTTAACATCGATACGTCAATATTATTATTTCCGTAGTTTTTTTAATTCATCTCTCGTGATAACCACACGTCTAGTGTTCACGACGAAGACGGCTGTTTCACATTAAAGAAAAAAAAAAAAAACGTATTCGCAAAAATCCGGGTGAGTTTTAACGTTTTAATCAAGAGGACATCGAGATCTGTCGTTTTCATTCAAAAATCGACCGTGATCGACGGTCCGTTCAGTTTTATTAATAAAAAAAAAAAATCAAACAATTCATATTCACTGACTATACGGTATTATGGCACGGAATTCGAGTGATCAAGTCTTGGGCAAAAAACACGGAAAGTACGACATGGATCGCGTGGGATTGTTCTCGGAGATGCCGTACATGATCGGTGACAAGTACAAAGAACCTGATAGAAGTGAGTAAGATTTACATTCTTCAATGTGGAGTCTTCTTCAACTCGGACAATTATTATGCTTTCAAATCACACATCATCAAACAGTATTATGTAACAGATGATCGGAATGGATAAAAAATGACATTTTATATTATGCGATAAATGCGTATAATGTAAACAGTATTTTGTATTCTATACGTTATCTAATATGTACTTCGACGTCTAAGGACAATAATTCACCCGACAACATTACGAGACTTAAATGTATTTAATTGATGCTATATATTATGCTAGATGTCCAATTATTCAAACCTTTAATCGCGGAATAATAATATACGCGAAATGTAGGACGATAAATTTAAACACACTATGAAAATCCAATCCCCGAGTATTTTATTTTATTTTTTATCGGATCCATTTAAATGAGTCGCGCCACAGTTTCGATGATAGTTTTACATTCACTTAAACATATTAAACGTAAATATTGTGATATTATATAATATTAATTATTAATACGGTTTTAAATTTGAAACATTTCAAAATTGAATTTTCACTCTTCTTGAAATATTTCTATGAAATTATGAAAAGTATATATTATGTTTTTTGAATTTTATTTTTGTGATTTTAGACTACACATAGACATTTATAGTAAATGAATACCAACGTTGGTTATGGTTTCCACTAAAATTGTTTTATATATTTATATTTATTTAATATTAAGCATTTAATTATATTTGTTATCATGCAGTATGTAGTTAATTTTATTTTAGTGTCTAGTTTTGAAATATCTATGATAAGATGAAAAATAAAAATAAAATAAAAATCTATTAACAAATTATTGTTGTTATTTATTTAGGGCCGAAATATTTGCTGTTAAAATTTTGAAAAAAAATAGAGGAACATTTTTATACCAAAAACAACAAATTAAAATGAAAAAAAAATTATATTAGACATTCAAATATAAATAATTTACTTTAAAATTTATTAAAAATAAAATAAACATGTAATAATTTAAAAGTGAGTGATGCTTGAAAGTAACAGCACTAGGTACCTTTTATAAGTTAATAAACAAATTTAAATTTTTAATTATTACTCAACAATATAAGTAAAATATAACTATACCAAGTATCGTAAAAAATAATAATAATAATAATAAATAATGTTAAATGTTTATTTCCAAATAATTATGAAGACATTAATTTCAGAATATTATAGTTGTAATACAACTAAAACCTATTGAAAGAATAAAGTATACAAATATATATAATAAATATACATAATTATTATGAAGTGTTATATTATACTTCATAATTCCAACAAATAACATTTCTCCACGCGAATTTCCTATTTTTTCACTAATTATATTTCTATGTGTTGCAATTCGTAATTTATGTTATTTATTTCAAATATATTTGTGCTTCAATTAAATAAAATATTGTACATTTTAATATATTGATTAACACTGAAGAATAAATTTAAATATGGCATTATTAATCATCGAACCTTATATTTTAGTTCTAAAAAGATAACTGAGTTATCTTTAAGAAACATGATTATGAGTTCTAAAATATGTAGTTTAAATTATTTAATCTTACAGTAATCTGTAACATAAAATAGCCACTTACATAGTTTCCTATCATCTGTTACCTGTAGAGATAAATTATTTGTTCATAAAATGTATATACTTTTCATGATATCTCCCATTAAGAAAAAATGTTTAAATAGGTTTTCATTTATTTTATAATTTTTTACCAAATTAAATATTTCATAAAAATGTCATGAAATATCTCAAGAAAATAAACTTCGTGAAAATTTCGAAACCATTATTATTACTTTAGACTTTTATTTGTATGGATGGTGTATTGTGTTTATATGCCCTCAGGAAAGTTGTCGAGGGGAAACTGATTGAATAAAGCTTATTTGATATGTGTAATTTAGATGGTAATTTGGTGAATTTGGTTACAATAACGTACGAATAGGTCCTTCCCAAAAAAAATATACTTCTCCGGCAATAACGTATGAATTGACTCTTATATAATATTAAAATAATTGCCTAATATGTTACTGCTGAAATCTGTATTGAACGAGGAGAAAATCATTGTTATTTGGCAATTCTGAACAGTCTCTAATTAGTTGCAAAATGATAACACATTATTTGATTATCATAAAATGAAAGTCGATCCGCGATATTTGGTAGCATAATTCAACATAAACATGGTCGGGTCTAACTCACGTTTATACCCACGTAGACTACCCGAGTACTAACTACCAATCCGGTAATAATCGGTAATCGAACCGTAGGCGTCCGTTGTTTCGTAACACGATATTCGTTGTCATTATACTTACAGTGAACAACATAAGAGACATGAAGAAGTCGCAAATGTATCCGGGAATATTAAAAACTAAAACGGGACTCCAAGATGCTTATTTCGACAAAAACTTCAAAAGGTTGTTTGAAAACGAGAAGTGGCGGCCGGCACCTGGAATTTTCAACACAAAGTGATTCATCACACACGATACAATGTTTTATATTACACTTCCGACAGTAATATCGACTTACAATCATTCATTCATTATCAAAAACCTTTAATATTCTGAGTGAAGTGAAGGATTTTATTGTTTTTTTTTTCTGCAAATACTTTTTTCGGATAGTAATAATGCTCCAAAAGTTTTATCTAAAAACTTTATAGATCAGAAATTTTATCTAGATGGTATTTTGAGCAAGTCATATTTTACTTACTTTATAATCTACTATCTTCTAGATAGCTTTTCCAGGCGTGGGGAAAAACTGTAAAACAATCGAGTAAAAACGGTAATATTTCCTGTAAATAAACACTTTCACTAAATTGATTTTTTATTTAATCATGACTCAAAACTAATATTACTAGAAACTTAAAATTTCCATCGTATATTATTGGTATATATAACCCATTCTTTGAAGTAAGTACTTTTTTATATTCAGAATATTAACAGGATAAAAACCGATTCAAGTTTAAATCGATATAATCGATGTATAAAACACATTTTATGACAGAATAATAATTACGTTTCGTGTGTTTGAAAAAATTCAAACGGTTTTATAATCGAGTGTTTATTGAATATTCGTTTGCCATTAGTGTACATCGTGGTAAGTCGAAAGAAAACGCAGCGCCGTTCTTACCCACGGGTGATACGAAACGTCATTCGACTCCGGGCGATTACTTTGGAACTTTTGGCCCCAAACTTCCAGGTGCGTTCGAATGTTTAACAGACTGATAACGCGAAACGCGTTGTATTGTTTTGTACTTGACCTGTGTTTATGATATTTCAAGCAATGTCCCCTACTAAAAAACCGTTGCCGAAGGAACAGTCACCGAAACGACTTCCGAACATCGTAACTGCTCCTACAAACACCAGAGGGCCAGGATATACAGATATTGGTTTGAGCCCGTTTCCGGAGTATAAGTACAGTATTTAATTCTGTAATAAAACCGTACGCGTATCTGTTGGTCGAATGGCAATTATTATTGAGTACGGTGTAGATTTTTATATGCCACGCTGTTTAAGTCTAATCGTGAAGAGTATAAAAGTTATTTTTTAATGTCCGCCGGCCAAAATAATTTCACGTGAATTTTCTTTCAATTTAAAATATTTCAAGCCTGCGATTTTCAATCACCTTGAAATGCTGAAAAACACGTTTTATTTAGCTTGTACGTATTTATACAAAATTCTCGTTGATAGTGTGATCGAATACGTTTTAACAAAAGATCTGATAATAAATTACAAAATCCTAGAACTTTTGAATATTATTATTTTAATATGATGAAAAATATATCATTTACACTTATAAAATTATTTCATAATTAGAGTAAAATATAAAACAAAATATGGGACGTGAGTGATAGAATTATATATGATACTAATATATTCTTTTAGCAAAATATTAATTGATTTTAATTTTTTTTTTTTTTTTTAATTTTTCTTCATTTTTCGTAAGTACTGAATATTTCATACAATTTTCAAAAAATAAAAAAAAATCACGAAATTACTTCGTTCCACTTATTTGACGTCACATAGACAATGTCCATAACTCACCTATGCACCGCGTGCGTGGCCTTAATTAATTGTAATCGTAGGTATGTGTGTTTTGGAAAAAACTGCTTCCCAAAAGGTTTTAACACAGAAATATATTAATAATTAAAAATAAATTTAATTAAAATACTTAAATGCTAAATATTCATTCCCCAGTTTTAAAATAAAAGGGAGGTATTTTAAAATCATTTACTTATTCGAATTGTGTTGCAATGAAATAGTATACGCTTTTGTTCAGACTAAAAAATCCCAGCACGTATTTTTTGTTTTTATTACATTCTTGGGTAATATAAAAGGCCCTACTAAACAGATTAGTGTGATGGTTACAATCATGTTGTTCGATAATTTTTGTAAAAATAAATATAAAAAAAAAACTGTAATTTTGGAACGTGTCCATTGCGGAAGTACCAGTTAACATTATAGCATATGCTATAAAGTTATAAAAATTAACGAATTCCTTTAATTATTTTTTCGGAAAAGTAAACACTTAATCTATTTATGGATGCTATAGGTTAATTATATATAAATATATAAATATATATAATTAATATATATATATATATATATATATATATATATATACTATGATATTCATCTTATAGTACCGAAAATTGCAGACAAAAACGATAAAAATTAAAAACCTAAAAGTATTCTGAAATATTCGTTTGCTGTTGAAGAGTATTTTAAAGCAGTTCCCTTTTTTCAGTTTTTTCACTAAAAACCGTATTGGCAATGATTATAAATTTTTTTTTTTTTAATTTAAAAAAATTGAGCATTATAAATAAATTGTTTAGCCACTCATAATTTCAACTCAGTTCTTTTTTTATTTTAAGTTAATATTTAAAACATATTGCTGCTGTCCTTTGTTTTTTTCTTATTTTTGATAATTAATTACCATGCAATCATAAGCGAATGAATATCATTAATTAAAGAAAAAAAAATAGCACCTTACGTGTTTTTTTTTTTTTTTTTTTTTTAATGCATTTATTTGCATACATTTGAAATGTGTAGGTCAGACCCGTATAATGGCGTCGTGGAAAAATCTCCAAATGGAAAAAACAAAACTACGCCGTTTTTAACAGCTGGTTTCGTTGAGTATTTTGAAAAAAATCCTTATTTCAATGCAGACATCAAACCGACGTACAGAATCACCTACAAAGAAAAATTTAAAGGGACACCGTTTTTACCACCTTCAACAACAAAACACGTAAGTCATGTTTCAGAGGTGGTTCAAACAATTGTCAGTTTACATTAAAATAATTTATGGTTTTTAAACGCAACAACTTATTTTAAAACACATAAGTGCATCGCCGTTTACTCGGTGATTTCAAACATTTATCAATACTCAATACATCAAATTATGCGAAATTAGTTTTATTGATCCCTTATGGTTTTATCGTAACAAATAATCAGAACCTGTCGTTACTATATTAAATATTCTTGAAAACTCTGTCCAAAATTAATATACTCAATATTATAGCGTATCGACAGAGATAGAAAAATGCTGAACAAATACGTATGATACCTTAACCTTAGTTATAACACAAATCATACAGTTTAATAAATTAAACATTTCGTATTGTACCGAGTAAAATTCAAATTTAACTATGAATTAAAATATAAATAACTATAGTAATATTCTCTTCCGTGACGTTACTTCGTGGCACATCACTGTTTTTCACCGATTTACCAAACCTAGTGATATCAGGGATCATAAATTATGCTTCAATAAACTATGAGTTTTCATTGATCAGTCACAATGCTATGAATTAATTGTTTTTATTATACATTCCAGTTCGGCAACGGTTTCGATAAGTGGCCCATACATTCAATCGATCGTTACATCGATCCGTACAGGATCGGAATCTATCACAAACAGGGCTCGGTAAACAACGGTCAGTCGAAAATATTCTATCCACAATCAAGAAACAAATCTATGTACACGACATCTACGATACAGAGAAAACTGAAGAGTACTATGAACAATATTAATTGGCAAACTTTCGATATCGTGTCGTTCCCCGCGGACAAATACAATAAATCATGATTTATTTATTGGACGAGAAAAAATATTGTGTCCTAAGACAAATAACTTTGCTTAGTGAATAAAATGTTTCGAACTTACACTAAATGTAAACGCAATTTACATGTTATAAAAAAATTTAATTAACCTAACCGATATTACAAAACGCGTAAAATATGTATGAAAATATATGAACATTCATAAACAATACGGTTTTCACAAAGTTAGTTTTATTATTTTTTTTTTTTTTATTCTTTACTTTTTTATTTGATTATTATATTTGATACATTAAGTTGATCGTTTTATAGAAAAAGTTTTTATTTCTACTTCTCTTTGTTAATTCAAGAAAATATGTATTAGACAAGAGAGGATTTGAATGATATTGTAGTTTTTTATAGAATCGTCAGTATAAAGTTTGTGTGCATTTTCCGTCACGCAGTAAAATGTTACGTACGAATGAAACGTTAAGAGTCCATACTATATTTTAACGTTTTAAATATGATTGCATTTAAAAAATTGCATTCGTATGGACTGAAATAAATAATTGTGCTCGTCAGAAAACAGTGCTAACAAAACTATGGTTATCTACCCTGGAGAAATTTGATGATACCATGAGTAGTAACTCATGGGACGTATTATATTACGATAGTGGTAAAAACGCCAATTTATTTGTTCATTTAAAAAAAGTACCTTGACTGATTTCATTATTTAAATAAATCGTCACTGTAAAAGAAATTGTCACAATGTGAAATGTTGTGCGTGGTCTAGTGGAATACCAAACATTTGTGTTCGGCTGCCATTCACCGCTAGATATCGCACCGTGATGGTTTTATCATACAATTTAAACCGCGATATTTTGTATCAATACATTTTGTGCCATACTTGTTTCGTTCAAGTAATTAAAAATAAATAAAATATTTAACATTCTATACCAGGGGTCACCTACTAATATCTATGGGGTTCCGTTTTGAAACTTACCTGACTTTCCGCGGTCCAAACAGTTTCAACGAATTTTACACACGTTAATAAATAGGTAAATATGTTTTGTAAATTTGTCATTATATTAATTTACTTATTCAAATCGAATTTGCAAAAAAAAAAAAAAAAAGATTATACTTGAAACATTTTATTTTTAATGTGAAAAATTACATTTTTTAGTTTTCACGAGCTTTCTAATATTTAGTGTGAAGTTGGTGTAACTGATTTGCATTAACTCGTTAAGGTGTTCATCTGTTAACCGAGATCGGAAATTGTTTTTAATGAAGTTCATCTTAAAAAAAAAGCGGCTTCACAAACATATCGATACCCGCAGCGAAAATGGTCGTAACTAAATGTCAACCAAAGATGTTGTAAAATATATTTTTATAAGTTACCCCTGAAACTAGGTTTCCGACAAAAAAAGAATTATGTTTAGTTACGACCTGGAAAAAAAATTACCGGCGATAAAAGTAGTATCTTGATTTTATTTACCTACTTATTCTATTTTTAACGCGACTGTTATCAAAACAATATTATGGACATAATATTATTTGTTTTCGACATCCATACGACCATTGTACGAACATACTCCCATTATACGTCACTCCCAACATACGTCACCGTTATTAGGGCATTATGGATCAATATAATAATAAAAAAAACTGTAAGTATCGATCAATCTTTTATATTAACATTTTAACAAAATAGATAGGTATTAATTTAATTAGTAAGATACATCATTGACACAATGATTCAATAATCAATAATTACTGTAGTAGGTAATGTACATAATACTATTATCAGGGCTTGTGAGTTTATGCATTTGCATATCAATCTTGCTAAGTCGTATTTAATGCTAGGTGACATAGAAATACATTTCGAGGTACTGTGGTTAAGTATGTGGAATTTTATGTTGCATATTTAGAGGTTTTTGAACTATTTGGCATATTTATGTTTTTTTTTCTGTTTTACTGTGCATATTTTTACCAACATTTGATCAAAACGCAATAATTTATATTTTTACACGATATGAAATATATAATATTTGAGTTTTCGCAACACCAAATTATTAAAAATAAAACGTATATAGCAGATAAAGCGAGTACAAACGTACGTATGCAAACGTATTTTTTGAAATTGAGTACATTAATATAATAAAATATCACTTTTAATAAACTTTTAATGATATGAATGGACATTTTTTGTTATTTCAAAATTTACTTAGGGTATTTTCATTTTTTAATCTACATATTTTTAGATTTTTAATGCATATAAATGCATATTTCTGAACTTTTAAAGGCATATTTCAATGCATATTTTTCCAGCTTTTAGTGCATAAGTGCATACTTATTCAGGCATTTTTAGAGCATGAACTCACGAGTCCTGACTATTATTATTATTAACCTCGTATTACTACAACATAATGACCACTGTCACAGTGCATTTTTTTCAACGTTTAATTTTCTTTTGATTTTTGCTGTATAGTAACAATATATTTTTTAAAATAGGAATTTAATGATGATGAATCAATTGGTACTGACAGTATACTTAGTTTGTATGAGTATGGTGCCATGAGCAGTGATGATTTTGAATGCAATTTAGAATCAGATAATACATGTAATTATGATACTGACAAGGATCCAGAGTACACTCCAAACCAAGTTTATTCAAAGTTGAATGAAGACTGATGTGAGTTACTACTTTTTTTTTTTATACACTTCCCGCGAAAATAGAATTAACTTGAGTTACTACTTTTTTTTCTTATACCTTTCCCGCGAAAATAGAATTAACTTGAGTTACGAAATTTGACATAAGGTCGTAACTCTGTTAAGTCAATGATAATTGATAGGAGACAAAAAACCTAAAAATAGTATTTTAATTTATTCTGAGATATCGATAATGATAAGAACGTAACATAAAAAAGTTCAAAAGCAGAATTAGAATCGTAATTTATAATGCTAAAACAGTCACTCTGAAAAATCATAAAAACTGAGTTACAACCATTTTCGCTGCGGGTGTCGAATTATGTTGATCCAAACATTGTACACAATTTTGAAACCAGGCTTTTTAGTTATGGATATTTACTTGAACAAACGTATTTCATCATCCAGAATTAATCGTCCTGTAAAGTGTGGGTGACTTGAATTAATTATTCCTTTAAACTCAAGTTTTCCTGGAATTCAATTATTTCCATCCGTAAGGCGGCTATTTATTAGAGCCGAAAACGCTTGTGGCTTCACTACTCCATTCACCGTTGGGATGTAATGAAAAACAATTGTTCAAAATTTGCACTACATTCACAATTTTTCTGAAATCATTTAATCTTTCATCAAATTCAGATTTAAGTTTCTTTATAAAATTAATGAACTGACTGAGTTCAATTTCATCATTATCAGTGTTGAGCAATATCTAGATAAATTATCTAAATAATTTATCTAGATAAATAATTAATTATCTTTTATCTTATCTAGATAATAAACAAAATTAGTTATCTGATGAATTATCTTAGATAAATTATTGAGTTATCTAACGTAATTCATCTAGATAAATAAACATATTTATTCAAAATATTCGAAAAATTGAACTTGGAAGTTTTAACCTATTAAATTTCTATTAAATTAATAAATCATCCTTGCACAAATACAGAACAATAACAAAGTAATAGGTGATAATTTTCCATGCCACTTTTATGTTAATTCTAAATTCTAACTATCCCGATTTATACAATTATACGGGCTACGGCCGAATATGTTGCAACGTTGTGTCGTCGACTCGTCGACCGTCGCCGTGTACACAATAATCCAAAGTCCATAATTTATTATTGGGGATAATAATAATTAATATAATTTTTTATCTTTTTTTTTTATCCAGATAAATAGTGTTTTATCTTTTATCTTTATCTAGATAATTTAGATTTTAACTATCTTCTATCTTTATCTAGATAAATTGTATCCAATTATCTTTTATCTTTATCTAGATAAATTTTTAGTTATCTTTGCGCAACACTGATCATTATCTTCATTGTCATCAAAAATGGTAAGTGGAGTTTGGAAAGTGCAAACGATCGTTTTCAATATCTTCACATTAGAGATCCATTTTCCTTGAAAAACATTTGATTTCTGACAATATATGTCACACTAATTTTCCTTTACTTTGTAGTTTGAAATTCAAATCGTTGCTATGTTTAATATATCTGTCAAAAAAGCGATAGATATGACATGTTCTTTTATGTGAAGGAAATATTTTTTTTTTCCGAGATAAATCACCACACGGGGACCGAACTGTTTGCTCATTGCTTAATCCCGAACATTGCTTAATCCCAACATTTCTTAATCCCGAAGCTGTATGTCAGGGAAATCTAAAAATAGTCTTTTTCACATAATTGATCACTGCTAGAAAAATATAACTCAATCTCATTCAATATTGCGAAAAATCGTTGGAAGTACAAAACCTTTGCTCACCCATCTAAGTTAAAAACTAACAATAACTATAAATATCAAACACGAACGTTCTATTCAACACAGTAACACACACAGTGCAGTAAACAGTTTGAACTTTTGAACATTATCTATAATCGAAACTCGTCTGTCGCGGCGCATTCGGCTTTTCGGCTTTTTCGCATTTCGGCTGTGAGTCTGCGAACTGTACAAGCGTTCTACGTAGGCACTAGGCAGACGCTCGACGTTCCGATCTTATCTATATTACATTTTATGTTATTAAATATAATTTCACCACTTTGGCTTTCCCTCATTTATGATTTTAGAAATACAGATTATTTTCAATTACTTAAATATTTTTTTTATTATGTGATATTATGTGAGTAGATAATACATTGTCGGAAGCGTTTGAAGTAAATACTGGCCTAAAACAATGAGATGCATTGTCTCCAATGTTATTTAATTTAGCGTTGGAGAACACAATTAGAGAAATTCGAAAGGAGCAGGTATAACAATAGGGAAGCGAAAAATTCAGGTTCTTGGGTTCGCGGTCGATTTAAACATTTTGGGAAGCTCGTTAAATGACACCAAAAGAGCAGCCCAAGCATTGGAACAAGCAGCCGGTAAAATAGGATTAAAAATCAATAAGGATAAAACGAAGATAATGGCATTATTAGAGAATGAAAAGAATACGGACGATGATGATGAAGTCGTAGTTTTTAAAAAAGTTAACGAGTTCCAGTACTTAGGAGCCATGCTGAGTGTCGAAAATGATTGGTCAAGAGAGATCGGAATAAGAATAACAATGGCTGAAAGGGCAGAATTCGCACTAAGTAAGTTTCTGAAATCAAAATTACTTTCAAAGAAAACAAAGTCAAAGCTGTACACGGCTATAATAAGGCCCACGTTAACCTATGGATGCGAAACCTGGACAACCACTTGTAATACAGAAAGGAGACTAAGGACGTTTGAAAATAAAATATGGAGAATAATTTGTAGTCCTGTCTATGATAACAGAACGGGTGCGTGGAGAAGAAAATTTAATCGGGAACTACATGATGAGTTGGAACTGGCATCAGTCACTAGTTTCACAAGTGGCCAGCGAATATAATGGCTTGGTCACGTAATGCGCAGAAATGAGGAAGAGATAGTTAGAACGGTGCTGGAATTGAGGCCTATGGGAAAGAGGCCTCGCGCACGGCCTAGAAAAAGATGATTAGATACAGTGGAAAAAAACCTAAAGAAAATAAGAGTACGAGAGTGGAGGACAGTGGTTCATAACAGGGAAGAATGGAGGTAGATCATGATGGCGGAAAAAAACTCTTCAAGAGTAATAAATGCTAGCAGAAGAAGAAGGACTTATACATTTTATATGACACAATATATTTTATAATTTCTTTATTATACAAATTTAAAAACTATCTGGTGTATAAGGGTCCGTAAAAAAAAGTGTTCGCGGTCTGTTTGTGGACCACGGTCCACCAGTTGGTGACCCCTGTTTTATACTTTAATATGCCCAACCGTATTTCGAAAAATTAAACGATTATCAACTTTTTCGGCGTGTAGATACGTGTATACAAGGTGTCCGAGTCTAAATGTAATTCCATAAAACATTCAATAACTTTTATTTTATAAAATATTTTTCAGTTTTTTTTTTTTTTTTTTAATGACATATTATATGACCATAACTACAGTGTTATCTAAACAATTTTAATTTGTACCTCAAAATTTAATTTTGTAGCTTGTTATAGAAAAATCAATATAATCATTTTGTGAATTTGATTTGCCAAAAAAAAAAAAAATGGGTTTTTAAAATGTTAATGCATGTTCATTCGTTAATTTATACGATTTGTATAGTATTCTGAAAATGTTATTAATTATTGTGAATCAATAATTTTTCATAAAATATTTGAAGACACATGAATCACTCTCACTAATTAAATTTTTATATTATTGATCGCACCATTTTATTAAATAAACATTTTCAAGAATTTAAAAAAATATAAATATATGACGTCATTTTAAATAGATATTTTACCACCAAAACATTTCTAAAAATTTGCTTAACAAAATTGATACTATTTTAAACTGCAGAATATAATTTTCAATTTTTAATTTCAGGTCGTGAAAGTTTAAAAGTGTTTTGATATCTTTTAATTTTACACTGTACTATAACTAAACTTACTTACACGATACTATTACTATGCACGGTAGTATTTACTAAAAAAAAAAGTTAAAAATAATGAATAGAACACAAATTAGTACATTTACAGTCGAATCATCGTGGGACGATCTGTATCATATAATAATATGCAACCATATTCAAAATGTATAGCTACTCGTATGAAACTAAATTCCTAATTCTTGTTTTTAATACGTCATACATTGGAGAATCATTCTAAGAAAAATGTTTTAGGTACATTGATGATTGAAAAGAACACTCAACCTTTGTGAAAAATCACATCAGACAGATCACTGCACATTAAATTTGGAGCGAAGAAATAATTAATATGAGTCATAAAATAAATCCAATGCAAACGAAAAGCGTGTCCACAAATCAGGAATTTCACGCACAAAAAAAAAACACCTTCGTTTTTGAAAAAATATTCAATTTGCGTCTGGAACTCATTTTTTTCGGCTGGTACATACTTCTCAAGTTATCAAGTACACTCGTACTAAATTCAAAGAGAGATATTAACGCTAGTGAGATTGACAATTGAGATGACGGATTTAGATCGATATTATATAGTACATTAGTAACTATTATATAAGTTACACTTGTTAAAGTAACACTGGCGCCTCGTATTTGGACTCATTTGAATGATCTTCGTGTACAAATACCAGAAAACCAGAAATGACGTTTATAATATTTATCTTCCGCATGGGTTTTAACATTATTATACTATGAAGATATGTGTGACCTTGAATTTTATTAATTGCTCAGTATTTTGGAACTTAAGATTTTAATAATACATACGATTTTTATAAACTAAAATGGTAGATTTTAACATTATCATATAGTAAGTTACACTTAACTATAGATATAAGCCACCTTCGCAATGAAAAATGATTGGTTTTTTATTTTTTCATACGTCATGTGTGTGTGTGTGTGTTTTTTTTTTCACATAGATACATCAAAATATTGTATTTAGTAATGAATTTTTACATGTCACAGTATACTTTAATAATTTATATACCGTTTTATAGTGGTCATCTATTCAATTCGATAACATTTAATTTAAGTTTCGATCCAACTGTATTTTGTAAATTTGTTTTTAGTATTTAAAAATGCAATTACAAAAAAAAAAAAAAACAACGTCGATTGTACAAAATTGTCAATCATGACGTTATCCATATTTTAGCTTTATTAATTTTTTAATTGTTTTGTTAATTATAGTATGATGGTTACTTAAAATTGAAATACGAACAGTCAATTTAATATAGATCAAACAATAATGACAATGAAAGAAAAATGTTTAAAACAATCACCATAATACGTATGTAACATAATTTAATGCATACAACTCGAAAGCATTTTAAAATCATATAATTATTGTATTATAATATATAAATTATATATTAAAAAAATCGAACTTTAAACGATTTACCAATTTCTTAGACACCCGTCAATAATCCAATAAACTTACAATCCAACAAAATAATTTAAATCGCACTTTATATAACATTATATTATCCTCTCACGGTAAATCGGTCCCATTTGAATAACATAGGTTTTAATTTCTATCAAAAATCAGTAAAGCTTTTTCTGCAATTGTCTTCAGGTTTCGGTTGTTTATTAAAAGTCACTGGTCGGTAGAATTCCGTACCACCTTGTTTCCATCCTCGCGGAGCAGTGTTATAATTGCCCAACGATAAATAATCTTTGTATGACGGTAACTGAACGTTCTTTGATTGTTCATTGCCCGATGAAGTCTCGTACGAAACTGTAAATCAAGAAAAAGTATTATTACACACGTTAAAATAAAATCAAATACAATTTAGGACAGGTCGTAGGTATACAAATATATGAATTACACTCTATAGTACAGAATTGTCATTTGTTGATTGAAAACCATATTGCAAAGTTGGAACAAAACGTCGAACGGTTAGTTAAAATCATTTCAACGATATAAAAATAATTCGTTTTTAATACTTTATACATGTTTTGAGCCAGCACTTTTTATCCTCGATAATACCTCATTTATTTGATCGTATTTCGTTTCACAAAACAATCACAAGTATTATAAATCATTGTTAAAACAAATTCCACTTTTTTGTTTGTTTATTTCTTTTTCGCGTGGTCAAAATGTATTGTATAGCACGAAAATTGGTCTCCGGATTGATAGTGAATAACATAATATTTATATCGTTCTTTAAATTTATAAGGAGGTAAAAGACTTAGTGTGTGCTGAGTCACGTACTAAATTTTGTCGAAACACATCGATGAAAAATGATACATGGCGCATCTTATTATTTATATTATATATACAACTAACGATTACATCGTTGACAAGTAGTAACAACGGTGATAAAAAATTAATGCATAACGGTTATTTATAAATACATTAATCCAAGACCGAGTCAGAAAAACCGATCGAAAGTTCACGTCGAGTAAGTGCCTTGTGACGGCGTGTCTGTCAAATAAATGAATGACTGCCAAATGCAATATACTTGTCCCGCTGGTATTAATGCGACTTCTAATAATATAACCAGACATTGGAACTGTTAATCGTCAATGATATTGTTCGGCGTTTAAAATTAGTAGCAATACACACGACTACCCAAACACTCGGCTTGACTCATGGTCGAATTTCGATTATTTTCCACTCGATCTAATACGTAGTTTTTAATGCTTGTATTGTAATATTATTTTCCATGCAATATGACACGTTTGTACGTCGATTGAACGTGACGTGCAGTCCATCGGGTTTATCGTATTTATTTATAACACGACTGTAGGTTAAATCCGACATGATCGAATCCAAAACGACAAATCAAAAACAATTAATAAAAAAAAAAACACGGAAAAAAACCAAAACCCAAATCCGTCATCACCACAACATCAAAGTCGAACGTTATTGAACGGGCGGTGTCAGCGTGCGCGCCGGGTCATGCGTGTGGTCGGAATGGTTGGGATAGGTATATGGTCGGACTGCAAAACACGCAAACGGGAGGGTGGCGTGCAGGCCTGTGTGGGTCTTGCCTGTTTTTTTACACGCCGCGTCGTAATTTCTATTGCCGTTGTTATCGTAGACGCCGTTGCTGTCGTTGTCGTTGTTGTTGTTGTTGTTGTTGTAGTTGTAGTTGTAGTTGCCGCCGTTGTGCTCTTGCGGGGGTTGACGCTCGTCGCGCGTGCTCTGCCTGTGCGCAAACAGCATGCTGGACTCCAGGCTGTCCGGCGTGGCCAACTGCCGTATCGTCTGAAACTTGGCGTCGCTCCGAACGTCAAACTGTACGGACAGGTCGTCGCCGCCGCACTCGGACCGGTCCGCGGCCCCGGGCTTGTGCCCGTCGCATTCGGGCCGGTAGTCGTCGCCGGACTTGTCCTGCACGCCGCCGTCGAGTCCTTCGGGATCGTATCCGGGTTCCGGCTCGTATCCGGCATCCGGCCCGCCGTCGGTGGTCGGCTGATACACGAAGCTCCGGGTCTCGACCGCCGTGTCCGCGGTGAAATAGTACCCGTCTCGCGGCGGCGGCGGCGACGACGACGACGCGGCGTCTCTGCCGTTTTCGCCG
The DNA here is from genome assembly GCA_027580255.1 of Therioaphis trifolii. Lineage (NCBI taxonomy): Eukaryota > Metazoa > Arthropoda > Insecta > Hemiptera > Aphididae > Therioaphis > Therioaphis trifolii. The sequence goes on along the minus strand of CM050404.1, from coordinate 81,312,429 downwards.
CCGCCGCCGTACTCTTCCTCGTCCGCGTCGACTATTCTCTTTGGCGGCGGGTCGTCGTGCAGGTGCCGTATCTGGTCGCTGAGCGGCACCCGTTCCTCCGGGTGCAGGTACCGCATCACCGGCCGCTGCTGGTGCTCGAACGTGTCGATCAGCGCCTTGACGGGCAACGACCGTTCCGGGATCACCGGCTTCGGCGGCTCCGGTTCCAGGAAGCTGGCGGGCGACTTCAACGAGCACCGGCTGACCGCGCGCGCCGCCGGCTCCGTGTACGCGCGCACGTCCGGCACGTGTTCGTCGAACGTGCGCGCCGCCCGGGGCACGAACACGCCGTAACCGCCGCTCGGCACCGGTCGGCCGCCGTCGCCGACCCCGTCGTCGTGCCGTTGTTCCGCGGCCGTCGGGCGGCGCTGCTGCGCCGCCCCGGCGGGCGCCGCCGCCACGGGCCCGGCGCCGCCCGGCGGCGGCCGCGTCCCGCCGCCCGCCCGCCCGCCGTCGGACGACGCGGACGACGACGGCTTGTGCGCCACCGGTTCCGGGCCCGGCGTCGACCGCGGCGTGAACTCCACGCGGTGGAACCGCGGCTCGTCGCCGCCGGACGGCGCCGCCGGCGGCCGCGGCACCGCGGTCAGCGTCAGCGATCTGTCTTTGTTTATCGTGAAAGTCGTCTGCGACAGGTTCTCCGACACCCTGGGCGTGAGCCCGGTCGAGCACAACGAGGCCCTGTTCAACAGGCTCACCGGCGAGTTGGGCGACCCTCGGAATATCTGGTCCAACTTGACCGAGCCTGTGCAATACACGCAAGCGGCGCACAAATATTAAAAACGTCCCTTTCGCACGGACGCGTGACGAAACGCGATACTAGAGTTCTATTTATTCAAACGTATACGCAGAGTGTCACGAAACGCGTGCCAAAGCGGTCGGATGGAGATATCACGCGGTCGGTTGTGCTTCAGTACAGAACAAGCATAGGCGTGCGCAGGGGGGATGCCGGGTATGCCTCGGCATCCCCTGCGGTCTGCGGAACCGTCTAATTTTTTAATTGTAAGTTAGGACGTTAGGTTTGTAAAATGAAATGCAAAGTATAAATTATACTTTTACTTGTTTATATTGACATTTTTTTGTGAGCTTTTTAGTTGTGAGAATAAAACTTTTTTTTTAATTCTGATATTTTTTTATGGGAGTTGAAAATTGAGTTATTTCTGAAACATTGGCTAAGATTTGTTAACATATGTGTGGGGAATGCTTAATATTAATGAAAATTTGGTAAAATTCTTGGGGGGGGGGTCATTATATCAGAGAGGCTTTTAGTATGAATTAAAAAAATTTGAGGGGGCTAAGCCCTCCCCATCTCCACCTATATTTTGAAGTACATTGGCATCCCCTGCGAAAAAAGTCTGCGCACGCCTATGAGAACAAGTTAGGTAATTATGTAATAAGTTAAGACGATTATTCATTAACATACGTGAAAATGTGTTAACGTGTTTATGACTCCATATAAAATGTGATGTGTACTTACGAAACGATACTTATTTGGCATTTGACATTGAAATCAAAACATCTTTTTTTTTTTATACTTTTTAAAATAAAATGTGATAGATAGGTAAATAAAATATTCATTTCATACGAAAATTAGATGAAATAATACAATAAATAACGCTTGTGTTTTCTGACGAGTTACTTATTGATAACGGAAAAATCCTTATACAAATAAAATTATATCCAGAATTTAAAAACTAACATTTCCAACCAAAAAGAAATTACTTAAAGTTCTATTATAATGAAAGCTTATTCTCCTTCAATTAATTAAACATACAAATCATTCGCTGAACTGTAATAATATTTTAGATTCAATTGAAGCGAAGTAAATAACTAAAAATTATTCTTAAGATAAGTACATGTACACTGCCGCCGTAAGTCACCGTAGAAGTGATTTTGAGAAAAACGTGTTTTTGTATTTTGCATTTTCTTAAGATCATAAGTCATAACACTTTGTACATTAAAATTATTTATATATGATATATTATGTCTTCCTGTGTAATTTTACCAGACAAATACAATGAAACAAAAATAAATATGATTAAATTAATTTTTATCGAGATATTTTACATTTCACGTTGCACCTTAGTATTAATAAAAACTTTTGATACTTTGTCCCTAAGCAAGAATGCAGTAAGTAATAATTTTTGATATGATAATATTATTTATACATTTTAATTATTATATTTACTAGTGTATTTTTGAAGAATTCACAAAATAAAACTGTTATTTGCAAGTCAATTTATAGTATTTACATTTGCAGTATTTAAAAATTTACAATTTATATAGAATTTGAAGGTGGCAACGATACGCTGTTAACTAAACTGAACTTGTATAATATAAAACTAATAAAATATCGAATAAGTCTATTAAAAATCAATTGTTCGACAGTCGACTTGCTTTGCTATGAGTAAACCGGTCCGCGTTCATAAGCTTAAATGGTGTCAATTATAATTTGTTATTTGTTCTAAGATAAAATACCGTATCTTCAACAATATTTATGGCGTTAAGGCTTGGTAAGGTGTATGTGCGTCGTTATTACCTAGTGCCCACGAACTTTTCTAAGATGTACGGCGTTTTAGTTATTTGACGATTGGTTACATTATACTTTTGGAGTAATATTTCAAACATACGGCATATTCGTCTACACAAGCCGAATTTTAAATTTTTTTAATTTCTTTTTACCTTCTTTTTATTATTTATTATTTTTTTTTTTTTTAGACATACGACGTTTTTGCTTTCGACGGCTGTATCAGCTGTACATAATTTTATTAAATAGAAATACATTTTAATTAATAAAATGACGTCTGGAATTTAATTTTATAATATTCAATAATGCCCAATGTTATCTATTTAGTAAAGAGTGATGACTATATTTTTGTAAAAAAAAAAAAAAAAATGCAATATTTCCCTTAAAACCCAAATAATTTTTTACACAACCATTGTTAAGTGTTTTCTAATCTCCCGCCTAAACGAAGTTACAGCACTTCAAACCTACATTACACGCCACTTGACTGTCATTCGAAACGCGGTATGTGATACGTACGAAACGCGTCCACGTGAAAGGGACCTAACCCATTGGCCGTCAACTCCACGCGCGTGTATACGTACCGTAAGTCGCGGGCTGTTGTCTGTTAACGTGCGTGTTCCAACCCCTGGGTATCTTCGGCATGTACACGTCTGGGGAAATCTTAGGCGTCGCGGCTCTTGAGGGGGTCGAACACACAGTTGCCCTGGACGTCCTACCGCCTTCTTTGAGCGCCTCCAGCGCACCCGAAGTTGGCGCGACGACGTAACCTCTTGGCGGGAAGACCGGAGCCATTTCTTGGAAGGCCGACTCGACTGAACCCGTTTCCAAAGCCGCCTCCCAGGGGGATTTGATCAATCTCAAACGGGGTTGAGTGAACCTTTGCTGAAATCCATTAAAAACGCATATCGTAAACAACAATCGGACGCGTGATAGGAACTCGGCACGTGACTCGTGTTCGTGACTTGTTTTCGGATTTACAATGTGAATTTTCATACTTCTACCGAAAGTGTTCACTTTGACGGGAACGAGAAATCGTGACGATTTGTACAGTGGAGAATGTACAGAAAAATACATTTTAGTAATTTCAAATGTAAATTTCATAGACAACAACACGATATTAGAAGACTACTATGCCATATTTTAGAATATATTTTTGTAAAAAAAAGTTATAAAATGAATTCATTTTTTTCTCGGGTCTTGATTATACTTACATAAAAAAATAACTACTCAATAACTAGATGATGACATTTAACAATAAAATTGTATGCAAGACTCTGACTACGGTAGTTATTAAATTGCCAAGTTTATTTTACTTTACTTGTAATATCTTATAATATCTGTATCTTCTATTTAATGAAAATAGTGTTATAAAAATATATAATTGGCTACTTTATTTTTTGACTGGAAACGAGTATTTTTTTTTTTTTTGACATTTTTTATTTGAAAATAAAAATTATAGAAAACAATTGAAATACAAATGTTTCCAATAATAATTACTAACAGGTATGTTTTTTAGTACATATTTAATTAAAACAGATTTGGTGAGTACTTCATGATTTTCTTACTCATACATTAATTCATATTATTTTAATCTTTTCAAGTTCATACAAATCTAGACCTTATGTTTATAATATAGCATGAACTGATACGTACTTGAATTTCATTCATTTTTTGAATATTTTCAGCTCTTCCGGAACCTTGTGGATTAATTGTGATATTACCACCTCCGTGATTAATAATGGCTGGTTCAGACAGACTTGGAGAGATGGATTTTACGTTGTGTTCGTCTACTACCCAGTTTTCAGACCTTTTACGCCTCTTTGCGAATAACGCGGCACCTTGATAACAAAATGAAACAATGTTATTTTAAAAATAAGGTTATGAATTTTAAATAGCACCTTTTCCTTTTGCGGCGTTTAAATCCCTTACGAGATCAAAACATACTTCTGGGCTAAGACATGGTTCTATATTTTCACCAAGTTTACGTAGAGTTTGTATATCTTGTACTTGACCACGTGGATCCATCACTAACTTCAGTATTTGTTTTGATTCTGAACTCTATAACAAATATTTATTCATTGTATAAGTTGAAATTAAATAACTAAAATTAGTTTTACTTGTTCAGTTGATTCATAACTTTGTTGATGCATTCCGAGTGGAAAGTTAGATGGAATAGGACCTTTACCTTCTCCTTTTTGTCATGCAATGTATATAAATTAAAATAAATTTGTTATGGAAATAAAAATATTTACATCTCAACAATATTTATTATTTAAGCGTCATTGTTAATTACCTTCGTGAACCCATTTAACAGATCTTTTTTTCCGGTTGACGTACATTGATTGTCCCTTACTTTGTTGGTTACTTATATCACTTAACGAGCTGGATATGCGGCGAGCCAACTCAAATTGCTGTTCTACTGTTGGATGATCTGGACCATAAAAACTACTGCTGGCATACATTTTCCCTAAATTTAAATATACACACAAATCAAATAAATGGGTCGAAATAATACAAAACAAAAAAAAAAACAAAAAACTATTACTGTTTTTTGACGGAGTCACTTCTCCAGAATCGGTAGCTGGCTTGAAAATCTTATCCAAATCCACTTCTTTGTGATTTAACCCGTCGTTATCATTGATCTTTATACCACTAGATTCCTGTAAAAAAAAAAAAAAAAATAAAAATACTTGTAGGTACTATAAATATATATTTTTAAAATATGAATTCAAATCCGTATAGACATTAAATAATTAAAACAGTATTTGTATAGTTCTTGTGCATTCAATTGTATTTAAAACTAAACATTATTTAGAAGTAAATGAATAGCTGCAATTTTCGAAAGAAAAAAATGTTTTTTTTCAAGATATCTGATTAAAAGACAAAAAGTTACACAAGTAATTTTCGAAAACTAAATGTTTTGCAAATACCTGAGTCTAGGATTGTACTACACATCACTACAGAAGCTACAGACGGGATTTGATGAATAATAAATCAACTGTGTGACGACAATGGCATAGCCCCAAGAACGAGATTATATATAGCACTTGAAAAATGCATTATTGGGGCACACTGGTCAGCCAAATTGGACAAGTAGCAACATCTTACAAATAGCATTTTTTGTATGAAACTATTATGAAAGTGTATGAACCATTTATTTAAATTAATGAATGTAAAAAAAGAAATAATATTTAATATATACATAGGTACATATATATATTTATAACAAAAATTAAAAAACGAGATATTGTTTCATTATATACATCACTTATAAAATGCTAAAACCAATTGTACTGATCGGGCATATATATATATATATATATATATATATAGGCACGTCTTTTTGGCAACACCCCATGACCCATTAGCCCATACACTTGCAGCTGAAATTTAGATATTATGCTGGACAAATGAAAGGTACATAAACATATGTTGCATTTATCGTTACCGACGATTAATAATTTAATGAACATTTGAAACGCACTAATGTCATTCTAAATATAAGGTTTCTCAACACTTAACTTCTTTCATCTTTCATATTCTACTGTTTCGTATTACTTAATCTACCATTTTAAATAGTGTATAACAGATGAACTTAAAGTAACGTCCTCTATCGACACGTACTCCACGTGCACTCGTTCGATACTATACTGCTTTATGGCTTATAGGTACATGACATGTTGTGAAAATATTGTACATTTTCATGAAATATAGTTGTGTGCCCGATATTAAACTGACTACTTACTTAATAGTAAGGCTCGGATGTTGTTATATTTGCAACTTTTTTCTCATTGTTTAGATTTGTTGCTAAGTGGGTTTTAAATTCGTTTTATGCGAGTACGAATTAAAACCTAAAAGTTTTTTTTGCAATTTTTTGCAATGTCGGGAATTTTTCAATTTGATTACAATATTGTTTATTTTCCTTATTTATCGTAAAGTTTTATAAACATATAAACTTGTCAATAATCGTTAATAACATAATTGTATTTATTTATTTTTGTTTCAATGGTAAGGGATATGTTTGAATATATCATTATAGTGTGCATATTGATGGTTATTTCGGGCTTTATAAAAGTAAACCACAGTGGCTAACCGGAAATGCAATAAGACAATGCCCGTTACTATTGATAGTTATTTTCTCGAATTAGGGAAAATATCGCAGTATATTGTAACTTTGTAATATTCGTGCAGTGCAATCGTTTTTGAAGTACATAATTTGTCATTATAAAATACAACAAAGTGTTTATAAATTTCGATAAAATTGCTTGCAGTTTCCTGAAACTCGAATAAAAAACACTTTTACCCCGTTTTTATCAGTCAATTTGATTTCTATTTTATAATTTATAATTTTAAATTTCAAAAATTAACACTTTTTAATTAAATAAATAAGGTATTATCACTATAACATTAGCATTTATTAAAAGTTTAAAATGTTTACCTAAAACTATTGATAAATGCAATTTTGGGTATTTTATATTGCGATAATGCAGTCAATTTTCAAATATTTTTAGTGCAATTACTTCAGAGCCCTACTTATTAGTTTTAAAATGCATAAATTAGCATCACTTTTGGGATCTAACTAAAATTTTTATTTAGATACTTATTATACTTAGAATCATTAAAGATGTATTTTTAGGACCATTCTTAATGAAATAACTGATAAGGAATAGCTTTTAAGATCTGACAAGAATTTCGGAACATTCTTAGAATAATAAATTAGAGATGCGTTTTTTAAAGTTTAAACTATTCTTATCGTAATAACTTATTACCTAATAATCATGTAATATTGGACGTAATGTAGATAAAAATAAATTATGTTACATTTACATATAAAATTACTAAAATTGTTTGAAAATAAATAAATAAATATGAAGAAATGTGTTTCTACTACGTACATTCAATTTAAAAAATAAATGTTTACAAGTGGTGTGTAACGAAATACTTTACAATGATATTATTGGCTAATAATCAGTAAAATATTATGAAAAGAAATTTAGAATATATAACACAAAAACACTAAAATTATAAGATTTATTTTTAACATGTTGGAACATTTAAACCTAGCTGTTTAGAAGTAACTGTCTAGACAAAATATAATATACATTTGTATGTCAAATTACAAAAAAAGTCCGACACTTTTTTTTGTTACACAATTATAAAATAAATAGCTCAAAATATCATAAAATCTATAATTAAAAAAATTTAAACAAGAGTTTAAACGTAAATATTGAAATGATCGCTTCAATATAAAATTTAATACATTGTATATTTTAGCAACTGTTTCATTATCATTCACAATAGTGTAACATTAAAATAATTTTCTATTTCAATTATTGTATTTACCATTTTAACGTTATTAAAATAATTTTGACTATAAAATGTATAAATAATAATTTATAATTTACATTTAATATACTTATGAAAAGTATCAAATACTGAAATCTAAAGTATATTTTTATACTTTAATTTTTATTAAAATATTTTACGCAAACTTGAATTATTTTGTTCATTATACATGCCAACATTAGTAGTATTACAACATATTTTTTAATGATGTGTATTACTGTTTCTATATATAATTCTATATCTAATAAAATGCGAGAATAATTTCCTGTGCAAGACAACGAATGTAAAAAAAAAAAATAATTACAATCGGCAGCCGGATGCTTTGAATTAAAGCTTAAAAATTAAAATTAGCTTTTTATTATGAACATGGTTTGGATTTTAAACTTAATTTTGATTTCTCACAAAAATGTTGTATTAAATTTATATTTCTGTGTTCAGATTTCAAATGTGATTATTTTCGAATTGTTTATACTTAAATGTTACATTTAATACTAATGATTAGATAAAATCTATAACCAACGTGAATCTAAGTCTAAAAATTTTAAAGTACTAATGTTTATTTTAGTTTTTTTAATAATAATAATAATAATAATAATAATAATACATGTGCGGTGATGGTATTTTATTTTAATATTTGTCATTAACTGAATTAAGCGTTTCAATCTGTATGAGGTGTGTACGGTTAATTTTGTAAATATTCTATATAGAAATGTCTCACCACATTGGATCCCAACTTCTGTCGACATTACCACTCATTGTATTTGTATTAGTTTTATTTTAATATAAATACAAATTTCCATTTTTTTTTTTTTTTTTTTTTTTTTTTTTTACGGACATTCAAATCCGAGTCCTAATTATGAACATTGTGTAAAGTTGAACTGTATTTAAAAAAAAATAAAAAGATTATTTGTGGTAAAATAAGGTTTTGAATTGATTATTCGCATAAAGTAACATCAATCATATTAAACAAGAGTAATAACTTATGAAAGTTTACTAGTTCATGCAAATCACCGAATAATAGACAAAAGAATCTCAACTAATCAAAAAACTATTTTAATTTATTATAACTTAAGTTTTTTCTAGAAAATTATAATTTTAAGTTAAAATTAAACACTTCATTATTATATTCATGTAAGAACTACGTACTGACCAAATACCTTGTTATTATAGAAATAAATATGCATTCAACTATCGTTTCAATCGTTATTATCGTGTAGGAACTAACAATTATTATCCAATATAATTTGCAAGCCCAATCATTCAACATCGGCTGTTTTTATTTTATCATTTAACATGTACATAACTTGAGTAAAATAATTTAATTAATATTTTGATTTTAAACTAAACTAAGTAGTCATAAGACATTAATCAAACATTAAAATACATAAATAATATATTTAATGTATGAAAACCAGGTAATATGAAGGTTTTGGAAGTTAGTCCTTCGTATTCAATGAAGTTGATAGTGATGGGTGTATTTAATTTTGGAGAAACGATAAATCATTAATATTTTTATTGTAAAGCAGTTCTGAGCAAAGCTCCAGTTAAAATCATACATTTTACCATTTTAATTAACTTATCACTAGATTATTTTTCATAGATATCTTATCAAATGTTGAATTTTAAATTTGGTAGACATTTTCACCATTATGTTAGATATTAATATTTATATTGAAAATAGATAAAAATGAAAATTTAAATAAAAGACGTTAAAAAAATGCGCAATGGTTAGGAAAGGAAAAAGGCAAAGTTGCTCTGTGTCACCTTTGCTGTTCAATATTTTTATTGAAAGTGTCATTAAACAATTTTAAGAAAAAACGAAAGATGTGAAAGTAAATGGAAGACAAATAATATACAGCATAAGATTCACAGACGATATAGCCTTAGTAGCCGAAAGCGAACGCGATTTGAGTAATATGTTGACAAATTTATCAATAGCACTAGATCAAGTTCTATTAAAAATAATTGTCGAAAAAACAAAAATTATAATAGTAGACAAACGTGGAAAAGAATTGCAGAGAACCGTCAGTTTACATTGCACGCCTATTGAGGAAGTCAAATCATTTGCTACTTAGGTAACCATATTACGCAGAATAATAAAAACACGACAGAAATAAAGAGAAGAATAGCTTTGGCTAAGCAAGCATTTACTAAGAAAAAAAAATCTTTTAAGAAGCTGACACTTATCGATTAAAATTAGAAATCTTTTTATCAAAACGTATGTTTGGAGTGCAGCGTTGTATATGGTAATGAGTCATGGACCTTAAGCACTCTAGATAAAAGAAGAACGGAAGCATTAGAGATGTGGACATGGAGGAAAATTATGAAAATCAGCTGGATAGAAAGGAAATCGACCATGGAAGTGTTCAGTATGATAGAAGAACCAAGACAAATTATAAGAATGATTGAAATAAGAAAAACTAAGTTTTTCGGACACATTATGAGACATATGCGTTAGTTACAGATATTATGGAAGGGAAGATAAATAGGAAAAGAGGAAGAGATCGGCCGAGACAAACCAATCTGGGAAATATGAAGAAGCTATTATCTCTAGAGAGCTATATAGAAATGAAGCGACTATCGGAGAATAGATAGGATTGGTTGAAGCAACAAGGCGATATTGTCTTTGACAATAAAAAAAAAATATTTATATTTCAAGTTTCATAAAGATTAAATGACCCAATTATTGTTACACAAATTTAATAGTGGAATTCACACCGTCAATTTTGCCAGCATATACTAACTAAATGCTAGCAAAACCAAATCACATTCACATTTGTTTTTATGTTTTCAGTATCATTATAAAAGTATATGATAAGTTAATGCAGATTATTTTATGCTCAAACTTACAGATATAACCTTCAATACAGTTTTTAAATACATAAAATTGTCTTCGATATTTGGTGGACCATTTAAGTTTCGGGCAATGTTACTTTAAGAGTAGTGATTAAATAATACTCAATTATTTATTGTTATTATGCTTCTCAAATATTGCAAAAACGTAAGAAAATGAAGAAAAATAACATTTTTAAAATTTTAAGTATAGACTAGACGAAATTTTTAGAATAAAATTGGCTAAATTTTTAATAAAAGTCAACTTTTCAAAACAAGTGTAAAAAACAAACAAATATAAATACTGTTGTAAAACTAATAGATTATACGCTTCACTCAAAATCTAAAATATTTATCATAAATAATCATTAAAAAATCAGCAAAACATTAAAAGCTATATCATATTTTAAAATGTAAATAGTTATTCATGAATCAATAATTGCATAACCATGAATAGATCATAAAGATACTTATAAAATCTACAGCTCTCGACTTCGATAGGTTACAATATTGTGAGTTCTACCTTGAATAAATATGTAAGCCATTACAGCTACATGATTAAGATGTTTATTATTTCAATACACACCTTACATCTAAAATTCATAGAAACCCTCATTTTGTGATAAAAACTGTAATATGCATTCGAATACACAGTAATAGAATTATATTTTATAAAACAATGATCGATTGATTTCTTTATAATGTAAGATTTTATAGATAACGGCTAATTTAATATCATTTTACTCGTACGTTATTAAATAAAAATACGCAACTCAAATTTAATCTATTTAAATGATATAAATTAAAAAAATAAAAGTAAAAATGTTGTGATGTCAAATCATTAAAAAAAAAAAAAAGTCACTCACTTGTCTCAAAGTAATTGATTTATTGATCACCTGTAACCCCTTACGGTAAACGATCTAACTTCAGCCATTTACATTATTCTTCTACAACGATGTTTGTCTCATTATATAGAATTTAAATAAAACCATATAAAATTACATAAATGAAAAGAAGAATTTTTTAATTTTTAGATTTTTATTTAATTATATAATTATATAAATTAGTTTGTGATTTGAATTAGAAAGATAATAATGAATCTACCGACTAAAATAAATATTATGCTGTTAAAACTAATTGCACACAATATTATTTTTACGATATGAAATTACAGTATAAAATAATAAAGCTCTTTTTTTCTTTTTGGCCTCTATGCCCTGGCTATATTCCCAAAAAACTAAGTTTAAAAAAAGTAGTAGTTTATATTTTATACAGGGTGATTTTATAAGTATACTCATTTCTCGCCTTATTTTTAAGTTTAAACAATGCACAAATTTAATTTTGTTGTAGTGTACAATTCATGACATTGGAAAAATAAAATTTGTATAAAAAAGAAAATTATTTATTTACTATTTTATTTAAGCTGCATGATTTTTTTGATTTGTAGTTTTCTCAAATGATAACTCACTGTTATCATTACTCGATACTATTATATTATGAAGATAATTCAAATAGGTATATGTTTTTAATTTGGGTATAAATTTGATGTTGACATTTTATATATTTAAGAAAAGTACAACTGTTCCTTTTCATCTCAAAAAAATAAAAAATAAAAAATAAAAAATAGAATTTTAGAATATTCACAAAAAAAAATATATATTTATATTTATTTTTTTATTTTTAGAATTTTAATTTAACTTCATATTGAATAGGTTTTTCGTAAAAATACAATAGTCATCTTGCATACTGTTTATTACGTTATTTATGAAAAATATTTTTTTAATTCTTCATCATTTTAGAATGACTAAGTTACGCTAAAAAAATCATACGAATTAATTTGTAGATAAGCTTTATATTTTCAAAAAAAAAAAAAAATATTAAATAAGATTACAACCTGGAAAGAAGTGCATTAAAAAATTAACACAGAGCACTAAAAAGCAATATCTTTCATAAACCAACAGGTCGAAAGTATAGCATAATTGTTTCAATTTTTTTGAAAGAAAAATAATTTTTTCTGGTGAATACTGAGTTAAAATTGTAAATAATGAAATCATAATAATGAAAAATGTTTATAATTCTAAGAATATTAAATATAATACCAGGAATATAAAAAATACGATTTCGAAAAATACTGTTATTGGAATGATGTCAGTTGTCATCCACTGAATTTTCTGAGAATTTTTATAACGATATTACACTTGGGTACTTGTTTCCCTTCATATTCGAGCAGTGTTAAATTTATGAATGTATAAAATCTGTATAAAAGCATCACTATAGAAAGTTTCTTAAAATTAAAATGCAAACTGCTTATTTTACAAACTGTTAAGTAAGGCATGCTTTGTAAAACACAGAGTTTATATTTACAAGTACTCGTTCAACTATCATATTGTATCCAACATTAAATTATATTATTCATAGATAATATTTTAGGCCATTATACAATATCATGACATCGTAAGTTACTAGAGTTTAATTTGTGTGTTTTTAATAACCAATTAATAATTTCACGAGATTACAAATATTATATGCTAGGTACAATCAAGTGCTAAAATTATACCGATACATTGCACTGATTTGTATTATATTTATAAAATAAGAACTTAAGTAAAAAAAAAAAAAAAACAATTTTTATCGATATAAATAATTTATTATTTTAATGACTTTAGTTGTTAGAAAAATAACGTGTTTCATATAGTTCTTCCCATGTTTTCACTGACATTTTTCATGAATAATTAATGATCAAATTGTATGATCAAAGGCCATTATGTGGCGGTAGCGCTTAAAAAATATAAATTTATGAGTAACTTGAAATAAGGAGTCTCGTATCACGTAATTGCCCACTTGTTGTGAATGAAGAAAACTTCATTATTGCATTTTAATATTTTATTATACGACACCTATCTTTAGTAAACAATAAGCGTTTTGGTTTCAAACCCTACAACTTTTTTTTTTTTTAAATGTATTATTGATCAATTTTGTGTTTTTGAATTATCCCTTACTTCGTATCAATATGCCTTTTGGAATTTGGTGTATGTTTGTTTAGAATTATTAACGTACAATTTTCTCCGTGAAAATACTTTATGAAATGTATTGTGCACATTTTGCAAAATGAGATTATTCATAGGTACTTTCTCAAGTCATTGATACATTTAAAAACCACATCGACATTGTTGCGCGCCAATTCGAAATAAATAGCGTTAGGTACCTCAACGAAATAACTTATTCGCGCTGATTTAGTTAAAGTCGAGCCAGACGTTATTCGAACGTGGGTGAATCGTCGTTGTTGCGCGAGAAAGCTATTCTAACGCGTATGCGGAACTTCGTGGCGGCGTTCTAATTAAATTTCCAAGGATAGTAGTCACATGTATAAAAGATTCTAGAAGATTTCGCTTCGCAGAATTCTTCACGAATAATGAATTAACAATGAACAATTTGAAATTTCGTTAGCTTTAAGCGTAACACGTGTTAATTAATTAATAAAATCCGTAAAGTAGGTAAAAATAAATAATACAAAAATAAAAAGGAACATATTAAACAACGTACGCTACCGGACGCGTTTCGTGACGAATTTAATATCACGTTCAAACACGCGATATCAAAGTTATCGCTACACCACCGGGAGACTCGTAGTGAACATTCAGGTGATTTTTTTTTACGTTTAGGTATTTCGTTATTTTTGTTTTATTATTATTATTGTTGTTATTGGAATTAGTATTCCGACCGAAGACCGTTTGTTTAAAAAGCAATAAACACGAATGTATACGGTTTGTTTGAAGAAATACTGATGGAAAACAAATAAATGAAAACAAAACGAGAACGAACGGATCACGTTGCACGACGCCAGCCAGATGAAGCGCGTTTATTGTACGCGCCGATATTTTTTACTCCGCGGACGGACGGACAGCAATAATAATAATAATAATAAAAATAATAAAAAATATTATACATTTCAAAAGGTAAGTTACATTAGCACCACCAAATTTGAAAAACATAAAAAAATTATTGAAAATATTGTTATTATATTTGTAAGCATTTGTAATCGTAATGTCAGTGTTTGTACACTTACCCAAACACTACAAAATCAATTTTTCTAAAGTGGTGCTAACGTAACGTTACACTGGCACCCCACTTTTTGTATTTCAAGTCTATCGATTCCAAAACCAACCTAATTATTGTTAATTAGTTTATAAAGTTATGTAATGGCAAATTCAAAGCCTAAATGTCAACCCATCCCTCAAAAAAAAAAAATTAACGTTTTCTCGGGCTTTTCAAACTTTGAATGCCTATAAAAAAAATTCTGATCAAGGATTTTCGTGAAATATGACTAATATGAGTTCTAGATACAACTCGTTATGTACAATATTTTCATAAGAAAAGATTTGCTATTCATTGAGCCAAAATATTTTTAATAAGTTTGAGATTTTATTTTTAAGTTTTATTAAATTTTACGAATAATGATAAAATTACCAAAGAGAAAAAAACGGGTAAGTCGCTCTTGTTGTGCTGTAGAGGGTCGAGTGTATCTCAGATTTTTTATGTAAAGTGGGTTAGGTATATTTAATCTTAAAGTAATGATAAATCATTTATTTAATCCGAGAAAACGTTAATTTTTTTTTGAGGGATGGGTTGACATTTAGGCTTTGAATTTGCCATCACATAGCTGTACAAACTAAATAACAATCAGTAGTTTGGTTTTGGAATCAATAGACTAGAAATACAAAAAGTGGGGTGACAGTGTAACGTTACGTTAGCACCACTTTAGAAAAATTGATTTTGTAGTGGTTGGGTAAGTGTACAAATACTAACTTTACGATTACAAATGGTTACAAATATAATAACAATATTTTCAATAATTTTTTTATGCATTTCAAATTTGGTGGTGCTAATGTAACTGACCTAATTTGAAACGCTCGGCGGCCGCCGCCACCACCGCTTTCGTGTTTTCAGGTATACCTGCACGTTCGTTTTGTTGCTGTCGAGAACGCCGCCGCCGCCGCCACCGCCGCCGTCCGTGACCACGATTTTCGGCAATTTTTTCCGGTCCAGACTGCCGTACCAGCCAGCGCTCACCGATTTCCAGCCCTCCATGACGCGTGGCGGCGGTGAAAATCCGATTTTTAGAGTTCGATTATTTTTTTTTTACGATTTTCTCCTCTGATAATTTATGTCGTTTTATAACCGTTTTTTTTTTTTTTTTTTAATCGTGTTATTACAGTCGACGACGACGTCGTGTAGTTGACGGTATGTCGATGGTTTTTTTTTTTTTTTAATTTTAATTTGTTTCGCCGGTGGAATTTTCGCACGCCGCTCGCCGAAACCGACTGCCAGCCCGAAAACGGCGGTCGCGCCGCAGCCGTCTCCGGCGATGGCCGCCCCGCCCCGCCGTCCAACGTTATTATTACATTAATACTGGTATTATTATTATTATTATTATTATTATTATCATAATCGTCGTCATCGCCGCCGCCGCCGCCGTCGCCGTTATTACGATGGTTTTGAATTCGGACGGAGGCGCGTGCGAATTCGTTCATCGTCGCTGACGAGACCGACGGGAAGAGGCGTCACGGTGACGAGAGTTCGAACACGGTCGTGGTATGCCGGCGGTACAGCGGTCGCGGTATCCCGGCGGCGGTCGGGCCCCGGCGTGTCGACGACGACGGCGACACACGGACGGACACAGCCGCGTCCGTCCCCGTCCGCTGGCACCGGGCCACGACTCCGTGTGGGCGGCGATAGAGTTGGCCGACACTCGGCAGCCGCCGCCGCCGCCGCCACCGTCTGGCTCGCGTACAAAACTGGCTCCGGCCGGCCTAAGTCGTCGTGTAAACCGCTAATTTCGCGGGCGCGTGCGATAACGTCGACTGACAGTCGCGGCTAATAGACGGATCGCCGTCGTAGTATAAACGCCATTGATTGTACAAACACGGGCATCCCACGAGAAACTCGAGTTTTTTTTTCCTTAACGAGCTCTGTGTTATTTATTATTAAAGTTATTTTTTAGATTCTAAATGAAGCGAACAATCCATCGGTATTACAATGACATTTTTTTTCTTTTTTTTTTTTTCCGTGAACACTTTTTCGGGTCGTTACCGTGTATTTGTGTTCTAACTCAAACTATGATTATTATTCGAACTTATATTAGTTACTAGTATCATTATTAACCAAAAAATAAAAAAAATAACGTTTGGTTTTTCACTTTAAATCAATTGTGATGAATGTGCATCGTACATGAAATTAACTTTAAGATACAATATATTTTATTCATAAAAATAAAGCGCTGTGGTGTTTTACTTAGTATCAAACATAAAAATAAATAAATAATGCACAGATAAATGTAATAATGAAAACTAAAACAAGATTATGAATACCTATTTAGAATATTATTCGTATATTGTTTACCTATCTCAACGTCGAAATTGAATTTATTGAGATGGTGTATAAAAATTATGAAAACATATAAATTTGTATAATCAACTGAATGATACACACATTTTTAGTTGAAAATAATCATTTGAAATGTTTAAATTGTATACTGTACTTAGTTTTGGTTTGCTTAAGACGATCAATTTATTTATTTTTATTTAGCAAATTTATATTTTATATGTATTAGCATATGTATTGATTTATTTGAAATTGATACCTAATAAGTAATCTTTTTTTTTTTTTACATTGAAAGATTTTCTAACAAGTTGAGATTGATTTTTTCATAAGCAAAATTAAGATCCACCAATGATTATGGTTATTAAAAAAGGACATAATATGAATAAAGGCTAAATCGAAGTGAATGACAGTACAGCGAAATCTTCAAAAGAAATGGCAAGATTTTTAATTTAATATTTATCGAGATGATTTTAGCATGAAGATATATTTACATCAAATATTAAGTTAAAAAAAAATATATATTTTTATAATTTTTTTTGTAAAATTAATGAATTAACTTTTGATAAGTGAAATAATTATCTTCTTATTTTATACAGTTCGATGATCAATACGCATAATAATTTAAAACTTTAAATTTAATTCGAAAAGCTATTTGTATGATTTGATATCTATATGAGGTAGAATGGACCCTTCATCAAAATACTGTCTGGTTCTTTCTAAGCATGTAAAGGACGCATATCGAGCCCACCGATTTATCGCCAAGACCAGAATAATTGACAAGCCTATATAAAAATACTACATTGGAAAATACTTGAAAATATTTCGTACCATTTTTTTTTTCTACACCTTATTGATATTATATTTACTTACATCACAAAAAGTTCTCATCAATAAGACAGCTATTTTAAATAAACTTTGAAAAGTTCAAAATGTTGTACTTTGTCGATTATTTGAAAAATAGTGTACATTAAAGAAAAAACAAAAATTATAATAATAACCAAAACTATTTACGACACAATATCCTACAAATAAAGCATTTTAATGTTTCATACAAAATCAATAGTTCTTCAGGCAAATCAAATTCAACTTGAATATATTTATTTTACCGTATACTTGAAAATTCCACTGATTGATTCTATAATATATTTTATATCAAAACAATTCAAATTATTAATTTTTAGCCGATATGAGTATTAGAACTATGTTATTTTGAATATTTTCTAATTTGTTCTTATAATAGATGTTACGATTAAGTTAATGACAATATTTAATTCATAAATAAATAATATTAGTGGATTTTAAACTATAATAACTCAGAAATCATAATATTATTTTAGAGTCTGACGTTTAAGTATAGAGTAACTACTTTATTTTGGTGTAAAAACAAAAAAAAAAAACTTAATATGCTATAATTTATATATTTATGCGTCTTTACTATTTTACATAGAATAATCGGTTTTATAGAAATCTAGTTTTGATATGGTAAATGTTACTCGAATTATTGGTAGTTTTATTTATTTTTGAAAAGAACATATATAATTCCGAAAAATAATCTGGATTTCATCGAAAACGCTGGACGAATTTAACAACCCAATAACACAATACATTAGAGTAAAATAATTTAATTTTTTACTTAGAATTTAAAAAGGCACTGAGAAGAAACTATATTTTTCACTAATCGTTTTACTATGCAGCCGACAATGGGCATGTTTTCTAACTTTTCATGCCGTACACATTTTTTAAATGACGCTCGAACGTGGGTTACAGTTATTTTCGTCTTATTTTTATGATATTTGTCGGTAAAACCGAAAAATATCAAAAAAGATAAAAAAATGTAATTTTTAAGAAAATCGATGAAGAAAATATGTTCTAGTTATACATTTAAATTTATTTGGGGTCATTATAGCAACTGTAACCCGAAATAAGGTACATAAAATCGATCCTTTAGGTTTTTATCGTATCCATCCCCAAAAAAATGATCATATACGTTTAAAATAATGTAGGTTATTGCATATTTTATCTACAGTTTTCGTATCTAAAACTCACGTCAACTACAATGTTTCACTTCGCGACATGATGCAAGTCTATTCGTAGATTCGCAGTAAAACGCTCTGATGGATTTATCTCGATACCTTTGACTTCTATACGAATCGGCGATGCTGTATGTTTGATGGCATAAATATAAGATTTATCGGTATCCCCAGAGGAAGAGATCACATAGGCCGTCATTGTATCCGGTTAGGTTGGCGGCCTTGACACATTCCCAAAATGTAATGGGGTGTGTGAAAGGGTGTGTGCTGAATCTGTACGACCACGTTACAATATTATTGCTATTGTTTGATATTATTGGACGGGCAGTCCGGAAGTCGTAAGACGGGTTCACGCTTAGTTTGCCATGCCATCATGCGTACAGGTGAAATCACTGTTTCATCCGCACGAAAATTACCCTGTATTTGGGTGAGTTTTTCCGTTAATAAGTCATAGCCCATAGGCAAGGGAAAAATGGGAGAATATTCGGGTTAAAAAAAGAAAAATCTTGGGGCAGATTAAGATCTTGTCATACTTAATTATGAATATAAAAAAAAAAAATTATGTAAAAATGTCATTTAAAAAGCAAATTCTAAGACCAAGGCTAAACGAAAAAAAATTTCATCGCATGATGTTTTGCCAAAACATATTATAATTGTTTATAATTCATCCAAACATGATATGCCTATTTTTCTAGACGTACTGCACGAACACTGAACCATTGAAAAACCACAGAGTTTGCTGATACAATAACTTATTGACACCCGGTTAGCAGACAAAAAAAGTTTTTAATGTGCTTCGAAAAAGTCACAGACAATAATAATATACAACGCATACATTTATATATATGTTACAGCTAAAGTGTTGAATTCCGTTATTTTATGAAATAACTAGGTAGTTCATGAATTACCTACGAATATTAGTTAAAGTATGAAATAATACATGGAAATTGTACTTTAACTAGTTATTTCATAGAATATCTAGTTATTCTGTACAATTTCAGTTTGATATCCGTTAAAGTATAAAATACATTAAAATTTAAAATATATATTATAATATTTTATTTTACTGAATTATGAATTAATTATAGTAATATTATTTATGTATTTGTACATGTAAGGCTATTATGGCATTTAGAGTTGCACAACACCTCTTTTTTTCTACAAACACATCGCTTTGTGTCACATTTTTTGGTACAAGTGCATTTAAAAAAACCCTGACCAGTTCCCAGTGACTGCGCAGTTGCCGCAGATCTTAATTTAATACTTTCATTTGGAACAGCTTCTACAGCTAACAAATTTTCTGAACATACTGTGAACTGGGATCGAGAGTATAGTTGTTTTAACACTACTGTAATTATATAATGTTTAAGGTAGGTATCAAATAAATAAAAAATAAAAATAAAAAATTACTTGTATTATTTACGTACATTGCGTTCACCGATAATCTTATCTGATTTAATGTGTTATATTAAATTGTTGAAATGTTAGAACTATATTTATTTGTCATGATATTTTGTTATTTACAATTTGACACATTAACTAAGTGATGCCAGGGAATGTATAAAATAACTAGTTAAAGAATAAATTATATACATTACCTACAAGCTTTATTTATTTTATAAATTACCTAGTTATTTCATAAACTAACTGATTCAACACTTTAACTGTAACATATACATTGATTATTCTATTCCATTTGGTATTTATAATTATTATTAGATGTATTTAATATTCGAATTGATAAAACAAAAAAAACAAAAACGGTTTTATTAAATTTCATTGTCTATAATTTAGGCTGCATCCAAATTTGATCGTGTTATTTTATATAGTTCACTTTCGAATTGGTTCTTACTTCCTAACATATTTTTGTAAAAGGTATCGAAAAAAGCATTAAAGTAAGGATTCAATTCATTTATGGTATTAAAAGATAAGATCCTATGTCTCTCAAATGTCTGCTTTTTAAACGATAATCGCTTGCAGAGTTAGATTTAGTTCATATTTATTTCACTATTTCAGTAGCGATGCACGCAAAACTGATTGATAGAATTTTAATGAAATATATTATTAAAACTAAAAATATAATGCAAACTTTTAATTAAACCATATTACAAAACTATATCCAACAAAATGATGAAAATGTGTTAATCATTAAATACATGTTTAAGTTCAACAAGTTAATAACTTCAAAACGGACATAGGTGAACTAGAAAATCACCGTGAGACACGCTTGGGCGGACTATATAGTGTGTCGCGAATGCGGCGTGCGCTCGTGTTAAATCAAACGCGGTCGCCGGCGGTAGGGCAAGGAAAAAAACAAATCGAATCGAAATCGCGGTCTGTACCACAGGCGTAATTAATAGATTTCCGATTTCAAGTACGGCGTATCACCACCACGGGACCTTAATGGCGAACGACGAGACGGAATTCACAAGCGAACGTAATTCAGGCGCCCGTCCAAAATCTCGCATCAAGTCGATTTTTGGCGCACGTACGGTGAGTGTCGAACGCAGGGGTAGGGTCCTCTATTTTATTAAATCCCCCCAAAAACGTTTCTATTCTAATCATAAATTACATTTAAGACTGAATCTATAATTTGTTATAACCTATTTAATTTATTATTATTTACAAATGGTTCATTGCAAGTATAAAATATATTTAATTATACAAATGTTATTGTTTCACTTTTAAAACTATATGTATATTGTTTTTTTTATGATTTGAGTTTTCGGTATATATTCAATGACCAAAATTGTTTTTTTAATAACATTTTATAATTATTAAATTACGAACAAGATCTTAAGATTTAAGACAAATATAAAACAGGAATTAGGAAGAATTATTTTGTGTTTTTATGTCGGTATTAATGCTCGGAATATCGGTACGGTCCATAGAAATTATAACAAAAGAAATTAAAAACGCTCAATACTGGTACTCTTTAAATTTAAATTTACAAAGGTCCTAAAACAATATTACAATGTTCGTATCATTTTAAATAGATCGGTATTTGTTAAATATTACTATTTAAATATTAAAAAAAAAAAAAATACATACGAATCTAATTATCAAATAAGCTGTAACTTTTCCTGGACATTTTAAGTTTGTGTTTTGTGAGCATTTCAACTTTATAATAGTTTCATTTAGTTTCATTGATTTCATCTCAAAATTCCATAAGATTAAAATATTATATGATATATCATTAAAATATTAACTCACTGCTTCTCCAGTGTTTCTATTATCTTTATGAACTTTAAGGCAGGTATGTTAGGTAAAATTTTTATCAGTGTGAAAACCATGATGTACTTACTACCTGTATGGCATATGCAGTAGGGATGGGCTAAAAGTATCGATAATATCAAAATATCGATATTTACATACAATATATCGATATCAATAGATATTTTAATTTTATGATAGTATCGATAGTATCATCAAATATTATCATCGATTTAAATTCAAAATACGAATGTTATTTTTAACAAAAAAATTAATTTATTGGAATAAGAAATAAAGAATAGTCATTCAAAGGCTCTTTGTTATTTTGATAATGAGAAATTTATAGCAACGGATTGCTTTTATAATTATTACACAAAAACATTTTGTTTATAATAAGTTAATTACCTAGTAAGTGCAATAAGTTAATTTAATTTTTTTGTCCTTTAAAAACATTATAAGTACCACAGAAATTTGCTAGTAATATTATTACATTAAAAATTTTTGTTTTTAACAAATAATTATGTTTTTTTTTTTTGTCCCGTTATGATTAAAAAAATATATGGTCACTTTACATATTATGCAGTACCGCATGTGTACTATTACGAGTGGTATACTAAGACTGAGGTGTTGACGTATATTATGGTTCATTACATAGATAGTTATCGTAACGTACAAATATAATTTTATCCAATCTACTTATATAGTCTTAGTACCGAAATTTTCCAATCACTTTCCACTTACATAATAATATGAGTAATATGAGCGAAGTGTATTTTATTTGTACGCTTTGAGAAACCTTAATTGATGGGGACCGTATACCGCGTCAATAATGACCGTTCTAGTATTCCGTTGAACAGCATTATTTACTTGTGCAATAATTATAGAGTGGAGGGTGTGGTGGCGAAGCCTGTGATCAACTTATATAAAATAGTGTAAACCCTGACCAAACTAAAACCACGTGTATGGTAAGTATGCGACTAGAACACGGCCGCACAACGATCTCCGTCCGCGACGTCCGTCAGAGCTCGCGTCCCGCGCCGTATTTACGTCCTACTTTATATTATAACGAGAATAACATCGAATCGCACGCACGCACGCCACGCTGACGGCGATGTTCACGGGCCTATAATATTATTATCACGTCTCGTCCGGAACCCAGAAACGTAATACGTGTACACGAAAAAATCGGCACGAACCGCGGTGTTTACAATAAACGGAAATATAAATAAAATATGACTCACGATATTTTGGTCCGGCCGTAGGCCGTACGCCGCTGTCCACTCGGAAATCATAATTATTCTTCTACGAACACAAATCCAATGATTTGACGTTCGCGCTAGTACGCGAACGCTTAAAAACAACCTCGTTTTACGTAAACTTATCGGAATATTATATTCGATAGACGATAGTCCATTTTACTCTATTGGTTTTTGAAGTACTATGCGAATTTCGAGTATCTAATATCAACTGACGCTTTTTTATCGGATTTTCCCGTGCACCTCTTATATGAAACTGCAGGCTGTTTGATTGCTTTGTTTATATAGTTTGTAATCATAGAGTGAAATATTTACTTTTTATATTGATAAAAAAAAGGCGAGTACATAACATAGGAAATAAAGAAACTCATAAATCAATTACGATATAACAATTCAATGAAATAAATATTTATTTAAATATAAAAATTGTAAATACCTATCGAAAACTTTACAGTAATACGTAGGTCGGTTTGGGAGAGATAAAACTGATAATTGTTATTGTTATTGTTTTATAACAACAACATGCGTGACTTATTTTACGGGAAATATTTTTTTAATGAATAAAAGTGATCCTAATTGTTGAAAAAAGTTAATTATTTAGATTTATTTTACGGGTGTGCAATGTCCTGGATTTTTCAAATTGAATAGTGAGTTGTTCGTGAGAACTTTTGAACATCAAAATACCGGGGTTAAATTAATCAGACGTGATTATAATATTATCACTTTATCAAAAATATCATATAAATCTTGGAACAGACTTTCCCTTTATTGTTCTAAATAGATACTAGAAACAATTAAAATGAAGTACGACTGTAGTGAATGAGAAAATGCAACTATCTCATTAATTAGCAATGGTTCAACAGAGCATGTCAACTGCGATCGCCTAATTTTTAAACGAATATTTTTTCAATGACATCCATATTGTGGTAAATTACTTATATTTATAGACGATGTAGATCTAAAGCCTCATGCAATTAAAAATTTTATTTCAGATTTTACTAGGGAACTGAATTTTATGAGATTATCTGTTTTTAGTTTCAGAGTCTACCAAATGGCAAATATTCTTATCTGATGAATACGCATTGCTCTCATTTACTCAAACTCTGTTCATAGAAATAATGCTCGACGAATATTAATTAAAATTATTTTGGACTTACGATATCGTACAGTAATTTTCCATTTCCGTGAAGATACAGGTTAAAACTTAAAACATTCTAGAGAAAAAGTAAACTATATAGATTCAAGAATTAAAACAAATTATTGAAAATACAAATACCATTAATATGGTATGTTACGTCAAACTTAATAGATCATATAGTAAAAATACAGTTCACGTTCTGCAATGAAAATAACAATATTGTTCTCGAAAATAAATGCGTAGGTAGTTGATGCCTTCACAATGTATAATATTTATATATTTTGTTTTTCGTGCCATATAATATATTTTTCATCAGTTTACACTTTTAGTTTTTTATTTTTAAAGTTTTTTTTTTATCATTTGAAACATTTTAACATGCACATTCGAAAGCGATTTTAAAATGGTTTATTTTTTTTTTCTGCACACCGTTAACTACTGAAATTATTTAACTAGATTATAAAACGTATAATGACCGGTAAATTACACAGACGCGTGCGCGCACACGCCAGTTTTTCAGCAGACCACTTACCAACGACGCTCGCCAGATTTTTTGAGACAGGCTAGTTAAAAATTCTTTTTTCGTAGAGTCATAACGATCGGAGGGCCTGAAACCTCTTTCCGACACGATATTGCCACGGTTCTTCTGCAAATTGACCCCTTGGCTTGTGTCCATCGGGCGCGCGCGCTACGATAACGTGTAGTAACCGGTGGAAGTCGTGGGGCTATGACGTGGATGGCGGATAAGGCGGACGCGAGGAGGTAAAATTCGATTACGACCGACACGGTACGGTGACGACGAGAACAAACAACGGTCAAATGCGTTCGGGGGAGAAATTTGACAAAAAAAAAAATAATAATAATAATAATAATAAATAAATAAAACGAAAACGAAAAAACGGCCGCTTACATTTCGATGACGACAGCAATGACCACTGGACGCTCGACACGGCCCAAAACTATATTATATTGAGCGGATTCGATCGGACGGTACCGTTACCTTACGAGACTACATTGAAAATAATTACGCTTAGCAAGAGCAAATATTTTGGAAATGGACCAGGAATACGGCCGCGGTCTTAAAATATCCCGGCACCGCGGGCCAAATACAATAGGTTATGTTCGCCACTACTCGGATTTCGATTCCGATCGGATTCGAGACGACGGCATTATGTTATTGCGTACTGCTGATCCGTCGACGAATACTAAATAGTCGCGTACCGATGCAAGACAACGTGACGGATACTCGATCGTCACGCGGCGGTACATGATTCAAAGACATAGGGTTGTGCCGTGGATCGTCTATTTATTCTGGCAGCACTTTATACCAGAAAATACGAGTAAAAAAAATTAAAAATAAATATAGCAAAGTTTTAAAAGGAAAAAAAAATGCAATTAATTATTTACGAATTAACCGATAGATTGATCCGCGTATCGAAATGAGAACATAAGAATTTCATTTTTTTTGTAAATTCGACTGCAGTGAAGATACCTTCAAACAACTCCATTATTTTGTAACATCGACATAAACTGTTCTCTATATGCCGTACGAATAAATAAATTACTATTAATTATAATAAGTCTCATTACGCTCAGCTTGGACCATTTATTATTATTTTTTTAATGTAGGACGAGAACTTGAAGAATGTATGAGTTCCATGCCCATGTAAAATACTTCAGAATCATATACGTGAATACATCAAGTGTTATTGCGACGATAACGAATCGTGTCGACCGTTCAAATGATGCATTCAGTACTTACTACGAATTCAAACGCACGCACGTTCAGTAAATGCGACTCTTTATTGAGTCAGTTTTTAAACGCGTGTGGCCGGCGAACACTATTACAGATATTACGAGCACTTCCGTTTAGTCATAAACTCATAACTATTATTGTACTAACGAATAACTGCCCGTTTATTCAAAATTCATATTATCAGGAACAGATATTTCATGTACCATCAAAAGTTATTATTAAAATCGATCGTGGTTTGATGAATTTAGAATAAACTCACTTGTTTTTTGTTATTGCGCGAAGTTTCGTCGTACTTATCTGATTGCTCTCCAATCTAAAAACAAACCGAAAATGTTAATGAAATGAGTTTCGGTTAACTTTGACAACGTAAACAGTTTTGTGTTTACTTTAAAGTCGTTCCAAAGACATATAAATTTTCGGTTCTCCCATGTCAAGTCATCTGATACTTCTGATGTACGTTCTGTGGTCTCGACAAAAGACGGGTAATCGTCGTCCTATAAATAAAATCAAATAAAAATACACAGTGCAAAAAGCTTATAACAAACGAAAATATATCTACGATTTATCTGTATTTAACATAATAAAATACATAATTATGCGAAAATCAATAAATTTAAGTAGAATATCATTTTATTGAAAATGTATAATAATTATGGCTATTTTAAAGTGATATAAAATAAAATTCGTAATAATGACACATGTGTATGTATAATATTATATAAATATATATTTGTTTATTTATTTATACAATTTGAATAATTCTAATCATACCAGAGCGTATCTAACAGGTACAAAAAACTTAAAAGGTTTAAAAGTTTAACCTTTAGAATCTAGATGTTCGTTACAACTGGTATACGGCACATTAATGAAAATATATTTTTATTTAATTTTATAATACATAACCACCAGCTGTATTATTCGCTATGATTCATATTTTAGTTAATACATATGATTTTTTTCCAGACTTGAGTCGTTTTTTTTCTCAAAAATAATATGTTACGACCAATGTGGGTTTAAACGGTTACCACTGTATACAATGTATACTATACATATTTTTTTTTTTAATTAAAAAATAACCTAACTATGCTAGACTTTGAGTAATAATATATTATATGAAATAATACGTTTGTGAGTCCATCTAATTTACAACTGTTACCAATACGTTGTTTTGCGATGAAAAAAAAAAATACTTACAAATTGTTTCGAGGGTGGAACATAACACAAATCTCCTTTCTCCTCAATTTCTGAGATTATATCTTTCAACGTTTTTTTGATGCCTTCTTGATGTATTTCATAACTTCTTGTTTGTTTGCTCGTGTAGTTATCAAACTGAAAATAACATATATTTTCAGTTTGATAATGTGGCGCATGAAAAAATAATAAAGTTATTTTCAATATCATAACACATTTTGTATCGAAACGAAACCCGCATAATGAGAAATGCATAAAGAAGTTTTGATGAAATACAATTTTAGTTCATATAAGTTATACGTGTTTCCTATAGTCTCAGTTGTGTAGTGGAATAGGTAGTTTATTTTACTTGATAGAATAGAATTACTCGTATATTATGTATAATATTGTATAAATTATATAATCAATATATAATATAATAATATAGTGTATACAGTGTATACAGCGTTGTTGTTTATGAGTGTACAATGTACATATCAAACATGTTTGATGCATTGCGATGGTAAAATATAATATAATCTAATAGGATCAAGTCAAAAGCGAGTTCCGAAAACAATCTGATAAAATTATAACACAACCAATACCGGCACATAATAAATGTGAATTTCATGTGTTTGTTTATCTTTTTTGAATAAAAAAAATAAATGTATATATGCACACACAATGTAAAAATGACGTATCTATTTTATTCAAAAATGAAATTACAACAAAATAAGATAAAATATGTACGTTATATAATATTACATAGTGAATTTGTGTACAATGGGTGTTTGGTTATTAGTTTCTATAATGTTAAAACAATATTTGCGATGTCTCTTGTATATTTCCAGAAAAAATTCTTAAAAAATATATGAACTACATCATAATGCATCGGGTACTAATTTGATTTTAAACCACAAATCTAATTGAGACCACTTTATTACATTATTTTTAAAATTCTGTATAGAAAAAGAACATTATTAGATTACTTATTGATTATCAATAACTATAAAACATATTTTTTCTCCTAAGGAATTTTTTTTATATAATTTTTATTTTATTTCTTTCTTTCTTTCTTTCCTTTTTTTTATGATCTGTTTGAGTGTTCAGAAAATTCCACTTTGTATACAGCGTTATTGAAAATGTTCAAATGAAAAAAATACGAGTCCAGGATTAAAAAAACTCAACAGTTTCATTCTGTAAGGTATTTGAAACCCGTAAAAAGATTGAATTACAATTAATCATATTATTTCCTGGACTCCATTTATCTTATTTTAAATAGCCCATTTGAGTTAATTTAGGAAAATTTAAAACTTGAAGTGCCAAGATATAAAATGTACAAAAATTTCAATCATTTAAATTCTTTAAAATCTTTTATTACCAATGCTTTTAAGCCTATAGAGTAAACGCGCTTAAGTGAATTTGGAACTCAACAGACATAGTTGTGTAGTAAAATAAGGATTATTCGTAATAATTTAAAATTTAGTACAGTTAAGTTTATCTGTAAATGATTATTTAATTTTACAGTAATATTTTGTTACAGTTTTTAAATTTAAAATATTTTGTACTAGCTTAAATGTGGAATGGTACTCTGCTTTTCATTCTAATAGATTATAATTGATGGTCATTTTATTGGAACGTATTTGTTGTATTACATTATAAGTAGGTAATATATTTTAATACATGTATATGGTTATATCATCATATAGTCGACTATGTATACACATTATTAATGTGTAAAATTTTAAAAATATTTTAAAGAAAAAAAGGATATTGTTTTATACTGATTTTCAAGTAATGTTTTCACACATTTAATGACTTGAATAATACAAGTACACTTAAACAAACCTATTTTTTTTTTTTTAGTGTAATTTTTCTAAAATATATCATGGTGTAGTTATCCATTCAATATACGTCCAGAATACATGTATTTTGTGTATAGATATGTTAAAATTATCTAACTAAAATAATTGGTATACTAAAAACTACTATTCTATTTATTAAAATTATTCTTATGCTTCAAATTTTTTTTTTTTTAAATAAAGGTGATTTTGCAATAAATATTTTATCAAATAACTACTATACGTATACATTTTGAATGAATTTTCACTCGTGATTTCTATGAGTATTCAGTATTTAAAAATTTTCATCAACACGTTGACAATTGTGATCAATTAAATTATTTAATATGAATGGGATAATTTAAATTCTTTGCCGTATCATAATATTACTCAAACATTTTCAATGAATGTATTGCATCGAGATTATTTATTCCTACTAGCCAACTAAATTCAGTATCCACTAGTTAGATTATCTACTTTTTGTTGTATGAAAACTATTACTAAGAAAATAATTCAGCATTTACCTTCATTGTCGAAGGTTCAACGACAGCACAATGCATTATTCCAACATTAACTTCACCTTGTCTAAATATACAAAACAATAAAATACTTATTTTAATAATAATTAATGTAGTCAATGTTATAATTAGTTAAATAAATTGGGTCAATTTTAAAGCGACTTAGAAAATTCAAAAGTCGATTGGGTAGTTAATGTTTAAACGTTTGAATAGTTTAAAATAATTTTTACTTAATGCAGAGCATAACGTTTAATATTAATTCCATCCGCTACTAAAATTATTCCTGGTTCATATTTCGAACAGTTGTTATTGAATATTTTAATGCAATGAATTAGTATTTAATAGCAAATAACATTTGTACTGTTACTTAATTGATGAATAAAGTTGGAAACCATATCGACTTTTATTTCAACGTTCATTCATGAACCAAAAATAAAATTAATGGACTCGAATCGAGAATGAAAGTGTCAATAAAAAATTCATTATGTTTTAATAAATACAATTAAATTATAAACATATTATTATTATTCCTAAGTTTATAAGTCATCACTATATTTTGAATACGCGCATTATTGACATCTATACATATGATCAGAATAAGTAGTATTATAACGAAGCTCAAGAAGCGAATCAAAGAAATTATTATTGAAAAAGAGTAAAATGTACGGTTTTAATATACTTTGGATGGAAACAACATCATTTACGATTATAGTATATGAGTGTTTTGCTTTTCTCCAAAGACTCACCCGATGCAGTGTTGTTTCGACTTGTTGGCGTACTCGTTTTTGCCAGCCACTACTGCGGCACTCCCGCCAACTGTTCTTCCGAAATCGATCGCCAATCGCGTTCTCTGAGGAAAAAAGCATAACAAAGTTGTAGTAACATCGGGGTAATAAAATTAAAAAAAAATAAAAATAAAGTTATAGTAATAGTGAAAACGAAATAACGCGCCAGATGTATTTCTTTATTTGTCCGTCTCTAACTGTGTCATGAGAAAAAAATAAATTAAAATTGTAAATAACCCAATTATAATGCATACGCGTCGCTGTAACACAACACAATATATAATAATGTATATCAACTCGATGAACACGACGGAGAACGGGAACGTATCATTGGTGCGTAACGGGGTAAATTTATCGTACAATTTCTATCGGTATCGTTCTGGCAGCCGTCCACCAGGCGAAACGAGAGTGAGCTAATATAAGTGATAAAATAAAACAAAACTATTCATTACGTGCCGCGTTGGACAATTGAATTTGGAGTTTATTTATATTGTGCGACTTGAGCGCCTAATTATAAATGCGTACAAAAACGGTTTTCGGACACTTGCACTTACCAGTCTACAGTATTTCGTATAATCGTCAACGCTTGAAAAATAAATTTAAAAAATCCGGACAACCCGACGTTTTTCGGCGTTTACAGTGGTCACTCGACGTACTATGTTAATAGTATGCGTTTGATTAATTTTGTCTGATCGTTCAATTTATCCTTTTTTCGTCCACTGACCGAATTCGTTGAATGATTATTATAATGTAAACGTGTTTAGTTATGAAAATAGATAGGAAAATACCCACGAATTTCACTCGTTATAATAGACGGATTTTGTTTGCATTTGAATTGTGTAGTTGTCGTGCGTATCGTGCTAATAACTTCAGGTATCTTCGTCTTGAAAACGTATATTTAAATCTATACAGGTTACACTGTACACTTTTCAAGTCTTCCGGTTTTCCTTTAAACTCTAACAACACTTTATTTGAAACACAAATCGCGTTGTAAAATCAATTGTGTCCAACTGTTATTACATTTTTGAATTGTAAACAAACCTATAGTTTACTCAAAGTCTTTTCATTAACAATTATAATAAACCACCTAAAAAGATCCGAGATCTGTTATACGATTACGATACTGTATATATTGAACGCGGATCGTAGAACACGATACATAATGTAATTGGATTAAGTGTAAGATTCACTTTATCGTTTTATTTTTATCATCGAATACATACGAACAGTGAATCTGGGTTAACTTAATACCAGATACCGCAGTTATGCGCTTTATTAAAAATATCTGGCACCATCGTTTTGTGTTATCTAAATGAAATATCCTATTGCGTTATTATATACGTGCAGATATACATTTTTTTTTTGTGTCACGTTCCAATTAGACGTGTAAATGTTTTATATTTTAACATCCGATGGTGTTATTTATTTCACGACGAAATATTACAATATTGAGTTGATTCTTTTGAAGTAAATGATGTAAATCCAGCACATTTTTTTTCAATACCAACATTGATGAAAACCTATCGTCTTCGAGTAGACCATCTTATGTTAGAGAATTATATGTTATAGGAATCATTGATCATAAATTACTTTTGATGGCATTCAATATATCAGAAAAGTTTTCTAATTTTTAATTCGTGACACCTTTATCATAAAGTATGTTTATGGTTATCACTAGATACGTTAAGTCGTAATTAAATTTGGCTTAAAAATCATGAATAACTCAAAAATGAGATGGTAAATTATAACAATTTGGTTTCGTGATAATTTGTAGTAAAAAATTATTTTAGACAAAATGGTCACAGACAAAAAAAAAATAATAATAAAAATGTAACATTTAGACAAATACAAAAAATTAGAAAGAAAAAATGACGTAAATAAATTAAAGACTTCATAAAATAATATTTGTGAATAACTTTTTTCTTACTTGAGATTGGCTTATCCGCCTAATTAAATTGTACTATTGGAAACAAATAGTTAATTGTACTTATATTTTTTTAAATGTAGAATTAAATTGTTTACCTACACATTTTCTTAATAAAAATAAAAAAAAACTTTTTTCTTTGGCACCATGAAAAATATGTTTATCTCATGTATCAATATTAGTTTTTCAAGAATTTATTGTTACGATATTTTATATGAACACATATATTTTTTGAAACTCGATGATTTAACGTTTATTTGGTTTTAATCCCGAAATTAATTCCATAGCACACATAAGTTCATAACTCATTCATGAGACAAACATGTTACACAATAGTGTATATCTACACTAATTGGACAGTTCTGTTTTTAATAATAAACATATTTTAAGTAGATAGACTTTACAGAAGGATTTATTATTAAATCAATCGATCCTTAATATTAGATGGGTAGATCAAACACTAGATGGCGTTTTATACTGCACGTACAATTATGTTGATGTCTCATAAAATGGTTATAACAATAACGCATTACTGTATTTGAATAAATTAGAGGCAGTTTAAACAATATTCTATCATATTTTAATATTATTTTAAATGTATACAGGGCAGGGCCGGCGAGAACATTATCGGGCCCTGTGGTTGTTCGATTGTGGGCCCTTTTACATATTATAGTATACCAAATATATTCATATACATACACACACACACACATATATATATATATATATATATATATATATATATATATATATATATATATATATATATATATATATATATATATGTTTGTATGTATGTATAGGTATATACATATAATATGAACACCACTTGTATTTAATTACTGACATTTAAGTTTGATGATATGTGAATTAAATGAATATAATATTTGGTTAACATAAAATATTTTATTAATTGAAGGAAAAATAAAATCATACACAAACTATTTAATTTTCATTAACGTAGAATTATACTAAGCTAAAGTGTTACTTTTCTTGTCTTTTTTAAAGGTTTTTTTTTTTGAGAGGTTTTTTAAAGGTTTTTTTCTTTCCTTTTTTATATAACCCGATAACATTTATAAATAGCACATTAGCGCACAATAAATAAAATCCAATTACATATATTGATCAACCTTGTACAATCATTACATCATATACAAATACTGAATACACAAAATTATAACATACTACCATGTAAAAATGGTATTTTTCAAGACAGCTCCTCATAATATAGACTTTCGAGCACTGGAACGAAAGTAAGTGTATCGTATTGAACTAATAGCGGCAACAGAGCTATTACTTCAACGTGTTCCGTCATTTAATTTAACTGTTATTTCATTTATTTTTACATGACAAAAAAAGTGTTTATTTAGTAAAACATATTTATAATTATATTTTGTATTAATAGTCGAGACGACGGGCCCATTCCAGAGGACCGGGCCCCGGTACTCTGGCGCCTCCTGCTCCGCCCTCTCGCCGGCCCTGATACAGGGTGTCCAACGAAGATGCACCCATCGAGATTTATTCTGAGGTGAATGGAAATAGCTGAAATCTTTTTTTTATTTGAGGCTCACAGACCTAATGATTATGAGAATAATTTATTTTTTAATTATTAATTTTAATGTTTTTGTACTCTTATTAAAAAATAACATTTCTGTAGTTACATTTTCTGAAAATTTGAACATAGCAATTTTATAATAATTAAACATTTACATTTTAACCTTTTATTTTCACTAATATAATGATTTTATATTACTTTTCAATTTTTTGTAAAATTTTAAAATATGTATTTGAACCGGTTTGGTTGATGAAAACAGTAAACCATTGAAATTCTCAGAAAAATAAACTGAATAAATAGGCAATCACAAATTTACAAAAAAAATAAATAAAATACAATGATGTTTTACTAAATCATTTATGTGTTGGAAAAATATTAAAAATATACGTCTTTAGTATGTATTATCACATCAAAAACACAATTTGATTAACTGTGTTAACATACAGGATACATTTGTTTGCTTCTAGAAATATTACAAATGAGTAAATATTCGTGGAACATAATATATAGATTAAAAAAAAAAAAAAAAAAATGGTTTAATGGTTTGGCTCAGATTGTACAATAAAGAACATTTTTATCGATAGAAAATAAAGGAAATAATTGTCATTATAATGACATTAATAGTAATTTTGATAAAATTGTTTTATATAATTTAGAAATTAATAAACAATAAATATTATGACGTAATGTAGATATTGAAAAATTATCTTCATTATTTAGAAGATTTCAAGCTTTCCGTTTAGTCTCGAATTTTCTTTCATCTTATATTTTTTTAAGCTAGAGCTTGTAGCAATGTCTCTTATAAATATATAAATTCACTCATAGTGTATCCGTGTCAAAGGTTTCATATTTAAAATTTAAAATACGACTTTTCCCCGGATTCTACGCTTTGTAAAACACCAGATATAATCATAGATGAATACTAAATTTACATTATTGTACAATTCTAATAATGAAAAACAATGAACACAATTTATACTAGTATGTGAAAATAACAATCACAATATCACCATGATATCAAATATATATAGAAGATAATAATGAACAATTTAAAATATAATTGGCTTTCGGTTTATTTGCGTTTCATTCAAATATCTACTTCGCCAATAATAAAATGAACATTTATTACACCTTATGATAATAACAAAAGTAATAAAAACCATAAAATGCAATTCATAAATATTGGTTTTAATCGATAATAATACACGCAAATAATAAATAAAATTGATGTTTTAAGTCCCTGACTTAGCTGTTTATATAATATATATATATATATTTAGGCTGTCATTAAAGTCCTAATTTTATGTTCTAAAGCCTGACGAATCACTTTCTTACGCGAAGGCACTCTATTTTGAATAACTCGCACAAGATGGACACAAAATACACATACACACATAACGCATACGTAACATGTGTACAGTTTTTTATAGTTTTTAAGTGTATGTTTAACAACATTTTTATTTTTATTTCTGATTCTAAAAATTTGAGTCTTAAAACCTTTTTCATTTTACGACTCGTATACCACAATACCATCTAAGATTTGCATCGTTTAAATATTTACAGAACAATGTATGTACAGATATATATATATATATATATATATATATATATATATATATTTTATGTTATATGTATTTTTAAATCCGTAAGAATCATAAGTATTTGGAGTACAATAATTTTGCCAAAATAGTACGTATTAAAATGTAAAGTTACGAGTATAATGAAAAGAGTTTGAAAATACGTACCAGAAATATAGATCACAAAAGTTCTCGAAATTGGGTCCCCATTTCATTTTTTATCATCATAGGACCTATAAAACTATGAAACATTCAAAGACATGAACACTGTTCCATAGGTACAAAATAAAAATCAGGAGCTACAGTGGTCAGTGACTACCGAGTGAGATGTCGAAATTTCAAATTTTTCAAAAAGAGTAAGACCGTGACAAAATCAGAATCCTCTGATGTAGCACGTGCTGTGTGAAGCTACATTTATGTAACATAAAAATCAAAAATTCCACATCAATGAAACTGTTTGGTTCAAAATAGAGTTTCATCAAAATCATTACCGTCTATATTTATTGAAACATAATGTATAAGTCACGTGTTTGTACGATCGCCTATAAAATGACAGATATTCTCCACTATTTTTTTTATTTATTTAGTTTTTATTGTATTTATTATTATGATACTTATTTAATAATTACAGTTATTCATAGCGTTTAATTCATAATTTGACTTATTTGTTCAATAGTTCAATAATTATTGGAAATTAATCATTCAGGAATCACAAATAAAAACTAAAAGTTAAATAGGCTCGTAAAATATAACTTTGACTCATCAATGATGTGTATAATATTTGGAAGTTAAGATTTTATTCCTACTATTATTATCACTCCTACGGAGCTGTATGTATATAGAGTTGCGGTGATCAATATAAACTTCAATAAAATGTTATAATATCGTTCTTTTGTATTGTTTTTGATGTAATGTTTACAATATGCAATAACATTTCAGGTCCTATTACCTACATAATATTTTTAAAATACAAGTCTGAAGTCAAAAAATGGTTTTTTATAAATGTAAAAACTAAAAAAATAACATTATTATGTATGCGTCATATTTTTACAATATTCGGTGAACAAATACTAAAATCATTGTTTTATTATTTTTTTTTTTTTAATAGTAATAACAGAATAGTACACAGATATGTTTTGACGTTGGTTTGCGTTTACAAATAAAATATTCAATGTATATGATAACAAAATAAACTTTAGCCTCCGAGTGATTTTATTTTTGAAATATTAATATATGAGATTGACTATAGTGAATGAAAAAAAAATTAAATTATATATTTTCAAAATATGCCTACTTTAAAATTATTTTTAGCTAGGAAAAAAATTAGAATTAATAATTATTAAGCACAACCAAATTATCTTTTTCAATATATTATAGTAACAAGATATTGATTTTACTAATATAACGATAAATACATATTATGTATACAATTGTATAATAATACAATTTTTATCAAGCATTGCAAACATAATCATGTGTGTGTGTGTGTGTGTGTGTGTGTGTGTGTGTGTGTGTGTGTGTGTGTGTGTGTGTGTGTGTGTGTGTGTGTGTGTGTGTCTGTGTCTGTGTCTGTGCGTGTGTGTGCACGTGATTATATTTATACGTAAGTGAAATATTGAACAGAACATTCGCTGGAAACGTTTCAAAAAATACGAGTTAAATCGTACACTCGAGTTTCCAGACCGGAAAACTGAGGGGCGATGCGGGGCCGTTTGCAAGATTTAGTTCTTATTATTCAATTTCCGTCGAATTTGGAGCGTACCATTTTTATGTACTACTTAACCTAACCACCATTCCGATACTGAGAAAATGGTAAAATATCGACATTAAACACGGGGATGGGGAAAAAAACAGTGTGTGGCCAGAAGATAAGGGAACAAATTATAGATTCTAGTTTATACTAAAAACTGTGATAAACGACTGTCATTCAAAAGAATTACCATTACCCGGTAGTCAGAATAACGGCTAACTTATCACAATATATTTTTGAATATAATATCGCAATATACATTGTTTACACGACACACACACACATACATATATACACACACACATACACACATACTACACGCATACACGCACGCATGCATGTACAAGCACTTGCCGCAAACTCACACACGCACTGTGCTCGTACATATATTTATATATTCTTTATATTCTATCGCGAGGTTGTGTTATTTATTCGACAAAAATATCAACTCGTTTTCGATTAGAATTCGATAGCGGGGGATTCGCAAGTGAAGCCGTGGAGCCATCATCATAGTGGACGAACTATACGAATTCGAAAGAACACGAAAGAGTAACGTTTATCAATTAAAAAACCGATGTGCGTTGACTGTGAAAAGAACTGTATACTACGGTAAATGTGTATGGTTCTCCGATACCAATATGATGGAGAGATAAAATACTGTTCAAAAAGAAATATCTCGATAACGAAGAACTTCTATCAAAACATCATCACGGATAATAATAATATTCTTATTGTTAGGGAACACTACGAGCAGCGTACATAACGTTATATTATTGTCTTTGTTATCATCATATATTGTCTCATAAATTATATATAAGACATATTCGCAAAATGTTTTCATTTTATATATCATACACGTTCGTCTGTTCTATCTAATATTTCTCGTGATTCATCTTCGCGCGTCCTCTCCCTTCTCCCTTCTCCCTCTTCGCCACCCTTAGAATTTTTCGTAGGTCCAGTATGTTCATTGTATTCCGCTAAAGTTCAATTATCATTATCTTATATATATCAACTTTGAATTATTTTGCGTTTCTTTGGGCAACCGAAACACTTCAATCAACTTGTATTATTGTTATTAAATATACTTGGTTTCCCGGGATACGCGTATTACACCATTACAACCAAAACCTTTTGCAACGTATTTGATTTTTGAACTTTTCCATGATATCAAAACGCGTAACGACTTCTGGCCCATACACTGTTTTCTAGATTATAGTATTATATTTTTGAAGTCTTTTACATATCTACGCCCCATACACATGCAACGCACGAAGAACAATTTAAATGGATTTTACTTTGACGCACAACATTCTTGACGTAAAAGTACATGACAAAACTAATTTATACCCTAACTGAAAACGTTACGAACATCTTACGCGATAAACATTATTGTTAAGTATTTTCATTTATACTCTTCAGCTAATAATATTTGAGAAGGTCGTAGGAGTTGTGTTAATAGTATTACTAAAATTATAAGTCATTAATGTGATGTCATCGTGGCATAGTAATTTTAAATCCGGATAAAATAATAGATCATTACAAATCGATGTACGCCTAAAAAGATTACCGGATAATTATTTTGGTGAATAACAAATTTAATGTGATCAAGTTATGATTGTCATATCATAATATTTAAACTTTATTTAATGTTGTTTTCGGTAAAAGTAAAACACATTTTTTTTTTATTTGATTTTGACGCATAAATGTTTCTTTATAATATAATATGTGTAATTATTATTAATAGTACTCGTTTTAGATTCTGAGTGAAGCGAAGGATCTTATGGTTTTACAATGATGTTTATTTTTTTTTTTTTTTTTCTTTTTTTTTCTGTAAACACTTTTTCGTATAGAAATCCTTGTCCAAAAGTTTCGTCCAGCAACTTTTTAGATTCGAAATTGAACTGAGATGGTACTTTAGAGAGGTCATTTTTCCAAAATCTCCATAGTTTTTCCAGTAATCAAGAATAACGATCGAAAAACTGAGTAAAAACGGTAAAATCGGTAAAAATCCGCCGTAAACGAGATTTTCACTGTTCAGATTTTAGGTATTTAGTCATAAATCGAAAAGTATTGAAGCTAGAAACTTGAAAATTTTATCCAATATCAAATACATACTTTTTTATATTGGACAACATTTTCAGAACAATTAAAGCACTTTTGACTTAAATATAGAACTTTTAATTTACCAAATTATTTGAAAGTTTTTATGTAATATAATTTTAAATATTTGACAAAAAGTTCTGAAAATTTAATATGACCTTACTCATATACCTACCTAATTATCCTAACTAAAGTTCAAAAATCGTTAGTCAGGATTTTTTTTTATACACGTTTTAACAAATTCATATAAATTCGTATATGAATATCGACTGTTTTTACGTTAATTTTCAACTTAAAATCTGTATAAATCTTTTTTGGTGTGTCCGATCACAATGAAACTTGGAATATAGATATAAAAACATGTTTCGAATCTTTTGGTAACAGAAAATTTCTAACGAGTTAAAAATTGAATATTTTATGAGGGTTTAATAATGAAAAAACTCACCAAAAATCAGACAAATAACCGAAAAATACGTAAACAGTGTATAAATAATATATTATATTACACTGAAGCTTTGCTCAGAATCGTTTTATACTAAAGAAATGAGTCATCATTTCTTTAAAACTTAATACATTCATCACCAATATCTTGTCCGAGGTTAGGTTAGGTGATCCCATGATAGAAAGTGCTATACACTCCTCACCATTATCTTGTCCGAGGAGCGAAGCGACGAAGGACGAACTTCCACCACCATTATCTTACCAGCTTTTTTATGTTCATACTGAATTACTCACAGTAAAATATTACTATCAACTTGATAAGAAAACGCGTATGATTAATTAAATCACATGTTTAGATATTGATAGGTATCCTTTACATGGAAATATAAATATAATTTAAAACAATATTCAATCGTATGGGTTTA
This sequence comes from Therioaphis trifolii, assembly GCA_027580255.1. Classification (NCBI taxonomy): domain Eukaryota; kingdom Metazoa; phylum Arthropoda; class Insecta; order Hemiptera; family Aphididae; genus Therioaphis; species Therioaphis trifolii. Next base: position 81,271,828 of record CM050404.1, on the reverse strand, counting down.
TGTTAGCTGTACAACTTATGTTTGATGAAAATATTTTTAGAACAAAAATATATCAATATCATTCTCGTATTATACAACTATAATAGTTGTATATAAAAATACATTGGTTCATTATAAATGTTACATTGAAATTTCAAAAAGGTTTTATATTATTTACTATTATGAAAATGTAAAACGATTACATGTTTTAACGGAAACACTTGCTAATAGTTTACTGTACGCAGTATTGAAATGTCACGACTGCAATTAATTTTGCAATTTGTTTGTTTTATTCATGATTTCAATGATTTAATTTAAATTCGTAGCGTAACGGATTTTTATTTTAGTATACAACACAATCAAAAATTTAATAATATGAAAACTACAACACTAAAAGTTATTATAACAATTAATATGAAACAATCGTTAATAACTTGAATGGTGTGACGAATTTATTTTCGGTTGATCATTTGGCATGGTGTGTACGTTAGATAAAAAATTAAACAGTGTATTATTTTGGAAAATTAGAAAACGTTCTTTACATTTTTAACGGGCGTCGTGTACCACAGTTGTATTGTGTTTGTTTTACTGCGAGTAAACATTTGATTTTTGTGTATTTGCACGAAGCAACATTTTTTTTTGTTTTTTTTTTTATCATCAAAAAATCGAATCTACACGCGTGAGTGTAAACGCACGAGGCACAAAAACTACGATTTTGCAATAATAATAATAATTATAATAATAATAATTGATTGAAACGAAAAATTTAAAACGAAAAAAAAAAATCTCAACAAGACCAACGATTTAAATTGAAAACAAAAACATTACATGACCATATCGTTTTTTTTACAAAAATAATACATTTACGATGGTGAGCCAAAACGTTTAACTGTTTTAAAACGACGTGCGTTTACTGATACTACTGAACCTTTACGTTCAGTGTGTCGTCGCTACGACGCGTACCAATGTAAATAATATAATAACACAAGGCGACGTGTCACCCCGGCTACCCACTTAGCCCAGCGTCGTCGTCGTCGTCGTCGTCGACGCGTTCACGCCGTACTGTTAACGGGGAAATCGTTTCGTCGTGAAAACTCGAACGTTCGCGTCGTTATCGACACACTGCGTACAAACCACTTACTACACAGGGCGTCACGCGCAGAGATTTCCACGACGCCGGGTCACGTCACGTACGCCACCTCCGAGGTACACTTCCGTGGTACACCTCTTCCGAGGCACATCTCCCAAGCACACCCCGTATCCCGCTCGTTACGGTGTCGACAAACTCGTTTGTATTTACTCACGTGTCGCTGTCGCCCATCCCGTCGAGTAGGTGCAGTATTTTACCGTGTCTCTTTTCGCCGTCTTTTGATTTTGGATTTTATCTCGTTTTTTTTTTTTTTCCGGAACGATTTTCGGGCGTGCGGTCTCGATATCGACAATTATTTTGCTACTATTAGGTTATTAAGTCACGATGTTCTTATATTGGAACGGATATTATCGCGATAATATCGATGGTTGAATCGTCAATCAATAACACCGCGTCGTCGATCGTACGATTCCCACGCGGGCGGCCCTCGCGTGTGCGGCGGCGGTGGTGGCGGCGGGTGAAACGCGTGTGTACGAGACGGGATCGCGCGTGGTAGGTAACGGCGGCGGCGCGCGCGTGTAACAGACGGCCGGCGTTTTCGACTGCGGTCTATTTAGAGAACGTGGGCGGGGCTCGTCGGGAGGGGGACGCGAAAACGTGCTCACCGGCTTTACAACGACGACGACGACGACGACGATAATTAAAATAATAATAATAATAATAATAATAATAATAACGATAGTATAATAATCATGTTATCCGACGTCGATAGAGATCGTGTCGTCCTCCGGGCGGCGGTAACAACACGTGGCGGTGACGATGCGCGCATGTCCACTCTAGAGGGATACGCGAACAACGATAGAGAGGGTGGTAGGAAGGGAAGACCGGGATTGTGAGAGAAACGCAGAGGAAAAGAGGAAGAAAGAGAGAGAGAGAGAGAGAGAGAGAGAGAGAGAGAGAGAGAAACATACACTTAGTCTCTAACTCACTTGGTGGAAATGGTGCCAGATCAGCAACAGCGCCGCGAAAACGACCATCTCTAGTCTTACCCCGGGCCTGGCCACGCGGTTTCGGTCGGATTTTAAAGAGCTGTAAAAAACCGTATCGATATCGTCGACGTTGTCGGCTCTTCTCTTCTCGGTGTTTGAACTTGAACAGTTGCCTGTAATTGGATTGAAAAAAAAACACGAGTTACATACATACGTACGAGACGGTTTATTCATCGTAAATTCAAGAATGATAATAATTAAAAAAAAAATAAAATAAAATAAACACAATATACAATACCCACGGCTTGAGAAATAACGTCAGTTGTGCAGTTTGTTTATAGATACAAAGTTGGTACAATGGGGATAAAAGAAGACGGAAAACGAGGGAACTGAAGAAAACTTTATCGTATGAAAATTACAATACATCCCATGATGATTTACGTAAAATATGTGTTTATAATTTGTAAAACAATAAATGTGAAACAAAATTAAACGATTATGCTTTGGATCTATTAAAAAAAAAAAAAAAATAAATAAATAATAATACAAATTTAAATATTTTCATTAAAAATATTTTTATTCTATTCGTTTGTAAAATTGGTAGTTTTAAATGTTCAATAAAAAATATGTAATAAAACAAATACATCATTATTCGTCGTTGGAATTAAAAAAACAGTTTTAAGTAAGCTAAGGTGTTGATTTAAAAGTATGAATTATAACGATTTCAAGATTGAAAGAAGAGATAGGATATTAAGATATATTAAAGAAAAATCACTATTTACAATTTGAGTTAATGGAAATGAAAATGAGAAACAAAAAATAGAATACTTTATACTCACAATATATTATATCCATTTCATTAAGCTTATTACATCTGAAATAATTTAAAAATATCTATTAAAACATAAATAAAACTTTTCAAATATAATAACAGTTAGCATATTATTTTAAAGTATCAGCGTCCATTGGTATTACTAGTTTGCGTTAAAAAGTTATTTTAATATTCCAGTATATTTCTTCCCCTTTAAATTCTAGGTTGAAAGTAAAGTAATTAATTGTTCAAAATTCAAATATTTATATAAGATCGATTTACTTAATAAATTAAGTTTATAAATTAATTGAATGTATATGTTATGTGCTGTTTGTTTTTACAGAATGTTCCCTATGACTTAATAAAATTTATAAAAAAAAAAAGTCTTTTAAATATTCAAAGGATTAACGAATTATCAAAACTATTTATTCACTCATCAATGAGAAGTTAAAATAATAATTGCATTGTGCAGATAACATGACTGCAAATTGAATACAAGTTAATTTTACTCGATTCGTATACGTAGAGGTAGCGACGTTTAAACTTTCTCGGTTCGACGTCATCTTCAATAATTAAATGTAATTTAGTCTGCAGACATGTTACTGTACTCACTGAGTATCGTTGTAGAAAGTTAAACATTTTTCGCAAAGTTTTGAACTATTTATACACGGTTGTGCGATAATTGGACTTGACGTGGTCATCGACTCGTTGCTGTACTGTTTGCTGACGTTGATGGCTGCAATCACTTTACTCGAGACACTCGCCGAATAATTTTCTCGAATTTTGGCTGCTTTTTTCATTCCCTGAAATGCGAATTTTAATCGATACGATACATATTATTACATGCACAAAGATGATGGTAAACCCAGTACCAGTGTCTCTGCTATATAATCAACCGCTATACCTCTTTTTCGTTTTGTTTTAATTTTGCCTTGGTGGCCTGGATCTGGTTGTTTATTTTTTTCTTCTTGGGCATTAATCTTACTGGCGGCTCGGATGTTCCATAAAAAATTAACTGCCATTTTTTCAATAATCCTATAACATATTTACGCTCATCACCGCTTCGTAGGTAATATGCACATATTACACTCATACACACCACACACACACACAGACACACACACACACACACACACACACACACACACACACACACACACACACACACACACACACACACAGACACACACATACAAATAACATTGACTGGACGTAGAAATTTAAGTGTAGCCCACGCTGTGGCACGTCTTTAAATTTGAAAAATATTGATACTCGAGTATTTAATTTTCATTTCACCAATAATTTCATTAAACCGTGTCATACCATATTTAAAAAGTTACTAAATACACAGTACAAGAGTTCGTAAAGGCACGATAAATCTAACAAAGGTAAATAAAAAAACAGTATTCAGAAAGTTATATTTCGATTGTCTATAAAATGAAAATCGCATTCATTTTTGGAACACCTATAACATGATATAACTGAGATTAGAGTTTATTCGATTAGTCAAGAAAATGTATTATTATTAAATATTACAATTATAGTAAAAAAATATATATTTTTTCATAGACGGTGTCTATTGGATATACATATTTAAAATACATTATTCAATTCTTAGTCGTTGTAATATTAGATTATGATTGAATCGAACTTATAGGTTATTTACAATAATGTGATTTTCTTTCTGTCATCACTAATATGGGTAGACATAATTATTGAAGAGTTTCATTCTATAACTCTATAGCTTGGCAATTTTATCAAGTTGGCATTTTAAAGAGATCATTTATTTTTTTTTTTTATTTGTTCTTGATAGTTTGTCCATGCGTATACAAATTAAGTAAAATGATAAAATTTGGTGTAAACGAGATTTTTATGAAATGCATTTTTATATTTGGCAAGAAATACAAAAACATAGAGCTAGACATTTATGTTTCACCAAAAAATTATACAACTTTTGTACAGACTTGACAAAAGTTCCGATTTAACCATTTTTTTTGACTATATATTTTAAAACTTTTAAATCACATAAAATATTTTGTTTTTTGGATATAAAATTTCAAATATTTGGTAAAATTTAAAAATCGAATTATTTAATAACATCGTATTCATATGCTTAACTAAGAGTACAGAAATAGTTTTAAAAATCATTAGGCAGGATTTTTTTTTTATACTCATTTAACGTTAGAATTTTGACGAAAGTCATTAACTATACGTAAATTAATGATATTTTTCAAGAAACATTTTATAAAATGTAGAATTGATGATTCGAAAAAAAATTGATTTGACCAACAGATTCACCACATATAACTATCTAGTTTTGAAGTTCCACAAAGATAAATTATATTAATTATTTTTTGCATGTGACTAAATTTTAAATTTCGGCTCAGATAATGTGTTCTAAATGAAATATCAGATTGACTTTTATTTTAATATCATAAAATTAGTAATTTTTGACTATAAGATCTGCAATTTGAATGTAAGCTTCTTTATAAGTAGTCTTAGCTATATTTACAGTTTCATAGTGATCGGATGCTGAAAGTTTTTTATGTACATTTTTAAATACATTTTTATGTAATGTCTAAACACGGTGAAAATTAATTTTTCTTGTTGTTGGTTCAGTAGTTTTTAACTCAACATTTGAAAATTTCATCAATCGTTTACCATAAGGTTTTTCATTTTTTCGAAAACTTTAGTAGTTCATACTAAAATAAATTATGACTTCAGATTCACATAAGAATATTATCGGAAAACAATACATCATTGGCTTAAAATTAAAAAAAAAATAATAGTGCATGTATAGTTTACTAACCATGAAAGTAACTTATACAATTTTTTTTTTAAATCTATCACCGTTATTTCGTCCAAGAAGCGGAGAATACCCATGATTTGAAGTATTTATCTGGGTTTTCATTTTATTTTTAACTTTTGATTAGTAATTCTTAAACTCGTTTTTAAACAAACAAATTTAATTTATACGTAGTATCCATATTTTAAGTAAGTAAACACCAATGTTAGGAAATAAACAAATAATAAAACATAAAACTTGACGTTTTGATTATAAACGTGGTACTGTTGTTAATACGTACTTTAAATAAAATTAGTCAAAATAGAACTTTCTACTAATTTTCTTTTAAACTATGAAATTTACATATGTAACGAAAAATGAATTGAAACTAAGGTAAATACCGCTCATTTCTGAAATAAGTGTATTGTTGTTGTAATGATTACTTAGAAAGCTGAATATGTTCCCACAGTTATTAATAAATAATTCAATTACAATTTATTAAAACACTTAAACTGTATTATATTAGGCATACGTATTTTAAACGTATTTTTATAGTTTTTATTTTTTATATAATTTGACGTTGACAATCCAAAAGCGCCAAAATCCATATTTTACTCAGCTTTCAATTGATATAAATTAATAATCAGAAATAAAGTTGAATGATAATTGATATAATAGATTATAACCAAAATTTGTTCTTAGTGATATATTTTTGGCAAATTAAAAATATTCAGTGATATTTTGAGTCATTGGTAAAAAATTGTTTTTTAGCTCTTCTGAATAATTTAAAACATGTCGCTTATGCCGTTTTGGATTGTCACTGTCGATTATAATTAGATTACTTTCCATACTAATTAAAATGTATAGTTAACATCAATATTCAATTGTCATTGTTCTGAATTTTTGAAAAAAACACTTAAATGCAATATCGATTATTATTTCAAATATAATTCGTTTCATAATTTAAAATGTTGAATTAAACAGTTTGAAACATTATATTATAATTTATAATAATAATAAATGTATCAATAAAAAATTATTGATCCCTGGATAATCGATACAATTTCAAAATAATCCAAGGTATTATTTTAAGTTTTTAATTATCAATTTAACTTTTAATCAATGTTTAATTTTACTTTTGTTGATCGTATATATTATTGAGGATATAAATAATATAATATTGGTACATTATGTATAAATAATATGATACAGTTTATGTTAGTGCAAAAACTATCTATAACAACAGAATGAGTAATTAAAAAATGTTTAATTAGTTTAATATGTTAAAATGTTTTATTCAAATCTTTTTTTGTACATTTAAGTTTTATACATGTATGTTTCTTCTATACAATTACAATCGAATTTACCGATTTTTAGTATCGATCGATTTCGCCTAACGCTGTTTTTAAAATATATGTATATACAATACACTTTAATTCGGTTAAATGTTACAAAATTTATAATAATTATTAAGACGAACCCATTAAAGACAACGTTACAATTGACTCAAATAGTTTGTAATTGAATTATTAACTTTGATATTTTAATGAATATTTGATGTTAATAAATCAATATTGACAAAAACGAATTCAAGTTGGGAGTGTATACATGTATTTTATTGATATAAATACCAACATATTTCTATCACATTTGTCAATTTCATTAAACCACTGTTAATAAATTACAAACATTTAATTAATTTAAATTCGTTTACGTAGTTCAAGTAATTCAATTAGATACTTATCATTGGTGAATATAATCAGTAGACCAATTTTTCAGGTGCATATTACGATGCATTCCATTTTATCATTATATATTATAGTACAATATTATTCGTTTAATTAGAAATCGTGATTTTTACTATACATTACTAATATTATTATTTTTTTTAAATTATAATATATATATTTTATTAAGTTAATAAAGTATTGGAATCTGAGCCTTACTTAATAGTTATTAAGTATCACGTGATGAATGAATAAAAATATCATTTAAAAATAATTGTATACAGTGGATTCAGTTAAAATGGGTCCCAACATAGAAACTTGTTTTGAATCTGACTTAAGAGTTTGATCCAGATACAATCTTTTTGAATTGGCTCAATTTTATAAAAATAATATTCCTCAACAAAGTGTTCTCATAATTTGCAATGTCTTATTGAACGCGAATAGGTAAATAATTATAAATCAATGTATATTGTATATATCAAGCAAAATGTTAATTTACCAAATACTCAATATTATTATTGTATTTTGCATTTTATATTACATATAATTAACCTAACATTATTCATGTGAAAATTAAAATTTTTAATTTACATAATTATTTATTATTACTAGAAATACATATAAAAATATCTGAATGACCTCTTTATTAACGTAATACAAATTGTATGAAAAATCCAATCGAAAATGTTTGAAAATTAATTTAATGTTATTTTCTATCGACTACCAGTAATTAGAAAACAACTTAATTTTTTTCTTGGCAGCTATATATTATTCTTATACAGCTGATGTAATTTATTTGACTAAAAGTTTCGGTTGAATTATTCATTCTAAGTTTTGGGGGTTTGTTTGATAACATAGATAATCATTACCTGGGCTTTTAGCAGTAGAATTAGCCATCCGTCTGGTTATTTTGAGTTGCCAGCGGCCAATGATTTTCTCTCCCCAATAATGCACGCTGAGAAACGGCCAATCATCAAACGTACTGCTGATTATGTCCAGGGGCCTTTCGAACAACAATACCGATTCGGTGCCCATCGGCGAAGTCAATACTATTCTCAGATCTCCTCTCGGGAAAAACTTCAGCGATATTCGACACTGTACGTGTTCAACATAGTTAACCGTGTTGGCTGAATTGTTCTGACACCCGTCCACGTCCATGTACATAGACAGTAGACTTCCCGGGGTGGGATCAATCCACCTGAAATTCAAAAGTCATACATTATTGCTACCAGAACGAAGTTTGGAACAAAAAACAAAACAAAAAATAAAAGTTTCAACAATCATGAAACCACTCACCTTTGTTTATTGTCTTCTTTGGCCCTACAAATTTTTTGAGGTGGTACGTTAGTCCATTGCTCTGCCAGTGTTACGAGAGCACCTCCGTCCATAAGTCCATAACCGAATTTATGACTTACTAAATGAAAAACATTTTTTTACCCATGATAATGAATCAAGTAGATAATTCGATGAAATAATTATTAACATTGTTTCGTGTAAACATATAATTAATTAAGTTATGTGGAAGTTCAAGTGCTTTAATGAATAATTAAATGATCAATTGTAATGACTGAACTACCCATTAAAACTTTAGTACGCAGTTCCTAATTCAATTATTGAGATGCTTTTTATTATTCATTAACGTTTAATTATTATTGTTTTAAGTTTTTTAACAGGCAACTCGAATTTAATGCAGATATACATCAACGTATGTGTGTTAAGTAGCTGGTTAAAATGTGAAATCATAAAACCGGGGTGATATTATTTCAATTATTATTATAATTCACGTCTAACCTTTACGATTAACTCCGTTTGTCGTCCAACCCGATTCGTTCAACAGCGGTTTCGTATTGGAAGTCATGACGACCAAAAACTGCATATCCCTCCATGTGAGATTACTGTTTGCTTCCAGGGCTAGAGCACAGAGACCGGCGGCTATAGGAGCGGAAGCAGATGTACCTGACACACAAGAATACACACAAGTATCGTTTAGTAATTATAGGACACGTTTGTTTATTATAATTAGGGCAGAGGACTTGTAGCTCTAAAAAATCACCAAATATGCACTTAAATATACAAAATGTGCACTAAAAATATGCTTTTTTAAATTAATATTTTTGATTAAGAAATTAGAATTTTTGTGTAGGTACTTATTATTTTAATGAATACATTTTATTTTCAACTTTATTTAACAACTGACAATTAATTGTTTGAATTATTTGGACTCTTTGAATTATTATTTTAACTGGATACTTCTTCAAAACGTTCAACTTCTTCGACTACTAAAAAACAATTTACAAAATAATTTAGTTTCAAATATTTAAGATTAACACAAATGTTTACCTTGGAAGTTGCATTGGATAATAAGGTGTTTTTTCAAATTGTCAAACGTAAAACTATAAATTATTTAAAATATGCATCTAAAAGTATAAAATGGAAGAATTTGCCCTAAAAACTGAAAAAACGTAAAATATGCACTAAAAACTAAAAAAAACGCAAAATATGCCCTAAGAACCGAAAAAACGCAAAATATGCATTTATATTATGCACAATAAAATTTCAAAACTAGCTTTGTGGAAGCATGAAACGTATTTGTTTCGCACTCTGCTATTTTTGTGACTGTGCAAAAAAAAATATGCAAATGCTACAAGTCCTCTGCCCTAATTATAATCATCAATTTTTTAATTATATATTCATCGAATATACCACTGTGTTCGGATGTGCATATCGTTTCCGGTTTCATTTTTGTATCCATGTCGACCGTGGTTACGCCGTGATCGCTTCCCGGAGTTCCGGAGCTGTAAGTGGCAGCCAAAGTCGACGAACACTCTTCCAGATACCACGGCTTGTTCCTGTCGATGGGTGAACACGACGGAGTCGTTTAGTATATTACAACGTGAATTTTCGCAAAACGTTAAAAAAAAAAAAATAAAAAAATAAGCGATCGCAATTTAAATCGATTGGCACCGTACCCGGTTTGAGTGACGCTCGAAATCGAAAGCGTGTATATGCTGTTTGTGTATCCGTCACAATTGCACGAGTCCGTATGGTGGCCGCCGTTACCCGAAGCCCACACAAATATCGAACCTTTGCCTTGTCTGCCCTGTTGACGTTGACAATTAAAATTAAAAGGAATGAATAAGTCGTACGAAATGTTTGATGTAAAGAGTTCCTTCAACGACCTACCTACGTGTGTGTGCACAATATACACGTATTTGAGAAATAAATTAAATTTCACCATACAAAAAAAAAAAAAAAAATTGAAAAATCACTCGGTTAAGTCACTCGAGTTAAACATATTATAAATATATTTTGTAGTGTTGTATAACATCAAAGTGGTTATGCAGTGTTAACAGGGGAAAAATTGCCATCCCTAAAAAAACGATTTGTTATTCCATTGATGTTTCTGACGTTAAATACATTTCCCTATGCAGACGATTTTCTTATAAAACTGAAATTAAATATAACAGTTGGAAATAAATATGATTATAGAAGCAGAGTACACGATGTATGCACGTGTAATTCTCGAAGAAAATATAATAAATAATAAAAGTAATTCTATCAAACAATATTCAAACTATATATATATAAGATATGTCTTTATTATCGTGTTTTCTTATGATTTGAAAGCATGAATAATTATGTTGATCATATTATTTACTTCGTCCTAAAAATCAATAAATACGAATATTTATTTATTTTTTTATTTTACGTTGTTATCAACAAAAATTGAATTCGATATAAATGTTTATATTGCTTACACGCGTATTCATTGGTTTAACTTAGAAATTAATAAAGCATTATTATAGGAATTTGATATTTCGAAATAATTATGAAAATATATTGTTCAAATAACCAATCCAAGATCGATACTGTTCGTGCGTTATGATATGTCATCAAAATATTACAAAACATCGAGAATAATTTCAAACACACATACACCAGCCGAGAAGAATAATGTAGTTATTGGAATTTTTTTATGGCATATCGTCTTCTTTGAATATATATACAGTGAAGTGTCTCTAATCTACGTTTGAACATGAAAATTATGGAAGTCGAACGTCGAACGTTGAATCTTGTTCAGAGAACGTTAAAACTATTGAAACAATTTTAGCTTTATAAAATGCGTTACACTGTAAATTCACGCTTCGTCCCGGGAAGGGACGTACAATTTTTAGTTTTTAATATAACGTGTTATACGTGTTTTCCGTAGTTATGTTATAGGGTCAAAATGGTTATCCGGAAGTTTCGTCCGGACCTTCTATGAATCAGAAGTGTCATCTAGTTGACACTAGAAGTTATTTTTGCACTTTCCCACGGTTTTCGAGCACAAGGAAAACCATTGAAACCGACAAAAAAATGGTATTATTTACGGCATTACCCATTTCATGATATTATCACCCGTAACATTTTTGTTATAGTAACCGTGGTACCATAATATTATTTAATTTAGTATCTACATAAAATGAAAGTATTTATTGTTTTTTATTTCAGAATTATGTAAATAGTGTAGTTTACCAAACTCGGATAAAAATATCTTTCAAACTTGGTGATCGCCAATCATTAATCTATTGATGAAAAAATAATAACACACTTTTACCGTTTGCTGCTAAGTATCAAAAGCAATGAATTTCTAATGCTTGTGAATATAACAGTTATAGAAATTCAAATATGTCAATGTCGCCTACCCAAGATTCGTCACAACCTTTGTATGAATAATTTTCAAAGAGTGAAATCATGTAGATTTTTCATTAAATTATCTAATTTTAACATTATAAAAGGTATGCAAATATAAAATTAAGTATAAATTAAATGTATTCAACATATAAATGTAATATAATTTAATATTGTGGTATGAAGTTATGGAAGACTTAAATTTTTTTTTAAAAACGAAATGTTAACCATAAACAAAATATGAATCGAAATGAAACTAAAACGCATAATCATAAATTCAAACATTTTAACATTTAAATTAATTATTACTATGACTTTTCACATTTATGAAATTTCCTATTTATATTTTATTTTAGTTTAGGGTTTTTGTATGGTCATATTTTTATTTCTGAGCTTGAATATTGAACAAACTACGTACGCAAAAATGATAGAGCTCAAATCATCAAGATAGTATCATAGTACGAAAAACGTTCATATTATGTCATTGGATATAACCTATAACATTAAATTCATATACAATGTGGATATACTAAAATTTGATTAACAAAAATCAAGTCATGTTTAAATCAAATGTATTGAAGATGGATAAACAAGGCACTGCTTAATGGGTCTTGCCAAAATGTAAATTGTATGATTTAAAAACATAAAAAAATGAGATTTGAATTTATATTTATACTGGAAACAAAGTGTATTTCAAGAAATGAAAAAAAACAGTGACTTAAATGTCCAAACTCATTAAGTAACATTGGAAAAATGAAAAAAAAAAAACTGAACTAAAAAAAAAAAAACATTAGAATAATAATTTATAAAACTGTGGGCAACCATCCAAATTTTCGCAAAAATATTCTTCATCTGAGAAAACATATTGCGAATTCCCTAAAAACTATAAACTGAAATTGCATTTCCAAGAAAAATACTATTTAATATTATGAAATAGCAATAGTGTTCGTTGGACAAATCAAATTGTCAGTGTCGTAATATTGATGTATATATTTTAAATGTACAAGCATCACACAGATTACTACAGGGACACCGCGTCGTTCTCATTATTTAGGTAGAACGTTGGAAATTTCCACCGGGACAACTGCCGCCACGGACGGCGAACCGAGCAGTACACGCGTACGTACGTATATGTGCGTGTGTCTAGTCTAATGGATTTTATCCATTAACACTACACATACGACCGAAAAAAAAACCTCATAACGCAAATATATGTGTATAAAAGAATAAATAAATAAAACAAATAAATACGTACGTAGAAAAAAGAGAAAAAAAAAATCAAAACGAAGAGAAAAAAAAATTAAATGGACGAGACCAAACAATCAGGTCACGGACTTAACATTCATTCATGTGTGCATAAAATGGTATTATTCGGTCTTTGAATGGTTATAAAACGAACGAACGGATGCGTGTATAAATTGTCGACAAACGCACACATTTTACCTGACAGACGAAACGGCCAATAAAAGCTCATAAAAACAGTACAAATAAATGTTTGTTGGCCGCTATTTAAAAACCCTTAATGGCAACTTTTGCTAAGGTACCATCTAAGGTTTTTTTCTTGCATTCCACCTCATTTCTTACTCTTTCCATACGTCTCTCTCTCTCTCTCTCTCTCTCTCTCTCTCTCTCTCATACACACACACCCACACACTTTCTCTCTATCTATCTCTCTCTTTCTCTCTCACTCACTCACGTTTCACATTCTCGATCGTTCACCTTATTTTCTCTTACCCTCTCCTTACCATTTCGTCCGGGTCGTATCCAAACTAACCCCATTCAACCACAAACGCTGAATTATACCTATAACTTCTTTTAAACGGCACACAAACGTCTATAATATTTCAAAAAAAGCTCGGGTACGATGGAGAACGCGATCGTCATGTCCACGAGAATAATAGTAGTGGTATACGAGATTTTCCGCATCATATTAAAAATGCTTTTACGAATTGATAAAATATTTTTGCTAGAAGGCGGAAATGTTTTTGTTTGTTTGTTTGTTTGTTTGTTTTTCGTTTTAAACAACACCGTTCGTTCATTAGCCCAAAACGACCGCATGGATTTGGGATACCACAAAACACTCGATTGCAGGTGTCTATCTATATTATATAATATCGCTGCGGCATCGTATTACTGGAATAACAAGATGTTTAAGATGTTTTTTAATTTTACAGGAATCACTGCGTTCGTCTTCACATCAAACATCATTTTTAATTCAAAATAAATTAAAATCCCAATGGGTTTTGATGTAATGTAATATGGTAAAAAATAATGCTACATTGTGACAATTAGATACAATCGGCACAGATTGACATTAAAGATATTCATCATAATTTATCCTCAAACAGTTATTTTTCAGTAGATCTCTTGATGTGTTTATACTTATTTTGATTTTTTTTTTGAGATGATTTTAAATATTTAAATGCATTTCATAAATTAATACCTTGATTTCATCGACTGAAAAACATAACAATATAATCATAATCACTTGAAAACAAAGCATTGTACCCACACAGAAACTTTATGACCAATGTATTATATATTCTGATAACAACAATTTCATTGTATGATTTAAAACGTATAATCTGTGTTAAAACTTAGAATGTGCTTGAGTGAAAATTGTATGAAATTGTCATACCTTAAAATCTATAAATTTGAGACATTTATTATTTCTATGTCGATGACGATGTATATCGTTATGTCACATCATATTTGGGTAGATGAAGTGATTTAAAAAAGTATTACAAAATAATAGATATGTACATTTGGTGTTATAAAGCCTGGAAGTTTTAATTCATTTTGAGTACTCCTAAGTTTAAAAATATATTATCGTTCAGATAAAATATTACAACACGGCGAAAACTGTCATTGCGAAATTGTTTTCAATGCAACCATTTTTTGGTCTTTTATTCACTTAGATAAAATTAATAACAGACATCAAAATGAGGACTGAAAGAGTTTCAAGTTTCAAACTATTGATATTAATATTAGTGTGTGCCATATGTGAACTTAAGTAAATCTTATATTTTATTTAAGTTATATTTTCGTAGTTCAGGTTATTGTAATTAGACTGTATGTGTTTTATGCACTATGAATAATAATTCTTGAAATCTCATATTTTATTGATTTATTCACCTTGTATATATTTATAGAATTTTTGATATCATAGAAATATGTTTTTTTTTAAATTTTTACACAATTCAAATTTTAGACTTTCAGATTTAAATTAAAATAAATGATTTTTCTGAAATTCGAAATTCGTATTCTAATGTATGATTTACATCCAAACTTTAAACGCAAGGAAATATAAGTAGTTATCACATAATTACAGTTATCATACAAATGATTAATTAAAACTCGACTTTTTACAAATTAAAATCATTATTAAATAGAAGGCCCAGGTAAAATAAAATAATTTGACAAAAAATATGATATGTTGATATTTTTATAATCATTAATAATGTATTATTATAAATAATAAATTATAAAGTGGGGATTTTATCACTGTAATCTTCATAAAACATTGATGAAAATTACAAAATTATAATTTAAACATAAAATAAAAATAATTTGGCATACAAATGTATTTTTATTTTAAGCCAAACTTCATGTTCTGAATTCTAATTAAATTTGTTTTTATATCATCAATTATTCTTTGAAGATAAAGTGAATATCTGTTTGCTTACATTAATTTTAATTAAACGGGTGTCAAGCCTAAAATACAAAAACAAAATAATATTCTAAAGAGTTTAAAAATATGTATAAATTACATTTCCGAATCTATATAGTCCACGTTAAAATTTACTCAAATTTAGATTGGACTTACATTTAAAATTAATTGATAGATAATTATAATTCAAATTAATTTAAAGTCAAAATGTTATCATAAAGTATAAATGCATTGATTGTATATGATTACTATTGCCTAAATTATTAATTTTAAAAATGAAACAAAAACAATATAAAGCAATTAAGTATTATATTTTGGATATTGATATTTAAAAGTAAATTGTATACAAATTCGTTTTGTAAGTTGTATCAAGTGATGTGGTCATTATTTATTTTATATAAGGTTACAACAAGGTTAAATGTGAATAATACCTACATTTTAATTATTTGAAGAACTCTAGTTATAGTCAAAATGATAATTCAATAAATTTCAGAGAAAACTAGGCCTTGGATATTGTCATATCAAATGAGAAAAATAAAAGAGAGTTTGCAATGATTAAAATTAGATTTAAATAAACTATATGGATTTTTTATATAGTTTTCGGATGATAAAAAGAAAGTGTCCTACGTTGTATTATAATTTCTAACAAATATGTATAAGTTAATGTTGCGCAATGATTATAATTGGTTTTGTAAATTAGAATATTAATTATTTGTTTATTTATTTATTTATTTATAATATGTTGAGTTATGTAAATGTATTTATTTAGTTTATTACTGAAGATGAAAGTGTTTTTTGTATTATATTTTTAATTTTTCATTAAAAAAAAAATTTTCTATATAAAATGTAAATTTAGATTGTGAATCAACGACAATGATAAATACAATTTTGAGTATTTAATTTTTGGTTTAAAAATGATAAATTACACAACCCATTGATTAATAATATAAATAAGTGGTTTTAATTATTTTCAGAAATGTAAACTTTAACAAAAAATACGTTAGTGATTTCATAATTTTTTTACAATATTGTTTCAAAATATTGGAAACACTAAATTACGAATAATCCCAATAAACGTAATATTTTATTTTTATGGTTTGTTAATAGTTGTTGCTTTATAAGCATATTATAAAGACAATATAATTGAGTACGTAGGATGAGAGGTTCACGAAATTAGAAGATTTTCATACTAATTTGACGAAAATAAATACTTCTGTCGTGTAATTTTGGCACATAATTCAATGTTAATGTTAGATCGGATGAATGCTGCACACACGATTGCCACGGTCAAGATCGATGAAAAGTTTTTTTTTTTAATAAGGCATACTATTTACGAAGTCATTTTCAAACGTAGTCAATAAATAAAACGTTGAAAATATCCGTGGCAGAACACGTTTTAAGCATCAACGATGACAATATACTCTACGGTTCAATTTCAATTGTTTATCGACAAATGTAAATGTAGACATACAGACGAGAACATCGATTGCTAGAATAATAACACATACCATTGGGAGAATGTCAACAAGCGTTAATGTATGATTCAAATGTAAATTTTAATATAAATAATAGCGTATCTTCATTTCATTGATTACAGCTCGCAGTATCTTAGGTCTCCAAAAATATGACGTATTAAATTAAATAAATTAGAAATATTATATACATTTCCTACGTCGCGTCGGCTACATCGGATTTTATTATCGCAGTTTAGCGATCTGATGTATACTGTTTTTCGTGTGTGTGTGCATGAAATATGTTACGACTCATTTTGATAAAAAAAAAAAAAAAAAAAAAAAAAAAAACATTGAATACCCTAAATAGATTTTTATATTTTTCCAATACGTACACAAACAATATAGTTGCGTCGATCTCGCGAAAAACTTATTTATCTCCACGTGAAAAATAACAATACATTACATGATATATTTCTTTATTTATCGCATTTCGTTAAGTTGCATAAAATAACGATGACACTTACCGATGTTACGCCATTAACGAATGCTCTTTTGGCCAACGGTCCTGGTCCATCAACCGTCTCACCGTCGTCCTCTGGTCCCCAGGATGCGCTGTATATATCTATGTAGTTTGTGTTCAGGCTTAATGCTTTCGCTTCTACCGCGTCGTTAACAACCCCATCCAGCATCCGGACACCTTTAGATAAACACACCGAACAACACTGTTGTAGATTACCGTAGGAAAATTATTGTCATATTATATAGGTAACTATTCGTTTTTCACTAGGTATTCAAAAGAACCGATGGATAAACTCTGAGCGTGCACAATACGTCATATATCATGTCGGACGAATCGGTCTGTAAAACACACATTTAACTGCATACGTTTCTCGTGAATACAATACGTATTATACTTGGCTGCAGGACACGAATCTAACGAAAACGAATGACAAAACTCGAATAATCCGTTGAAACGATTTCATTATATTTTCGTGTTGAGACACGATTACGATTAAATTTGGAATATTCGACGTCGGAAGTATACATTTCTCGGAGGATTCACCGTTTGGATTTTTGTTTTTTTACAACAAAAGTACTAACATCGTAATATTACGTTCAATGTATACTAATGTAGCTGAAACGAAAATATATTCGGTAAAAAACTATATGAATTATAATATGTCATGGAATGATATAAACCTTGTTAATTATGGTAATGAACAATTGTAAACAATGGCGAAAAAACACCTAATAATCCATGCGAATGGGTTTTTCAAGTCTCAGCTACTTATAAATTCAGACGTTAAATATACTATATTAATAAAATCCATAATGAAAGACGGCTGAAAGACAACCGTTTCGCTTATCTGACCCGTCACAGTAATTTATTTAAATTAATTGATAACAATCGCGAACCAGTTAAAACTATAGTACAATTATTATTCGTTTCGAACTTTTGATACTCAAAAGTAGTTTAAAGTTTAATTCCCAGTGAATCATATTAAATCACATGGATCCACGGGAACTCCTATTAATTCTAAGACCCGGGGTGCTACGACCCCCCTCCCCCTTTCGGTCCCTTTTAAATCAGGTACCGAGTCACCGACCACAGTGAGTATATATTTAAACGCATACTGAAACTCTAACATTATATACACAACGGTATATTGTTTTATCGCTCTTCATCCGTGATTCTATAACTACCGTGAATGGCATTCAACATAGTTGTCGTCGGGTAACGAGAAGATTTAAATTAATATTGATTGATCGCTCTACAATAATTTAATTGATCCGTACTAATAGTATAATGATGAGGATTTTTAGATTCTGAGTGAAGCGAAGGATCTTATGGTTTTACAATGATGTTTTTTTTTTTTTATTTTTTTTTTCTGTAAACCCTTTTTTGTACAGAAATCCTTGTCCAAAATTTTCGTCCAACAACTTTTTAGATTTGAAATTGAACTGAGATGGTACTTTAAAGAGGTCATTTTTCCAAATTCTCTATAGTTTTTTCTGTAATCAAGAATAACGATCGAAAAACTGAGTAAAAACGGTAAAATCGGTAAAAATCCGCCGTAAACGAAATTTTCACTGTTCAGATTTTAGGTATTTAGTCATAAATCGAAAAGTATTGAAGCTAGAAACTTGAAAATTTTATCCAATTTGATATTTGATATACATACTTTTTTATATTGGACAAAATTTTCAGAACAATTAAAGTACTTTTGACTTAAATATAGTACTTTTAATTTACCAAATTGTTTGAAAGTTTTTATGTAATATAATTTTAAATATTTGACAAAAAATTCTGAAAATTTAATATGACCTTACTCATATACCTACCTAATTATCCTAACAAAAATTCAAAAATCGTTAGTCAGGATTTTTTTTATATACGCTTTAATAAATTATTATACGATTTTTTATGATGTTGTTTGATTTCTTTTAAGTTTATTTCTAATGAAATATTGAGTATTTGTTAGAAAGTTCTGAAATTTTAATACAAGTTTACTCTTATACTAAACTATCAATACCGAAAAAATATCAATAATCGTGACTCAAGATTTTTTTCCAAGCATTTAATAAATTATAAAAATAACCGTAAAATACGTAAACAGTATTTAAATAATAATATATTATATTACACTGAAGCTTTGCTCAGAATCGTTTTATAATAAAGAAATGAGTCATTATTTCTTTAAAACTTAATACATTCATCACCAATATCTTGTCCGAGGACCGAAGGGACGAAGGACGAACTTGTATCACCATCATCTCATTTACCAGCTTTTTTTTTTTTTTTTAATAGCTTTGTGCATATCAAAATATCGATCAGCTGTGCTTTACAAATGGATAAAATTTGTAACAAAAAAACAAAAACTACTTTCTGCTTTATTTTACGGGATGAAAATATTTCCAGCCCAATGTGTAACGATTTCCACGTCATCTGCACACAAGACTACCTACGTATTATTATTACTATCTCACGATCTCTACGGCAGACGTCGCAGAGAAGAACGTCGATCCCCGCACCGAACGTCGTCTAGTGTATGTTTATTGATACTCCTCTTACCGGAATACCTCATCTCGGGGCGAATATATGTCACCTCCCCCGGTCTACGAGACGCGGCGCGTCGATTTCCCCGGCAAATCTATTATTCCGGTTGATGTGTCGTATTATTTTCAACCACGTTTCCTCCATAAACTGCACACTTGTCATTCCGTTTTTGTATATTATTTTCATTTCGGAATGTATTATTGGATTCTACTTTTTGCTTGTTCTCCCTGGAACTGCAGTCTCCACGGCAGCGTCGATATTTTTCACGCATTCGTATCAGGCTTGATGGTTTTATTTTTTCATTTATTTATTTATTTATTTTTTTTATTTCATACGAGGTGGAATATTCCGCTTTTGATGTTTTGAAATTTTTTAACTTAATCCGTTAACGTTATTATATTCCACTCCGTGTTTATCGTTCTCTTGTGTATATTTTGTATATTTTCTCTTGTCACTTTCGGTTCAGCCCTTCATATTTCAGATTACCGAATAGTTTTCGTATTTGTAGTGTGGCAAATAGAAGTGTTGCTTCTTTTATGGATTTTTTTTATTTTTATTTATTTTTTTATTTTTTGTCTTTTTTATATATTTTCTATGATTTTGCTATGTCACTCTCAAATACTCGGAAATAAATTATTACGATAGTTGAAGATCTTATTAAGTAGTATCACGGTCACAGTCACTGCGTAAGTACAACAACACAACAATTCCACCTTTACGTATATTGTGTACATTTTACACGTATAATCAACATAATATTATGACCTAAAATACACGTTTGGATTAAAACTGAACAATAAAACTTTTAGCACTTCTTAATATCGTGATATTGTTTCTTCGTAAAAATCAATTTATCATGATTTCATAATTTAAAATATGATTTTTCTGAACAAATTTGTCGGTACTAAAATTAATCGTATTCAATATACATATTTACATACTATACACATTATATAATTTGCCTGTTAAACCAAGATAATACGAAACTAATTGCCCTAGTCGATCTATAATAAATCATGTATATTTATCTTGAAAATACCGATAGGAAGCAATCTACTTAAAATTTAACCTACATAACAAGTTTCTTCGAATTTGAATACAAAAAAAAATAACAGTATACCATTAAAATAGTCCATGGCTATAAATAATACAATGTTATAGTCTTAGAGATGATACATAATTTATTGATTTTTCGTTTATTTTATAATAATTTATGTTCATAAATTTCAGTACAAAATAATAGTTTACGCTTGGTTGAAAGTTTTTAAACCAACTATTTGATCCAAATAAGTTTGAAATTGAAAAAAAGAATAAACGGGATTACGAAAATTATCGAATGATTCATTTATCTACATAACAACGTTTACTATTATATTCTATTTAATCTTACATACATCGGAGTTTCATAGTGATAGCATTTTAAAAAAATTGACACTACTCATTTATGATTATCACCCAGACATAAAGTGAACAAAATGTGAAAATAAAACAAATCTGTAAATTTTATAAATTAAATACTATGGTTCTTAATCAATATGGTTTATAAATATATATATTTGAGTGTCAGTTTTAACTTTTCAAAACCAAGAAGACTCAAATGACTAATGTGTACGAAATACTTTATCACTGCATTATCATTTATTAAATTATGATTGACACATTACGATATACATATTAGAGACTGCAATGACAAGTTCCAGAGAAAATTATTAGGCTTAAGTTACAACAATCAAATAAAAATAAAAGATAAAATAGATCAATAATATTTTTCAATAATAATTGTACATTAATTATTGTACTTCATAACTATAAATTGCTCATAGTCTATACATCACAATGAAAATATTTAATATCATAAATTCTCTTACAATCGATTGATGTATAAATGGAAATTGTTGTGGGAAATCGCTCTCAATATATTGTTATTTATTATTAAGTGAAATTTTTTACTGATAATGTAGCCGATTCTTTGATTTTTCAAAGTTAGAAAAATGTCATTATGATGTAGAATACTTTCTACAATGGATGAGAAAAAATCCATTCTGACGGCATAATTTATTCTTATTTCATATTTTTGTTTAGAATACTATTTTATTGCTATGATTTCACAGCACAAGAAAAATATAAGAAAATCAAAATATCAATTAATTTTTCTCTGTTTCATTTAGTATAGATTTAATCAATAGAGTTAAAATATATATAAATTAAAATAGGACGTTCTTCGCACAATAGGGTATTCTACGCTCTTCGGACAACATAATGGGGATGAATGTATTTAATTTAAAGAAAAGATAAATCATTTCTTCAGTTAAACGATTCTGAGCAAAGCTTAAGTGTACAAAAAAATATGCCATTCATATATTAAGCTGTTATAAGTTAGACTGTCGGTATGTTTTTTTTATCAAATCTGTTAAAAGTTTTTTTGTTTGAAAAATTGGAAATTAATTTTGTCAAAAGATTAAAAACATGTTTTCTATGTGTATCCAAAGTTTCAAAACGACTGAATGGATCAATTTTTTTTTTAACAAAAGTTTAAATTACAAAATTTATATAGATATAGTGAATTCCGTAAAAATCGTTTAATAATTTACTTAAATGAATACGAAAAAAAATTCTAAGTGACAATTTTTTTTAATTTGTTCAGTACTGTTATTTAAGTATATATGAGTATAAAAATACTAAATTTCTAAAAGTGTCTAATAATGATAAATATTATTATAGCTAAACTCTGACAAAATATGGAGTTTTAAAAATTCTACTTTAGCCCAAAAACTGTCAACATTTTCTAAATACTTCATGAAATATTTATTAATTTACGATAAAAAGTTTCTAGTAACATTGTTGTCCGTGTTATAATTAAATGAATAAAATAATTTCCGTAAAAGTATTGTTTTCGGTAAATTTTACCGCTTTTACTCGGTTTTTTCTCACACCTGGAAAAACTATTAGAGGAGAGAAAAATGATCTCTTGGAAGTACATTTCACATATAATTTACAATATACACAATTACTGATTTCAACTTTTAGACCACAGTCACTAGGTACCTGAAAAAGTGTTCACAGAAAAAGAAAACATTATTGTAAATCCAATAAATCTTTCGCTTCACTCAGAATCTAAAACTTAGAGTCAGAAACCATATTAATGGTCGTTTACGTATATTAAAGTGTCACCTTATTTTACAAATAATATATTCAAACTATTACTTTCTGACTTGTGACAACCGAATAAACGACAAATTAAAATCAACAATTATATGGGGAAACCGTAGAACCAAATGACAAGGACAAATGGATGGACATCACGGAATATGGGTTCAATTAAAGATGGAGAACCTTAAACAATTTCGACGATGTCACACACAGTTTTTGGTGTTATAGACAAAATCATCAGGGCGCGTACCTTGAAATATACCAAACATAAATTAATATGAAAAAAAAGCAATTAAAAATATTTGGTTATTTAATCAGTTAGGTTTATTAAAGAATTATGAAAAACTATTGTTTTGAATTCGTTGAACGAATAGTTACAATCGGATAACATTTTGATGCTCAAGTAGATACATTTAAATTTTATATTTTCATAACACGTGAATGATTAGAGTTGGAAATGAATTTAGTTTATCGTAAAAAATAACTAAATTGATTATTTTAATTTTTTCATTAAATTATTAAAATAAAATTTAATAACGTTCGTATAAATTCAATACGTGAATGAAAATAAAATACGCAGCAAACCTTATTGAAAATGTTGCGTCCATTATACATTTAAAAGAAAAATATTAATTTTAGGATGTAAATTCGAATAAGGCAAATACATTTTTGCATTGCGAATATATTTTCATCTACTATCTGCGGAATTATACGTTTAGTGGCTTCTGTTTTGTTCGCTTTAGTGAAAACATTCCAGTTTTGTTGGCGTACTTTTTGTTTAATGAAATTCAAATACCATTCGTGTACACATTTTCAGATATTATTAATAATTAATAACTTTAAACATTTTATATTAGGTTATCATGGAAATTACTTCAATTTAAATACACGATTTTGGTAATGAAAAAAGTGTATTTGTGCACATAGCTGCAATATGACGCATTTTCAATAATTAATAAATACAATTGTTTTAGCAACAATTGCATTCTTTTTAACTTTTTATTCGTTAAATTAAATTTTTTAATCACATATTTTACACGATAAGAATTTGTTTAGTCATTATTCATGTTTATATTAGATAGAAATTTGTAAAAGTACTTTGATCTGTGTTGAATTGTTATATCACGTTACAGATTAGATTACCCAAAATATGTAATTTAATTAAGTTTTATTTTTCGCATTTACGAGAGTCATATTGTTTCAACACGCGTTACCCACGGCCGAAAATTTAGTTAAATATATGATATATTCTATTGATTAAAAACGACATATATTTTTGAATATTCATTAAACTATACCAGACTCGATAATCATTAAGTAATACATGTGTATCTAGATATTTATATCTTTATTCTAAATATGTATGTACAGCAGTGTTGTGACCAGATAACTAATTTTTTATCTAGATAAAGATAAAGATAAATCATTTATATTTTTATCTAGATAAAGATAATTAAATAATCATTTTATCTAGATAAAATTCAGATAAATTTTAAATTTTGAATTCATTTTCACAGTATACTATTTATACTATCGAAAAGGGGCGAGGGCTAAGGGGAATCGCATAGACATGTGAAACTATATACCTACTTACTTATATTTATATAATATATGCACACGTATGACAAAATGTGTGTTCATTAATAATTTGGTATTGATTTAATATTTATAAGTAATTCTTAGACAACAATACTGGAATAAAGATAATTATTAATATTCCCATCGATAATGTTTAACAGTTATTCATAGCTTTATTATTTATTAAATAATAATTATACTAAGAAAAAAAACTTATTTTTAAGGAAATTCTATTACCATTTGATACATAAAAATAAAATATTTATCTAATTATCTAGGTAAGATTTGCTTTATCTTAGATAATTTTTTAAGATAATTTGGAATGGCTTATTTATATTTATCTAGATAAGATAAAGATAAAAACTTATTTATCTAGATAAATTATCTAGATAAAACTATCTAGATAATCCCAACACTGATGTACAGTGAAACTTCTCTTGACGAACTCTTTTTTAATATCAGGTGCTCATTCAAGATCGACAGTACAAATTACACCTATTTAATCACTCTAAATATTGGACGCCTCTGAAAACAGGTTACAACATTTCAGTGACAAAGGGTGTCCGGTATTTAGAGGTTTTCCAGTATATTTTTTTTATATTTATGTTTTAATACATACGAATGATCAATGATTAATTTTATTCTATGCATGTGTTAATGGGTTGATCACACTTTCCGTAAAAACGGTATCAACCCTTTTTCGACTCATGTCTCAAACTAATTTTTGATCGGTAGTGGTATCTATTACACGAAATAACAATGTATCAATTTAGAACTGAGTCACAAACCAATAAACTTGTCGTTAAATTTCAATTATTGATTTCATTTTTTTACATAAGATATAAAATATTAGTTAATATTCTCGTTTTACTAAAATAATTACAGAATGTTGTTCAATGTTACTTAACTGTTGGCCAAATCAATATTTATCGTGAAATTATTGATACTATCTTCAGTGAACACTCAATCTATTCTAAAAGTGTGTCTTTGAATACACATACTGAATAGAGAATAACATATTCAGTTAAAAGGCATACGTTGTGTACCGTTTTTAGAAAATGGTCTCGTTTATTCTCATACCCACTATAATAACGTTTAAAAAACTGTCGTACGTTTCATGTGAGAAAAAAAATAATATAGAATATATAATATGTATAATACATTTTATTGACATGTTTAAATATAAAAATGTGTACAAACATTTTTTGAGGTTTTGACTTCGAGTTATTTCGACGTATGTCGATACTGGATTTTCAAATTATGTTGATGAATTCTTTAATTTCATTGTAAAGTATTAAACAAAATTCACCTTTAAACAACTATATTTTTCATTACTAAATATAAATGTCACTGTGATACTTAATAAATAAACACTATTTGTAAGAATAGTGAAAGTATCTCATTTTTGGTGAGAAAAACAATTTTTCATAATTATTAAAACTGGTCAAATGAAATATCTGAGTCTTTGAATATCCATGCGTGTTCGTTGATATTATCTTTAATAATTCTTATAAAGAAATTAATAACTAATAATTTATGGTAATTTGTTTCAATAACGTGTTTCAAGTACCTATGTAGTAAATAACAATATAATGGTATTCATGTAAAATAATATATTCTAATACATTATCGTTTATA
Organism: Therioaphis trifolii; assembly: GCA_027580255.1. Lineage (NCBI taxonomy): Eukaryota > Metazoa > Arthropoda > Insecta > Hemiptera > Aphididae > Therioaphis > Therioaphis trifolii. The sequence continues at coordinate 81,245,228 of CM050404.1, read as the reverse complement.
ATATAATTACATACATAATTTATCTAATCATGTTGTTTGATAAGTTATGCGATATTTGTATTTGTTTCGACGTAGATGTCTCAAGTATTTCAATATTTAACTGTAATATTATAGCACTAACCCACAGAATCAATGTCTCGAATCATATCAAGTATGCGAACGTATGGTATAAAATGTACCATCAAAATGGATCTCATACACTGGGTGCAGATACACCTATGGCGTTCAAACACGCGATTGAAATACGAGTAGAATGCGTGTTCATACAATACGGTTTCAATTCGTCTGTCGTTTAATCGAATTATTACGATTCACGTCTGCTCGAGCCTCACCGAACCGTGTCATATTGTACTTTATACGGTCACGAGCAATATATGTTAATAGGTATTGCTTACGAACTGATTAAAATCACTCGTATAATATACATGAAAACCGATCGACTGGGGTTAGCCGCACGGGCCTCGTCGCAGCTGCGTTCTGGTTTTGTCCGATGACACTAGACCAACGGTTCTTAACCTGTGGTCCGCGGCCCCCTTGGGGGTCCGCCATACTCATGTAAAGGGTCCACGGTAGCGTTAACACCTAACATAAGTCAATTTGTGACATGAGTGCATTATCTAATATTATAAAGAGGACATTTTTGATTGTTTGTCTTGAACAGGTTCCGAAATCACTGAACCTATTTAAATGAAATTTGGTACTTAGATAGCTTAAATACTGAGAAATGACATAGACGACTTTTTAATACTTAAAAAGGGCTGTAAGGGGATGTAATGATGTTAAAGTTCAAAATGAAAAATAAAGTTTGATAAAAATAAATAAAAATGTGTATACTATTTTGTTATGTCTACTTCTATGATTTGCAATTGAAAATAGTTATTAAAATTTTGGTTATGATAACACGAGATGTTCCTGATAAAGGTATTCGACAAAAAATTGGTAGGGGGTCCGTGATATCTAAAAATCTTTCATCGGTGGTCCGTGTTCTACAAAAGGTTAAGAACCGCTGCACTAGATCGAAACGAAATATAGATCCGACACGAGAACACGAGATATCACACAACACGAAGTGTTATCACGAACGCGTGACATCACAATAATACGCACCTCCGATCTTGGCGTTGTACGCTATGCCCACGCCGCAAAATTGGTTGAACGCAACGGCCGCCACTTCTCCGGCGCACCTAGTGCCGTGCTTGTTGTCGCCATCGTCTCGCGGGCTCGGGTCGTCGTCGTCGTCGTTAATGTCCCAACTGGCCGCTTTGTCCTGGAGAAAATGCGTCATGAATTACCCATCGTGTACTGTCGGAATAGGGCGTCGGAACGCGCCACTTGGTTATTTATCAAAGGTACCCGAAGGTGTTTTGGAGGCGGGAACAACACACACACATCCACACACACACACACACACACACACACATCAATAATTCATGCAATATTTTAACTCGAGAGGTGTAAGAATGTGTGGTCTAGTACGGACGGGGAGGGGTGCGAAGAGTACAGCACCGGACGGGGTAGAAACAAAAGATCCGAGCCGTTCGCCGTGATATACAGGTTTGCGCGGCACGCAGTAATGAAATGGGAAGAAGTTAAATAACACGGGATAATACAAACAGCCGCGCTTAAAAGGCCAATCAAAACGGACCTGAAGGCGACGGAGAGTGCAAACACTGCACGAAACGATATATGCGCTCCGTCGCTCGACGTCGTCGGCGGCGGCGGCGGCGGCGGTGCCGTTATTAAACGGCCGGCGGCAGTGTAAAGTCTTAAAAAAACCTACGCGACTGTCACCCGGGAAAAGTAAAAAAATAAATAAGGGCTGCCGCCGCCACCGCCGTTACGACTGCGGCGCCGGCGGCGGCGGCGGGAACAGGGGAGGGCGGGCGGTGGCGTGGAAATAGAGTTGGCCAATAGCGGATATTTTTTTTCCGGAGACCGGAGACGTTCAAAAAATCGTTAGGACGGCCGGAAGTATTTGAAATTAAATTTTAACCCGCACGGTCCCGGTTAGCTATTTTGTTCGATATTATTATAGAATACGGACGCCCAAGATTAAATGTATATCACGGGAAAACGCGTCCGATTGAACCGGGGTATTTAGTATTTTATGAAAAGTCGTTAGAAAAACTTTTGTGCACGCATATAAACGGAATATGAATTCACTAACTGTTTATAATGCGTCTCAGTGAATCAAAGTAAATTTGTTTTTACCTATAAAATACTTGTAAGAAATAAAAATAACCATTAAGTTCGTAATACATTTCGTAAATTGTATTGTTTTTTTTTCACTTAGAAAAACTTTTGTTAATTGATTGCTATAATGTATAATATTTTACTAGGTCACATAAGTCGTTACATAAATTAATAAGCCGTATATGTATATGTCTTGAATAAATACCTGCAATATCATAACACAAATTATGTGCGTCTAGAGCAGGTATATTTTATTTAAATTTAATGTTTTTCGTGGATTCGGAGGGATAAATAATTATTTAGTTTAGTCGATTTGTACAAGTATTCGTGCACTGCAAAAACACTTTCAAAAATGAAACGAAATAAAACACTGATTTTTTCGGTTGTATTTTACTAAAATCAACAATAATCAATATAAGTTAATAGCACAAAGTGTACTTATGTTATTTGATTCTTAGATAAAAGAAACTGATGCGATGTATTATTTATGTTTACTCCACTGTAGCTCAATATTTTTTTTTTAAATATCAAACCGTATCAAATAGTTATCACACACATTTAAAACTCAAGTCAGTGTATGACAAAATAAAACATTAAACATGTCCAGAAATCGTTTGACGTGAAATACAATGAATGTCAATTTTTAGTGAAGCTTAATACAAGTATTTCAGCATGTAGGTTTATTTGTATATATACTCGTATATTGAATCATTAATCAGTTATTTTGCTTCTCTGAATTTAGATTTAAATCAGTGACCCATGTTAAATCCATCGGATAAGCTTAATTGTGTGGAGCTTCAAAATCAAATGTAGAAGAAAATCCTATATCTTTGTTTAGTGAAATTTCAGAGTGCATGTAATTTAAATATTGAATTGGCAATAAATAGTTGTAAAATAATTAATGAATATGTAGTATTGAGAAAAAAATTGATTTTCTTATCTATCGATTGATGATTGGTGGATATATTGTTTGATGTATTGTAAAACATGATTACACCTGACTTATTTTAATACGTATGGACATATGATTGCCAAAAAATAAAGACTATCATAAACGGTACAGTTACAAATTCAAAGTATTGGATTTAATTATGAAAAAAAAAATGGTTCATATAATATACAATAACTTCGATATCTACTGAGGATTGTTGTATAACAATAAAAAAACAAAAGATTTTCAAAATGGTTTCAAATTTTTAAAATACGTTTTGCGTAATTTTCCAAGAAAAAGAAAAAAAACACTTTTCATCAAAATTCGATTTCTTGTCTTGAGTTGTTTTAAAATTATGAACTGAATAACTTCACAATATTGACATTGCTTTTTCTTCTTCGATTTTTTTATTTTTTTTATTTTCAATAATGTTGTTTTTATAATTTTCAAGAAGAAAACAAATATTCCATTAAATTTGTGTTTTATATTCATTATAGTATTTAAAGTTATATAATAAGGTTCTTGTTTGAGGTTTGCACATCAGCGTTAATATACATATTTTCTTCGAATGCAATATTATTTTATTTATTTAAAGAGAAATTCCGGTGTGGTAAAAAAAAATGATTATTCGTTCACTTAAAAAAAAAAAATCTTTTTGATTAGACTGACTGCTTTGCAAGTACGAAAGTGTGCATCAATGATTTTGTTGATCGATTCAGAAAAAGGCTTTTGAAATTGTCTGGTATGAAAATCACTGGTATATAGAGAGTAAGAAAATTAAATTTGTAGAAGGTATATTTAGAACTGTTAAAAATCATAAAAATGAGTCTATTTTCAGGTAAAAATTTTGGGAATACATGGGGTATAGGTAAGAAACAATCAAGGAGGAAGCACATAGGAGAAGCGCCTAAAGAAGAATAGGATTTCAGTGTTCGGGTCAGCTACTAGCAGATTGTGTAACTGAATATAGAGTATGGCTACGGAATAAAAAAATAACAGAAAGGAAGATGCTGAGAGAGCTATATACTTGAATGTATACACTACTGTACTATATATTGTACGCAAACGTTATTTTGAAAATAATCAAGATATAATAACGAAATAAATGTAACGGCATGACTACAGTCGATGATTATCATACGATTTATTGTATGGCACGAACTTAGATACTAAGATATACTTAGTCCATGCTTCATATTGAGTATATGATAATAAATTATAATATTATTTGAAAATAACTGAAACTGATTTCGAAAAAACCATGAAATTAAATTGCAAATTCGTGGGAATGATTTATATTTAATTTTTTGTAAACATAAAAAACATTTGAATATGAAACAAAATATCTTTTGCTTTTACAATGATTATTATTTTTGTGTATTTATTACACAGCTATAGAAGAAAATATTAAACGTATAATGATACGTTACTAAATATAATAAAATAAACATCAGTATTATGTTTATTTGTTTTCCTTTTATTCTTCTGAGAATACTTTTTGAAGCAATAAACTCTATACAAACATTTTTCTAATCACTCTAGAGATCAGAAATTTAATATAGATGGACTTAAAAGTTTATTTTTCTCTCTTTTTAATAGTTTTGTCTAACATAAGAAAAAATAGCTGAAAATTGAAAACAGTAAAAAGATTAAAATATGTAAACGAAATGTTGACGCTGCCAATTTAAGTGAATCAGTCATAAATTCAAAAATAATATTGAGAACAATTTTGTGTGTTCACCATATTCTAACAACACACTTTTACGAGATGCAAAAGTATTTGAAAAAAAAAAATTGAAAACTCTTGGCCAAAACATAGAATTTTAAAAATACCTTGTTCTGTTCAAGAATATTTCTAAAATCTTATTGAGATGTTGATGTTAAGACTTTCGAATTTAATATGAATTTACACATAATAATATATCCTTATAATGAAACCACAAATTTTTGAAAATCATAGTTCACAATTTTTTTCATAAGCGTTTAACTAAATTCTTGTATGATTATAAAAAAAGTCTGCTGTTCACAATTTTGAAATCAGTTTCAACTCAAGTACAACTACTAATTGATCCATCCAATCATTATGAAAATTTTAATTCAGATAAAAGACGCATTTGGAATCTTTCGGTTTCTGCTAAGGTCGAGAAAAAATCCTAAAATGTTGATAAAAAAAAAAAAAAACTCATACACAATTTTAGACTAAAAACTTTACTTTAATTTTATTTAAGAAATGATTTATTGTTTCACTAAAATTAAATTTATTTGTCACCCTTATCATCGTGCCTAAGTTAGGTTACAAAGTACGGATTTTTCCCATTGTGTCGGCTTTTTTTAAATATGTTTTTGCAATTAAATGAAAGTATTTTGTTTCATTTTTGTTTTATAAAACGCGTATTATTATTATTTTGTTGGTGACATATTTTATACAAAATAATGCATAATGTGTGATGGAACTCGTTGATAGAGTTGCATAGGGAGATGATTGCAATGCGGAAATTGATGCCAAATATCCAAATAGTCCATCGTCTTGATGTGAGGGGGAATGTGTTACAATATGCAAGGTATTGGAAAAAAAAGTAGGATGATTTCAGGTGGTGAGTAGCGCGTGTTTGTTGGTGCATCTTGGCGCGTGGTTCAAAACGAATTGGTGCGTGAAACGTGATTTGATTAGTAAAAGGTGGGAAACTAGTTGAGTGAAAATGCTCAAATATTCTACGTGTATTTTATGGCTTTGGTGACAGTTAACGTTGAAATGACCATGGAAAACATACATTTTAATTGATAACCATCAAATAATTCATTCGCTTCAGTGATCATACCTGGAATTACGGGAAGATCATATAATTCAGAAAGATTTTATAAACATGCTGAGAGGGACAGTTTAGAAATAAAAAAAAGTCTTATTGAGCTTTGCACTGCTGGTCTGCATTTAGCAGGATCACTGCGATACTAAGAAGTATTGTTTTCAAGCAGCGATATAACTGCAAAATATTTTCGAATATTCTCTTCCTAGCTAATACTCAATCACGGGCTATCACTTTAATAATCCGGTTTGCGTCAGTAAATTTTTATCAGTCGAAAACGATTTCTCAAATGAGCTTGGATCGTTTTCTCATACATGTTAAGGAGAATTGTAATATTTCCCGGACCGTCGCCCGTTTGAACGAAAAAAAAATAAATATATATTTTCGGGGTTCACAAAATATGATGCATGCGAGTAGCAATAATTCTTTCGTGTATGGCATAAAGGTCTTAAGTCATAATAGCCTAGTTTGCAGGAAGAGAAAACAAAACACTGAAAAATCATTCAAAATCATTGAGGGTAATGTCTTAGCTGATAATAAATGAAATTTTAAATTTGATATACCTTCTTTTACGTTTACTATTATGTAGAAATTTAAAATCAATTCTCTGAGGTTTTTAAGTGACTTAAGTTAAATGGATTTTTATTTTTTATGACCATTTTAATATGATTAATTTGTCTGACACTCGACACTTAACTAGACATACGTGTTTTGTACCTGATAAAATGTGACTTAAAATGTTTAAACCTTAACAATTTTCACTGAAAGCGAGTTATAGTTTTGACTTATGCGATTCATACCAAAAAAATATAAAAATAAAAATACGTTTGATTCTAATTAGACTTTTAGCCAAAAACGTCAATTTTTTACCTAAGACCTTTATACCATACACGAAAGAATTATCACATAACATCACGTCATATTGTACCGATACCGAACGCGCCACTGAAATTAATAACCGTCTACGACTGACACAGCTGCGTTCGTCAAACTCCACTGCTGGATGTATAAAGAGTTGCCTATCGAGTTTTCCTCAGAATTCAAAAGTACGGGGATGGTCCGAATGACGAACAACTTCCCGACCATACCGCCGCGGGTACAGTGATTACGAGGCCGGATGACCGACGCAACCTCCACCGTAGTCGTGTACGCTAGTGATGGGCAGGAACGACTACTTGATACTACCGACTATTAGTCGGTTTTCATCACGTACTACCGACTAATTATTCGACTAAAATGTTTACTTCAGACTAAAATGAATAAATGAAATAAGTCGACTTATTATATTATTCGAATAAAATTAGGTACTGATTATTTGGTAATTCAGAGAAATTTTAGTCGTGTGTAGTCGTGTGAATTTCTATTTTAAACTGCTTGAACAAAAACACCGATAATGCAGGTACACTACAAAGATATACATATATACATATAATAATAATTAGTCGAATAATAAAAGTAGTCGAATAATAATAATTAGTCGAATAATAAAAATAGACGACTAATAAAAATGTTCGAGTAACTAAGTCGGTAGTTATTAGTCACTTTTGCCCATCTCTAGTGTACGCCCTCCCGTGGAACCTGGTGAATCTCTCACGGGTACAGATGAGGAGGCGGCTCGTTTGCGTTTCAAATACCCTGGGAAGCGGCCGGTATCGCCAAAAAGGGACGCGCGGCGGCGGTCGGTCGATCTGAAGAGGGAAAGAGGCGCTCAACCGATGTCGTCATTGTCGTCGTCTGAAGCATCGTTGAACGCGCGAGAAGTAATCATCCCGTTCCGACCACTCGTTTTGTTTGCGAGCACGCTTCCTCTCCGTTTCTCACTTTCACACCTTTCTCCGCGTCGTTTTATCATCGCGATAATCCGCAATATTCATATTATTATCGTTTTCATTATTATGATTATTATTACTATTACTATTGTTGATGTTGTTGTTGTCGTCATCGTCGTGACGTGGTCGTTATGGCGGTGAGGCCGGGAATCCTGTGTGGACGCGCGGTCGAACCTTGTAAAAACACCCTAGAAACAAAGACCCGTGTACGTGCGGGGAGGCAATGCGGGGGAACTCGAACTCGCCATTTGAGTAATACGGTTGTTATTGTTGTCACGCGTTATAATAATATTTTCGTGTTTACTGCGCTTGTATATTATACTTGAGCAGCGTGCCGTGCTAGAGCAGTCGGAGTAAAAAAAAAAATTGTCATGGAAGATGCAGAAAAACCTACTGGAAAGGATTACTGGAAAGGATCGATACAATTATTGATCAGCGAGAAAACATAAAATGACGAATACACTTAAATTATTTTAATCGTAGTTTTTTTTTTTTTTTTCATTAACTTCATTTTTCTCTTGTTTATCGTTCGGAAGGAGGCTTGACATCACAAATTTTTTGACAAAAAGTCTATATTTTGAAGTAAAATCCGGGCCAGAATCAGCGAGAAAATGTACAATGCATAAGTAATCATATATTATATGATGCGGCAAAACACAAATTATGACTATACATGTTTTTCTTTGTTAATGATGCTGCATTGGTTTACTAGTATAAGTATAGTATGTACTTTTCACACACACACACACACACACACACACACACACACACACACACACACACACACACACACACACACACACACACACACACACACACACACACACACACACACACACGCACGCACGCACGCACGCACGCACGCACGCACGCAAGTAATTTTTGTGCAATATTCCTCAATCATAACAATATGATATTAAAAACACTGAAATTAAGCGTCGAAGACCGACAACTGACGACTCCGTCGTACCTTTTAATTATTCGGTATCATTTTAAATATCATTTGACGTTTTGTAAAGTTCTCGTCCGGTCCGTGATAAACGACTTGGTTCTCCGTTTCTCGAATACGACACGCGTCGTGGCGGATCGTAAGGACGGACAGCCGGAACGGGGGAAATCACCCCGTGGCCGTGGAACGGCATTTACCACTAGTCGACCGCGGCCCGGCAGCGGCGCTCTGTTGCGCGGTCGGACATTATTGTTACTATTATTTATAATTTGATATTTACCGTACGCTTGTGTTTAAATTAAAATACAACTTTGATGACCACGGAACGAGAACGCGATCCGTCTCTCGCCTCAGATAACACGAGACGGGAGTGTAATAATAATAATAATAATAATAATAATAATCTGTGTCGGAACGTTACTGAGTGCAAGGCGCTTTCGAGCGGATTTCGCGGGTCCGCGGTGAATAATAAAATTCAATACATCAAAAGAACCATTTTTTAAAATTTTTCGTGGCGTATAACGCGGAAAAATGACGTGATATTATTACGATTCCCTATATTTGTTTATGATCAGTGTTGGGAAATATCTAGATAAATTTATCTAGATAAGTTATCTAGATAACAATTTTTTATCTTTTATCTTATCTAGATAAATTTATTTTCAGTTATCTTTGTCTTCATCTAGATAACATTTTAGTTATCTATGAGTACCTATCTAGATAGGTAATTTATTTAAATTGCCTGAAAAAAAGGGAAATTTAAAATATATTATTTTATTAATTTTTTTTTTCTTAATTAATCGAAAAGATTACTGAAAAAAACTCGTGTGGAGGCCCTGGAAAGGAGATTATAATATGTGCTATCATGAAAGTGAAGTAGCCATACGCAACAATTTATTAAAAAATGCAGAAATGTATTATTATTTTAATTTCAAGTCAGAGAATGATTTGTCGTCTTTTATGAAGTTTATTTAAAAATTACATGTATTTTTAAATGTTTTAAATTATGTATTTTTATTTTTTTACCTTAAACCTGTAGGATGTAGATCCTGAATATTTAAAAAATTAAACATGAAATTATCTCAAATTTATCTAGATAAAAATGTACTAATTTTTATCTTTCTCTAGATAAAATTTATTATAATTATCTTTATCTGTACCTAGATAAAAATGTTTGTATGTAATTTAGATGTAATCATCTTTATCTTTATCTAGATAAATTATTAGTTAATATCTGTTCCCAACACTGTTTATGATACAGTAACAATTCGAATTTTCAATGTTATTCAATCCGAACGGTTATTTAACGAATCAAAGACAGTGTGAACTTAAGCCGAGACGCAATTATGACGTTGTGTGCACGTGGTGTGTATACAATTTCGATTGGGCGTTGAACAAATAATATTATATTCAACAACAATAACTGTGCGCCATTATGTGCGCGCGGTTAATCCGAAACGATTTTTACGTCACGTGGCCGGTGTTTGCGCAGACGATAATAATAATACCCATACGATTCGCGCTTTCATGATGTCTGTACGTCGCGATTATTTACTCGACGCGCACAATTAACCTAAATAAACAATAAACGTTTCAATCGATGGTTCCGTGCAGTGGGTCCCGTGTAAATACGCGCTTTCTCGGTTACAGTGCCGCAGTACGTGGCCGTGTTCTCTTATGTGTGATCGCGTTGTTTGGTCGCAGAAAAAAAAAACGCGAGGCAGTGCTCGGAAAAAAACAAGAACGGAAACAGAAGCTCGAACAAGGACGCGAAACGCCGTACGATATATCGTAATATTATTATTTCAGTACGCCGGAGTGCCCACGAACGAAAACAAGATAAATGTAACAATGTCGTCGTCGACTGTGTCGACTGTTATTATTGTGCGCATGCATTATGATTTCCCACGAGTTCGTGAGTGTGCAGTGTGCAAAATAACGTGCGTGCGATCGTATCACTGAAAAATATGTGAAAATTGGCAGATACCCTATTTGTATACGAACTCGAAATGGTCCATTGTCCAGAGCGATCGGGAAAAATATCTGTCTGAAATCTTTTCCGTTAATATTAAAGTCACTATAATCTTACGTAAAACCTCAAGTTCACATAATAATGTATTCGAGATTCCCATCTGTCTACAGATTTTGAAACAGTTCAATATTCGGATTAAAAATATGGAATTGGTAAACATTTTTTATTTTTTATAAAACCTAATGGAGAAGGAAATCCCCAGTAACTTGCCTCAATTGTTAAAATTATTAAAATTATTTTCAAATCGACTATACTGTCAAGTTCATCAAAATCTGGTCCATTACATATATTATCGTTATCACTCACAGTATCTATTTCCTTTGGTGTAAATATCTTCTCAAAGATTGACAAAAAAAAAAAAAAAAAAAAAAAAAGTAAATAAATAAATTTAAAAAAAAATGTATATTACGTATAAATATTTCCATGACTACTGATAGTTTCCAAAAATTGTCTCTCTCACGTTATGTTTCTCCCTCTATCGAAATCACCATGCAAATGACATTTTTGATTTATTGGGAGACTAGACTAAAATATGGGCCGTATTAATATCATAAAAATTCAGTTTTATGAACATGAAAAATAAAGTAATAAACAAAAACACAAGTTGTCGTTAAATAACAGCACTTTACTTTTTCGCTTCACTCTGAAACTAAATATTTGCCGGTTCTTAGTGTGACAGGAATCAACATTGACGATCAAAAGACGCTTATGAAGGTATCAGAACATATAGACGTGTTTAATCCGTGGGTACCATGGGAAAAAATAATAGAAATTAAAGACGCGTATACGTGTAGACTGAAATGAACGATGTAATATCGAGTCGGTTAGAACAGTTGCTTATACCTTTTAATCATCGACGTAACTCATTTTTCTGAATTTTCCGATGTAAAAACGTTAGCATGGTTCATCAATTGGAAAATTAAAATTAATGAATCGAAGTCATCCTTTGTTACTTTTTCGCTCACACACCATAACTTCTCAGCTGTATCTATCAATAACATCATCATTCCTCACTCGAATTAAGTAAAATACCTTGGTCTTACTTTTGACAGACGCCTAACTTGGTCTCTCCATCTTAAAGAAAAGCGTAAGAGACTTAATTCCAGACTCCATCGTAAGGCCTCTCTTTCGTTCCAACCTAACCATATCCATCAAAATCATTTTATGTAAAACTCTTCTCAAACCAATTTGGGCATATGGTATCGTAATATGGGGCTCTACCAATACCACAAATAAAAGAACTATATAAGCATTTTAAAACATCTGTCAACGATTAATCACTGGTGCACCCTGGTTTGTTTCAAATGTGACCTTAAATTTTGACCTCAAATTACCCCCCATCTGCTATCTACTAAAAATGCTTCCACGCCAACTTCAATATATTCCCAATCAACTAATCTACGAGTTATCTTCACTTACACTTCTTGGTAACCCAAACAGACGCCTCAAAAGGAACTGGTGCCATGACTTGATAACTTAAGAACCAACAAATTAACAAATTATTAATAATGTGTATGTGTATCGTGAAATGATCATGTAAATAAATGTTAACTGTCTTTAAATTATTAATTCTATTAGTTATTACAATTACTGTATAGAATGTAACTCTTCAAATAATGCTAAATTAAAAAAAAAAAAAGTTAACCAAAAGTGTAGCTATTTCGTGCCTTTTATGCCTTTAGAGCTCGACATACACGAGTACATCAATATATATATATATACATATATATATATATATGTATATATATATATATATATATATATATATATATATATATATATATATATATATACATATATATATATATTCGAACCTCGATTACTTGAAATACTTGACAACTAGATTTTTTTACTCCCCTATAAATTACAATAACACTAAATGTATTACAAGTCTTGTTGACTCGAATATAGAATTGTGATAAATAGCTTAGTCTGAGTACATTGTTATATCTGTTACGTAACAATATGGTCGCGTACGAGTTGATTCCCGGGTACCTGTTTACCTGCACCGACACCGTTGAGTTGATTCCCGGGTCATTAGAGGGTACGTACGAGTTGATTCCCTATTGTTGTATATCAATTATCAATAGATTGCACGAGTAAAGAGTTTACGACCGTAAAGAGTTAAATGCTTGTTGGTCGAACGCTTTATCAAAGATTATCGTCATTATTATAACCTACGTATAAATATAACGTATATGTTATTTATCATAATAATTGATTTTAGATAGTTAGATAGAAGTTTTTATAGTTGAACATAATTTAGAACATTAGAAATGTTCCATTATTGTTGAAACCATGATTAGTTCAACGTAAATTGTGTCGTTGTGTTAAAACTGTTGTGTATTTTTCAAAGTGTACATTTTTGAATAAATATGGAATTTATATTGAGTGAAAAGTCTAAACCATTAATACCAATAGATGGATATACGTTTTGTTTCCATAAAATGCTTGCAAACGATATCCAACGCTGGACATGTAGCAAGAGTAACTGTAATTGTTATTTAAAAATCGATAATAGTAAGATTATAGAAAGCAACACAGATCATAAGCATGACAAAATTGACGAAAATATTAGTAAGCGGCAAGCGCTGAGCAATTCCTCAAAAAGAAAAGCTGTTGAAGATGTTTTTGCGAAGCCTTCAAAATTAATTCGCAGAGAGTTGAAACACGGAGATATAAGTTCTTTAACGAATAATGACTTATCTCTAATACGGCATAATATACATCGAGCTCGTTCTATTATTCATCCTTCACTGCCAAAAAGCGCCATGGAAACTCACGCAGTTTTAGAATCTATGAACTACAGTACTACACAACTAATGCCAATGAACAGTTTATATTTGTTAATAATAGCGTGAGTTCTATTATAGGTTTTAATACTGAACGTAATTTGAACGTTTTATGTGACGTCATAGACATTTATATGGATGGGACTTTTAATGTCTGCCCTAAGTACTTTACTCAACTTTTTACCATTCATGGATTTAAAGATGACGTATTTATACCACTTGTATTTTTCTTGCTTCCCGACAAAAAAAGATCACTTACGAGCTAGCGTTCAAATATTTGGTTGATCACTGTAGTTTGCACGGTATGACACTCGCACCTGTTCAAGTATTTATAGATTTTGAGATTGCGATTCATATGGCAGTAGAGAGCGTGTGGCCAACATCACAAATACGAGGGTGCAGATTTCATCTAGCCCAAAGTTGGTGGCGGAAAATTCAGAATCTAGGACTCTCGGCAATTTACAAAGACACTAGGTCAGAAAACGAGACCGGTAATATTTTGAAATTATTTTTTGGCCTACCTTTTTTAAGGCCAATAGAAGTTATTGATTGCTTTACAGACGAGTTGATGGAAATTCGACCAACAGGAGACGAAAGAATTGAAGAGTTTATGGACTATTTGAAAATTATATTTCTCCAGAAGCTAGTTTTCAACCAAGTATATGGGCTCAATTCTCAACTACTTTAAATAGAACTACGAATAGTTGTGAGAGTTTTCACTCTAAGCTCAACAGTTGTTTCTATAGTGGGCACCCAAATATGTTTTTATTTATAAATGAGCTGTTAAAAGTACAATCTGAAACTTATATTAAATGCAGAAGTAATGGAACTAAAAAATCTAAAAAACATCAAGAAAAACCAATTTTTTTAAGAGAAGAGATGTCACGGTATACTGGTAATCTCATAACCAGATACCAATTTATAAAAACAATGTGTTACAAATTTTTACCAAATTAATAATTTTTTTTAAATTTTTACCTAGTTACTACCAAATGTTTTTAATAATAATTTTTTACCTAATTACAACTAAATGTTTTTAATAATAATAAATATAATATAATTCAATAAATAATAAATAAATAAAAATAAAATGATTTTCAAAATTTTAAATAACTAAAAAAACAACATTTTTGAGAAACTTGTCAGCCTCCTCGTGGTGTTTCTTGGGTTATGCTAATAGGCTGAATATCTTACTATATATTGAATCTCGTACGTACCTCTTAATGGCCCGGGAATCAACTCGTACGTACCTCTCAAGGACCCGGGAATCAACTAATACATGAAAAAGGTCTCGGGAATCAACTCATCTATACCGAACAATATAACGCTTATGACGGCATTTTTGAACGCTTATGATAGCATCAGGATATATAGGCGTGTTTAAACTGTGAATTCCTCGGGAAAAACACTAAAAATTAAAAACGCGTATTTGTGCAGACTGAAATGAATGATATAATATCAAGGTAACTGGTTACGGAGGAAGCTGGTACGTTTTTTTATGCATATCATATTGTGTTTGCACGAAAATAACAGATCGGCAACGATGGGATGAAATCAGAAGATTTTCACTGGGAGAAAAATAGAAACGGTCGAGTCAATAGCGAATCACTCGCGATCAGGTCTGTGCTGCAGAGATCGTTCACATCACGTGAGGTCATTTGGTCGATAGTCGGTGTATCAAGTGAGCAGTGGCCAGTGTGGCCAGTGACCTTTTTCACGATCGAACGCTACTGACTTGAACACGATAAATTCGTTTTACCACAAAAATGTCGTTTACGCTTTAATTTTTACCGTTCTTATAATATTTATTTCCCCTCGCACTCACGAATTCGCCCTCTAAAAGCGTCCGTGCGCTCATCTCGTCTCGTCGGCAATAACGGAAGGACTACTGGGTTAAATAGCCCCATGAGATTTTTTTATCAAAACGTTTTTAATTTTATGTTATACTTTTACATTTCCGTTGTACCATTACAATAGTCAAACTTAAATATTTCACTCAATGACTAGAATAAAGACGTATACTTAAAAATTTAATAATATCGTTTCATAACGTAAACAAAATGTGATAAACTCTCAAATGGTTCAACGTAGCAAGACGATTAGTACGATTCGTAAAGCCGTACAAATGCAATTGATGCCCGTCTGTAAGAATGGATTATAATTGGTGATCTCAAAAGTTTTTCGTAGAAATTTCCTTATTGGATAAGATTCATATTCCAGTATTGAATACATTTTTAATACATCATTATAACACCGTCCTATGAATTATTTTTGGATTCACCACAACACATCGTACCCATACCGGACGTCATTGTGATAGACCAATTTGCATGTTTTATTTTATTTTATTATAATATATCCTCTCATAAACTGTGATTATCGTTTAAGGAGTCTAAAAAGATATAAAAAAAAAAAAAGCAATGAACATCAAAACGTAAAATATTACTTTTTCGTATTAATGTAGTTGTATCAGTTTTCCCAATATTGTATGTGAAAAAATGTTCAAGTTTATGTATTTATACACGTTAGAACTGTAATCCTTCGGTTATACCACCATGTGGTTTGATTATTATAATATACTGCAAAATATCTATACTTATAAGACTTATTGTTATTTAACCAGCGTTTCTAACATGCTATTCTAAAGTTTAGAGTTCCATGTTCAAGTAAACGTTTGCGATTTGTGTTGTACTCGTATAAGCAGCAAACAAAGACGTGAATTTACCGTACCGTATTTAATATTACAATATTCACTTCAGCATTTGTTACAGAAAAACAATCGCGTAACGCGTAATTGGAATTAAACCGTATAAGAAATGAATAAATACTAAAAATTGTTTGAGTCACGTAGCTTGTTAAATACGCATAAGTATAGAGCAGTTTACCGTTTTATCGTTATTTCTCCGACACCGGAGGCACGCCGCGCCGTAGCGTTGCGTACACTTTACCGTAATAATACAATTACTTTATAACAATACACGTCAAATTATGATAATTTTATTTATGTTTTCGTTTTAACCCACATAACATTGGCATACAACACTAATACGGTTTTTATACAAGGCCGTGCAAAACAAAACATTTCGAACGTTCTTGTTATAACAGTATATCTATACACTCGGCTTAATGAATCGTGTTTAATAGCGAACGTTTTTAATTTCGTAATTAAGTGCCGCAGAAAACTCTTAAAGTTACGGCTCGGGCGAGTTTAACGTCTATACCGCAATACACGCATACGAGTACAAGTCGCGTGTACGTAAAGTTTCGTGTATATTAAGGTTACAACTTTGATAAACGGTAATATCGTTGCGAAGAGCGAAAAGTTTTTATGGGTTCACTATTATTATAGGTGTATAGAAAACCAAAAATATGTTCACATGTTGAACGTCGATTTAATCATGATTATTTCGGAAATACCGTTTTCGTATTTGATCTCGTTTTGAGCCCGAATCAGTTAAAAAAGAAAAAGAATAAATTTATAAAAATATTTATCATACAGATCCGTTGATTAAATGATGATAATAAGCATACACGTGATGATAAGCGTATGTTTTTTTTTTGTGTTTTGCAAATACAATTGGAAACAACAAAGGCATGTATAACAGTAGGTATTGATGTGAAATCGTTTTATTAAAATGTAAATATTTTTAAAAAGTATACTTTTTATAGCGAAGTTTTTTACCGCGATTCTAACATCACGGTATCGATATTATGACTAAAAGATTATTTACAAACACATGTTTTATTTTTTCCAATTAATGGTGAATATTTAATCTGATCTGACCCATTATACGGCATAACCATTTGAGCATTCTCAAAGTCCACGAGAACAAAAAGTTTTAACAATCCAAATATTGTACCAAATCTTAATAATTTCATTTGGCGTATATATTTTTCCAAGTAAACTACAGATAAACGTGGGTCTGAATGCAAACAGTTACAAAAGTAGGCAATTTTACAATATTGCTTTCGAGAATACTTATTTTTCGAAGATACATCAAACGCTCATTAATCTGTGAAAATCATCATGTAGTATATATCTACCACCTAGAAATCTCTATAATGGTTACGGGAGAAACAATAAGTATACTTACATAGAAGTGATCAAGTAAACCAGTATACGAGTCAGTATTCTATAAGTACTACTAGTTTAATTTGTATTCGTATTCACACAAATTCTGGCCCAGGATTTTTTTTCAATTATTTTAGTTGGACTTCAAAATTTCAATTTACTATCCATCATACTCTAAAATAATAGCTATACAATTCGATGAAATGCAAAAGCTAAAATACTGATTAAAATGTACTGAACGTGTTTTCAATCAGTTAAACCATAAACTAAAACAGCGGTCAATATTAATCATCTATAGTTCATTTTATTTACATACGATTACGTTTGAACGTACACCTTTTAATTGAACGTATTTGTTATTTTTGAAAAATATATGACCATCTACTTTAATTAAGGAAAATAAACACAGTTAAAATAAAAACTTCAGTCGATTACAATACAAAATTTATTCCCTCAAAAAGCCTATACCCTTTACCTATTATAAATTATACAGGACACACACACACACACACACACACACACACACACACACACACAAACTCGCACACACTTTCTATGTCCGTCTACATCTATCTATATTTGTATTTATTATAGTTTGTGTGTTTTATGACCAGTCAAAGATACTCTCAATTATTTTGCTGAGATTAAACGTGATCCTTTGTTCATCTTTAATCGACCATTGTTTCGCACTAGCGATTCTCAAATAAACCGCAGAACATCTTAGGAATCCACCCACCCACACAATCTATTGTTACGCAATCTCATTTAATTCTATTCGAGTGTATTTAATTTTAGAGACCAAAGGTCCTATTTAATTTAACTTATCTACAATTAAGTCTGTGAAACATCAAATAGGAAACTATTATATTTTAATCGATCCGTAGCAAGGAAAACGTCATACGGACAAAATCTAAAAATATAAATGCATCTCGCTGAAATCCACCATTACGGTATACCCATACAGAAAGACGAAGTGTTTTATTTTTTATTTTATTTTGTATCATCTGTATGGAAAACTGATACCAACAAAACAAAAAATAAGAAAGTTAAACGTTATTTTTCTGAACTAACATAATATTCGAAAAATTGGAAAATCTAATAAGCGACATTCCGAAGTAAAATGTTAAATCTTCAAAACCTTTTTCGGTGTAATAGGATAGCATTACCCACCGGATAATCTTTAGTGTATGTAAAGTAATCTCAACTAATGTTATTATTCTGAATTCTTAGTGTATGTATAGTATAGTCGTCGAGGAGTGAAACTATAAAGTTTTAGTGGCAATTAAGTCTTCAACTGTAATTTATAACATCAAACATAAGAACAATGACACACAGTAAGAACGTTAGTTATACTTTCTAATTACGCTCACGCATAATAACGTATTTTATTGCCATCGACGTCGTATATTTGCTATTAAATCAGGATAGAGGAATCATTATTTTCGTAGTATTACCAAACGTAAATTTAGAAATTTAGGTAAATGAAAAAAATATGTGTGGTCATTATCTGAATAAAAATTTAAAATATTATGTAAATCTCCATAGTGAATTATTAGATATTTTGAGTTTCATCAGTGACAAAAATACTTATTTATAATGCAAAAGTTTATGTGTTTTGCTATTGTTATTATCATTATTTATTATTAATATTTCTACCATAATTTGTATTGAATATTTGAGTTCTTTTTTTTTTTTTTACCAAATTACGATGATTGGATGAAATTGTTTTGAAGACGAATAAAAATGAATAAAAGCAACTCCACTGGGACCACAAATTTTCATTGGACCAGAAGTTCTCCGAAAAAATAAATAAATGAAACATTTTTATTGCCAGATAAAGTGTTCTGGATGTTAAAAGAATTATTATTTTTCGAAGCCCAATTGCCTTCACAAGTGGCTTTAAATGATTGGTATTTTTACGGTACTTTCAAAGTAGCGTAGTTACATTATTTTTACAAGTTGATGTCGTGTTAGAATTAGTTTGTGTGTGTGTGTGTGTGTGTGTGTGTGTGTGTGTGTGTGTGTGTGTGTGTGTGTGTGTGTGTGTGTGTGTGTGTTTAGACCATTAATTTCTTCAACAAACAAAACGGTTAAAATACACAGACAGACAGTACAAATAATAATTTTTGAATAGGTATTGAATCCATTTACAAATAACGTAATTCCATTTCGAGATACGAAAATCATTAATTTTTCAAAAACAAATCTACGTAAAACGCAAAGTTTTGTTATGTCGTTTAACATTTCAATAATGTTAATTAGGTATTAAACTTTTAAGTGAAAAGTAAAAAGTTGTAATAACAATATGCGATTTTAATAAATTTCACAGGATCGGATGAATAAAATCATAATTTTGTTGGTTTTTTCGTGACAAATAATTAGTGAATTCTTTGTAGAAGTTCATAGTATGTAGACGTTATATGATAATCACCATAATGTATTCTGTTTTTATTTTAATATTTAAAACCCAATATTTTTCCATTGGAATACAATTCCTGATTAGACACTTAAAGAAAATTGAAATTCCAATCACTGTTACTTTATTAAACATTTAAAATATTGATTAAAATGATTTAAATAGATGCATAGAAGATACAATTTTATCGGAATGTGATTTCTTGTACGTATAATTAAAATTAGTAACCTGGGAAGATATTAGTTAACCTAACCAAAGTAAGTCGAGATTTAATTCCAATATATTATTTAATAGATAAGTCAAAATCCCATCATGATATTATGTCTTTTATTTTAATATTTAAGATTTAATATAATTATGACAACCTATGAATCATTTTCTACCGGACAGTAACAACAATTGCATTGATTATTAATAAATATGCTTTTACTTATTTGTCTTATTATAAAAAAATATTACTGTATATTTCTAAAATGCCAATAAATAAAATTAATAACCAAAGAATATCTACTATGAGGTTATATATTTTATATCATGTGTAAATTATGTCAATACATTATAATTGTCGGATGTCTACTATTCATGGAATAAATCTTTTTAAAATTTATCTGATTTTAATTTGATTTTCAACGAAAGACTTTTAATATCCTTTAATAAACTGTTTACTTTGTAGTACTTAATTATAAATTATGATCATTTTTGAATTGCAGTTGAGTTGTTTAGTTTGTAAGTATATAATATAACACTGACGTGTCATTAAAAATGTTATTCAAAAAATTTAACACAATGCTAATACTAATAATAATAATAATAATAATAAAAATATAATAAGAATAATACAAATTATAAAAATAATGATCACCATAATAATAAAAGTTTTTAATCAAAATTATAGGTTTCAAAATGGTGTAAAGTGCAATTTAAATTTTCGAAGCTTTGCGTATTAATCAAGTGGGACAAAACGTACGTACCAAAAACCGTTATATTAATGAAAGTATATTATACGATTCTGTACGTTTTATCGTGATTCGTTATTATTATGTAATCGAAAAATTAATAAACAACAATGCACCGGAAACGGGTTAATAATTAAAGGACAGTTTGTTGTTTCGAGGTGCAGAATGATTTTTTGTTTGTTTTGTAAATAGCGAAATTTCAAAACCTACACCCGCCACTCATGTGACAAGTTCCAATATTCAAAAGTACTCCCGGTTAACGTGGCCCATGCATAAAATTAACATCAATTTCGATAATGACACATTTCACCATATGGATACAACGCTGGCGCGTATCAATACAGTTTATATTCAACGCGTAAGTCGTGTAACCTTAAGTGCAGCAATCTACGATAGTACCTGTACGTACCCGCCAGAGTGCATGAAAATCTAAGATGTTATTTTTATCTCTTGTTTTTTTTCGCCTGTATTGAACTCACGTAGGTACATTACGGAAATAATGGTTCCCGTAAAATATAACAAAACGCTCAAGAAAATCCTGCACCGTTTTTTGGTCGTTTGTCATATCGCCTTATTGTGAATTACCTATTTGGATGAAAAACAAACAAATCATCAAAACAACTTCAAGAGAGACAATCGATTGCAACAAGATACAAGGGTTTTAACTATGCAATTTATTATATCAGTGGTCTATCAATTGTTATTCAAATTATTTATTTTACCCATAAAACAAAATAATTGATAAATAAAAATTACAGTTTAAAAACAAAAATAACAGAATTTAGTTCATAGTATTAAAAATCATCACGAACACTCTCGAGAAAACATTGAACCTAAACTCAACTAATAATATTATGTAAAGGGTATAATGTAATTCCTAAAATATCATTATATATATATTATATACTGTATTTATACTTTTACTCCGATTTAATTTTGTAAAACATGAAAATTGCATTATCTGTTCTAAGATCTAAATTCCTCGTTTACTGGTTTATTCTTTGGAAAAAATCGTTAAGACATCAAATTTTAATCAGGAAAACCTCGAATCATCCAATTTCAATATCAAAGTTCCCAATTTATACATAACTCACTTAAGTATAAATTTAAATCTATTCGGTAATATTATTAAATTAAGGGTTGTGCAAAGCCGTTCGATATTTGTACAATGCAATAAGCGTTCCAATCAATCATTTTCCGAAGGATAACTTATGCACAATGGTGTTTAATATTCAACTTCACCTTTACTTTTTACTTTAAATTAAAATTTCAAACATACTAAACCAGTTGGCCACTAAAAATGAAAAAAAGAACTCCAAATTAGAGACTTATACTAACTCGCCAATACCAACTATTTCCCATTTATACTTGATGAAAATCCTGCACACCGACTAAAAATAATGAATGTCGAGACCCTCTGAATTCAAATAGCAAAGAAGGAATTATAAAAATAAATAAATCAAGTTGGTTTCTATCATTGATGACGACTTCCTCCCCATATGTGTCGTGTTGAGTTGTATATGTAATAATATTATTGTCTCACTTATTTTGAGAATCATGAAACAAAGTGGATACTACAAAGCATTACTTGGGCCTGATGGTGGTTTCTAGAAGTCCAGATTTAATGTATTGATTCAATGATAATGAAAAACTGGCCTTTAAATTAACATTTCGAAAAAAATACAATATATCTATAATATTTATGCACGTGTTTCAAAAATTGAAATTAAAAATTAATTTCATCGTACGCGAGTTTAAAAGTACTTGAATTTCAGCAGCTGTAACACTGAAAATAAATAATAAATTATAAAATACAAAATAAATAAAATATAAAAAATAAACGCAATTTCCGAGCGTTGCTGAATGAAACTTTTGGACTACATATAGAGTACTAAAGAGTTTCTCTTTTTCGAAAAAAAAATTAACATCCACATTGACAAACCACTAGACACTTCACTTCACTAAAAACGTAAATGTATAATCACATATAATAAAGTACTTTGGTTTTCCCATGTAGCAATATTGTAATAACTATGAGCTAACATAAAAAAATTTTATCATAGTTGTTTAATTATTTTGAACCGGTTAAATTTGTGTTAGATGCAATCTAAAAAGTATTATTCAACAATAATTATAACAATAAAAAAAAAAAAAAAATTCACAATAACTGTGTGTATCTGGGGGTAAACTGATGTTTTGGTTATAACAGTGGTGGCCTAACTGTTTTTACCGCGGGCCATAAGGTGAAATTTTACTTTAAAGTCATCAGAATTTTAGATGCAGGTATGTAATTACACATTCAACGGCGTTTTTACTGTACTCTCTAAGTTCAATGGCTTAAGTTAACACTTAACTTAATAATTATTACTACAGATGAAAAAAAAAAAAATCATAACGGTTTACACTTCCGAAAAATATATTAAAACGTATTAATTTGTTAATGCGAATTACGAGCTTGTTTCTGTTGACAAAGGGCATTAATTTGAGGTTCTGATTTGGTAGAATTTACACGGATAACGGCATGGAGATGTTCATTCGTAATGTGAGCTGATCGAGTTTTACTTTTATTGATTTTCATCGTTGAGAATACTTGCTCACAAATATATTACGTTAAACAGTCATCGTGCTCGTACAAAAATAAGATAAGATACGGTAATGCGATATATATACGTATATTATGAAAAATGTACACAGTATTTTTTAATTTTTCGGTTTTTTTTTTAACGTAAGTATCAAATATTATAGCTACGTAAACAAGTGTTGTGATGTAGAATACTTTCGCGGGCCAGATTTTAAATGATGGTGGGCCGGATTTGGCCCGCGGGCCGTAGTTTGGCCGTAGTTTGGCCAACACTGGGTTATAACATCATAACAAAAGATAATTCATAAATAATATGAACGTGTAAAAACATTAGAGAAAAAAATAATCAGTCATAAAAACGATCATCTGTGTCGTGTTTTTAGGAAATATTATTAGTAAAAAGATTTTAAGTAAGTGATTACAAATATAACTTACCAGGAGTAACAAAATGTATTATTTGTTGTATTTTTATTGTTTTTACTAAATCTCAAAATAAAAATATGTCAAAATTGTCAATGAACTTAAAGTGTTCTTCATACGATTTCACCACCGGCCTATCTCTTGGAACGGACTTTCAATCGCTCTTTTCCTCAGAAATATGAAATTCCTACTAAGAGAGATTACCGGTTCTATTTCAATCAGTTTTCAGATAATATTTCGTAAGTCTTTTGATAGTATTAATCAATTTTCCTGTTCTCATGTCAGTCTGGGCTATAATATTAATATTATGACATATTACGTATACTCTATATAAATACGAAATTATGTCGCGAGTGTACCCGCGCATTTTTAACGTTTAATGGGCTTTACAATCGTAATTTTATTATGTATTATGATCACTGTATCTATTTAACATCTTAATAAGTACGATAGTAACAACGTTCCACATTTTTTGTACGGCAAAAAATCGATTTTCCAAAAATATCGTAGTCGAATCACGGCTAAGGCTCTCTTTTACACGCTCACAATAAGCATATTATGTTATATTTTATTTTTTGACTCGGCTATAAATTCAATTTTAAAATGGTTTTTTTGTTTCCTTTTTTGCTAAAACATAACTACACACGAAAAAATGGGTCCGGTACAGAGCTTCTTACATTCTTCTTAAGATTAATTAGCTTTGATTTTTTTCTGACTCTTAAAATCTAACCGTTGTGCATTATGGTTAGAATGACATTTGGTTTCAATGGAAATGTTAGGAACTTACATTCTGTGTTATAAACGGAAACAATTTTTTGTTGAAAAACCAGTACACATTTGAACGTATATTTCATCAATTTTCTATGCATAATATTTCGAGCACGTTTGAAAGTTTATTAACACGTCACATAATTGCGTGAAATCATTCACGAATAACCATTACTGTTATTATTATTATTATTATTATTATCATTATTACCACCTATTGTAGTTTTTATTCGTGTGGTATGAAGTTTTTGTGGTGAATGGTTTTTTATTCCTTGTCCGCAAAACTCGGAACGCCGCCGTCGTTAACGTTTCAAAAAACGTACCGAAAATTCCCTCGACCCAAAAGAAATAAATACACACGTCATCTTATCGGAACGCAAATATAAACGGACCCGCGAAAGCTCGATTTGATGTTTACTTATTCATGCACAGCTATACACAAACCGCTTTCCTGTAACGTTCCCAATCCCCTACACGTATGACGCCCCCGACCGTGCGCAGGCCGGTTAGTGTCGCTGCGTATCCAAATGGAAAATCGTGCGTGACAATCAGCAGACCTCTGGGGGGGGGGGGTCTGCTGAAGGACGTGAACCGAGTCATATTCACAAAAAGTCGAACAAAAAAACCGCCGAATCGAAACGTTCACGTGGTGCACACAAATATTTATTCATTTCCCAAACGATTACAGTGAGTATTTTGGATGTGCCTAGAATAAGCCTGTTAGATTTGGATATCACCAAACCAGGACACATACTTCAAGGTCAATAATATTTTAATTTTAATTTTTAATACAACATGGTTCAATATACGTATACGAGTATATATACACACACAGGGTGTAACAGGTCTATTTGACAAATGTAATAACTTTTTTTTTATTCATTTTTTTAACAAATTTTTTTCAAATAAATACTGAGCCCTTGCGCTACAATATAGCGCCCTTGCGCTACTAAATTTCAAATATTTTTTTGTATTTTGGAAACTCAAATTTGAAAATTTAAAATTTAATTTTACCATTTAATAAAAAAATCAAAAGTTAAAGTTTGGTCATTTATTTCTTATGATTTTTTAAACTTTTTGAAAATGTGAATTAAATTACTAAAATTATTGTACAATTAATATTGTACGGGTCTATCAAGAAGTTGGTGATTTGATTAACTTTTCCATGAAACGTAATTATGACTTGGACTTATAATCATAAATATCAATTTAATTATAAAAGATCTAAGCGATCACAAAAATATTGGAATAAAAATTAAATTTCGATCAGCCATTTAATTAATAGTGTTATACAATCATATGTGTTATAATATCATGTGGTATACAATGAAATTCTTAACTTTTTCACAATCTTTAAAAAATCATAGAAAATAAATGGATCAACCTTTATTAGAATTTCAAACACTTATATTTTTCTAAAAATTAGGTTTACAAAATGGCTATTTTGAATGTTTTTTTTTTTTTTAATTAAATTTTAAATTTTCAAATTTGAGTTTCAAAAGAAAAAAAAATCATTAGAAGACAATATTGTTGTAGTGCAAGGCTTTAGTATTTATTAAAAAAAAAAAGTTTAAAAAAATGAATAGAAAAAAAGTTATTGCATTTGTCAAATAGACCTGTTACACTCATTATATGTATATATATAAATTTTAGGTAAAAAAATATGACAGTATAATGAAATGTATAATCTATGCAAGAAAGTAATTTGGTATCAAACTATCCACATTTTATCAAATTTATTTTCATTATTTTATACTTATATTTTGTAACTTACAATTTGTTTGTGATCAACCCGGAAAGATAATAAAAATCATTAAGACTATTCGGGATTAAATGTAAAAAATTAACGAATACGATAATTTCACGAAAATGTCACAATTTATCAAGAATTACTGATAGATAATTCATTAAAATAATTTTTTCAGCAAATTAAACATCATTATTTCAATTGCTAATATTTGAAAGCCGATAATTTTCACCGTCCCGAGATACGTTTTCGAGTGTCCGGGACACTAAGTATAAGATCGGTGGTGTTCCGGCGAATGCGGGACGTCTGGTAACCCTTTCCCAGAAGGCAAGAGGTGACGACCGGACGAAATATTTATCTCGTGAACGTGAATTCTCGTGAGTGGCTATCGTTTGTTCGCCAACAGGATGTTAACAAACAGACTCCGTTGGAAATAGTTGTGTCTCGAATTTTCGAAGAAAGTTTTGAAAATGACCTCGTCTCTCTCACTTCCCGCCACGCACACGTACGTGTGTTGGCCAGTGTTCTGACGAATGACGTTGCAATTATTACACTGTACGTGCGCCAGGTAAGCGTGTTGGAAAATATTATTATTATTATTATTACACGAAGATCAAGGGTTTTGACAAGAATGTGGAAAAAGGAGCCTTCGCTTTTATAAATATTACAACTAGTAGCGGTGTTTTCAATCATGACAAAAATACGCCGACAAATTACACGTGCCGTTAAAGATCCACCTGTTTATTAATGATAGTCTTTGGGTTGCCAAAATGAAGGAAAAAATCAGAAAATAAAAATTGGTACAAATAATTATTAAGAGAAGATAATTGCATATCAGGTTATCAAATTAAATTCATTGTAGTGTAGATTTATTTTTATTTTAATTACATAAAATATTAATGAGAAATATTTTATAGTTAAATAACAACATCGCTTCATATATGAATTATGTTCGATAAATCACAAAATTTTCCTTTCGTAATGTGATCGTAAAGTTGTCGTACACGCATTATAGTTTTAGTAGGAATACAAAAAAAAATATAGTGTGAAATATGTTTAACTAAGGGTTCGGCAGTAGATCTTTATAAGGAAAAATGTACGTACTATTGGGTATTCTTCACTTACCGGAAAAGTTAATGGGAATAATTGTATTGAATTTCAAAGAGATAATAGTCTTTAGTTAAGTGATCCTAAGCGATGCTTTGGAATTATAATATAGTGTTAATATATTTTACGATTTTTCGTCTTTAGTTGGTAGGTTATTTTTTCAACATTTTCTAGGTTTTACGTTTGACAAACAAGACATTATTCTTTAATCAAAAGATTCTATCCCAGTTGCATTATAATTGTATGAACCTATTTCTTCAAATAAATGTTTAACGTTGGAAATTGACGTAAACACAGTTTATAACGTAAAAATCGTAAAATAATTTAACTAAACGCATATGAAAAAAATTCCGAGTTACAATTTTTAAAATTTTTTTAGTATCATTAGCGAAGACTATGAGTAAAGTCATATTTAATTGTCTAATGAATTTGTGAAATACTTAAATTTTATCAAGGATAAACTTTCAAAAAACAAAATACTTTAAAAGTTCTATTTTTAGCCCAAAGAATTTTTTGAAATTTCTTGAAGTACCTATGTAATATTGATATGTCAATAATATACAGTTAAAATGGTTTACGGCGTATTTCGTCATTTTACTCCACTTTTAGCAGTTTTTCTTCTCATCAGAAAAAAACTATTGAGATGGGAGTATAATTAACCCTCTTAGTACTATCAAAGTACAAGTCCCGATCTATAGAATTGTCGTATGATACCCTTGGACAAAGTTGAGGTGAGCAAAAATGTATATGGCTAAAAAAAAAAATGTATAAACATAATTGTCAAACTACTAGAAACTTCAATTGACTCATAATCTAAAAAAACGTAGATTATTATAAGTTTTTGGTACTTACGAGGTCAATATCGATAAATACAATGAAATAAAATAAAAGACACATGTTTCTACAGTAGATGCTCTTTGAATGAAATGTTGGTGTATAATATGAAAATGGTTATTTTTTTTTTATTATTATTATTATTATTTAAATTTTATTACATGGTTTCGTAATTACAAAATAAAATAGATTATCTACTTTCTAAAAGCAACTTGTGTTGTAGGTAGAGAGTGACAAAAAAATTAATTACAAAAATGTAGTTGAACAATAAATAAATAAAAACAATTTTGGAGATTGTATACATATCTGCTAATATATATATATATATATATAACTATTCTAAGTACAACAAAAACTAATTATTAATATCTATTTTAACATTGTTGTGTTTATCAATAATTATATTTTTTAAATAATTACAGGCATAGAATTAAAATACGTAGGACCCAGGCAGTCAACAAATTGTTGATCATAAGACTTTTTTCAAATATTTCAATTAAACATCATATGCTAAATGTTCCCTTTTTGTTTCATCATTATTTTTATCTCTCTAAATATCTATGTTTTTACCTACCCATAAAAGACAATTTTAAATATAGTAGATCCACAGGTAGAAAATTAAATAATTTGAAATTTTGTCTCGTTGAACCTTCAAGAGTAAGTTTCTGTTAACATATTCGAACAATTTTTCTTTGTTGTATTATTAAAGGTTATAGAGCATTAGCTGAAAGGCCTACCCAAATGAGTTGACCGTATTGCATTATTGCTCGATATGAAGCTAGGTAAACAGTTCGGATAGTTTGTATTGGTACTACCGTTCGTAATTTGTAAACATTATAACTCATAGTACGTAGACGCATTACTAAATTGTTCTCACGCAGGTTATACATTTTATTAAAACTCGGGGAAAAAATCTAATCTTACACCACTGTTTTGTATGAATATAATATATTATTATTACTTTTTTTTTTTGTAAATATTATTTTTTGAATTTCAATAGGGTGTGACGGAAACGAGATAAAACGAACGCACGCACATAATATGTTAGTGAAAATTATTATGATTTAAAAATACGAAGCGCGTTTCGTGTAGCAATACTTCACATTTTATGCGATTCGTACTACAGTTTAAAAACAACGCCCACAGTGATAAATTAAAACAGACGTCGATATATTGGTGATACGAACCCGGTGACGCAACGGCAGACGCTGATAAAATGTTGTTTTTCCAGAAAACGTTTTGTTTTTATTTTTTCACTCCGTCTCATGCTTACGTTTTCTACGAATTTCGATTAAAAATTAACTCCTCAATACTCCGCTCGAAATCACGCGTTTCACAATACATCGGCACGAACTATTCGGACGAGAATGTTTGAGTTCGGAATAAGACAAATACACTCTCGCTGTGCGCTATTGTCAAATATAATCGGTCTACGGTATTTACTCTAGACGGCACTTTCCTAGAGACGCGACAATAGGAAAAAGGTCATAATGAATATTTCATCGGGGCATTTTGCACTATTCCGAGACCGAAAATAATTCAACTCCGTCAGTTTTTTTTTTTTATTGTTGCCGTATAATAATTAATAATAAAGATTCAGAAGTAATAATTGATTAAACAATTATGTCCTCGGTGTGTACGACTGCGCGGAATACAATGCCATTATACACTGGGTTGTGTACATTACGTCATTTTCCATCGACGATATTTGCGACGACACGTTTTGGATTTTACTTCGATTTTCATCTATATTAATGTGTGATATTATTTTTGGACTTGCTGTTTTTAATACGAATCGCATCGAGTTTAAAGTCGACGGATTAAGTTTCCTTTACCTTAGACATTTTGACGGAGAAAATCTGTTTTCGGTAAACTCTTGATATTTGAATACCGTGAAGCGTTTCTTCGAATCCGAATATTTCTTAAGACTGTTATAATAATTATTATTATCGTTTTTCGAATCTCGTTTATGTGCGTCATAATACTTTATTTATTCGTGAAATGAAACTGTTTATCTCTGATCGTAACAATATTTTCATGAACAATAGTGTGTCATAAATCGAAACAAATGTAATATTTTCTCGTTTATTATACTTTACAATTTTGTACCGAAATTTAACATTATTTTTTTCCAAAAATCATACAACAAGAATGGATAAATATGGATAAGTGGACAAGTATGGACAAGTATGGATAGTCTAAAGATTTATATACAGTGTGATCACGCTATTCGGTACCACTGAATATCTCAGTTGAGTGACCTTGTATTGAAATGGGGTTTTCGGGAGGTGATAGGGAGTACTTCAATACATATTTTCAGACCAATTGCAAATTTTTAGCTCTCTCGGTACGCGCATGCGCAATACAACTTACTTTTTTTTAAATGACAACCCACATATTTTTCTGCAGATTCGGGTAGAGTATTTTTTTTCAAACATTTATTGTATAAAAAGTTTTTTTCTATTTTCAAAACTGACCAAGTTAGAGTAAGTCAAAATTTGAATTTATGCATAATTCGTGTCTAATGATATTTCCATTTAAATAATAAAATAAGTGTGAAATAAATGTTTAATTTACTTTGTATGTTTCCAAATAATAATATGATATTATTGTTGGTCACTAGAATGAATATCTCGAGTATGTGACAATTTTTGTTTAGTCAATTGATATAATTGAATTAAAATCTTAACTATTTTTATAGTTTAATTTTGTTTAATTTTAAAATAACTCTAATAATTATAAAATAAGCAGGTAATGTAATTATTATTATGGGTTTGATGAAAAATATTATTTTACTTTTATTCTGTAACTAGACTCGTACAAAGTGTGTGCGATATCCGTGTATGACTGGTTATTAAGTGCTTCAATAAATTATAATTTTTAAATATGAATAACACTGAAAAAGTTGAGTTGGTTTTGATTTATGGTGAATGTCAACGTAATAAACGCCTGGCTGCTTTGACGTATGCCGAACGATATCCAGAAAGATACCATCCACCTTCTAATTATGTTTTACGACTTTTAAAAGGGTTGTATCAGGAAGGAACATTTCCTGGCAGACAAATAAATCAGCAAAGGCGCAGAAAAAAATGTTAAATGACGATACAAAATTACAAGTACTAGCATACATAAGGGCTTATCCACGGTCGTCAATTAGGCATGTTGCTCGCGAAAGTGGATTTTCATATGGTTATGTTCAAAAAATTCTAAAAAAACACAAAAAACACAAAATGCACCCATATAAAATCGATTATGTCCAAAATTTGCGTGCCGGAGATTTTACCTTGCCAATCTTCAGGACTTAAAAAACAAAATACAGGTAGCATGTGATATCTTAAGTGAGGACCAAATGAAGGTTTGAATCATCGACTGAATTTTTGAAACGACTGGAATCATGTTTAGAACATGATGGCAACAACTTTGAACAATTCATAAGATAAATGTTTTTAATCATTTAATTTTTTATTATAATATTAATAATAATAATTATTATTATTATAACTACTTTGTTCTACATTTAGTTAATACAGTTGACGAAATATCATACACTAAAAATAATGTTCAATTATTTCACATTTATTTTATTATTTAAATGAAAATATCATTGGACACGAATTATGCATAAATTCAAATTTTGACTTACTCTAACTTGGTCAGTTTTGAAAATAGAAAAAAACTTTTTATACAATAAATGTTTAAAAAAAATACTCTACCCGAATCTGCAGAAAAATATGTGGGTTGCCATTTAAAAAAAAGTAAGTTGTATTGCGCATGCGCGTACCGATAGAGCTAAAAATTTGCAATCGGTCTGAAAATATGTATTGAAGTACTCCCTATCACCTCCCGAAAACCCCATTTCAATACAAGGTCACTCAACTGAGATATTCAGTGGTACCGAATAGCGTGATCACACTGTATATTTAATACTATAAAAAAGAAAATCTTGTGAATTGGTTCTTCTTTGTTTTTTGTTTTTATATTTTTTTTTGTTAACTAACTGCCTAGTGAGAAATCATCTAATGATCACTTGTGTCAAATGAAGACGCATTCGTACTCTAAAAACTCCACACATCATACCATATCACTTTTGTTCAACAGAATCCCAGACACTTCATAGAGCCCTCGTCGAGTAGGGCATCAATTATGACCTCAAAACCACTCGTTGTTTTGTAGAAAATACAGAAACATGGTACAGACATTTTCTACGATGTGCCAGCATCAATTATCATTATTGATTAATCGAAATATGTGCTCGTTAGATACGTTATTGACACAATGAATAAATACCATTACTTAAGTAATATGACTATTAATTTTGATATATTTAAAACATATTATCACAATATGAGAATTGTAAGAATATAAGGTGGTAATTTAAATGCTACGTTTTGTATGTGATCGTGGTGGTGGAGAAATCAATTATGCCTGATTATTGGATGGTCTCATCCCGTTTTTCCAAATGACAATCAAATGATTTGTATTACGAAACATCAATTTCTTTTCGTTGTTATAACATATTATTCGAAATAATTATGTCTTATCACATTTTTACTCTTGATAAAACAAGCATTTTTCAGGAATATTTTCATTTTGTATTTACTAATAACTTGTTATAACAAAATTGTGATATTATTGTTTTGTTTTTTATATCGTTAAATTAATTATAGATAAAATATTTTATTTTGGAGATAAAATGAATCGTACATAAAAAACCGTATTGAAAAAAACAACAAATATACTTGAACAATTGGTATATTAAATACAATAATATTAATGTAATAATGAAAATTCTATTTTTAAATTTTGTTTTCTATGTTTAGATTGGTTAAATAATTATTTTAAATTCTTTGAAGATATTTACACTTCATTTTAATGAATCTAGATTTATATGCATGCAAATCATATATATATATATATATATATATATATATATATATATATATATTTTTTTTTTTTTATTTATTTATTTATATATTTGTTTTTGTGAGATTTATTTATCGCAAACAACCATGACGTGTAATATTCACTATTATATTAAATTTGTTGTACAACCACAGTTCATGATACAATAAATCATGACATAATATCAATTGTTGTTCATTTTTATGAGTGTTTTTGGATGAAATCAAAATTAAATTTCAATAATAAGATTTGTTTTACTAAAGTGCGAACCAAAATCCCTAAGGGTCTACTTCGCCCTTCGTAATATTATTGTATAATTCAATTCACTTTCAACACAGCCAATTATGCTTTAACTGCTTCTTATCATATAATCGATTATTTTTTAATACACGTGAAACCAATAATACAATTGTATGTATTATAGATTTTGAGTGAAGCGAAGCCCGAAGTATCTTACGGTTTGAGAATAATTTTTAATATAATTACTATTACTTTTTTTTTTATTTTTTGATCAGGATATAGTTTGTTCACTTAAACGTTGTCCAAACGTTTCATCTAGTAACTCTATAGAACAAAAATCATATTTAAATAACACTCTGCGGGTTCATTAAGCTACCATCTCAATAGTTCATCAGTCAAGAGGAAAAACTGCCAAGAGTGGAGCAAAAACAGCGAAATTCGTCGTAAAAGACGCTTTCATTATATCGACTTAGGTAATTTCGTCATAACTCTGAAATCAATGATGTTGCGTTTTAAAAATTTTACCATATAATATAAATACATATTTTAAGAAATGGTGTTTTGAAACAATTTGATAGTTTTTATCTTAAAAGAGAACTTTGAAGATACCACATTTCAATTAAGTTTATCCCTAATAAAGTTTTAAATATTTAGTGAACACTTCTAAAACTTTAATATGACCTTACTCATACTTTTTACTATTAGTTCTAGACAATTTAAAAAAATCATGACACAGAATTTTTTTTTTAGAAGTATTAAAATAAATTGTTTTACAATTTTTACGTAATAAACTGTATTTACGTCAATTTTTGACTTAAAATACTCATTTAAAAAAATTTCCCCATTCAATCATGACCAAAATTCGAATAAAAATAGAAAAACAAGTTTAAATGTTTTCGGTTAAAAAAAAAAAATGTCTTATGTGTTACACAAAACAACTTGAGATAATTTTGAAAAAAAAAAACCTACCGACAATTAGACGAAAAATAAAATAGTAACATATATGAACAGTATATTTTAATTCTGAAGCTTTGCTCAGAATTTTTAACTAAAGAAATTATCTATCATTTAATTACGTACTGTTTTCAATTCAGTTACTTTGAGACAACGTTTGCAATAAATATAAAATAATAATGTGAATACTAGTTGGGAACGATCACTTGAGGAACAATAAAACCGATTCTATGAATTTACATGGCAAATATGATTGAACACACTTTTACTTATGTCATATCACACATTCAGGACAATAATATCTCCATCACTTTATGTGTAATTTGTGAGTTTTACTATAATAACTTATGCCACATCACTTAACTCAAAGTATCACTTAACAAGATGAGTGGTGTTATATTCGAGTCGAATGATTTCGAATGTTACGCGTGTAGACAAAAACCTCTTATATTATTTACAAGTAATTTAACGATAATAGAAACAAGAGAAAGTTGAACGTATTGAACGATATGGAGTATTGAGTTTTCAAAGAGAGTACAAATATCCAATCAAAAGTAATTAAAGTGGAATTCGATGTAATAAATTGCAGACAAATATTGACGGTGCGTGAGCGTATTGTATACATAGTATATTTTCTACTATGTAATGTAAAAAATGTGTTTAGTTTTCTTACGTATTTGTTGTGTAATATTATGGCCCTCATGGGGATGACATCCATTTTTTAAAAGTTTTTATTTACACCAAAAGTACATTCAAAGTTTTAAAGGTTCTAAACACCACGAGCCGCAGTACTTAGGATACAATGTTTTTTTTTTATTGTGATAATGATAAGGAAAATGATAATGTATGGACAAATATATTTTACAAAAAAAAAAAAAATAAATAAATAATAATAAATAATAATAATAATAATAATAATAATAATAATAATACATAAATAAATCAATAAAAGAAAGAAAATAACAATAGCAGATGGAGTAGAAGTTATGAGAAATAATAACCCCTATGGCGATAAATTTATTACATGATAGCAAATCAATTGTTGTAAAACACAATAAACCGATGAAGATTTGTTGTTAACCGTTGAATTTATGAAACATTCTCAGCCAGATAACTTGACCAAGTATGAGATGTGTTTCTTCGTTACTTATTAGCGATTGTCTTCAAATTGGTTTTTCGGTTCACCCCAAAAAATATACTAAAATAGAATTATGGCCGTTGTTACCTAAAAATATCGACTAATAAAATATGTAGTATAATGAAATAATGAATTTTAATTATTAAAATATAAAAAAATAACGTGTATGACGTATCAATTCATTGTATGTATAATGTAGTAATAGTACCTACTCACACTAGAAATGTTCGATCATCTTGATCTCAAAAGTTTTCGAAATCATGGAATATTTAAAGAGTATATATTCATTAAGTTCCTCATTTAAATAATATTATTGACACGGAAATGGAAAATCAAAAGATGAACAGAAAAAAAATGATTTAATTTTCAAAAGGTTCTTTCACCTTTTTACGTACGCTATTTCAAAAACATGTTCCTTATAAATGATCATTATCACTCATCAGATTTCGAGAAAGTTAGCTGACATAAATTTGATAAAATGTAAAAACTTATGTCACAATTGACTTTTTATGACGATTTCGATTCCAACGGTCGGTTGAGTCGAAAGCACTTATCCACAAGGACTTCAGTGACTTCGATAATTGTAAATAGATATTTTTGATAGCAATACCAAATCTATTTGGTACGTATTTATTATTTTCTAGTATCGTGTTTTGATTTGATATAAAATGTACGTGAAAACTAAAATATATATTATTTACACCCTCTAAAGTAACGAACTGATTAGTGACGAAATATTGTATTTCAATAATTAAATACTGGAACGTACTTAAACATTGATTTACATATTACGAAGGTGAACGTTAGTTTTGAACATAGTTGTGTATATTTAGATTAAACATTTAAGATATCACATTTTTATCGCCAAAAAACAATTCAAGTAATAAACTATAAAAAGTTTGTTTCACGCAGAATGTTCAAAAGACAAACATTTCTAAATTGTTTAACTTAGATGTAATTTTGAGTATTTTTCCGCTGCCCACCATTTGGCCGTAACCGTTATTCCATTCTCCGTAGATTTTTACTCAAACACAGCCAACGTAGAAAAACATATCATAATTAATGAACAGCATTCATAATTAATACGAACATGTACGTTGAATTTGAAATCATGTATTTTTAATGTCACTTTTTTTTTTTTTATGTTCAAATCACCCTGTTTTGATTGTATCACGAGAGCCTACCACATCTGGGGCAGTGCGGACGAGTTATATTTTTAATAAAAATATATCCATCTGCCATCTCGTCATCACGGTTTCCGCGTACAGTGATAATTTATCAGAGGAAATATTAGCATGTACGCCATAAAGTTTTGTTGCCAAACACGCGCCCGCCGACGATTATTCAAAACGTCTCATTAGAACTTCCGACGACACATTAAAGAGTCGCTGAAAATCCGACGCGTGCAGGGTGATTTTATTTTCGAATCGCTCTCCTAACCGACGGCCGCCCGTCCGGCCATCCGTCCCCGTCTGTTTCCGCCGCTCGACTCGTCTCCCCGCGAGATCAGCTGAGAGAGGGTTGGGGGCGGGGACTCGAATAACAATATAACGTGTAATGTATTTATAACAATATCGTCGTCGTCGTCGTCGCCCGATTAATTCAATTCCACGCGATAAGCGGATCCGAGTGTCACGTCGCGAACGTGGCTCGCACGACGACGGCAGCGCAAACTTCGAGTTTGCCGAGTGTTCGCGACCCCTCGTCCGCGCGCCCGACCCGGCCCGGCCCCGTGGCGGCGGCTTGCGCGTCTTTTGGTCTCGCGCGTTTCGCCTCCTCCTCGGAGAACCCGTCGCGCCGCGTGACGACGCATTCGTTACGCGCTCCACACGCGATACGAATTATTTTCCGCACCAAAGATGAATCCGAGACGAAGTTTCGTTAGCGTGTGGATACGATATGAGCTGTGCATATCATAATGCTCACGTTTGAGTACACACGCACACTGTACATCACACACGCGTACCTAACGACCGTATATCGTGAACGATACAGAGTGTTCCGCGGACATTTTAACCCTGCGTTACGCAGGGCCGGCGCTATGGGTGTGCAGGGTGTGCCCCCGCACAGGGCCCCGCGCTTTATCAGGCCCCGCAAAATATTTAATATTTTTCAATTTTATTCATAGGTTAAATAAAATTGTAACCTACCTAGTATATTATAATAGTAATAATAATAAATATATATATATATATATATATATATATATAATCCCAAGAACGGCTATCTGGATTGGCTACCCTTGCAATTGAAAAAGGACTTGCGGAAACATTGGATTACGATCATATCATTAATCAATTCGCAACTCAAAAATCAAGAAAAAAACAGTTTTAATTAATTTTACTATATATTTCAATTGTTTCTTATTTATCTATAAGTATTTGTACGCATCAAAATTAAAATTTAATTTTCATTTTATTCAAAATTCTATATGTATGATGTATAAGGTTTCATACACATTATATGTTTTTTAAATTTCTTAGTTTTGTAGTAGTTCAAGATCCTGAACATTGAGTGTAAAAAAAACATTTTAATAACTGTATGAATGTATTGATATGCACCTATTCGTAAGTATACCTACTATAGAGTATTGACTATTCGATTTAAAAATAATTCAATTTTACGTATTGACTAGAAAAATTACTTAAGTTTCCACTAAGTAATATGCTTTATATTAATATGAAAAATGTTCGTGTTTAAAATATGGAGAAAATACAAAATTAAATAAAGGGCCCCGCAATTTGACTTTGCACGTGGCCCCGCAAATTCTGGCGCCGGCCCTGGCGTTACGTACGAATCAAGTTTTTCTGTTCGCGTAAAACTCGAATCATACTACGTATATACTATTATAACTAAATATTCGTACGGAATATATTATTATTTAATCACACGTTTTCGATGCACGTACATTTTAGAGTTTTTGGTGTTCTCGAGCGTGGCTACCACAATTTTATTAAAATACTACGCAAAATAATATACGTTTTCTTTTTATGAACAACTATATTCGAGTTCAAACTGTTGGATCTTAAGTTATAAGCGTAGAGTATTGAAAAAACAAGGATATCCGAAAAAATGCACCACCGATACTACTCGACGCTGAACTATTCACAGTATGAATTGTTCCATCTCTTTTACTATTGGTCCATTTATATAAATTATTTGAATATCTAAATAACAAAAATAAAACATGTTTTTTTCCATTACATAATACATATAATTACCATTTGAAAACCCACCTCAAAAAAAAAAAAAAAAATGTAGTTGATAGATACAATAGATATTTTCCTACGTAAAAATTGAATTATTTTAGTGTTCTGAACTGTACGTGAAAACAAATTGAAACGTACACATTATTTACAGGGTTTAATCGTAATGTGTACATCTCTGTGAGACACCCTCTATGCATATAAACGTATATAAATTATATGATTATATGTATGTATGGTGTACATATACATTATACATTTATGTATAGACACCACCGGGTGAGGTTAAAGTTGGTTAAGTTTATTAGCTTCAGAAGTTTGTTACGGATTTCCGGTCTCTGCCTAAGCGGTGGTGGCGGTTATGTCTTTATACCGCTACTTCCTTGAATACAATTTTGATTACCACTACTTCATATATTCCGCTTCACAGACTTCGGGCGGGCCGTAGCTGCTCGGCGTCGTGCCGTCGATCCGAGCGCTCACTTTCGCATTGTGAGATAAACGATTCTGTACATTACACACATAAAGACGCCCACGCACTTAACACAACGCGCACGGATAGTGGGTTATGGTGATATAAGACAGTGGGTAGTGTTTTAAGGGTGAGAGTTCGGCTAAATCTCAAAAGTACTTGCTATTAATGAAAATTGAAATAATTTTCTCAAAAATGTCGATGGAGTATGACGTTTCAAAACTAATGTTTACTAAAAAAAATACGAGCTAATGTACTTTATAGAAAAAAAAAACTAAGATTATAAGAAAAAAAAGTTAGTATCTAAAAATATTATTAAAATTATTAGTTGGGAATACATAACTTTATTTCTCTATTTATATTTATATTCTTTTTAAATCTAAAAATACAGTTGTGTTAAAAATAATCAAAGTACGTAATATATTTTTGAAGGATTTGTATATTCAATGATGAGCTTCGTTATAATTCTTTATAATAATTTGTCATTGTTTTATTTTTTGGTTAAATAACGTTCAATTCGATGGAAAATGAAGATCCTCGATTATACTTTTATCTCAAAAATGTTCTCGGAAAACGTCTTAAAAAGATCAAAATTCAACATCACTATCTCTATCAGTGTGACAGTGTACTTACATGCATTTGTAGGTATTTCTCCCTTAATATTTCGAATTATCAACGTGAGGCATCCGATTCGCATGCACGAGGCTCACCGTTCACAGTGCGTTGATCTTTGATCGACACAACAAGACAAATTCACGATCTTGACAGCGAGTTGACGTGATATAAAGACTATGGTGGTAATTGAAATTAAATAGTTAATATGAGATACTCAATACATCACGTCACGTCATTAGATGTTTTTTTAACGTATATTTTAGTTGAAAAAAATTTAGGAAATATTTACGTAAAATAAATATAGTCTTATAGTAAAACTACAAATGATTTGTAAATATCATTTTAGTTTTTAAATTTTGAGTCTAGATTATAATCATACAGTATAATAAAAATAAACTGCTTATGGCCATGGACATTTTTCTTTTCGATGATTACTAATTGATTCAAAACACGATTTTGTGCGAAATACATTAAATTATATTTAACTACCATGAAAAACCAATGATAAATATCATTAGTGCAAATTTCTAGTCTTAAGCAAAAACAATTTGCATAAAAAATGCATAGGTACATCCCAAAAATTCCAAGTTTCAGTAATTTGAAAATGTAAATTATATTAGAAATTCAATATATAATGAAGATAAAGTTACTTTTTACAACTGTTTAATTTAAAAAATAAAATTTGGTGTTATTAGGTAGAGAATATTTTTTTCCATAATTGAAGTTCAACTTTTCACAAGATTTCGATTGAAAAAAAATCACTTTTTAATGTAAAAATAATTATTTTTGTTGAAATTTTAATTTTAAGCGGGTATAAAAAAAATGGTTTTTGATATTTTTTTAGTGTTGTAATGAAGTATATAAGTTCAATAGTTGGAATATGGATAACTTTAAGTTATTTATCATTAAACTTATAAAAATTACAGATTTACGATACTTTTAAAGTTTTATGTTTAGTCCAACAAAGATGATATTTAGAAAAAAAAACCTTTCCTTGGTCTTATAAGGGTATTATCCATATTTGGTGAACATTTAGAGATTAAAGAACCATTATTTTTGATTTTTATAGTTTATATTAAAAATGTATTTTTCGATAATCTTGTCGACGACAATTTCTACCATTTTTTAACTTTCCATAGTTTCCCTACTCTTGTAAAAACATGTCCTATTGAAAATAAAAAAAACACGATCTTTCTTATCATTATAACCTACTAGCTAATCTCTGTTCTGAACTTCGTAATTGATGAATTTAACTTAAAAACATTTTTAATCGAATACGTAATCATATACACTTGCACAAAAAAAAAGAAAAAAAGAAAAAAACAGAAATCACGGTTAAACCAACATTTTTGGCTTCTCGAAATCTTAAAATGACATTTTTAATTATATTAGAACGAAGCCTTAATTATGAACCTATATCATATTTTATATTATTTTAACTTTAATGTTATAGTAGGTGTGTAAATTATAAGTTTTATTCGTACAGTCATTTATTATTTCGCAGGGGAACTGTAACAATCTCTTGAACAAAACTCATATTGATGTTTGGATTCATCAACATACATCGCTTGATTGCAAATCAAACTTTCGCATGGATGGATAATACCGCAACATTTGTAGAATATAACCGTATGCGTACGAAACCGCAATAAAACACTAATATCGAAATTATGACTAAAACAATCGATACAATTTAAATCGCATCGATATTGTCACTAGGAGAAGCAGAATAAACATCGGGTATGTATTTAGTCTTTTTTAAACGGAAATGAATTCGAGTAGTCACACAGTGACAGCCAGAAGCCACGCCACATGTAGCATTTAATGGTTTTCTAAACACTTAAATATTACTGATAAATTAATCATCGGTATTTAAATACTTACAATGCGCCAAGACGTTTTTATCGAAAACTGAACTATATCAATGGTCTTACACAGTAAGTGATATGTATTGAAATATTAATTTCAACATTGTCTCGAATTTTGATTTTTACGAGTAATGAACGGTCATTTCGTTTGAATCAAATTCACTAAGTAATTATTTCCAAACGTTTTAGAGATCATTCATTCAAACAAATTGACACCCTCAAAGACGATGCGTGTGTGTAAAAAAAAAAAAAAAAACAAAAAAATAAAAATAAAAATACGTACTCTCATAGATTGGACCAGAACTAAGAACAAAACTTTTAAAGAAATTGTATTCTAGGAATCGTGCGAGTTTAGAAAGTTTCCGTCGTAATTGTTTTCTTTTTTTTTTTTTTTTATTTTATGTTAAAATTTAACAGTTAAATTATTGTTTATGATACACTTGAAATGAAAATTCAGAATAATTAAATTTTAGTTCTTTTATTAACACCAATCAACAACCAATCATTTTCACTGTTTAAAAATAAAGATGGTTAAAGATTAGTTCTCGGTGTAAAGCCAACTTAAGAGTTCAACATTTAAGACTTATCTCCATTACGTACATTAATCAAATATAAGACATTTTGAGATTTAAAATTCCAACAAAATATCACATTGCATAATACTTAGATATTTCAAGTGAATTTAAAAAAAAAACAATTCGATTCATATAAAAATGTAAAATTAACTAGAACTATACATAAATAAAGTTAAATTAAAAATGTCGAGTTTTATAAGGACAAAATAATTTTATGATTCAATTAGAAACACAAACATACGTGAAACATTTTCAATGAATAATTCACTTGACAGTTTGAAGCAGATAAAAAAAAATCTATGAGATAATTTTTTTAGAAATCATACAAGTATATGAGTGAGACACTATTCAAATTTTTTATCTAAATGTTGAAAATTCAAAACTATCAAAAACCAGATATTATTTATAATTTTAAAGTTTTATTTTTAGCTAAAATTTGGTTTATTTGTTTTAATTTTGGTTTACTTTATATCAATATGTATAAATCAAATTTTAATACTTGTATTTTATTTTTATAATTTTCATCAGTATTATTTGGTAAAAAATTCAAATTTCTAGCACCATTGATTTTGGAGTTATGAAATGACTAAAATCATTCCCATTAAAATATTTTTTCTACTCAGTACGTTTACCTATTTTTACTCAAATTGTCAGTTCTTTTTCTGGAATACTAAAACACATTTAAGAATAGAGATAAACTAAATTTGTATAACGTACTAAAAGGAACTAAGTACTATAAAGGGATGCTTTTGTATGTAATGGTGGTTTCGTGGTAATGGGCATAATAAAATAAAATAAAATATGAATACATTATTGTAAAACAAATTCATATCTTACTTCATCCAGAAGCT
The DNA here is from genome assembly GCA_027580255.1 of Therioaphis trifolii. Lineage (NCBI taxonomy): Eukaryota > Metazoa > Arthropoda > Insecta > Hemiptera > Aphididae > Therioaphis > Therioaphis trifolii. The sequence continues at coordinate 81,201,976 of CM050404.1, read as the reverse complement.
AAAATAAACATCAGATATCAATAGTTACTGCAGTTTTTGAATCACAAAAACTGTATATAATTATAAATATTTTGAATAAATGGTTATTACCAACATGATGTTCTAAATACAGTCTAAACATTTCTATCATCGATCCCACATTAAACGTATGATTTTACTTTAGTTCGAACTCGATCTTAAAATACCTGTTTACGCAGCGTATTTTGATGGGTTATTTTGAATAATTTATGAAAGTATTATAATATTGAGTTTGTGTTGCAGTCTAAACGGACAAAATAATGTAACAAGTTTTAATGAGATACTTTGGAGAGTAAATCAAAATATTAATTTAAGACAGAACTTTGCAGTTCGTACGCCAAAGGCCACATTATATATCATACAGCTAAATAGCTATTGTTCATGATAATCACCAGATAAATACATACCTACTTTACGGTCATATAATGTATGCATGTATATATGTATATGTATATGTGTATATATATATATAATATTACATATAAATATAATAATTATGAACTCGTGAACGTGGAATCAATTAAAAGAACGGATCAAAAACGAGTTTAGGGGTATTTATATTATATTCAGTGTGTTTGTAATTTCATAACGCCATCGTAAACGTAGATTACTGCAGAGTGACGTGACTGTGGGGAAAATATACGCGTATGCCGTATACATATTGAAAAATATTAGCTTCCGTAACGGATAAACAGCAATTCGTAAGACCGTTAGACAGAAAACCCGATATTGATATTATTTTAAGTTCTCTACCGTTTATTTACTGTTATTTTAAGATGCTGAACGAAGTGGATGATCTTTATGTTTATACAGATGTTTTTTTTCTGGAGTCGCTTTTTGGGGCAATTAACTTTCTCCAAAGTTCCATTAGCAGCTAAATTAATCGGGAATCGCACGTTTATATGGTATTGTGAAAGTTCATTCTCTTATGTTCTCAAAAGTTAAAAAACAAAAAAAAAATGAAGAAAAATCGAGTAAAAACTTAAAGAACCTAGACTTTATTTAATCAATTTTACTTACATAGTAAAGTTATAACTCTAAAATTGTAATGTAGCAATGAACTTTAAAATGTTTCTATATATAGCTGATAAATATTACGTACTGAGCAAAAGTGAAAAAAAAATTGATAATTTTCGAGATAAAAATATAACTCTAAAAATACCTCATTTTTTGAAAGTTTATATTTTAACATAATATTTAATATTTCAAAACAAATGAAAATGTAATTTAATCTTACTTATTTTCTTAAAACACGATATTGGAATGATGTTGAAAATCGCGAGTTCTTTTTTTTGTAAATTTTTAACTAAATTCTTATAGATTTTTATGGAAATAACTGTTTTATATCAGTTTTTAACTTTCAATGACTCTAGCATATTATTGGTCCATCCGATCATGATGAAATTTTTTATACACATAGAACAACATGTTTTGGACTTTTGGTGAACATTTTGTTTTAACAAAGAATGTTCAAACTGTTTCAATCAATTGAAAAAAAAAATTGTCAACAATTAAATTTAAAATATGTACTTATAATGTAATAAATGAAAAATATATATATATAAATATATATATATATATATATATATATATATATATATATATATATATATATATATATATATATATATAATGCAATATAATGTAATGTATACATAAACCTATGTTAAATAATTTAACACCGAAGTTATGCTCAGTTCTTTCATTAATGTATCGTTTCTTTAAAGTCCGATACACCCATTATCAGTATTCGTCCAAAGAACAAAAACTACTTTTGGGGCTAAGTGCTTCTTTTTGTTCATCATGATTCTCTTTTTTAAGTACGATAATCGAAACTGAAACAGTCATATGAAAACTTCATGTCATATCATGTTTACACTTGTTTGTGTCGTTGTTACTGTAATTTATATAATCGTAAATTACACTCTCCCCATACACATTCTGCAGTCGATTGGTGTAAAACCGTGAAGGAACCGCGAAACGACGAAACGACTCGCTATATCACGCGTGCCGCTCTACAAGGATTCGATGTCGTTCCGTTCAGCTGACGTGACGAGGCCGGCCAAATCGCCCATCGACGGATTTCCATTTATATCTTTGACGTTCTTGGCGGATTTAATCCGGTGATTTTCCACGCGATAAACATGCGTATCGTATTTCCGGTTGTGCGTTGAACCTGGCCGTGAATACGGGAACGTCGGAGTAGATCCACACAACTTATCATGGGCTACAGCGATATCATCGTGACCAAATTGATCACCAACATGATTTCATTGGTAAGGGTAGTATAGATACGACACATATATACAAATTGCCTATTAGGAAAGCGTTTCCAACATTGTGGTAATGACTAACGACCACGCATGAAATGCCATCGATACGCGTTGTGACCAAGAACGTTTTACTTAAATTTTCTGACAGCAATGTACTTTCCACACGAATAACGATAATATTTTATTAAAAATTACAACTGGTTGGTCTTATAATTTAGTAGAGTTAAAAAATATATTGAACTAATAATCCAAGAAATAATGTATGGGATGGTAAAAATTAAAAAAAAACAAAAGTACGTACTTCGCCCTTTGGGATATTCTTCACTCCTCGAACGAGTTAATGTGGATGGTTGTATTGAATTTTATAGAAATAATCTATCATTTCATTAGTAAAACGATTCTGAGTAAAGCTTCAGAATTACAATATACCGCTGGGATTTCTTCAAATAAATTATTAAACATGAAAATGTACGTAAAAACAGTTTATTATATAATAACAGCATAATAATTTAACTAAATGTTTATAAAAAAATACCATTTGTCATTTTTGAAATTTGTTCAGTGTCATTAGTGAAGTATACGAGTAAGGCCATATAAGATTTTCAGAAGTTTTCCTCAAACATTAAAAATATGTCGTTCATATATTTCATCAATTTTTGACTAATTTTCGGGAATTTCTTTAAACAATTAACTAAAGTGTTTATGATTGACAAAGAATACATTTTTTTTTTTTTTAATATTCAAAACGTCTTGTTCTATCTGTATTCAAAGTTGTATTATGTTTAGATCAACTAATTTCTTCAAATACATATTTTTTAAAGTTGAAAATCGACGTAAAAACACATAATTACGTAAAAATAGTATCATAATTTATTTGAACGCATATAAAAAAAATCTGGAGTCACGGTTATTGCATTTTTTTTAGAATCGCTATAGAAGTATATATTATGTAAAGTCTGATTAAATTTTCGAAAGTATTTGCCAAAAAATTAAAACTTTATTAGGGATAAACTTGTTAAAAACAAGGTATTTTCAAAGTTCTATTTTTAGCTCAAAACGTGTCAAATTTTTTTTAAACTTTTTTTTTAAACATGTAGTGACACGTCAATAGTATATGGTGAAAGTTTCACGTTTACAGTAACATTACTTTCGGAGTAATAACGAAATCACTAAAGACGTTTTATGTAAAACATCGTTTACGGCAAATTTGCCGTTTTTGGTCCATTTGAGTCTGTTTTTCCGGTCATCTGGAAAAACTATTGAGAAGAAATCTTAATAATTCCTCAAAGTATTATATACACCAAATTTTGGATCTACAGAGTTGCTGGATGAAACTTTTAGACAAAGTAAAGTAAAGTAAAAAGTGTCTCCAGAAAAAAAAATAAAAATTGTGAAACGATAATCTCCCTTGCTTCACTCAGAATCCAAAATTATATGGAATTGAAAATTTAAATTGAAAGTAAAAAAAACTAATTTTCTCTAGGGATCACATTATAATATTTGTTCTTAAGCTCTTCATTAAGTCATGCCCATAAAATAAAACAATATGTCCTATTCATTGTATACATCATTATTTATCTAATACTTCGAGGGTCATGGACGCGCTAGTGATAAAAACTCGTTTTTTTTTTTATCTTAATTACCTGAATAAATATTAATATATGAATTATTATGTATTTAAACATTTATATTGAAGATTAAACATAAGTAGATAAATAAATTAATGTTTTTTTGTTTCCTAGAGATTGGTTTTGATGAATCTTTTATTTATACAAGTTTAAAGTTACTATAAACTATAGACAACGATATATTCATGTGAAAAAACGAATTTTTTTTTTTTTTTTTAACCTTTTGAAATTTTTAAACCCAAAGCCAGTTCACATTATTTACTTTTTTTTTTTTTTTATCAAAATATTAACTTTTTAATATTGTAACAGACGAAACTAAGCCAATGTGACAACTAAACGTATTTACGTTTTTTTTTTCGCATTTATACCACTGAGGAATCGAACTGTTGTCGGAAGTGACGCGCGTCTGTTTGGCCGTCGAATATTATTTACGATTTAACGGGATGTTTTTCTATGCGTGGCGACGGATTTCGACTTTGTTTTTACGATTCAGCTTTATGACTACAGTTTAGAAGGAGGTGAAACAAAACGTTTTGCACACAGGTCACATTGGTCGAACATTAACTTAAACCTTTTTTTGCTTTTTCTTAAAAAAAAAAAAAAAAACATATACTATTTTATTTACGAAGGATTTGCATTCGTATTTTGGTAAAAAAAAAAACTAGCGTTACGATCATGATTATATGTTTCAAGATAATCTAACAATTTTGATCCTAGAATCATTTCATTTTTTTCAAATGTACAAAATATTGAAATTACTTTTTCTTAATACACTCAAATATTTTTTTTAACTATTAGATGTTCTCAAATTTCATTCACTATTTTCACTGTAGGTTGTATTTTCAGGTGAAAGTAAAGTCGTATTTATTTAAAGGAACTAGATGGAGATAAAAAACATGTATTTTTCATGATCTTCTACAGAGATTCGTTCAGGGGCCACTTGGTCAAAACTCTGAACATTACGTTGAAGTTAAATTGGTTTGATTAAATATATATATATATATATATTATGTAATAATAAATAAATATACATTCATATATATTAAGTAATTAAAAGAAAAAAGGGTATCTATAAAATGTAGTTTTATTCGTTTTTTGTTTATGCCTTTTTTATTACAATGTTGGTATATATAATAAATATTATAAAATCCCAATTTAAAAATCACATTATATAAAGAGAAGAGTAAGTACGCGTTTATGTGCAATCCATTGTTAATTATGTTTTATTGTATTAATTTCATAGAGAATGGTATTTGACGACGCGATTTCCAGATGAATATTTGAAATTTGCCTCTTCGTATTATTATTGTGACTAATCGCACGACATAAATGTTCATTAAAAATGACTCTACAAGCAGAGATAGTTTTGTAATTTATGTTTGACAAGAAAATCTCCTCGGTACAACAGCGTATTTTATGTGCACAGGCACACTGACTAGAGTACAAACAATTATGATGACGATCAAACATATTCGAGCCATGTATGATGTGCATAAACGTATCATATAAGTTACGGGGTAACGATTTTGTGTGTGTATTATAATACGTCTGAGTAGATTAGCGAGATCCCCGGCGAAACTGCAGAGTCAACTCGATTTGAGTGTTTGTAAATAATGAGGTGTGATTGAAAAAACATCCAAGACTTAAAAATTGAATGAAAATTGATCCGCTATACATATTTAGCTTCATTATTATTTACGTGGGATGTTAAGGTGTTTATCGAGACGTGCTCAAGGCACATGTTTTATACTTTCACGCCCACGTTTTGCGAAAAGCGTATTATCATTCTTTTTTTTCTCTTTTACTCGACAGTATCGAAGGAGATAACAATAAAAAACCATGTATACCGCGTTATTACAATATTGTCGCAGGTGAATACGTATGTTATTTTTTTACGATATGCTTTTACCGTAACGCTCGTAACGTGCTTTAAAATAATATTGGGTATATGTTTTGAGACATAACTACACATTATGTTATGTAACAACGCACATACAATAGGGGACGATAATTGGGTATAAATCCACCACTAAATATGTGTGTGTGTGTGTGTGGGTGGGTGGGTGTGGGTGTGGGTGTGTGCGTCTGTGTGCGTGTGTGTGTACTTGTTTTACTATGAAAGTGCACTCGTTATGCACGGTGCTTGATCTGCACATGCGAATGTGCACTTAAATATTGTAGTGATATGGTTCAAACGTATAGGTAGATGCTAATAATGAATAAACACTCAACGTGAATATTTATATCCGGTAAAAATCTGGCAAGGAAAATGTCTAAACGGCTTTTAATGGATTGTTGACGGTGATATACTGTTGTTCGTTATTATTTTTGATATTTCAATAATTGATTTACGAACTATTTAATAATGTGATATTGAGTTTTTTGGTTTTAGAAAACATTTTTTTTTTTTTTTTTTTTTGAACCGTTGACGATTTTTCATTTTTAGAACAATCATCAATGTTTGAGTATTATATAAAGTCATAGTTTAGTGCTTAAAATTAGTTTTAAAAAAATCGATTTAAAGTCACTCAGTTTGAATGTTCCAGTTTTGAAATAACTCGTTTCATTATAAAAATCATTAATCACTAGAAAAAAATCTCGATGTTTGGCGTTAAAATGTGACAATATAAGCATTGTTAATTTATCAGTCTTTCATTTGAATAAATTCATTTTTTTGTCATCTGCGAGAAAAAAAAACAATGATGATTCTGAAACTATTCCTTCGTGAGTATTTTTTATGAAAAATGTATTATTAAAAGAGATGACAACAAAGAGAAAAGTTAAAAGTAAAAAGTTTCGTAATTGAAAAAATAATCATTCAATACAATTATACTCCATAAAATAGCCAAAAAATATGATTAGTGTGAAATACGATTAGTTAGAGCACAAATATCATAAATTAATGTAAATATCAGTAGGTGTATACTGCTGCATAGTGTCAGTTATGATTTGATTACACACACACACACACACACACACACACACACACATACACACACACACACACACACACACACACACACACACACACAAATATATTATATATATATATATATATGTTTATAGTGATTATCGAACATAGTAAATACGGTAGCTGTACTATTGTTAACGGTATAATAAATCGCACGTGCACATAATAATAAGTTTATTTATTGTTTTTTTTTTTTTTTTTTTTTTTTCGTGAAATGAACTTATTCCGGCCATATCTAACGCGCAATATAAGTGCAGAATGCGTACTTCGTGTTCATACTAATATATATAACTTTAAAATTGACTAGACTAAATAAAAATAAATATGTAACTAAATAAATCTGTAATAAAATATTGGCTGAAACTCTTTATATATTTTATATGCGTGCACAACTGCCGAGAATTACGTATAAACGGTTGCGTTCTATTCGTTTTTCCTACCAATCTCATTTTCAACGAATGATTCAACGAGGATTCAATTTCATGTACTCAATTCATTTGGTAATTTTCTGTGACAAGAGACATTTCTACACATCAGCGTGTTATTATCCCCCCTATTTGCAATTTCAGAGTTGTTCCGACTTTGTAATTTATCTATTTCGTCCGTTTTATGAGCCAAACATTTCAACCAGACTCCATTATGCTTTTCGAAGTAGTATCTGTAACCGAATAAAATGAAAAGACTCACCACACGCATTTGTTATGAAATATCGTTTAATAATGTTGGAGATGGTGACGATTTGTGTGTGGTTCATTTCAACGCGAATTTAACTCTTCACGTCTTCGATAATCATTCGTTTTTTTTTCTTTTTATCTTTTTGTAGAAAAAAGAAAATTTTACTATAAATCATGCATGAAGACATATTATTTAAAAATGATTATCAACGAATATGCACGTTTCAAGATAAAAAAAAAATGTCTTTTATTTCTTTACTTTTCTACTATTTTTTAAAAGGCTTAATATTAAGTATCTATTTATTATTTCTTCTTCATTATTAAATCGATCAAATGTAATACATATTTGATTTTAATTTATTTCATTTCGCTTTTGTAAAACTATAAGAAAATTCCTGGAATCAGACTTGTAGGTATTTAAAATACAAATATTCAACGAATGAGTAAAACAGATAGAAATAAAGGTATTTAATTAAATGTTTTTAGCTCAAAAATTTCACCGTATTATTATACATACGTATACGTTGTAGAACGTTGATGAAAAATTAATCGAAAATTTCAATTAAAAACGATATGATTGAGGCGTGGTTGTTCGTATATAAATGTACGTTTACTGTTTTGTAAATTAAAATCATATTGGTTTGATTATAATGTAATTACATACATTATAATAAAAATATCGTATTTACATCGTTGCCCAAAAATCATAATACAGTCAAGTCACAAATAAAAGAACCCCAACGAATCGAAAAATTCGTTCATTTTAAGTTCATAACAAATTCTGGAGAAATAAGTAGAGGATTTTTCAAAATCACTTATTTCAAAGAATATTTATTTTGAGGTTTTTCCAGTTCCGTTATACTCTGACTTATTACGGTTTGGGTTTCAAAATTTTTTTGTATACACATTTTAAGGCCACTTTTTTTCCACGAAACTAAACATATCCCTTTGTTAATCGGTAATGATGTTATAAAATGTTAATGTTGTAATTATGTTTAAATCCCAAACGAATGAAGGAAAACACCAACGATTGTTTTATTAATATATTTTTTAATTCAAAACTCTATTTTGAAAGACCGAAAAGTCAATGTTAAATGGTTTTGAATATAGTCTCTCTTATGTACGTAACACTATATTCTTCATAAAACGACATATAATATACATTAATTGTTCACAGTGAGCAGTTTTGGGTGACAAAAATATGGATTATAAAATACGGCAGACTTATATTTACTGCTTAACGACACAGGTATCAATAATCATAATATTATGTTACAGTTTTACATAGTTTTTGAAGAAGCTACACTTAAACGCAGGTTCTACGAGTCCAGATTTCGCCTAAACGCGAGTACGTTCGTCTAGGGCATATTACGGGTTTGAAATTAAAATTGTAAAATAATTTGTAATCGATTTTCGAAACGCAAATACAAATGTGTTCCATTGCACACAAAGCGCCTATGTTACAGCGAATACCGTATAGTAATAATATTTATGACCACACGCCGATCGTTATACAAAACGACGGACACGCGAATTCAGATTATTTGATTTACATAGACTGTCTGGAGATTACATTAAAAATAACACTGCGCTATCAATACTGTTCATTTTCATTTGCGTATAATAATTTACAATTATTGTCTGGGTTTACTTTTCTGTTTGCCGTTGTGGCTATAGGTTTGCGGCACTAATCGTATATTACTTTGTATTGTCATGCTACGGCACTACGGCGATATTTTAATGCACTCAAACACACACACACACACACACACACACACACACACACACACACACACACACACACACACACACACACACACACACATACACATTCAAATTCATGTGTGTTTCATGAGATACGGGACGATGCGATGGTGTTACAGATGAACAATAACCATTTTAACATGTTTGCGTTTCCAATCATTACGTTTGAACAACGTTCAAATATCTGGTAGTTTATTTTATAAAGTTTGAGTTGATTAAAAAAAAAAAAAAAAAAAAAAAAAAAAAAATAAGAAAGAAAAAAAAATGAAACTCGCATATTATTTAATTATTGCACGTCAATATTAACTTACGTAGTTTGGTGCTAAATCGGGATGATTTGTTTGTATACCGTCGTCGAGTATGGACACGACGACTCCTTTTCCTGTATATCCTTTTTGCCAGGCCGGTCCTATGTTCATATCGAATCCTCCTTTGGCGCCTCCATTCTATAGAAAAAAAGAATAATAAAGAAATAAAATAAATAATTACGTAAAAATGTACGGTCATACGCGACTATACATACACAGTAAAATAACATTTTAAATTCGTGCGTGCCAGTTTATGCGTCCAGTTTATGTACATACTGTTTGTATGTGTGTGTGTGTGTGTGTGTGTGTGTGTGTGTGTGTGTGTGTGTGTGTGTGTGTGTGTGTGTGTGTGTGTGTATGTGTGAGTGCGCGTCAAACATAAAGCTTTGGTAATCATTCTGGACCAACCGGACAAGTGATTCATTTCCCTGTGTGGCAATAATTTTGAACCCTGTATTAGCGACAGTTGTAATGTCATCGGTTCTCCGAGGGCCATAAATACAGCGTGTAGCCGGATTTCGCAATAACAATAAAAGGGTAGTATACTATATACCATATTATGGTGTTGTAAAATATACGCGAATTACGTATTCCCTTAATTATTATTATTATTATTGTTATTATTCGCACACGTGAAATTCTCGACGATTTGTATCTGTACACACACATACACACACTCTCTCTCAACTCATATATCTTTTGGTAATTTGTTATTATTTATTTGTTTTTATTTTTTTATGTACGCCCAGAATAATCGACTCGCTATATTATTCGGATAAAGAAATTGCACGCATACGAGTGTAACTCGAGGCTCAAGAGTATGTATCGGTCATAAAAATATAGTTTTTACCATTTAACTATGATAGAAATGACATTAATTAAATTGTATGATGTAATAATCGAATGTAATAAAATGAATACGTCAACGACTCACTGAACTAAATACATGGAACGCGTATTGTGTATAATTCTCGTATATGAAAAATTAGCTGATTTGCGAGCCGCCATAATGCATTCCGTTTCATTTATCTCATTGATTGTAACTAACTTCAGTTAGTGAAAAAACAGTAACTTTTTTTCGGGTATAACATAATTAGTATAAAATTAAAATCTTAAATCATAATAACTAACAATTATATTCATTTTAACCATGTTTTAATTTTTATTTTTAAATCTCATGAACTAGGACACTAGGTACTCACGTAAGTGGCCAAGTTTTAATAATTACTTATTACCATTTACAAAACGCAATTGTCATTTTACAATACATAACTATTTTTTTTACACATTATGAAAAATTGGTAACTTTGGCAGTACTTTCCTTTTATTTTTACCTATCATACCTTTATTTATTCTTTTAGTTTCATGAAATGTTCTTATTCTAATATAACATAGTGAGATCGTTTTTATTAATTGTATTGTGTGGTTGAATTCTGAATCGAAATTATGATTATTCAGTGATGAGAATAATCGATGGGTCACAAGTTATATATAATATAGCCTAGATGTTAGATGTTTATAATAATATTATAAAAAAATAGAAATTATCGTAGCAGTATCAAAATGTACGTTTTGCATGATAAAACTTAAAGTAAGGCGGGAAAATGATTAACAATTTTCATGGAGATCATTACATTTCCTTATTTCTGCCATGACTCGAAATGCATATGATGGCCTCCTAGTAGGCTCATATTTTGTTTAATACACGCGTTCCATGTATTTAGTTCAGTGCAACGACTCAACAGTGACGTAACGATGTTTGGAAAACAAAATATCAGGAATTCACCAATTTATTTGGAATTTCCATTTTAAAGTAAGACCTAAACTTTTCTTTTTACAAAATGAATCAAAATCTTACATAACCATTGGAATTGATTTTAAAATGAAAGCAATAAATCACAAGTTTTAAAAGTATACAAATGTGTACGGTCGATAAACGTTCTATACATTATTATGTTATAATGAATTTTATTGCAATCTAGTAAATTATTTCATGTTTATGCTTAGGAAAATTTTTGATCACAAATGCATAAGTGTTGTTTAAACATGTTTATGACGTATTTATTTTGATACACAAAGTATAAGACGACATCTCTCATGTGTAAAATAATTATTTTCAGGTTTACATTATAGAGTCTACATATTATCGACGTTATTTTGGCTTTTCCCGTCTTCTACTCGTCAAGAACTCGTGAAAAGAACGACGATACTACGTTCGGGGGAAGAAGCTATAACTTATAAAAACTGATAGGAAGAACTACTTTTGAAATGTTTTACCAAAAAACAAAAAAAAAAAACAAAAACAAAAAAAAAACAATAAATGTGAAACACATCATCAATATAATTGATAACCTTGAGCATTTGAAAATAATAAAATAAATTATGATTACGAAACAACAAATTCTATCGATACTATACCAGTGATAATTAAAATATGCGATAGTGATAAATATGGTTACACAAAAACATTATATCAATGCCAGTGAAATGATACGTTGCTAAAATTCGATTCCAAAATTAAAAATGTCTGCGTTGTTTCATTTTTTCATTGGATTATGCGGATTATGTGGTAATACGTTTGCATATTTATCACGCGTATTAGATGATTAATGTGATTTTAGGTCTATATGATTATATATTAATATGACATTCGAAATCAGTATTTTTTTAAACTATGAGTTGATTTTTTTTCCCTTGTTTTATCAAATATTTATTTCACTCTAAGTGATACAGAGGATCTGTATGTCTGTCAATGGTGTTAGTTTATTGCTTTTTACTTAGTTTTTTCTTGAGACAATTTTTCAGTTAGTAAACTTTGTCAAAAAATCAAGTCAAGAACTTCAGAGCATAGAATTCGGATATACAAATACTTAAGGAACTATATTTCTCTATTATCAACAGTTTTCAATGCATAAGGGGATACTTTTAAAAATTATAAAATTTGCTACAAATAAGATTTCCATTAAATTAATTTTTAATTGTTTAGTAATAACTCTGTTAATAATAGCACTAAAAACTCGTACATCTCACCAAATACACTTGACAAACGATCAGAAAAAGTTGACACGTTTTGGGTTATATGTGAAACTTTGAAAAAAATCTAGTTTTCAAAAAGTTTTTACCAAATTAAAATGTTTAATTATTGATAATAAAACCTAACAGTGTATTGTGACTTAAGTCAAATATCGTCAGATTTTTTTAATTTTAAAACGTAAATTTTAATTCATCGAATATGTTCATACTAAATTTATTCTTCAAATGATTAAATCAAAATAACCGATAAATTCAATATTTATTAAACGTGGAATATATCTAGATAAAACATATTTTTTGAATCTTTTAGTAAAAAAATGTATTAACCGAGCTCAGAATCCAATAATTTAAAGTGGTTTCATTGCGATTAACCTACAAATATTTGACTAAAAATGGTAAATGGTATAACACATCAACCCCCATTGTTTTTAGTAAATTATGCATAGTTGTTGTTTACATTGATAAATGATTGTGTTAAATTTGTGATACGTGTTTGTAACTTTTTATTGTATTGGGAATTGGAAATATATGAAATTTAGACTCAATCAAAAGAGCTATTTGATATTTATAAATATAAATATATAATACAGAGTTCTACGTACATTAAATTTTTCGTTTGAATATTAATATATTTCAGAAAAATAAAAAAAATATATTTACTTAAATATTTCGGAAAATTTTAAAATAACCATTTTAAAGAGTGTATTCCTATAAACATGTCGAAGTTTCAACTGTTTATTTATTTTTTTTCGGTTATTTTTAATTTTATTTTTGTATCATCTCGAAAAAAGTTGTATGGTTTTAATGCTGTTATTATTGTGTTATATTCATATCCAATAATTTATACAATGAGCCTGAATAGTCGTTGTGAAATAAGAATTCACAATTGATTATCTCCCACCCTCAAAATCTACCGTAATCATTCGTTTTAATTGGAAGTAAACTATATGTTTTAAATTGGTTGAAAGTTGTTGTGTGTTCTTTTAAGCAATGGAGTTCGTTAAAACTGCAATATCTATCACTATTAATTACCATACGTTATCTATATGTTCAGTGCATTAGCAAAATTTCTTTCAAAATGTTTATTATATAATTTTAAACGAATATAAGTACATACGAAAAATATCTAATTTTTTTTCGATCTCTGTAGCGGAGATCCACCGGTAAGTTATGATTATAAATTCTGACTCTTTATATATATATATCATGGATATAATATCAAAGTTGGAAGGCAAACATACACTTTCGTAGAAGTTAGGAAGGTTATTGCATAAAATTAAATCATTAGTGTAATTTAATGCAATCAACAGGCTCTGTTGTTTGACAAAGGTTGGTGTTTGGCGAGTTATAAAGTACAATGTTATGCACTCGATAGACGCGGTAAGACAATAAGTTCCAATCTCTTGGGTTAAACAAGTCATTCTTATTTATTCCTCATGCTATTCGAATTATGTAGGTTAAACAATTTGACGGTTCACTTTTATCCGGCCATTGGATAAAAATAAAGTGCGACATGATTTTAAGAATTTATCTTGTACAGTGGTAAGTTTCCGACAAAACTTTTGATCAATATCACGAAATATGGAAAACACCGTTTAGGACGGCATCGATTGGAGTGCCAGACTACTTTGATAGTTTGAATGGAATCAGATTTATTTTCTCCAATCGGACAACCTATTTGTTCGAAAGTTTTCACCCAAAATTTAACGTATATTTTCATTTAAGATATCCAAATACATTCATAGTTTTTGATACTCTTCAAAGTATACTGCCGATGCATTTATCATACTTGAAAGCTAAGCTGCATAATCATAATAAATATTAGAAAATATACAAATATCTATCTATATCAAATACAAACATATTTACACATTTTATTTTAAACCTGTATACATTTGCACCAGTTATTTAATTATCTGTAAATTGTTACACGAAAAAAATATTAAATTATAAAAATATAATTTTAAAAACGACTTGTTTGTATGATTATAATAGTTCATATAAATGTATATAATATATATATATATATATATATATATATATTTTTTTTTTGAAACTTCTCAGCCAATCTTCATGTATTATTTCCTGGATAACGCTAATGGATGAAAGATACTCTAATATGAAAAAATCCATCGCTATATCACTTGGAGGACTAAAAAGTGTGTGTCATTCGATTATTCGTGGCCATATAGTTTAAAAACAAATATGCAATAATTAAGGAAAAAAAAGGCATTAAACGAATGTTTGATATTGAGCAAATTGTGTACAGCGTCCTGAAATAGGTATTGCTTATAATATGTTTACCGAGAATACGATTAAGTATAAAATACAATTAGGTTAAAAAAAAAAAATAGTATTTTTACATTTTTACAATACGGTTAATGTTATTGATAATTTAAATTTTTTAAAACTCGATTTTTAATTTTGTCACCACTCGCTGCGTGCTGGTATAATATTTGTTTGGCTATATTTTAAAGTTTAGTAGATGTTTTAGCGTTTTGCTTTGACTAAGTGAACTTTGACGTTTTGATTTCGTCATTCACCACAACGGGTTGCAGTTAAATTGACGACAAAAATTGAACAACAGTATAGTTTTTTTTTTTTTTTTTTTTTTTTTTAATTGAATAAAATTGAGCTATATAATATAATTATAATTTGTAAGTTCAACTAGAACACGGTAGTTCATAATTTGAGGGATGGGTGATTTATTAATTATGCATGTTGGATACACAGGAGGGATCATATTAAAAATTTAATAATAATTGCACACATAAATGATAGAAAAAATAATAATAACAACGCGTATTTTTTAAATAAAATAAAATAATAATGATATCGTTTTTTCACAATTTTATTTTTGTACGTTTGTTTTTTATTTAGAAAGATCTAAAACTTATGATCAATTTTACTATATATAACTAACTATTAGATAATTAATAAAATTACACTATTCAATAACTAGTTTAAACATAAACCCTCTAAATATTACATTTTATTTTTGAATTGTTTTGACTTAACACAACAAACTTGTGTATATGTATATTATATATATACCGTTTGTGATGTCATATTGTTCGTGATGGTAAACATTTAACCTTTAGTCCACTATTTTGGGTCTGTTACGTCAGTTTTTGATCAAGAATAATGATAACCGTATATTCTCTGTTTTTGAGAATATTCTTAAAAACACTCGTTGTAATCCTAATATTATTATGAAACCGCTAGTTCGCTGACATGTCATCCGTTTGACAACGTCAGTTGATCTGATCTGGGCTGTAGTAGTAGGAAAAAAAGAACTTGTCAAAACTTCTTCATAAAATATATTATACACTCACAGTGGACAAATGACAATGGTTTACTATGAAATAAGTGTAATTACAGCTGAGCTGGAGTGTATCAAACGACATGACAACACACCTACTTTCAATTATAGCGTTTTCGCAGACAACACAGAATGAGTAGATCGAGACTGGGATACAGGCCAGGTTTGTTGTCGCGCGCGTTGGTGGTTGTCAGTTGTCACAATAACGTTAATAACTCTTTATAGTGATATGGTACTTATTTTGTTTTACGCACTGTACACTATTAAAACGATTACGAGTCGTATGTATGTATCTCCCCTAACCATGGACGAATGTCATGTGTCAACATGTTTTAAACTGAAAATAAGTAACATTTGAAAATGGATAATACATTTTTTTTTATAAATACACGTATTTTAATATTTTTTATTTATATGATATTGCACCGAACAACATATATTTGTTAGCTCAACTATTGTTGTAATTCATCCTGAGAAAAGTTTGATATATTGCATAGCATGGTTGACCTTAAAGATGACTTGTTTACAACAATTTAACTACATATTTTTGTCACTGCAAATGTGTTGCCACAAAATGTATATTTTCATACTGATTCACAATATGTATTTGGATGTGATTTAAGTATATTATATTTAATACAACTTATGATTATTATTTTTATTGATTCAATTAATTTATTTGAATGGGTTTTTTTTTTAATTTGATATGAATTTAACATTGTGAAATTTAGGTTAAATTTTAATATTTGTTCATTTGATTTATATGATACGACATACCCAAATGTAAGTGTTGATGATTTTTATAGTTTGAGAATCAGTTGTCATCAACAGTATATCATTGAAAAAACTTTTGAAATGCATTGTAAAATGTATATTGAATAAACTGTGATCACGTAACCTCTGTTCCAGGAACATAAATTTCATCGTTGGAAAGCGTGATTGTTATACAATATTAGCGTTGATTATAGAAAAGACAATTCTAGATCTATGCTTTTTGGCATAATTATCATAACATTAACGATGACAACAATGATAAATATTATTATTAATAATAATGTTCAACTAAAACGAATAACGCATTGTGTATTTAAGGTCGGTATTTTAATTGTGCCGTCGATACTAATCACAAGTAGATTAATGCATTGACGAAAAAAAAAAAATAATAAAAAACAAAAATGGTAGACGTTCATGATATTATCTCGGATTATAATTTAATAAACGTTAAATACAAGACGTGCGTGAATACGATACAATTTTGGCATCCGTTTATTACGACGAAAGGTCATTCCGGAGTAAACTAAAGTTGGGGAACGGCTATTTCTACGCTTGAAATTATCGTGAAAATGACATTTTGGTAAAACAGTTTTTTTCTGTTTAACGCGTTGTAATATACAGAGTTGAGAGTTTGTTATTGAAATATACTAAAAAAATTACTAATTCATTTTTAAAAAAAAAACACATTTTTTTAAAAATTCACGAGACGTTTCAAAGTAACTAAAATAACCACATATTTTGTAAATACTAAAAAGATCAAATTAATTATTTCCTGTTAATCATACTAATGTTTTGATAAAAAATTATTTTCTTGTTTTTTTTCTTTTTTTTTTTTAAAGTCTATTCAGTTTTAATTAAACAAAATTGATTTCTAACTCAACGCTAGGCTCACTTGTTTCGACAACCTTCATAATATGTACCGTTTTAAGTTTTGCGATAACTACCTTTGTTTGATACCAACCAAACGTTTTTAAAATAAAATAGAAAAATGGGAACCGGAAACTTGATAAAATGTTTTACTCATAGGCGTTGTTCCATTCTTTGACTCAATTATCAGCATACTATTAATGTGAGAATACCCTATTCTGATATTTGATACTATTTAGATATTATATCACTTTTCCAACAATAAACTGTAATCGATTTATCATTGATATAGTGTTATGGGTAGAATAAATATTATAAATTAAGTAGTTACGAGAGGTAAGAGTGTTTCTTCAATCATTGACATTGAATCGGATTATTCTAATTCTAGCATTTTTTTTTTTTTTTTTTTTGACGATACTTCTTTTTTAAACAATTCATTTGATTTTATTTTGATTTTTTCACAAAAAAAAAAAAAAAATGGTAATAAAATTAAACATATAATACTTCATTGAAAATACGAAGGTACACGAAATTTAAATGTACCTGTTGTATTGGTAATTAACAAAATTAAGACATTTGTATAAAATTATTTTTCTTTTTTCTACATATTTTTAAGTTTGGCTCATATTCATAGTCACATATAGTAAGTATAGTAGACATGTGAGTCTTAATTTTTGTTCAGTGATTCTACTGTATACCCGTTAACAAATTCACAAATATGATTTTTAAATGAAAAATATTCGCTACAACTATCCTTCACATACAATCGAAAATGTATTTGACGATTTTTCTGGGACTTTTGTTCCGTTTTTAGACGTATTTTTTATAAAAAGACGTGCCGGGGGGTATAATTTCAGTAGGTATTTAAAAATATTCCATAAATAACTAAATCATATTTTAATTCCATATTGTCTTTAAAGTAATCAACTTTATATAATCTAAATTATTTCCGTACAATACAATATATGTTTACTGAAATCCCTGAAATTTAATTTTAGTATAACTACTAAATACGTTAGTTTATTAGAGGAAGAGAAGTTTATTGTTTAACTAAGCGATTTATTTTGCAAACTAAGTGAACGGGATGTTGATAAATGTTTGAGTTATAATCAATACAAAGTGTAGGTAAAAACAGTTTTAATTATAATACAGAAAGCATAGAATTAATGATATATAATTCTGTAGGTAAAAAAGGAATCAAATTAAGTCAAATGGAAAAAATAACTGAATTATAACGTTAACATTGTACGGTTTAATAAGTGTATGTTTAAAAAAAAGTGAACTTTAGACTTTTTGTATGATAAATAAATGAAAATAATTTCAACTACCTGAAGAGAAAAAAGCGAAGGCCTTTTCATTGACTTAAAATATGTAGAATTATTTGATCTTCCACCATATTAACAAACAAATAACGATTACAAATATGCGTTATTCTATAGTATAATTTATAATACAATATTGATATTTTTTTTCTTGAAGATATTTTAATACAACAAAAATAGTTACATTTTGTAAAAAAAAAAATGTATTTATTGCTTGTTTTTAATTGTTATGAACCTTTATGAAATTTCTATTTAATAAACACTATGAATAGTTCAAAATCAATTTCATATAAAAATAAAAGACAAAGTATAAGAAGTTAACTTTTTTTTTTTTTTTTGAGAGTGATATATTTTAGTTATCGTTAAAAAAAAGTCTAATACTAATGATTGAAATGACTGAAAATGATTAATACATATCTTTCAAAATGTTGTTGTATACAACGCAATTGAAAATAAACATGTTGAAGTATAACTCAAATTAAAATTTGTTAAGATAATTTAATTTGAGTGTTTGGACACACCGCGCCGTATGTTTTGATAGTCTGTAATATTGATATTATTCTAAAATCTCACCATAACAAAGCAATTCAAAGGTTTAACTAACTACATTAATCAATATTAAATGATATGATTCATACATTCATACATGTGCAATATTTATTCTTAATTATAATTATATTTTTATACAACTTATTTATTTGTGCTTTTTTGTTTATATTTTTCAATATTTAATATGAAGTTATTAAAAATGCATATATGCACACATGGAAATTATCCAATTCACAATATAATTAAGTAAATGCAATTTGAAACACATTAATTAAATATAATGTATCTATTATAGTTTAGTCATTTTAAATATACATAATAGATAATAGCCAAAGTATTCATAGTCATCATAATCAAAGTTCGTTATTAAATTAATTTTTATAAAAACAGTATCAATTATAAAGAAAATCAGTGTGATATTTGTGGTCAGCGATCTGAACATAGCTCTTCTATCGGTTACCATTACGGGTTAATCAATTTGAACAACATCATAATTGTTTTTCTTATTTTTGGATTTTACTACCTCATTGTAATGCCGAAGTAATATAGTACATTTTTACTTTGAAACACGTTAAAATAGATAATTTTTTGGTGACACACATCTCGATTATACGTAACACACTGATATGTCGTGACACTCCGGTTAAGAAACACAGATAGGCATTACGGAACTACACTCTGATGATGTTGTATGGTATTGTATTAGCTATTTAAAATTTGTATCCCTCAATTATTATCAAACACTTTATTAGAATACAGGTTATAGGTATATAATGATTAAATATAATATATAATGATGTATATAATGAATATAGTGATTAAATAATATATTTTATATATAATATATTATTTTATTTTTAATAATAAAAAAACAAAAGTTATACAGATACATAGTTACATGGTTCTGGGGTGTTTTTTTGTAATCTAATGGGTTTTTTCATATATTTAAAACCTTTTGAAAATCTTTCATGAAATGCATATATATGCAGTAATATAAACATCAATAATTAATGTATTTTAACATTCACTATACTAATGAATGTCGTTCCATTTTTGTTGTTTATCATTCCATTATTAGAACATATGACTTCTCATTAATTTTTTAATAAACTTGTCAAAGTATGTACATCAATTTGTAACATATTTATATTAATAGTTAATTAATTTTTTAATTTCACCAAATTATTTACTTGCCCGAATTAAGATTTATGAGTGAAATCTAACAATAGTAATTTTTTTTTTTTTTTAAACGTATTTTATGGAGTGAAATCATTTAAATATGTAATAAACATACAATTAAAAAATGCATTTCATACCTTTAATAGTCCACTACCTTTTTTTATTTTTATATTTATTTTTAGTATTGCTTTTACTGATTAAAAGTAATGAAATGTAAATGATTTATTGAAAAAAAAAAGAGGTGTCCACCGTATAAATACGTGAAATTTCCTTTTTCTGTGCCAACAAAAAGGGCAGTTAGCCAAATTAAACTTATTTTTTAATATTATTAGGGTTAGAAAAATATACATACTCATATAAATATGACTAATTTTTGAATTCCACATGTAGTTAATTTATATTTTATATTGTTTTATGAAATTAACAATAAATTAACATGACACTGAGCCATTTTAGTTTTCAAGTGTGATCATTAATTAATTAAAGCTATTACTTTGAATAAATAATGCTTTGAATGGTTGGTATGATAATACATTAAATAAGTGTAATATTTGTAAGCTTGGTACCAGAAATGTCAAAAATGAACACAATTAACTAATTTGAATAATAATCAAGCCATATGGTAAAATATTCACAATCGTAATGTACACAAGTGAAAAGTCATAATTCATTAAGCATCTTCACTTTATTTTCAACTTTGTATAATGCATAAATTATTTTTTTTTTATAGATTTTGACAACAATACATCAATATTTTCTATATTATTTTTCGAGTTTTTTTTTTTTTTTTTTTTAACTTTCTAATGACAACCACTACGTTTATCTTAATATTATAAAAGATGATAGAATTTATAAACATATATATTAAACATTTCGGTGCACAGATTCATATAATTGAACAATATTGCTTAAGAAATAATAGCATTTAATATTAATATCTGTATTTCATTTAAAAAAAAAAAGATTATAAGCTTCACAATTCGACTTTCTTAAAGCTTTGGGTTTGAAAAGTAGTAATTGTCATTTATTTAAAAATAAATAATAATAATAATAAATTTTAAAAATCATATTGACTTGAATATTAAAAATTAAAAATTATTTTTTTTACGACAATTTAATTTAAATTATATTCAAGTAATGAAAAAAATAAGAACAAAACTATAACAATATAGTTTTAAAATACTCAATTGTATCTAAGTATATTTTCAAAACAATTCAAATATATTTTGAAGGAAGAGGTTCTTATATTAGTGCAGTTGATAATAATAAAAATAAGTCGTCGATTTCTATTTTTAAATTTGACTTTTGAAAATAATTGATTCATCGATATTTTAAAGTGTTAATGTTCTTTGATTCTACAGTCATATAGTAAATTTAAAATTTCAAAATTCAAACAGTGTGCCCACAAGAAAATTAGATGATTATTTACATATTATGTCGTTGATAGTTTGACGTCGTCGTTGTAATCGATCGAAATAAAAGTCAACTGAAGCAATTAATTTTCAGTGGATAGTATTAAAGTGGTGAAGTATCGGGCTATGTTGAAGTATCTACAGTTCGTACAAAAATGAACACACGATATTATCGATCGACAGAGGAAATTAGTCAAAAGTGTGTTAAAAGCACCACCCGGCCTTGTCGAGATCGGAGAGTCGTTCGTATAATTTATTTATTCTACACAAATATATCTCGGGGAATGTACCCGTAGATGCGTAGAGTACGAGATCGAAAAACACGAGCAGGAGTACACCATTTCAATACCAAAAGAAATCAATTTTCCGTGGAAACTTTTGCCACGGTCTCTTTGTACAAAGAGAAAAAGAAAGAAAGTTATTAGCATATTGGAGTTGACCCAAAAATACGGAAATTCAGATATCAAAACGTCACAGCTGGAGAATCGTTCACTTTTAGAATCAAATTAACTCAACATTGATTTATTTTTTAATCCAAACTTATCTGGACTGCAGACGTTTCGGCACGGCACGAGTAACGACGGCAAGCGTGTGTTTTGACTGCCGTGATTTCACCCGGATACGGGACGCGTGGAAAAACAACGAAGTAAGTACTCCGTTCTGTCACCGCACAGCGCTTGTGAAACGTTTAAATCGTATGGTTTTTTTTTCTTCTTTTTCAATGACTGTCGACTATCGGTGTCATTGTTTACGGCGTTCAATCATGTGTCGTGGTAAAATGTACTTGTCACCAGGACTTGACCAAAAACCCACAGGCCACCGGTTTGTTGGTCGAACGTATTCACGCCAATCAATTTATATAAATTTTCCTGAATATGTGGGCCATAAATTTCCGAATTTCACAGTAGATTTCTCAATAAATGAAAACCATCATATTTCATTTCAAAATTACTTACACTAAAGTATAAAGCTTTTTTGGTTTGTTTGAATATAACGTGAGAGTAATAGTAAATTATTTACAGAAAAATACATTTTTTTTTTTTTTTATCACACTTTGAATCCAAAGAATAATTTGCTTTATTTAAAGCGCTATTTGAGAAACCCAATTATTTAAATGTTTTTTGTTTTTTTAAAGCTCATATGAAATATAAATAAATCCATTTAAGACAAGCCACTAAACGATTGACATCACAGACTAGTGCCAAGTATGACAATGCCCGAGCAAAATATCATTAAAGCAATACAAATGTCCAAAACATTTTCTAAAAACTACGTGAATTATTTTTTAATTAATAATTTGTTACCATCATTGAAAGTCATATCTCAGCAACGAAATTATTATGTAATACTATGGCCACGTTTAATAATAAAATCAACGTGAGTAATAATGTTATGAACGAAAAAAGTAGAGATTGATAACATGCTAAAAACTTCCATTAAATTTGAAAAAACTGAAAATAATTTTTTTTTCTGATTTTTATGTTACTGCAACAAGTGTCCCAGTAAAAAATCATCGTCTAAGCTAAGGTACATCGAAAAAAAAAATGCAAAGTACAAAGGCCATTAACATCCGGTTCATAAAGCATAATAATGACACTAGTGATATTGGCCCTCAAACAATAGCTGTTGGCGCGAGATTTCAACCCATAATGACAAGAGATCAACTGTCGTTGAAGCGCGTACACCCAGCCACGGTCATTATTTGCTCGTCAGACCCGTTGTAATCGATGTCGTTTTTCGAAAAGCCTACTCTCTTGCCGTCCGTCGATCATCCCAACTAAGTAACGCGTTGTCGACTAGTCCGATTTTTTTTTTTCACCCCACTCGTTTAAATCTTATTACTGACGGTGACCACGCATCATCTTGTCATGTTATTTTAACAACGATCTGTGCAAAAGTCTGTCGTGAAATATTTTATTAATCTGATATTGTCATAGATTTTTAACTCGGCTCCTCAAAACAAGTGAGGCCACGGGGATTCAATCGTTCTTATCATTCGGAAATTAATTACAGAATATTTACATTGATAACGTAAAAATAGAAAACATAAAAAAAAAAATGTTAAACAATAGTGCGATAATTGTATCACCAATGTACACACACTAGCCAATACGTCCGTCACGAATTTTGGCTCTTCATCAATAGTATATAAATATAATAAATAATACCGTTTTATATCCTCGATGTTTTTGGTTTAAATCGCTAATTTGAACAACAGTGCAAATATATTAAATATAATATATATATGTTACACCGAATTCGTGAAATTGCCGATTTCATGAAATCAGCAGAAAAGTTGCCGATTTCATGAAATAAGCAACGCCCTTGCCGAATTCATGAACTCGGCAGTTTGGATACCTAATTCATGAAATCGGCAATAATATTTTGCCGATTTCATGAATTAGGTATACTTTTTTCTGCCGAATGCATGAATCGGCAGTTTTATGCTCTTAAAATTGCCGAGTTCATGAATTCGGCAAGGGCGTTGCTTATTTCATGAAATCGGAAATTTTTCTGCCGATTTCATGAAATCGGCAATTTCACAAATTCGGCGTAACATATACATATATTCTTTTAATGTACTGTATTTTTTTAAATAACATTCTGGTAGTCTTTGAAAAATAACTGCAATATTGTTTAAACTTAAAATAATATTGTTTATCATGCTTACACAAAATCTATTTTAGATTCCGACTGAAGCAAACGATCTATTGGTTTTACAGTGATTTTCATTTTAAATTCTGAGTCAAACGAAGAATGAATCGGATTTACTATGATGAGTTTTTTTTTCCATGTATGTCGTCACATTTTGGGTAGAAGTAATTGTCTAAAATGTTTTTCAAGTATTTCTGTAGATTAAACATGTTATCTAGTTAGTACTTTAGAGAAGTCATTTCCTCTGTTTTCAATAGTTTTTCCAAGCGTATGGAATAACTATCTGAAAATTGAGTAAAATCGATTTGAAATCAGTGTACACAAGATTCTCATAAAATTCTTTTTTGATATTTAACCATAAATCCAAAAATAATTGTGGAACACACATGAAACTTTCTAAAATATTAACGTTGCCTAAGCGTGGACTTGAATAAAGTTTCGAAAACATTTTACTAATTTATAGAGCTTTTAAATTATTAAAAATGTCTAGTTTTTTGGAAATTTTGATTGTATAGGATTTTAAATATTTTATATAAAACTTATAAATTGACGTTTACATTCTACACATAACTCATTATTAATACTATAAAAAATAAAAAATTGTTAGTAGGAACTTTTTTTATTCGCACTTAAGTTAGTAAATCATAATTTAACTTTAATTAGCGAAATTTTTCTATAAAAAGTTAATACAACTTGGAATAATTCATCAGATTATTATTTCACTGACCAGTAGATAAGTCACATATATTTTTAACTATATTTAGACTTCCATAAGGATAAATCCAATATCATGTTTTTTTTACAAGTTTCTTTATAATTAGCCTAAACTATGCATACATTTTTATAATTATCAGCTGAGTTAATTTTTGTTAATAATATAAGCTATATACGGTGAAACTGACATTTGATAAGGTACTTATAATTTAATTGGCTTAGATTTTTCCTATTATTATTTGATATTATATAAATTATTATTATATAAAATTGCATCAAAAGTTTATCAATATATATATATATATATATATATATATATATATATATATATATATATATATATATATATATATATATATATATATATATATATATATTAGGCTTTCTAATTGATACTAAGATAAATTAAAAACTTGAGTTTAGTTCAGAATTATTTTCTGAAAACAACGATTTATTATTGATTCAAATTTAAAATAAAATCATTCTTTTTATGTGATATGTTTACTTACCGAAAAATTACCTATCGTATATAAATATTTTTATACCCCTCATCATTATCTAATCAAAAAAATCCAAGAATGTCCATGGTGCGAAGTATGTTAAGATTTTTAAATATTTAAATACCAGATTTGAAATATATTATAATGATTAATATTGAAATAAAAAATGTGTTTATTTTATTGAAATTTGTATATAAATGCATAATTTATTTTAAAAAAAAAATAGCTCCGAGACACAAAAAATTAAGTTTTTTGTAATGTAATAGTTATAAACCCAAAACGTTTTTAATTCTTCTTAAATTTATTTAAAAAATAGAATTGTCATTTCTTTGTAAATTGATAACACTTAATTTTAATATTTTTTCATAATGCTTATATTAGTTTTTTTTTCTTTACTGGTTTTAAAATGGTAATATTATCTGAACCTATTTAATGTCCAAAGAAGATGCTTTTTTCAAGACAGTACTAAACTTTTTTTTTCTAAAACTATACATACTGATGTGTACGCCATAATTTGGTAGAAATCATCGATTAAATTTATTGAAATAATATATATTCTTTATAAAACATGGTATATTTTCAATAAAATATTTACTTTATCGACATTCCACATAGTACAGTATGCAATATGGTATAAAGAGGTTCACTTGTTTAATGGTTTTTGTCATCAGAGTCTGCTCTTTATAACAGAGAAAATATATGAAACGAGGTCAATAGATTGAATGAATCTATAACATTTCTCTTTTTTTCAGACAAATATATTGGATGTCCGTGAAGAAACTCAAATTTCACTAAAGTGATATAAATAGTTCAAGAGCGCTATTCATTGAATTGTAATTTGATATAAGAGTAAATAATGAATACTCACATTTTAACACTCTATGAAAAAAAAATTCTAGTTTTAAATTTATTATAGACAACTTATGTTTCAAATTGTACTTTTTCATAACTAATTCAAAGACTGAATGTCTATTTCTTGGTTAGTTAGTACAATTGAAAAGTTAAAAAAGTAGGTGATATATATGTATAATGATGCTTGTGTGTGTATTATTTTTGTCAACACTTTTATTTTATTTTGGATATTTCGGTATCAAACAATTCAAAAGATTATTTTATTAAGTGTTTTTTATGGAAAATATACATTTTTTTTTTTAGTAATATTTATTTGCCTTTTTAACTCATCTTATTTATTCATATGCAATAAAGATAAATTACAAATGTACATGTTATCAAAAACCTTTATGTATTTAAATTACTTAAACAAAACTTAGATCTAATATAGAATGTTTTATAACTATGCGTTAATTTTATAACATAGTCCAACGAAATTATAAAATTATTATCACTCATATGCTTGTTTGTTTTGTAAACTTATTTATAATTACAGAAATATTGACAATATCATAAAATATTTCAATAAATAATTATGTAAATTAATTATTTTCATGAATATTTTAACTATAAATACATTTAAAAATTGATATATGATCATGAAGTATGTATAAATCATCATTAATTAATGTATTGTCGATCATATTCAAAATTATTTTGAAGAAATTTGACCTAAAACGAAATTTGCCTAATTGTTCTGTTGGTGTTATCAGTATTATATTATAAAAAATAATAAGTTGAAAGCTAAAAAATAAGGGACTTCGTGAAACAATAAGTGATTTGAATACCTTTAAAATTAGACTGTACGCAAATGAATTAATGACACAAAATCAATATTTCAAATTCAAAAAAATTAAATAATGTCTGATTTAAATAATTAACCACATATGAAATAATTAATTTCTTCTGCGGTGTATATTGATTTGTATTAATGTTTTACTGTAGCTCAACTTTACATATATCTGCACATTCAAACATTAGATATTTTGTGAAAAGAATTTTGAAAACCGTTAATAACTTTTTAGAAACTAGTAGTTAATGTTTTTAATTCAATAATATCATAGCACAATTGATGTGATATGAAAATACAAAATCATTTGTATGTGCTTTTGATAAATGTTTGAAAAAACATTTTCAATATTATTAACATATATTTTTCCCTCCAAGTATCATGAATTGCGGGAAATGAATAAAATTAAATGTTGCTTTAAATATTCACAATAAATATAATCATGTGAATGTCAGAATGAAATATGAAATGTGTTAATCATATATTTTAGTTACTGGCATAGAATATTGCATGTAATATGTGTATGTTTTGATTATTAAAGCCTTTGATTAAAAAAACAAGATCAATTTTTATTCAATAATGAAAATCAAACGTTAAAATTCATCATACGGAATTATTTTTCGATTTTCATGTAAGAAAATAAAATCTTATTTTATTCTTTACATAAAAAAAAAAAAAAAAAAAAAAAATGTACTGTGTAAATCAATCAAGGAATGTTCGAGAAATTCGTCCAGACATTAGTATGCTATTCCAATCGCATGCCATTCCAATGCATTGACATACTGAAACGACATTCGATCGATTTGTATTTTACGTGGTGAATGAAATTGTGAAATTTGAAACTCAAATAATTCAAATTAAATTGTATTGTCTATACATAACAATATAAACACGTACAATTTATTGTTTTCATTTGAAATGCTATCAAAATCGATTACATGTATTTTTGTATTTTATCACATGACTTTTTCATTTAATTTCGGTATCTTACCGGCACGAGCAAACGTTGTATATCAGTTACACGGTCTAGAAAGTCAAATAAACTTTATGGACAATTAGTTTTCCAACATAAATCATTATGCTAACGGTTTTCACTTGGATATAGTAAACATAAAAAGAAATTCTACTAGATGATAATAATGTTGATGATTAGCAATAACTATGATTATACGTATGACAAACAACGGCGTGTAAAATTATATAAATTATAAATGAAATATTGTTAGCAAACATTTAATTGTTCATTCGTCTCGACATTTTATTCATATTCGTTGTGTGTGTGTGTGTGTGTGTGTGTGTGTGTGTGTGTGTGTGTGTGTGTGTGTGTGTGTGTGTGTTGAATTTATGTCAAAACATGACGAAAATTTATAATACAATTTTAATACAATTTTCTGGATATTTATTCTTAGCTTTATGAACTAACTAACCTAACCACTGTCATGAAATATTTAATTATGCAAAATTGTTAACATGAAACCATAACCTGCACTATTCAGCTATGAATAAATGACGAAATTGATCATTAAACAAGATTTTACTTACAGATGTAAAATGTAGATGAGCGTATACTGTCTTATAGAATGTAATAAATCAAAAATGTACGATACTTTTCAAAATAAAAATGTTTAATATCTGTTACTATGATTTCTGGATTCACATTAATAATTTTACATTAATTTCTATTTATTACGTTTATCTATCGCTATAGAAAAATAAATAAAACACAGTGAATAATAATTGATAACCTAACATGCACATTGCATTGTAAAATAGTATTGAAACAAAAATACGTTGTTTTTTTACTCATACGTATAATATACAAGTCAATAGAAATATAATCAACAGTCAACATTTTTTTTATATTTAAAATTAATTTAATTTTTATAACATCTTTGGATTTTTAAATAGTATTATATTTATAATCATTGAATGGTTAAATATCTCATTTATACTTTATTTAAATATATTTTTGTTTTGCAAGTCTATACTTGATTTTCTCTAAAAGTCGTCTTCATTCTATTGTATTTTTTTAGTAAAATAACATATTATAGGCTATAAAGTTTTTGTGCGAATGTTGACATGTATCCAAAATGTGTTAATTTATCTAACTTTTGGTATAAATATAATACATTGCTAAGGAATGAGTATGGATAAAAGAACTATATATATTTAATGTTCAGTGAGTTTTCAGTTAAGAATTTTAATTTTGATTAAAATTACAACATAATATTTGTTAAGTTTTTTTGTTTTGTTTCGTTTTTTTATTTTTACTTTAGAAACGCTCTTTCATACAATAATAGTTGCTTTATAATCGATGTGCAAAAACCATAACTGTGGAAAAATATATTTGAACTAGCTGAACTACCCATTGTTATAATAGTAATTGCTATGTAAAATAATCGCAAAGTGCAATTAAATTTACCAAATACAAACAAACAAAGGAATGACGATATTGCACGTCAGTAAGACGAGATAGGTCTGCCTATGAAGTATAATATGACTACGTCTGGACGTAGAGTATATATAGACAACTGAGGAGAACGTTATGGCATCAGTGCCACGACATCGAGTTTAAATCTCAGATATAATTACACATTTTTTACTTTTTCCGTAATAAAATATTTTTTTTTTTATATATACATTGCGATTTTCTAATTTCGATTAGCGATTTGCTATGAATGGAACTCGGTGCAACACAATATACATAATACAGAATACAGCCATAGATAAATTTATTTATTGTATTAACATTTATTGTAAATAATTAGTCTGTTACGGAGTATACAAAAACTAAATCTGCCCATGATAATAGAATACAAAAAAAAAAAACATTTTTATGCAGCATACTCAAGTTCAAATCTCAGATTCAATTTTCAGACAAAAACAGATTTGTTTTCTTTTTTAACAAACTTTTTGCCATTTAAATTCAAAATGTTGTAAGATCCTTTTTTAGTGGAACTTGATTTTATAATATTAATCCATCCTCAAACATTCAATTCGATAAACCAAATAGCATCGGCTCTGCGTTGATTATTGCTAAGGTACCATTTTATTAATAAATAGAGATTTAAAAATATTTATATTGCTCTGAATATTTGTTTTGAGCCATAAGCAATTGTCTTTTTTTTTCTATTCGTCAATTCAAAAATGTTTCTAACTTCCATCATTTTAATAATAATGTGTTACCATTGATTTTTGAATATATTCTAAAATCAATGGTGTTACAAATAAAATAAAATTTGTTGATGCCATTACGGTGGTTTTATTGTGGTATCATTTGTAACACGGCGTTATGGGTATGCAATATTGATGCACAACTGATGGTTGGTGTTAAATTTCAAATTATAATGATATCCGTATTTAAAAATAATATAATTTCCAACAATTTACGGATATAGGAGATGAGAAAGTTTTGTGAAATTCAAAAAATCAGGGAAGTCACTTGGCAGAGCGAACGGGAAGTGACACAGCCGTGCTATCTATCATAGGGCTTAACCTGTTGAGTTTGTTCTCGGCTTCGGCCAAAACCGACTAAAGCGGAACTTGTTCGGCCAGAATATAATACTTGCGAGACTCTTTCCCGATCGAGACTCCATTTAAACTACCCCAGGATTCAGAGCCACCATGAAATCACGAGCTCCAGCAATGAGTCTGATCAGAGTCCTAATGTATGTGACTGTAGGCAAGACCGATGGCCCTGTCAATACGTTTTCGATCGCGTCGACCCGCAGTTAGTAAAGACACAATTCACTGACTCGTGTGTGGGACCGGAAATTGGAGTTGAAATACTATACAGCACACAAATGGTGTGGAACGTGACGCCATGTTACACATATTCAGCTAATTTGCCAAAAATATAAGTCTACCTGAAATTCAATAGACGTTTTTCGCACCAATGGATTCACGGTTCCCTAAAAATTCCCCTCATCTTTTGCACCAGAACATATTATATTTATATTTATCCTCAAAAGTTGATCAGTATACAATGATAACGTCGAGAAGAATACATTTCAACACAACTATTTTTGGGCCAATATATCAAAGTGAAAACCATGCAAATCCGAGAAAACAAATAAAAATGTGTAATTGTATAGAATGTGTGATAAAAACATGAAAGCTAAGTATTTTTTTATGCACATACATAAATATGTATTACGCACACACACACACACACACACACACACACAAACACATTTATTGACTTATTTACGAAAAATAATTTTCTAAAAACTTTAATTTTACTAACGTACTCATAGATATAATTACAAAAAAGTATCTATTGATTTGTACTATATTTATACGAATGAAACTACTGGCATAATATTAATGTATATCCTGTTTATCGGGTAGTACCTATTTATTTTGAAGTAACAATATTTTTAGCCTAAATAACACAAACCCTCAGTTATGGACACCACAATTTACAAGTTAGGCCTTGGATCGAGATAATCCCTAGTGAATCCTAACACGGAAATGCATTCTTCATGGTTAATTTCACTCTAAAAGAATCCAGGCGTTCAATAAACGTATTTGACTCACATATAGTTTTTTTTTTTTTTTTTTTGTTAATGTTCGAAGATTCAAATTTGTGATCTAACGAGGCATTTTTGTTGTTATCGTGCTATAAAGATAATTAACGATTCAATGTTTTGTTTCCCATCCATCCATCGTATTATTTGATACTCCACTACGTATCTAGTTCGTGAAGTCTTTCAGTAAATAATATTATTTGAATATTATATTGATATTCAAATCACGTGTTGAGTACGTTTCGTGTAGTTTTTGAGACATTCGATTTTTATGAAACACACTAATAATAATAATAATAACGATAGTAAAATTAGTCTTGGATATTATCACTTTCATTTACCTGAATGTGTGTTCTTCTTGATCGCTTTCCTAAATTTGATTACTTTGATGGATAATAGCTGTTTGTTAATAAAAAATGGTGTACGAAGTAATAAACTAGTGGAGCTGTAGACTTTGCACTTTTGTTTAATGTTCTAATAACAAAGTACGCGTTCACCGCATCGCCGTACACATGGCAATTGTATTATTGTGTACTTGTGGAAACCAGCCTCGGCTCTAGGGACCGATTTAGAGTGAAAAGTGGAAAGGCAAAGGGAAGGGCGAGGTTCTCAAGAAGTTTGTTTTATTTATCTATAAACCTGAGATAGTGAGTGGTACACGACAAAAGGCCATAGCTGACGATCGAGAAATTATTTAAAGATAAATTAAATTTCATACGTATCATATTATTTCAAAAAACCTTTTACTCTCACGGGTGCAAATAGATGATAGAAAAGATGTTTTGCATTGTTCACGTCACATAAATACTAGTTCACTGATTGAAGATATTAGACATTTGACACGATTAATTTTGATTTGAATTTATATCACTAAGGTGGGCTATACTCCCGTTCAAAAGAGCATCTGAAAAGAACACATGTAAATCGGTTGACTGCCAAATGGTTTGCGTTCCGTTTTGTTGTATAGCGTTCTAAGGCAGATAAATTGATTCGATTTCAACGCCGTGAAACATACTGAGATACTGCTCTAATTTTTTACAGACGACGTCAAGGCAACGACAGCAAAATTGGGAGAAAATATCACCGTTTTAAAATGCACATCAATCGTCATTGGTGGATCGCATGAATTATGAATTTGTTGGCTCACTTTGTTTTACCGTGATAAAATCGAAAAATATCGACTTCAGGCTTTTTCGACGCGTAGAAATCGAGTGAGAACTGTATAAACGAGCTACCGTTCGAGGATCGGTTAGTTGTCTGACTTATACATTTTTGATGTTTCGATTTTTCATTCCGAAACTTTCGTCGCGGATTGCGAGTGCGCCATTAATCATTTAGTGTGACGCCTATAAAACGGCACTCGGTTTGTTCCTTACTCATTAAATTGATGTACTCCGATCGAAACGTGTGTAATAACCCAAAACGTATTTCATTCGAACAACTTCCGCATCTTAAGTGCGAGTGTACTACTATTGTTTACACTCTACGTATCACGTGACATTTACACCGTATTTCATGTGTATAACATGTTTTTTAATAATCTATCATAACCGGTGCACGACAAATCCCGTAAATTACTATTAATTACTGGGGGACTAAGGCGGCGGTTACGACACGTATCGTTGCTGGTTCGAATCCGGCCTCGGGCAGTCTCTCTACTTGGACAGGAAACAACTGTCTTCGGAGAGAGACTGCCATACCTCACTCCGAGGCATGACAGAAACCTACGGGTGCCCCAATAGAAATTCTACCAAACCGGCATCCGAACTGTAGACTCTAGGGCAACGGTCGGCAACTGGCGGACCGCGGTCCATATCCGGACCGCGGAAGTCAGTTATCTGGACCGTCGGCACATCCTTCTTTGATACGAGTTTAAAAAGTACGTTATTTCAAATGTCATCGTGATTATTAAAAAAGGCGTCGTTTTGTAAAACTATTTTTTTTCTAAACAAGTACAGAACAAAATTAACGGATTCGCACCTTGAATCTTGAGGACATATTATTTCGTATAAGACGTTCTAAAAGAGTTCCCGATTTAAGTTACTAGCCAAAGACAATAAATGTGATTTCTCATATAACATCACAAGACATGTTCACTCTTCAAATAATTTTAACAATTTAGTAATAACTATTGAATAATGCAATAAAATTAATTTTTTTTCTACGCACCCCGCTCACGTATTATTTTAGTTTTCCAGACTCCAGTAGAAATCACTTGCCGACCACTGCCCTAAGGTCTACACTCCCGGATAATCATGCCATACGAAAAAAAAAAAACTGGTAATAACGCACAACAAATCTGTGTTCGAACTCGTTCGTCACGTCAGAGATTCGCAGGTATGGTTTGAAAATTGCACGTGAGAGATTCAAATCGTAGTTTTTCTGTAAATATTTACACATTATAGTCGCTGCCCGCTGGCGTCCATTGTACATCGACGAATAAGACAAGGTTATTTATTATTTATATATTCGTATGGCATACAGAAAACAGGTAATACCATTTAAAATAATTATAATAATTGATAGAATAGAACATTAATAAGGCTATATCTGCAAAACAATAAGCGTAAAGATAAAATATATGCATAACAGTAACAATAACAACAATGTATATGAATATATGTTTTTGGCAGACGACTATAATTTAATGTCTAGGTTTTCAATCCATTCAGTTGCTTCTGGGGAACTATATTTTCAGGACTCTCGAACTCGGAATATGGGTCTTCAACTCCATATTCTTCAACTCAACATAGAATGAATCAGCAAAGCAAAATCGGACTATCTAACAAAACTGCTTCATATCCATAACATCGATGTAGTACTTTTAGCTGTGTGTAAACACAGCTAACGAATCCCAACTTCGGACACGCGGAAACATTCCAGGATACACACTCGCAGCCGCTACTTACAAGGTTTTATGACACTAGTCATACTAGCGACTATTGTGTTATTATCACCATTGGAATAACTATGAGCGTACGTTGGAAAATTTAGCTGATGAGAAAAAAAGCATTACGATCCCAAACGTATTGCACTGTGTAATGCGTGATGGTCTGAAAAAAATGCGTAAAACGATTACAGTGAGAAGGAGCGAAATTTAAATACACTTTACGTCTCTGCGACAATTCACCCCCCGCCCCCTACGTACGGACCCTTCTTCGTGGTATTATCCGCTATAATGAGGGTCACCGATCGCGGACCGAGATAATAATATATCTGTTCACGTACGGATCACTGTGGATTTACGTTATGGTCTCGTATTACGTTTTGAATATAATATATATTTTTTTTATCAAACGTATATGATCTCGGGTTTAAAGGCTTGAGATATACCAATATAACACGGTTAGGTCCATGGTCGATTCGACCAGATACGTATAATAATATTAAATATCTCGCAGACGATGGCGACAAATTCAAAAACGAATTTATATTTTTTACTAATAATGATTAGAGTCAGAATTTGATTTTTCATATTAACAATCCATAAAGAACATAGATCAATTTAAGTGATTAATTGATGTGATTCATTACACTTTAAGATTATATTGAAAATTTTATTTCACAATACTTTAGTTGATTTTGCAAATTTTCAAATGCATTAAAACAAGTGTTAAGTTGGTTATTTTGCAAAAATACATACACATTAGGAAAATACTTTGCATAACAATAATATTTAAACATGTCTATTAATAGATGAGAAAATGAAAAAAGTAAAAATGAAATTGAAAAAAAAGAGAGAACAATGATTTTTTTAATATTATTTTAAATATTTTTATTATTTATCATATTTTTTTTAATGTTTCATTATTTTAAACAATGAGCGTAGAATACATTTTTTAAGAGTCTATTTCCTTTATTTGATGCGTATAACTTTCAGCCAAAGTTATATTTTTGGAGTTTGAAAAATGTATTCACCAGATGCAGTTAAAGTTAATTAGGCATTGAACTAGGCGACAGCAAAATTTTTATAGTAAGTTACAAGATGTCATGTTCAAGTAGTACATGTATATATTTTTTTTATTTTGTATTAATAAACAATAATATAAACAATGAGCATACAAAAAAATTTGGAATAAAAAAAATTCGTTTTTTTTTCTTTTTGTTAAATTCGCTTGTTAGTAGCACACTGAATTATTTATGTGTTTATTTTTTTTACATAACATATTTTATTTCCATTTTCGATTACAACACTTAGTTTACTTGAAGCAACGACGTGAACTAACACAACATTTTAAGCAGAACAACTCACTGATGAGAGGATTGCGTCAAATTGATTACTAGTGTCATTAAGTCGTTTTTCAATAGTACTACATTTACCCGTAGAATTTTCATTTTGAAGTAATTTTTAAGTATAGTTTTTTGATACATTTTTTTTTTCGTTATCCTTGAGATTAGTTTTAGTGTGAAATTTCGTTATCGCATGCACATTCATTAAGGCTGATTGTTTTTTGTTGCAGCTCAGAGATGTGAGAGACCGTAAGTCATCGCTAGTTTTAAAGAGTTTTGTACATCAGTAATTTGTCAACGTCAAAGAAAAACTTTACTCTTCGGAAGGCACGTATCTTAAAAATTGAGCTTGGGTGTTGCATCATAGTGGCTTATGATTTTCATATGACGTTTGTGCTCTCTTGAGAGTTTCGGCATGCGATAGAGACCGGTTCCGGTATGGAACAATCGGCAAAAATGCCG
This sequence comes from Therioaphis trifolii, assembly GCA_027580255.1. Lineage (NCBI taxonomy): Eukaryota > Metazoa > Arthropoda > Insecta > Hemiptera > Aphididae > Therioaphis > Therioaphis trifolii. The sequence goes on along the minus strand of CM050404.1, from coordinate 81,165,111 downwards.
AGGAAAAAAAAACACGTACGCGACATGAATCGTCGGTGGCTGAAAAACGAATGAGGACAGGGGCAGCAGTGGCATCCGGAAAAAGATAAAAATATTTTTTTGTGATCCTCAAAGGTTTTCAACAATCATACTGTATTTTTTCCCCTTTTGCGGAATTCATACTTCAAATTAAATTCGTGCAGTGAAGGGTTAAATTAAACATTATCTCTGTAATGAAAATTGTAAATTTAATCAGACTCTATACGGAAAAAGACAAAAGCAATTTCAAAATTCTTATTTACAGAAAAATAGAACAGTTTTTGTGTTTTTTTAATTAATATTTTTCTGTACATTTGGTGTTCAAGTAAACGGTACTATTTGAGATCTCGGAAAATAATTAGAACGTGAATCAAAACAAAACTCCAAATTATCCGTTTTTTTTCTCATTAACAAAATGGAAATTAAAAAAACTTACGTTGCGCTGAGGGTACTCTTTGATCCTCAGACAAGATAATGGTAATGAGTGTATTGAATTTTAAAGGGACGATAAATGATTTCTTTAATTAAACGACTTGTGAGTCCGAGCAAAGCTTCAGTGTAAAAATAAAACATTTATATTTTACAGTTTTCAGTTTATTTCTGCACAGTTAACTGGTTAAACACATTTTTATACAAAAACATCCAAAACATGTTACTCTATCTGTATCCAAAGGTTCATAATAATGGATTTGACTAATTATTCATACAGAATTCAAGTTGAACATTGATGTAAAATCAGTTGATTCCGTAAAAATCGTATAATAATTTACATAAACGCTAGTAAAAGCAATTTCGGATTTTTGAATTTCTTCGTTTTGTTGTTAGATAACGAGTATGATCAAATTACATTTTCAAGAGTTTTTGTTAAATATGACCAATTTTATTAGAAAAAAACTTAAACGAAATAAGGTACTTCTAAAGTTCTATTTTTATCTGGAAAGTTGCTATTTTTTTTTTCGTTAATTTTTAAAATATGTCAATATGCGATCAATATTTAGTAATTAGTCAAGTTTGTAACAATGTTATTTTTAATATGGAACATTTTATCGTTTTTACAGTGTTTTCGAATCTTTTTTCTTAGGTTTGAAAAACCTTTGACAAGAAAGAAAAATAAACCCTCCATGTATCATCAACCTACGGGTTCTGATCCATAGAGTGGTCGGAAGAAATTTTTTGTTTTCATTGTATTAAAATGTTACTTCATAAAATATAAGAAAACATATAAATACCATTGTAAAACGGATAAATTGTTTGCTTTACTCAGAATCTGAAAGCACTTATTTATAATGAAATAATTACACGGATTAATGTCTTTAAATTTGTATCCATTTACAAACATTTTGATCGTTAATATAATACTTCAAGATTCATTCTACAATTGTTTTAAAAATGTGTAAGTATTTATTCTTTCTGATGAAGATAATTATTTAAAATATAACGATGAACATAAAAAGGTCAAATCTATTGATTGACATTTTACGTAATTTAAGAACTCCTTAAGATGTTAAAAGTGCGCAATGGTAATTTGAAATATTTGCAAAAGTAAGTAGTGTATTAGTAGAATTTGTTACTGTTCGAAAACATATTGAATCGCAGGTATTTTTTTGAGAAGCTATTATTTGCCATAAATGAACTGGTAAACAAAACGTAATTTATTTATCTATAATAGTTTGGTTACATGAAAACTGCAATGGTGAGAAAAATCGGAAAGGTAAACATGTGTTATCTAGCCTAAAAACATATCTATTTAAAAAATATACTCATTGATTCTGAGTACATTTCTATTATTAACATAATAATATGTATAATTTCCGGTGGAAATTGGAAAACGTCTTTTTTTTTTTTTTATTATTGAATATTGTTTTTTGAATTATATTTCGGTTTCATTCTAGTCGAATATAATGATCAAACGCACAAAACGAATTTCAAAATAACATATTAAAATTAATTGTGTTATATTTCACTGAGAAAAAAATAACAATACATCGTAGGTACTGTCACACCGTGTTTAATTAATCATTAGATGAACGTTTGCAGTACGTGAATACTCAGGAAAAAAAATCACTACACTCACTCAGTGCAAATTAATTCCTGTGATAACGACGTATAAACATTATTACTAAAGAGACCCAATTAATTTTCGCACTAAAAGGACTCGACTCGAAAGTGATTAAAACTTGAAGAGTTAACAAGCGATATACGTAATACCTTCTCTACGCGTCGTCGGCACGAAAACGGAATTTATTTATTTTTTTTTTTTATTTCAAACGTGCCGAACGCGCTCCGTTCTTTGTTCGGCTAAATAATATCGTCGTGCGGAGGTATTTCAGATAGACGTAACGTTAATATTGTTATTGTCGTGATAACGGCCTAACGGCACGAACCGAGAGATACCCGAACGCCCTCGTTTCTCCCGACGACGCGACGTTTCGTCCACCCGCCCTGCGTCTTCATATCGTGACCATTCGGCCGTGATTTTAATTGGCGTCCGTTTTCTCCACGGGTCGCCCGTCGGAAATATAACGATGATAACAATAATTGTTTTCGTTGCGCGACGAACGAGCCGCCGTGACCGGTAGCCCGGGGAAACAGCGGTTAGCCGGCTCCACCCGGCTCGTCTGCGTCCACGCGTGCGGCCATTTCTCGTCAGACGACACCGGCTGCAGCAGTCCGTTGACCGTTTCGCCGCATTTTCGTAACGAGCCGGAACGCCTCGAACCCTACCCCGGTGACGATGGCGACGAGTCCAAAAGTCACGAAGGTGTGTAAATGCGTAGAAATGAACCTTCTAATGAAACGCGTGTGTCTAGGGATCTAGGACCTAGGGATAATAATATCATGTCCGTTTTTGAAAAAAATGATTCTCGCAATAGATAACGAACTACTCAAAGAATCTCACTAATGGACCCAACATACAGAGTGTCATCGATGGTGATCATAAGGAGGCTTTCGACGTACATGGTAGATATTATACACGGAAAGACACTTTCACCGACACGGCTCTATAAAAGGAAAGTCGATTGCAGACCACATCCACACACAAAGACAATTTGAAGCAAAACACTACGAGTCTAATACATATTTGTTCGGTTATATTGTTTGTGGACTTCAAACGGGCATACGGTATCATCAATCACAAACAACTGTTGATAACACAAAGAGACTTTGGCATACCAGAAAAATCGAAATGAGATTTATGCCAGATGTGTAATTATCAAACCTGCTGCATGATACGTTTTTCGGGAAAATCAACCACAACATTTGAATGTAAGACTGGCCTGAGACAAAGTGACGCTCTATACCCAGTATTGTTTTCCTAAGTCCTGGAAAATTCGATAAGAGATATACCAGACCGTAGACAAATTAAATTTATGGGATCCCATACCCTGATTGCCTGCACTGATGACATTATTTTTATACGAGGGTTCAGACACGAAGCCGAAGGAAGTGCAAAAAAACTAATTAAATCCAGCTGTATTATGAGATTAGTCACAAACGAAAACGAGACCAAATATTTTGCAATGACTAGGACTACAGCGATGAAAAGTAATCTCAAAATCAAAGGGTTTACTTTTGAACATAAAGACGAATTTAAATTTCTGCGAGTCGACACAAACGAAAAAAATAATATGTATTACGAAATTAGAATGAGTCTTAATGTGACAAACTAAAATTACTTCACACTGAACGAATGTTCTCCTCCAAGTCACTGTCCAGGTATACAAAATGTATGGACATTTGTAAAATACTGATTTGGAACGTCACGAGAGCAAAAAACAATGCAAACCTGCGACAACTGTACAATAAACCAAGTTAACGTCAGTTCTTGGTCAGACACAGGTTGGAACGGGTAAGGAACGTCTGGTGAGCCGAGATATCAATCATTAAGAGAACTACAAAAAACAGGGTAATAGGGAGAAGACCCGCGATTAGGTCTTAGCAGAAATTATATGAATCAGTGAAAAGAGATCCAAAGAGAGTCAATCAATTGATGTATATGGAAGTGGTATTGTACAGTGAGAGAGAAGCGACGAAGTATTTTAGAAGTGGCGATAGTCCTTAATGGGCTGCTCCAAGCCCAAGAATAAGAGAAATAAAGGTGTTTGCGTCGTTGGCCGTTACTTTGGTCCGTTATGAATACCCGCAGACCGACTGTGTCACGGCGTATCCTGCAGGAAGTGACGTGAAGTGTATGCACTTGCCCATGAAGTTAGATCATACGCAACCTCAGTGAGACCGACCTTAAAGCCGAGTTCACACTATACCATGCCGTTTCATGTCGTTTAAAACAACGTTCTACGAATGGTCGGACCATTTGGTATACCATGTGGTATATTATTCGTCACAGCATAGTAGATTATATTCAACTTTTTCTTGCGTGGTTATATTTATTTTGATCACAGCATATCAAATAATGTAAACGTGAGTCGATAAGAATGTCTGTGTCATGGGAACAATATTTTGGTATGCGTGTGGTAAGGCGTATATCATTATACGAAAAATACACGACACGACACCGCACGGTTTAGAGTTAGCATGGCTTAATGACAAAACTAGTGTCCATAGGCGGTCTTACGGGTGCAGCCTCGGCAGCCTTTGCTGCATCTGACATTTCAAACGCCTCATTTTTTTATTGTTTATCATTGTTCATTATTCATTACACTATATACAGTGGAGTAAAGTAAGGTTATATTAGTGTTATTTTTCAAACGTATGTAATGAAAATATTTTAAGCCGATTAACCTCAAAATATCATTAAACGTTACCCGTGGCACCACTGTCACTTGGCATACAATCGTTGAGTGCATAGAATACGTTATTTGTTTATTTTCAGTTAGGATTTTTCTGTTTATTTTAAATTACATCTATGATAATTGATAATATGCAATGATTTTACTCATCGAATCCTATGATAACATAGTATACTTAATCAATAGTTTTACGGTGGACTTATTATCTATTTGAATTCAGTTCTATGATGTTTAATGTTATTAATGTTTAGATCATTAGCTTTTAAAGTATTGTTGTTATTCATATTAAATTAAACAAATTTATTTATTCAATTATTCATAATATGTCTCTCTCTCTCTCTCTCTCTCTCTCTATATATATATATATATTGACGAGGTCATCGAAGAATTTAAAATACTAAATCATACAACACGCTGAATGGTCTTATGTAAAGTTATAACTAATAACTTTAGGAATTTAATGAATTAACTGTTTGAAATAAATTGAATAAAACAAAATTCGGAGTAGGAAAATTGAATAAAATTTGCATATTTTTTTTTATTAATTATGCGATGCAAATTGCAAGTTTAAATATGTAAGTATGTGTAAATTAAAAGTGCTGCACTTGAAGTAAAATTCTGGGACCGCCTATGCTAGTGTCCGAAATAGAGGTCTACGAAACAGCTGCAGATGACGTGACATGGTGGCGAATCCGTGTTGGAGAGATTTGTGGTGCCACCGTGACATTGTATAATATATTATAATTATGATCATTATTATTGTTATAGCAATACGATACATATGATACTATTATTATTATTATTATTATCATTGTGACGCGATGTTTCGTGCCAAAGCTCACGATCTTGTGGTCGTCATTTCTCTCTTGTCCGCCATCCGTCCTACACCATCTCCTCTCCGTCAAGTTTCGAGACGAAAAGAACCGAATCTCTTGCCACTCCTATAACGGACCGCAGATCTAATTCGAAAACCATTGTACTGTTTCATGGCTTTTGTATTAATAGTATTCAATTATGTATATTTTTATTCGACGATTTCAAAAAATTACAGTAGTTCTAGAATGTCACTTTCTGAGCGAAAATGGCATGCTCTTAAAGTTTTTTCAACAAACAACTGTAATTTCGTGTAAAATTTCAAAATAATTAATTTTAAATACTGTACAATTCAATACAAACCCAAACTAAAATATGAATCTGTCGTAATTTTGTAGAAACTCAAAATTAAAACATCATAATATATAAATTATTCGTCTTCATACAACATCTAAACCAACAATTTCGTCAGTAACTACAGGCAAATGGACAGACTGATGAGTTGCAACGACAATCATATGTGGTGTTTGAACTCATGATGAGAAACCTAAATCATGCGGTGTCGAATTAATTCTTATGGTTATTAGGTCAGGCACAAAAAACAAAAGGCATTGGTGGTACAAATATTTCACTAAAACACATCATGATATTGAAATAAGGAACATTTTTTGCATTTTTATGTTTGCAAATTGTCGTCATAATAATAAATTTGAATTTCGTTGGTATAATTTTATACTTAATTATTTACAATGTTCATCAACATTATTTTCTACAAATTTCATCATGTGTACAGACTGCAGACATAATGTTATGCTATTGAAAATGTTCCAGGAACGTTTACGAAATTTCTATGCTTATCTTTGATCATGTACGTTTAATGATTATTATTATTATTATTATTTTTTTTTTTATTAAGTAATCCGCGAAACTGTGGCCATTGGATGAAGTATTTTTCGTTATTAGTTTGGTGGGTACAGTATTGTGGTACACGTATGTGTTGGTATGGTACGCCGCTAGAGGATCGAGCTAACCCATCCGTTTGCTAGCGACATTGGACGGGGATTAACCTCAGTCACATTGACGTGACAGTGGCCAACCACTCCGCCACTCCATGCCACATTAATGATTATTAATTAACACTTTAAGATAAAAACTTTTTAGAGCACATTTTTAACGAATTTCACAGGTACCAACTCAACAAATGTTGATAAATACTAAGGTAACGATAATGCTAGAAAAAAAAATCATTTGCATCTCTATTGTCTACGTCAGTGATTTTCTAAGTGTGAGTGTCGTAATACAACGGGCCTCCGTCAAAATAATAAATTGCGTCGAAAAACATGAACATTTTTATTTAAATATTCATGTTTTCTGTTCCATGTATTATTTTTGGTATAACTAATTTGATATAATTACATAAGTGAGTGGTTAGTAATTGTTAAATTGTTACTGACAGTTAAACATTACCTAGGTATCAAAAGTGTATCATACATCAAAATCACTAGTAACATTAAGTGTCACTATAGAAACGAGTCTAGAAAATACTGATAAACGTCAGCAATCCCAAAGAATATGTGAAGGAGAAAAAATTCAGCAGTAAATATGTATTACAGGTGGTTCCCGTAATCGCCATTTAAATAATATGTTTGTACCAATGTTGTCCGCACACGATATTTTCTCGGCTTCAATCGATTACCGCAAATTTTACTTCCATATTCAAATGGGAGTCGCAGATCATCAATCGTCATGGACGATATAACATGGGATTGAAGTAAACTGTGTGACTCAACATTTTAAATCAATATGGACTTATAGAGTGTCTCAAGATGACTTGACAAATGCAATAACTATTGTTCTATTCGATATTTTTCAGTTTTATTTTTCTTCAATTTACATTATAATTGTATAACTAATATACACTAAAACAAAAACATTCTAAAAGATTTTATTTTTATTTTCGGAGTCAAAATTTGAAATTTTTTTATTTTATTCTATATATAAAAAAAAAAAAAAATCAAAGTAGCCATTTTGCAAAACTGATTTTTAGAAAATTATTGATACTTAATATTTTAATAAAGGTTCATGTTTTAATATTCTACAATTTTTAAATTGTTGAAAATATGAATAATTACTGAAGATTCTCGTCATGTCGAATCTCCAGGGGAACAGGAAAAAGATCGAGACATCGATAACTTCGAGGTATCAAGTTTTATTTAAAACGCTGTCAAGAGCAATGCTAGTTCAAAGAGGAATTCAATGTAGTTTGACATGACGAAAAATTCGAGATAACGGCGTTCAACATAATAAGAATCTACTGTATATGGTTTATCAATAATTCTTCATTTATTATTTTATGAAAAATAAATTAAATCACATATTTATGAAAACTATTCTATAAATATCATAATTATTTGACATAACTTTTTATCAAATACACATTCTCAAAAATTTGAAAAATTCGAAATAAATTAATTATGTGATTTAAATATGATATTTTAGTACGGAAATGTTTTAAATAAATCAGTGTTTTAAGAAAATGGCTATTTCGGTTTTTTTTTTTTTTTATAAATGAACACTAAAAACAAAAAAAGTTTTTAAATTTTGATTCCAATATTATAATATATTTTAATACGTTTTATAGTGTAGTGCAGTACAACTACAGAGTTAAATACAAATAAAAGTTAAAAATGATAAATAAAATAAAAGTTATCGTGCTATCTACACTGTTGTAACTTATGTACAGTGGTACGACACTGTATATAATATATACATTTATTTGTTTTCAAATATGATTTGGTACACCAAAAACATTTAAAATGATAGAATTCATTATTTTTATCCAAATAATTTCCAAATATCATAGTTTTTTCTAATCGTAGCTATTTTAAACGTATAGGTTTTAACATTATCGAAAATAATCACTATTTTGAAAATTTGATAATTGATTAATAATTATTGCCTTAATAGAATATGGATATGAGCGTTTAAAATTTAAATCAGCTGGATAAAAGACTGCAGTAAATTAATGCGGGTTACTCTCTTTTTACTCTCCGTAATTCTAAACTTTTAAATGTACATTTCTCTACTATAAGTTTAATAACGAAGTACAAATTAAAAAAAAAAAAAAAAAAACATACTGGAATTTTCAAAAATAATAATATTGTTTTTCGTCGAAAAATGATTGAAATAATGTTCGTCATTTAAGAAAATCATAAAACTTTAAAAATTACATCGATGGAAAATAGCAGAAAAATGCATTTCTCTTATAAAAATGTGGTAAAAATCAAGTGTTTTATATCGCGGAAAAAAAACACTCTAAACGTACGCATTATATTGAGTCAAAATATCACGGTTGCCAGGATAGCACCGAGATGTCTCGTAGACCGTACTCGTTTAAGTGAGTGTGCGAGTGAGTGCTCGGGATAGGAGTAGTACTGCGCTTCACGCGGATGAGCTTTTGCGGCCAGAAAATGCGGTTGAGCGTGACGAACGGTGACGCGGACTGGCGTAACGATCAACGGTCGCGGTCTGTCTGGAATCGCGTACTCTGTACGCGCAAAGGTGGCAATTCACGCCGACGACAGCATAACGGTAGACAAGACGCACACGTGTGGTTTTTTCAGCTCGGCGAGTCCACTTGTGCGGATAAAACCGAGCCTGGCGTGTTTTTCAACGTGCCCAGGCGAAAATCATTCCCCGGAGTGATTGAACCCAGAGCGTTTTTTTTTCACATTCCGAATCGTTGAAGCCGCGTACAATAAAACTCTGAGCGCGACAGAAAACGATGACAAATCTGAACGATTTTTCAGTTTTTCGGTTTTCGAGTGATAGATTCAGAGCGTTGATCTTCGATATTATGATCGCGAATCTAATGGCTTCACACGACGGTTTCATACACTTTTGTTATTCATAATATAGTTTTCTTGAACGATAGCTACTTACGAGTAATGTCATTATCAAGAGTAAACACTTTTTGAAAATTTCATGTTCGATTAATATTATAGTTGGATTAATTCAATAACTTAGTATTATTCTATAGATACGAGTATAAGCGTTTTTTTAAATTTAAATCAGTGGATAGAGTTCAAAGTATACACGTGTGGGTTACTTTTAATTCTACTCTCAGTAATTCTAACCTTTAAATGTCTATATTTCTTAGAATATCGGTCGAAGAATAAAAATAAAAATTTTCAAAAATAATAAAATTGTCTTCCAGTGTACTGTGATTTGAATGATTGCCATGAAATAACGGTAATCATTTAAGAAAATTGTTAATTACATTGATAGAAAATAATGAAAAATTAATTTCTCTCGTGAAAGTGTAGATATATCAATCGTTTTAAATTGTAAATGAAAAAAAAAAATAATAAACGTACGGAATCATACCAAGTCGTAATAAATCGTGATGTAAAAACTATCAAACAGCGCAGAGACGTCTTATAGATTGTGATGAGTTCGTGCGTGAGTGCGCACGTGTGAAGGAAAGAGAACTGTACTTCACGTGGATGAATCGTTCGGTTCCACAAAAAGGTTTTAGCGTACATTTTTACAATTGGATTATAATTTTTTATTCAAAAAATGTATGACTTACATTTGTTTCATAAGATATTTATCATACTAGTCCAGACCCTTTATCTGACAATTTGAACTAGAAATATTTGAATGCGCGTTGCAATGTGTACTGTACTGTACTGGGAAACAGTAACAAATCTATTTTGAAAATTATAATATACCATGCGTCCGTAATAGATAAACATTAATGCATTATAGTACGCGTTGTAAGTTTGGAATATTTGTGTATAAAAGACAACGTTATGTTATAGACGATATTCCAAAATTTTTGGTATCAAATAATATTACATTTTATTTGGTATAAAATTATAAAAACTTGAAACATCAGATTTTATATGACTTTCATCTGAATGTGGTAAATGTTTGTCGTCATTATAAATATCTGTTGTTACTCAACGCTCGTTATTATGTACATTAGAATATCATAATTTTAACGTTTCCACGTTTGTGATAATGATTATAATATTATATTCATACTATATACTTGGTTTTTGTCTATTTAGTATTAATAATGAGTATGAGAATTTCATCGGGTAGTCAAAGAGGTCAAACAAAATAAAAACTTCTTTGTATTGTTATCAAAGAAAAACTTTCGAAATATAATATTGTCATAAAGATCGAATGCGACCAAAATTGTACATATCATATATAATATATATATATATATATATATATATTGAATGTCCATTACAAATTGCAATGAGCACGGGGAGTGATTTAAATAATGAATAATGATTAATAATACTCTTTCACGCTATACTATTATGTACGATCGCGTCCAGTCATCGTGTGATGTCTCCACTTAATGATCATTGCAGTGGTTTCCAAGTGACTGTGATCGGATCGAAATTTTTCTTCAACATCAACAAGTATACGCATAATACTACATAATAAGTAAACGAGTGGTCGGCAAATCACGATTGGACCGTTTAACCATCGCATTCGAATATGGTTATGTTTTCCGGAAATAATCGATTGTTGTTGATAATAATGTATTCATGTAACTTTTTGTACAAATACACGTTGATCCATTTCTAAGTTTCATTATATCGCTATAAATCTAATTGTTTGTTACTATAACTGTTTACTTATTATTGAAAATGCGTATTTGCCATTATTGTTTCTCTATCACATTATAAAGTGGAATCGGTTCATAATAATAAAAATAAAATGCACGCTATCATTGACTGTCAAATAGAAACCATCGTAAACGTATTGAAATATATATGGGTGTAAAATATACGGACGGACGTATATACACAAGTACGTAAATAAAATTAATAAACAAATATGCGTGTGTAGTAGTAACAAAACGAATTATTTGAACGTTCGCTTTGAAATCGAGATTATTGTGTGGACGTGAAAACAATATTGTTCAATACAGTTACAAGAAAAAGATGCTATTATATGTATTGGTATCAATTATCAAACAGTGTTGTTATATTGATGCAGTCTATCGTTGTATTGAAGTAACATTGATTCTATGATACGCGTTATCAAGTATCAACGTACCGCAATACTTGTTACGTTTAAATGAAAATTCAAATTGCTTTTGAAGTTGACTTCTTGTTGGTTTAAAATGGTAATTAATGAATTCACGCGATGGGAATTTCAATAAATATTTAAAATTAAAAATAACGGGTAGTTGAAACTTTTTTATGTACATTTTAACTCAAATCGTACGATTTCGAGTAATCTACACCCTTGATACGGTTTAAATCTAAACTATTCTGCATCACCATAACTTATCTATGTAAAAAATTACGAAAAAAGTATTGATTTTTTAAGAGGTGTGGGAGGGAGAATTATATACGTTCATAAGCTATGCATTTTACTTCGCTCATTTGCCATCGTATATGTATATATCGAAAACCGTTTCTAAACACTACTGCCCTTTGCCGATAATTAATTATAATAACCATTCAAAACTTTTTTTTTTTTTATGAATTTATCACGTTTTCTATTTATACGTACCTATATCGTCAATACTAATTTGTACAAGATATTTGAAAATATTACAATAGTTTTTAATTTTTAATTTTTTTTTTATTTATGAAACCTAGCTGATACATTTTTTTTTTTACATTTTTGTATCATTGATATTAGATACAATTCATACACATCTTCGAAACTGCTCAAGGATGTACGGAGAAAGTAGTGGGGGTCATTTCTCTGTCAAGCGGTATTATGTCTTTACTTGACCGACATTTCGTTGGAGGATTTCCTTCAGTTTGGCCCGGCAATAATGATTTGTCCTAGTTTACGTGACGGTATGGTGTATGAAATTAATGTCTAAAAGATGTATGCTCTCCGTCGGCCCCGAACGCAGCCATTTGTAATTTATCGAGATGCTTCTGAACTATTCCCAGAGAATTTTTACAATTGTACTATACATACACCAAAATGGGTTAAATTTGAAAATAACAACAATTCTAATACGGATAGTTTGAAAATGTGCGTTACATAATATAAGTAATACTGTTCCGAATCAATGGTCGAACAATTTTAAAATAAATTTGAATTTGAATAAAATATATTATAAAATATTATTGCATCTCTTGCTCGTGTACAAGCATCGTGATTTATTTTGATGGGTTGAATTGAGTACTCGATGTTTGATGTAGGCATTAATGATTACAAAGGATCACGTCGCATAATACTTATTATTCCAAACATATTCATTCATCAATTATTTGAAGTGAATTAAATTTATTTTTTATCACGATTGAAAGTTGTGGAAGTGTTTTTTTTTTTTTTACTATGACGATTTGAATAATTATTTCAAAGTATATAGTTAATTTGTAATGCACCAAATTTTATCACATAACTTTGAAGTATTATTACTTTTTTCTACCATGGTTATCAGCATCACTTGGTGCAGTTTTTATGAAAACAAGTTATAAACGATAAATATACACAATTGACCAATGTGAAAAAATAAAGATAATTATAACATTACAAAAATAATAAGAACATTATTTTTTTTTGCACGATATATTCCAATATTTGTATATACAAAAAAAAAAAATTAGCATCAGATAATATCATATTGAGTCAAATTAATGCAATACATGTTGGTACTGTCAGTTATATCATCTAACTACCTAATTGTACGAAGTATTATAATTTATGGTACCGACTTCGTTTTGTCAATTATTGTCCGTACGCAATTTATACATTGTGTTAATACATATTTCATTTTTCAAATTAATTTAGAAAGAATAAAGTAATTTTATTTGGAATAATTCCATACAAACGCATTTGTTTTCATTTAAACAACATCAATATTTCACGTGCCTGACTACTATGGCGGCGTTATCGATTGGCGTCCAATAAAAAATGACTGATAAAATTCCATCAGACGTGATGTAGTTAAATATTATGGACATGTATTTCTATTGAAATTATCAAAGTAATTTTTCAAATAAAACTCAAATATTTCTGGCTGATGTAAAATAATTAAACCAACTGTACAATATCGGTCCCGGCAAAACGTAAATATTTTTACTTAATAACCATGATTCAAATAAAAATAAATATACAAATGTAAGTTCGGTAGACCACCGGCAAGTCAAATTTTATTGCTTCCTGTACATGCAATTTCGTTTTCGGTACTTAGATGAAAATATCCACTGGCACATTCACTAGCATAGGGCCGGTCGAATAAAGTTCATCTCTTTGTTAGTTTATTTATTAATATCCGGAAATCGGTACACAACTCGAGGCTAAATTGAGATTATTATTTCTAGTTTATGGCCGATTACTAGCAACAAATAAATGAAAAAAGACGACGAAAAATGAACCAATAGAATTTCCACGAGAAATATCTCAGTTTTACTAAGTAAACAGCATGAACATATAAAATAATGCAATCCTAATGTTTCCCATTATAATTTAGTTATGTACAATACGTGAACTTAAATTATTCAATAACTTTTTATTGTTTTGATTTTCTTAAGTTTTGTTTGATAGAAAGCTGTATATTTTATCACATACTATTATGAAATATTGCAAAGTGTATTATTGTGGAATTTAAAAACTCTCATTTAAACTATTATTTATGTACGAATATATCTTCAACATTTACCCAGAAGCTATTGAATGGATTCAAAAGTGTGACATTAAATTATAGTCGTCTGCCAAAAACATATAATATTCATATACATTGTTGTTATTGTTATTTTTATGCACATTTTTATTGTTATATTGATTGTCTTGCTAATATAGTCTTATTAATGCTATATTCTATTAATTATTATAATTGATATAAATATTATTACTTGTTTTATGTTTTTGGCCATGTGAATAAATAAAATAACTATTAGTTCACTGAGACGAATTGTAATACACTAAAATCTCTCTATGTAGGACCCCGTGTAGTACGAAATCCCTCTTAAAATGGAAAACATAAATTATCCTGGTTTCATATAATTAGTAGTTTCATATACTCTTTAAGGAAATCTCTCTATAACGGAAAATTATTTTGGTCTCAAGCGATTTCGTTTTAGACACCTTATACCGTATCAAATTAAAAAAAAAAAAAAAAAAATTTAAATATTTTATTATAAAACATAGCGACAGACGATCCACTAGATAAAAAGAAAAAAAAAAGAAAAAAATCACAAAAGTACAGAAAAAATGAATTTGAGTGTACATCAAAAATCAAATTTATGCACAACACAAGGTTAAATTGTAATGTATAGTATAAATCATTACGGATCGCATATTTTTCTTTTTAACATAACGAATGTAAACAATAGAATACGAAACGAAATCTGAATAAATATTTCGTCATGGGGTGGGGGGGAAGCAAAAGTCATCACTACACAACGAATTCGTGTACACAGGGTCCAGTATGTGGTGTTCAATGTTTGACTTGGAACGTTATTTTTTACACGGAGAGTGATTTCCGTTAATATTGCAACGGAATACGAGCAACGCCGCCGCGACAGACGTGACGGACACGATTTTCTAATTCGTTTATTTATTTACGTTATCGTATGAGCAAAATGATTACGGTCAACGTTTTGTACTCTGTAGTCGTTACACCGTGCGCGTTACTCGTCCGGGACCGTCGACCGAGAAAAGACCGTGAACATGACTCGCATCGTATCGGGTGACGATAAATACGACGACGGTACAATATTATCGTGGTGTTCGGATCTGTTGTAAATTACCGCGTGAGACGTGTGACCGTGTAACAATGGGTGTAACACGTACGCGTTTGGAACACGACGACTCGTAGTCGTATGGCACCCGCAGACGCGCCAAACGGCCGAGAGATCCGCAGCAACATGATTTAGCGAAACTTCCACCGACCGTACGGCGTACTGTTACACCGTCGAATCATAACGATGTTTTTACGTCAGACCTTCACTGAAAATGAATTTTTGACCACAGGATGTAATCGTTTAATAACGGCCGTGATGGGTTAATGACAGACAAATTTATTCATCTTTTTTCCAGTTACATCAATAAAAATGACTGAAATTTCTATGCAATTCGCGTTTTTTATCATATTGTAATGATTTCGTCCATAAACGTCTGTTCCCACGTTCAATTGAACCGCCATATCAAATCACATTTCACTTATTTTTGATTTTTGATGTCGGAACTTTTCTTTGCGTTTTTTTAGATTATTTTTATAGAATATTTTGAAATAAAAAAATTACATTCCTAGATTCTAACAGAGTTTAATATATATATTGTACTATCGAAGCAAACAATAAAAATGTTTTTCTAAAGCGAACATTTTTGGGATTATTAACTTTCATAACAGTAATAATACCCGTACTGGAAAACAATCCCAGCTTTCCTTAACCTAGCACCTAATTCATTTATAAATACTACAAACAAATGAACTGAATGACATGAACTAGGTACCTAAGAAAGATCAGTCAACACATGTGAAACTTAAGAAATTAAGTATCAAACATTTTTTCCGTGATTAAAGTTATTTCATTACAGTTAATAATGACATATTTTTATATATTTAATAAAGTAATGTATTTTTAGTACACATTTTCTCATTACTTTAGAGCATCATGTTCCTTCTTTCTGCATTTTCATAAATAATCACGATACGGTTGTAAATCATACAAAGATATTTGAACGACGGCCCAATCGCACTTGATAATAGATTTTTTGGACTCAAGTAGTAAAATTTTAGTTAACAACAAAACGTCGAATTATATATCGATCGTACAATTGTTGATCATAAGTATTGATGGTATTACAAAATAATTAAAGAGTGAAAAAATTCACTATGAGATAAAAACCGATTTCTAATAACGCAAACCAATGCTTAAATTATCGCAGTCCCTCTTTACCATCGTCATTTCGATCAACTAGAACTCTTGGTATATATTGTATACAACTTACGATTCCAAAAAAACACTGATATCCCTTTGAACTCACTATTAGGATCCGGCCAACCGATAAAGTCGATCATTTAAAATATTTTCCAAATAATTGTTAATTGTTATTATTTTGTTAAGCAAAAGTTTAATATTTTGTCTATATACTATTTATTTCATATGAGATATTATATGTAATGCATCGTTAATGATGATAACGAACGTACAATTATTGATAAAAATGATAAATTAAAAACAATAACAGCAAAAATAACTTAAAACAGCACATAACTACTATTGAAGCATTGTCGATTTAATATATTCAAAAATTAATTTTATTTCACTATCTATTAAATAACTACGGTCCATTAAATTATACACTTTTTTCTCGTTATTTTTCATCCAATTACTCATTAAATTGGAATAAATTGTTTGAAAAAAATTACACAACTTCATGATAAAAATACAACGAACATCAGTGATTTTTTTTCAGACGAGGGCAGTATTAATGAATAGAAATTATGGCGTATCGAATTTTTTTACTAAAATATAAAGGCTATTTTTCGAACGAAATTTAATTTACTAATGAATTGTTTTAGAACATTGTAAATTAAAAAAAAAATATGATGATAAAGTGGACGGGTAGAAAGAAGCCCAGTAATTCATAATTTCGCTATCAACTGTTTTGTTCGGAAATATTATAACATAACATCAAAGTTTGTATCATTACAATTTTAGTGAAAATTTTCATCTATTAAAACGGTATGTTCAACTCATTAGTATCTAGATATTTTATTCGTCATAATTTTCTTTCAGAAATGTTTTGGGAAAATAAATTAATACGCTGCGTTTGCAGAGATATGTTTTTCATTCAAACTATAGGTTCGTAGATTAAAACGTTATGAGAAGTTGCGGAAACATTATAGCCTGACGTGTCGGATATTTTCCATTAACCGAGTGGTAGTTATTAGCACAAGTGGAACATTTGTAAAACATCAGTAAATTAAATTTTCTCACCTGGCATTACATAAAGAATACGTCAACATTTAAAATCTTTAAAGCGTCCGACGAAAAAGTTCTAAAAAGCAAAAATCTGGGAATCGCAATCCATAAACTTTTAGTTGAAGTTTTTTTCATTCAAATTTATAAACTAATGAGACAAATTTGAGTTCTCGCTTTCAGTCCATCTTCATACAACAAGAACTCAATGATATAGTTTCCATGATGAGATGGGAAATTATACGAAGTTATTTACTATATAGTTAATAGTTATATATTTCATATTTGATAGTTTTCTAAACATAACTTGTTCAGGAAAAAAATGTGAAAACAAATTTAAGAAAATCAATAACTGTAATTGTATTTAGTAAATCCTTGGTTTTTGTACATGTTTCCCGATTAATATGCATGTACTACCCAGCGGTATCTATACCTTTTACGGTAACGATTTTTCACAGTGTTTGGCTGTTTTTTTTTTTTTTTTTTTTTGAGAACTTGTATACCAAAATTGAAAAAACGTAACCACTCTAAATTGCTCTTGTTTCCTATTTCAGACCAAACAAATTTCAGAAAAAAGCAAAAACAAAAACAACAACACACGTCATTGAAAAACCAATAACTCTTTGCAATGTTTGGAATCTAAAATATGTATTGAATGTATACATACATACAATTTACATATTTTGTTGGAGAGGCCTTTTTTTTGCGTGGTCGTTCTGTCAAATCGATGTATTTTAAGTACATAACTTTGAAGATTTTTATTTGTTTTTTGTAGCTTAGTATTTATTGAATATTACACATATTTGAAAAATCACAAATTATGTGTCTCGCACGAATAAATATTTTTATTTTAAAAATTTTGTGAGGAAACTTCTTTGCATTTTAAGTATGGCACGAAAGAATATGCTATGCAGTGTTATATTATATGAAAAATATAAATCAATAGGGAAACTGGTTTAAGACGTATAATTGTATCTGATGTCATCACTTTCTTTTTTGACGATTGACTTCATGAGTCCATAAACCAGAAATTGAAGTGTAGAAATAATATTTTTAATAATTATCTTGTATTTTTTTTTTATATTTATCATTATATACTGTAATGAATGTATACGCTATTTAGAAAAGCAATAATTATAAAAATAATTGAATACATTTATAAAAACTGTTTGAAAATAACTCACCAAGTACCATTGATCGGCAAATAATGGATCAGGGAACCGTAACACTGGTTTTTTATTATTGTGCTTTGAAACGTTGCGGTCGGGTACGTAGTCTCTTTTAAACCGTCTGAGCTCATATTGTTGTTGAGACCATATGATCTGAAACAAATTAAATAAATAGAACTCAGTCATTTATGTGATAGACAATATAATATGTACAACATTTTAAATTACTGCTCAAAATAAAGTTGACGTTTTGATTCTAATAATATAAAAAAGACAAGTAAAGAACTAATAAAATTCAAACTACACATTAGATGCCAATAATATTGATCAGAGCTACATAAAAGTTCTAAATGAAGATTATTATGTTGACTAACGAAAGGTTAAAAAAAACAACATAACATTAGCTAGAGTAATAACAGATGAGTGATATTTCGCTATAAGTTAAGTGCAAAATATACAAGGTAAATCGCTATCTTACACAGTAAGTACAACATTTACGAGACACGTGATATGACGTTACAAAAAGGCAACATTATATCCGTAACGATAGTGTGCGAAATGCCTCATTTATATACAAATAATCTTGTGAATCGACCGTGATTTACACGTATCAATACCATCAAGTTGTATTTTACTTTTGTTATCTTACATTATGTATTAATTATATTCTCCACAAAAAGACACAGGTCATATGAAGTATAAATTATTAGTAATAAATTAATAATAAAATAATTTATTACTATGTGGACGATTTTGATGTAAATATATTTAAGATCATACCAGGTGTTTGAATTCCATTTCAATAAGTTGCGCACCAATAGCAAAAAAAAAAAAAAAAAAAAAAAATGTACATTGATGACGAATCCTGTTAGGATATTTCAGACGTCAGTAAAAACAAGTTTTATTTTTCTAATTTAACTGTACGAATTTGTTCCGACTGCAATAAACCGTAATATCGCATTAATGTATTTGTTTCTGAAGCAATGAACCATTAAAATCTTCATAAACTGAACATTGCACTGATGCTTTTACTCATTAAATTCGGAACTATCTGTGTTGAAATCTTAGAACCGTACGTATTTTGAACACGCGCAGGCCAATTTGATGGGTCGGCGATAAATTAACTGCACTCCACATATTGTAATGTTATACAAGGTGTGGCTTTTTTTCAGCAAATGAAAAATTTGTTTTTTTTTTCAATTAGTTCGTGGTACTGACTTTTTAACTATGTTTCATCCACGTGATTTTTGAAGTTTTTCAATTTTCATGCACCACAATAAATGACAAAACATTATTATGAAGGAGGAAACATATTTAGTAAAAGTTTGATGTTAAAATTTGTATTGTTGGGTCAATAGTTTAAGAGATAAAACTTTAAACATTTTACTGAAGATTACTGATGCGGTAAAATCCGGTGTACCACCGAATAAAATATGTCACCACTACTCTGCTGTTCTTATATTTAAATGCTTATATCACCAAAATTATTAGTCCAATATATAATGAAAATTAGAAATATTTACCGTTTATTGAAACTACGATACTTAAAAATCAGTAAAATAAAAAAAAGTTGAAAATTATTGTTTTCGCAACATTTTTGTCAAATATATGGTATTTCAACATTTATTTAAACATAAGGAATAGAAAAATAAAGATATAACTACACAAGCCAAATAGATATTTTTTACCCTGTAAACTATGTATTTCAATATATTTTATAATTGTGATCATCGTGACGATCGTCATGAGGAAGAAAACCATCTGAGATTATGGACATAATCCTATGCAAATAAAACGACGTGATGGAGTCGGAGTGGTGTTATCTTTCGGGCTGTTACCGAATGATTTCACGCGCTAATTAATATTTAGATTGTATTATATTATAACGATATAACGAGAGATTCTGTCCGATCAGCAAATCTTGCCCGACCTTGTTTACCAGACGCTATGACGACTATGCCTGCACTCTAATCAACACCGCCGCGCTTTCGATGTGAGGGCGCCGTGAGAAAAGGATAGTCTCGGACTTTTGAGACTGGACTGCAGGCATTTTCGTCCTCGTCTCCAGGCAACGCTCAAAGGATGTAGATGAAAGATTATGAACGACTATTGCCGGATCGATTACGGATAGTCCAAAGACCACCATTTACCGGTGCTGACTACAAAAACGACATAGCAGACACGATAATCGTACCCACCGTTTTACTTAAATGTGACGTCATAATAACAAAGTTAAAACATAAATCGCTTTAAATGACATCAATTGTTTGTATCTAATTTAATTATACAGCCTAAAATCGAATGTCGTGGCAAAACTCCTATGGTTTACACATGAATTTATACCTCTTATTATGAAGGAAGAAATAATATATTCCTAACACATATATTTACAAAAGAAAATTATTTCTATAAATTATGAAGCTTGCTTTTGAACCTCCATTTACCTATGGACTTCAAACGTAGCAATAATCTAAACTCGATATAAATATTATCATATCTATCTTAACAATATTCATCAAATTTACAATTCATATTATTTTGAAGGGTTAATATGTAAAACATAATGTTTATAAAATTGCAATATATTCAATTGATAAATATGATGTAGCAAGAAATTTGAAAAGTTCATCATATATTAGTGACATGTTTTAACAATCTTCAAGCAAGTTAAAAAAAAAAAATAATAAATAAATAAATAAATACAACTCGAGGGCTAAAATAAGCTGATTGTAGATACCTTATTTTTTTTAATTTAACACATAACTTTTTCAATATTTGAAAATAAAATTATGAAAATTGAATGTAACTTTTTTCGAGATTTCACTAATGATACAGATTTAATTTAAAAAATCGTGACCCAAAATTTTTTTTCAAATACGTTTAGTTTAATTATTATACGATTTTTCGGAATCGATTGTTTTTACTACAATTTTAACTTAGAATGTGTATAAAAAACCGATTCGACTATTTAAACATCATGCAACTTCGGACACTTTCGGATACCTACAGATAGAACAACTTGTTTTGAATATTTTGGGGAAAGACATTGGCTCCTTTGTTCAAAAGAAAAATAAAAATATTTTAATGGTTTAGATAAAATAGGTACCTATCTATCGATCAATTATGTTTAAGTGTTTAAATATATAAATGGTGTATTTTGACAATGAAGTTTTCCTCAGAATCGTTTAACAAACAAAATGATTTATCATTTCTTTAAAATTAATAAACACATCATCATTATCTTGTAGGAGGAGCGAATAAAAACCTCGGGTGCGAAGTACTTCCTATTACTCGTATTATCATTTATTTCATAGATATACATATGTTGCATTTATTAAACAAAATGTTTGTAGTGTGAATTTCAAAACATTTTACGATACCTAACTAATACCTTATTTTTATTACTTATGAAATTTAAAATATTTAAATTTTCAAATCAAAATATGATTTAATTTTAACCCTGTTGTTCATATGAAAAAGTAATTTTCTTGAAGTATGAACAAACGGTTGTAAACAACTGGGGTTTAATATTAATATAGAAGTTCCTTGTATTTCAAATGGTGTTGTTAATGAGTTGGATGTTTCTACTAATAGTTAGTTTTCTACTACACAAGACACTTGTTACAGTTTTTAATTTAATGTAGTATGAAGTAGTTAAACTCAACTTACAATAGTTAACATTTTTCAATTAATTTATTTAGGTTAATCATTAATGACATCTCTAATCCACTAGAACTACCTGAGTAGTAATTTCTAACAATTTTAATAATTAAATGGTCTCATAAGTGGATAATCCTGTTGGTGAGTCTGTACATGTGTAAGTCTGTACATGTGGTTTATATTATTTAAATACCTTTTTAAGTTCTCTACTATGTATGATAGAAATAGAATAATTGAGTATTTTACTTAACTGTGCTGTATACGCTATTTAATTTAACATTTTAGTGTATTGTGTATTGACAGAATATAGTGTTTATTTATATTTTTTTTATTACAAAATTTTCAATTATAATGAATGTATCACAATTTACAGTTAACAAACATGGGATAGTTATTTACACCTGGGCTTCTTGGGCCACTTGTCTGCAAAATGATAAGTATGTATGCTGAGTAAAATTGATAAGAATACAACGCATTTTCAATATTTGGTTATTTAATAAACAGAGATTTAATTAGAAATCAATTATGAACTATTTAGATAACTATGCTAATATCTTCAATAGTTTTATAAATTATTCAATAAAATGATACATACAAATCTAATCCAATCATATTAATCAATACTGTTATCAATTTAAAATATTGAATATATTCTAATAATTTAATAAAAAATCAAAGATATATTATGTTTTTTTTTTTTTTTAATAGTGAAACTGTTACATATATTTTACATTGAGAAAATATGTTTCCAATAAAATAGAAAAACAATTAGTAGTATTCAATTCATTGTAAATACTTGCCGGTAGGAAAAACGTTGTATTATCCTGATAAATAAATGTATATTCGAAATCAGATCCAACAATTTTACACATTTTTTTAAATATTGTCTTCAATAAAAACCTATGAAAATTATAAAATTCAAATACATTTTTGTTAATAAGATTTATTATTTAGAGATCTAAAACCAGTATATAATTTAATATATCCCAAGTATTTTTTTACTTATTTAATTATATTTCATCATTTTTCGTCGAATTAATTAATTTAGTCTAAATGAGGGTTTTTTCAAAATTATCTCTAGTTTTTGTGTTTGACATAGCACCTATATACATATGTATATTTTTTTTTTTTAACCAAACGATTCAAAACTTGTCGTTTAATCTATGTTCAAAGTTACTTTACGATAGGACTTATTACATAAAATCATTTTTTTTTAGTTGGAAAGTGAGTAAAAAACAGATTACTACGTAAAAATCGTATGATAATTAATTTAACGTTTATAAAAAAAGGACCTTAGACAAGATTTTTGAAATGTTTCCATTATAGTTAGAGATGTGTGTGAGTAATGTCATATTTTTTTTTGTCAAATATTTAAAACATTATTAGGACTATATTTAAAAGAAACGTAGTATCTTCAAAGTTATATTTTCAGCTCAATACTTGTCTAATTTTTTCAAAAACGTTTTATGGTATTGTGGTATCACCCGTATCAGAATGAAATAACATGTTATAATATATGGTTAAAATTTCAAGTTTCTAGCAAAATTATTTTTGGAGCTATAACTAAATTACTTAAGTTGATTTAATGAAAGTTTCATTTCCTGTAAATTTCACTGTTTTACTCGGTTTGTTGCAATTTTTCCTAATTAAGTCCTAAAGTACTATCTACGTATGATTTCAAATCTATAGAATTGCTAGATGAAACTTTTAGGCAAAGTGAAAGTAAGTAAAAAGTGTCTCCTGTAAAAAAACAAAAATTAACATCATTGTAAAACCATAAGATCCTATACTTCACTCGAAGTCTAAAAAATCTATTGATATAATTAATTAATTTAAAGATGAGTACCATAAATTTGTTCTTGTTACCTTCAAATAAAGTAAATTAAATATTATTATCGGTCACTGTCTTAGTGGTTAAAAAAACGAAAATTTAAGATTTAGTGAAATTTATACTCAATTTTTGGTTTGAATCCATGTAACTACGACAAAGGCATAAGTTTAAAACACACTGCGATAGAATTTTAAAATTGTATATTTCATTTACAATTTTTCACACAAAATGTTACATTAGTGAACTCCTTAGTTTAAATCTTGAAGTTTAATCAATTTCATGAAATTAAGAAAGAAAATGTCTGATTAAATTGGTATTCATACAGATAATTATAACTGCGCAGTTCTTTTTGGACTTTTTTTTTCATATGTGATATTCCAGATGACAAAATCATTATTTCGATATTTCAAAATACGAAACAATAACTTTACTGTCAGTTGTCATATAATTTAGAACACTCAACTGCCATAAACGAATAAATGTGCTAAATGTGTAATACGACAATATGGTTTAGTGATAATGTGTCAATTTAATGCATTTTGTAAACAGTAATTTTATTATAAAATTATCCATATGGTTTTTATTTATTTATTTATTTATGTATTTATTTTGTAATGTCAGTTGTCATGAATATTGTCATCTCATTTTGAATGGCCCCAGTTGAGAATAATTTCCACTATAGTTATCATTATGTATTGCAGTATTTATATTCAATGTAGTCATCTTGACTATGTGATAGTTAAGTTCCTGAACATTCGAGGCTCTCAATCAGAACACTGGTCCTTTAAAGTAAGCTACGTACTTGCAAATCGACTGGCAAATTTCCATAATGAGCTAATTATTACATCAAAATCAATGCCTATGGCTTACAATGTAATCCGATTATGTAAAGTTTATAGACACCCTGCATTAATTGGCTGTACGCTTCAAGGCGACGCAAGTCGATAACGCGAAAATTATTTTTCCCTCCCTTTCCCACGCTATTTTGTTGTCTCTGTGTAGCTTTGATATAAACACACTCTAATTTTTGTGTGCTGACATCAAACTTTTCTGCGTCTAAGTTGATTTTCCTAGGGTACCTATTCGATGATTTTAACAGACACTGTGCCACAATCTAACCTGAAATTTCTTCGTCATCGACTCCATGACTATTCATCATTTGCCAGTAAACAATCATGATCTTATCGTAGTCGTTCAAAAGACAACCACTTGTGTTAGTGTAAGACAATGGGAAACTTTTGTCTTTACTTTTTTCCTGTACATAGCTGCTCTGAAGCATACATCTTGAAAACATTATTCGAATTGTTTTTCTTTCATTAAGCCAATAATCACGTCACTCTTCGATCTGAGAACTATTACTGATCCACTTAATTCATTGGTGATTTAAAATACATATAGGTTACTTATCCACTATACTGAGTTAAATTTCACCGAAATCGCATCAATTTGGGTACTATAGGTAATGTATTGAATGTTTTATAGATTTTTGAAAATATAGTAAAAAATTATCGAAACATTGAGTAAAAATGACAAATGTGTCACGAAAAATATTTTTATGAAATGAACATTAGCCATTACACATAACACGTTTTGCTTGAGACTTACAAATCGCACCAATTATAAATCCACGATTTTTTTCCCTAAAAAACTAAACTAATAAATACCCGTTTAAACTTATCTAACAAGCTTTTCCCAGAACTATTTTTGGTATAAAAAATCTCATATTAGTTGCTTTACACCCTCTACCATTATCTTTTTTCTCGACCCAGAAGAATGAGGTGACGAAAGATGAACGTCCACGACATTAATCGTATGACTTTTTTATATATTAATTATAATAACGAGACCAAATACCATTGTGGAACCTAAAATAATTACCTATGCTACATTCCTATAGATTTTCAGCAGTTCTCTTGGCCGTCTATTTAACTGATGACAAGTGTTGTTACGTGTTACGTGGAGATCACACGAATTATCATTTCCACTCACTCCCACAAATTATAATATACAATTATTCACACCCACACATACTGTTTCATAGTATATAGTTCATAGTTTATAGTTACACTAGTATATTAATATTTTAACATTAATTAAGAAAAAATGTATTATTATGTATATAATTAATACGGTGCATTTATTAACATTTATTGTAATTATTAAATAGTTTTTTTCTTAAATACGCTATCTACCAACCGAGTGTGTTTTAATCATTGAATAATTTATACTGGTTTCAACTGTATACGTAAACAAAACGTATGCGATCACAATGGTCACGGTTATCCTCATCTTCTAATTCTTACACTGCGAGAGTAGACGTCGTCTTATGTCACCACAAACGTACAATCAGTACATGGTCACGTTTCGAACGCCGAAAACTAATTATTTACAAAAATCTCCACCAATACAGCCGTGTGTACATTCAATTGCGTCGTTTGAAAAGCACCACTTTAGAAAATGTTTACTAAGAAACATAAGTAAGGAACAAAAACTAAAAACAAGAGTAGGTTTTAAACATGTTTCTTTGAGAACTTCGATCATATTATTTTATTTGTTTTTATCTGAAAAATTGTTCCATAGATAGGATAATACAATAAATATATGTTGTAAATTTACATAAATATTTAGGTCTTACGTCACCACGAGTGCTTGAATATATTGAAGTATTGAAATCCGAGTAATATCGAATAAATAGCATAAATCTTGAGAAATACACGAAAACAACTTAACATAATAAGTAGGTATGTTTTCAGCAGAATATTGACTTATTGACTAAGCTGATCCATTATAATTGGTTTCAAATTAAATTAGTTTTGCTTTGTTTTTAAATTTATTAACCTTTCGATAATCTCTTTAGCGGATTTAAAGAAACCAAGTGTATCCGAGTAAAATTCTTGAATATTTTACATTATTTTTATTTGGCTTTAAACTCTTTAATTAGATAGTTTGAACTTCCAATTAATTTAGATTTTATGTCAAATAAACAAGTGTCTATCTAGTGTATTCATCAATATAAATCGTGTACTGAATCTCTATGTTCATGCAGATAAAAATAATCCGTAATTTGTTTTAGTCTCATCGATATGGTATTCCGTGAATAAATACGATTGCGTTTTTTCAGAACACATTTTTGTTTTGTCTGTTACATAATAAATAATAAAAATAATATATTTTCGGCCAAGTTAAAGTTATTACATTTTTTTGTATTTTTTTTCTCTCATCATAATCTTGGCACTGTTCACCACTGAGGACACAACTTATTGGTGGTACATGGAGTTTCAATTTTTATAATTTACTTTAAAATTTACTTTCTGATATAATATAAGTAAAAATTAGCACTTGTTTGTGGATATTGTGTATAGTGTTCTAAACCTGATATAAATTGACGGGAGCGATTGATATACGTAACTAATAACTGCCGATTAAAATGTTGAACTTAAAATGTATCTCTAATCAGTTTAAATAAGATTATTCGAACTGATAATCGTGATGTTTAATACAGAATTGATACTTATAACATTAATATACTTAGAAAAATCTTATAGTAAGTTATTATTAATATAATTATTATTCGTAATTTTAGACTCATAAAATCTGAGGATGACATACACTGTTTATTTCGACCATCCGGAGAGGAATCACATGTTTCGGAGCTTTAAATTCACGAAATCATTTTACGGAAGTGTCACTACGATAATGCAACTTAATTTACCAATAGAATGATTAAAATTATATACGAAATAAAAATTCAGTATAATGATAAGTCTAATCTTCAAAAAAAAGTTCAGATTAATTCTCGGTACGTCAAAGCTAATCACATCGTGGTGTTGAACGAACGGAAAAAAAAAACGTTCGATTGTCTAATGAACTGATAATATTTTTACCAAACACGCTCGTACCGATGTGTGGTACGATTTATATACGGGCCCATGCGTGCGTGTGTGTGTGTTACGATATCGTGATGTGTGCACACAAATGTTTCTGTTTGTCGGTGCGTGTCGAGATAAAAACTTACGGCCCGGCGGCTTACGAAATTTCGTTTTACAGACACATATGTATATCGTGTTGTTCAGATGCCTCGCATTGCACATTATACGAACTATAGGTACGTCATATATGCACAAAGAACCGTATTACACCGTAGTTTAACTCGATAATAATAAGCCAATCAGTTTAATGTTATTATATTATTGTGTATGGAATACCGCGGATAAGTCAAAAAGCATAAAAATCACTGGAGCTATAAACGCTGTAAACGGGTAAACATGTCATTTAGCGTATTCTTTCGTTATTTTGTTTTTTTTTTTTTTTTGGAAAATGGTCGTTGCTTCTTATTCATCGTTGTATGACGTAATCGTAGAGTATTGATTTCAACAGAGTGGTTATCTCTTGATTTCATTTCACCGACTCCGAATTCCATTACCTACTGCGCATGGGACTTAAAGATCTATAATAGCTTTACATGAATACAAGTTCTGATTCCAAAAAATTGGTATTCAAATGGGTATAATAATTCATTGTATTTGTGTATGTGTGTGTGTGTTTCACATGATAACGTACGTTAACATCGCACTTAGTATACGTGAAATACGTCGACAATTTTCAGTACTGCCCCATATTCCAATCGACACCATTCAAATGATTCATCAATATTTAGGGAACCGAATTCATTTATTTCATTGCATCGGTACCTAGTGAGTTTTCATTGGTTTTAATTCGAACATTTAAATGTACCTTATTTATTTAAAATCGTTGTAAAAACAATTCGATTCTCATTTGAACTTATTTTTTCCCACAAAGAACGAAAATAATGCAGCAGATACTGTATTTGTCATGGTGACCTTTTTCGTTCACAAATCCAATTCAGATTTCTTTCGGGACTCGATTTTCAAACCAAAAAAATGGCAAAAACGTTTACGAGAACACATAACAGCGTGAATTAATCCAGAACATGTATCACATTAGGTAATCAGTCAGCACGGGGCATGATAGCCACCCTTTATAGGTTAAATAATGTGTACCTGTTATGGAAAATATTTTTTAGTTCAGACGATATAGTGTTAAAATCGCAATGCGGTTATATTGTTCAAACGTGGATACAGACAGCGTTTTAAAGACCGGCCTTTTTGAATTAATTTACTACACTAAACACGAATAATCGCTCGAGATAAATAAATAAATAAATAAATAAATATATATATATATATATATATATATATATATATCTGTGTGTGTGTGTGTGTGTGTGTGTGTGTGTGTGTATTATTCAGCCTAAAATATATTTCATTATAATTATTATTATTATTATTATATATTTACTATTATATAATGAAATAACTGTACATACATTTGAAATAAAATGTATCCAAAAAGCTAGGCGTGACTAAACAATATGCTGCGCAATTTAAAATTCACAGTGGAAATAGGAGAAAAAAATAATTCAGGGCACTTCTTGGCTCAAATTTTACAAATAAAACAATAGTTATGTTGCAACCGTGAAGCCGCGTAAAAAACAATATGGTTGTGGTTTGATGGCCAGCTAGTTAAGTCACAATGGATTACTAAATTGGAAATTGAACCAAATCCTTCTATAAAATCATTCTGCACAAAAAAAAAAACAATGAACGTCTAACATAATCTTCTTTTTTTTTTTCACTAAGTATACCCCGTTTACTTTTATTTAAATAGAAAATCATATATTTATAAGTATACATATATGTAGATACATACATTTCAAAACTGACTGCTTGTTTGTAAAATTTAGTCCACGCATCTGATGAAGTATAATGTACTCGTATTCTTATACAAGTGGTTCATTCAATTTATGGAATTTTATATTCTCGTTTATCGAACAGACGATCTCAAAACAAATCTTCGCCATTATTCATCAGCGTTATAAACAATAGACTACCGCGTATTATTATTATGGTTATTATTATTAAAATCTAGTGTACACGATCTTATCAAATATTTAACCGTCGGTTTTGATGACCACGCCAAATACTTTATCAAGAACGCGATGACGACGAACGCGTATAATCAACGCAAACACGGTGCAATTTATACCGTAATCAACTCCGCGGCACACAGTCGCATTCGTCTTCATAATATCGTATCTGTGGTGCTGATGCTGCACGCTCGACTGTGCATTTTATGCCTTGTTACGTTTTATAGTCGACTGCATGGCAACAGTTAAAACGGATACACCATCGTCACGTTCGTCAGAGACACATTTTTATCGCTGTTTCGCAACAATCTCGCACGCGGCATTCGATAGGCGAACAATTTTTTTTTTCTTTTGAGATAAAGATTTCAACAACAACAGGTTATTAGCCTAAGGTTACAACAAAAGTGAACTAAGATAATATAATACGTACATACAGATATTTACAATCCATGGTCAAGATGAATATAATGGAAAAAATTGTAAATTGCTTTCGAACAATTCTTATACGCAATTGATTGTACGACACCGTGCTTTCAATGAGTATGTTGAGGTAAATGACCATACTATAATCAGTGAACGTTGGCAGTTACCACGAGGCAAGACCTTAGATATTCAGAACACTAGCTAAATGTGAAACAAAAAGCCTCAAGTGTTTCAACAAATTAAAAACACTCGATATGACTACTTTTGGATGAAATGCTAAGTTCTATTCAAAAACAAATATCATACATCAATTGTCGCAAATTATTTACGAATTCAACAAAATAAAAAACCGATTGTTCTATCCAAGTACTAGTTTGAATGCATATTTAGGATTTAAATACGTCGTAGGTATAACTACACGCTAGTATTTGAACATTTAAAGAAGAGAAATGAACAGCGAAGCAACCATGAGTTTGTGAGTAAATGTGTTGGTATAAGTATACGATACAAGATTTCCCATACTTACCTACCTAACCTAACCCCGTGTCGATATATACCGGATAAAAGTTGTAGGAAATGTAGCTGAAACGGTCTTTATATGACAACACGCCGGTTGTGGATGAAATGTAAAGCTCGTGTTTAGTAAAATGTTGTTGACAACACTTTAAAAGTGACGTATACATAATATTAAGCATTTTCCATATTATGAAATAGATTATTACTGTATAAAAATATGTTGGAACTGAAAATATATGTTGGGAACGTAATAATGTGATCGCATAAAATAATAGCCGCTCGATATTTATGACAATTCTATTTTATGACTTATGATTGCTTATAGTATTAATACACCTCTTTTATACTCATTGATATCATTATAATAAAGTCGTATCCATAAATTATTGAGGATAAACGACAAAATAATTCGAACTTAATGGTAATAAAAATGTCTATCACGTATATCAACACGACTAACACTAGTGAATATCCACGTTGTCAAAAACCGGACGGAATTCACAAAAATCGCCGGTAAATCGACAACGTTCACTGCTATGTGAAGCACATATTGTGACTAGGGCTGCGCGGTTATTTTTTATAATCGATTATTATAATCGATTAATCGATTAATCGATTATTTTCTGTCCATTAAAAATAATCGATATAATCGACGTTCGATTAGTTAATTATTAATCGATTATAATCAAGTCGATTATTAATCGATTATAATAAAATTCGGTTAATGAAAAAAGAACCGATTATAATTGAAAATTATAGCCGAGGGCCCGAGACATTATTTATAGATTACTAAATTACACAATGTCCTCATAACAGTCTACGATACATGGAGTCGCTTGTATTATTCAAGTATATTTTATATTAATAGCTTATAATATATTATGGTTTGACCTAATGCATATTAATACAAAATTATATTTACAACTTTGTCAGATAGTCAGATTAGTATGAACCACATTTTTTGCTCACATAAATCAAATTTAAAACTTTAAAATCAGAAAGTTATCTGTTATTGAAAGTAGTGGATCTCAGAAATATAATTCAGTTTTTTAGTATGTTAAAATTAAAAAATATAGGTAACTGAGATTACTTTTTGATCATAAAGGAAAAATGTTATTGTTTTTATAAATTTAAATGTTTTGGTTTTATTATACAATTCAAATACTGTCAAAGTTAAACATGTTGGAAAAATATTAATAATGATTTGTACTTAATATTTTATTTTTTCAATAATAATAGCCAATAGGTAGGTACATTAAAATATATAGGTATTTTGAATCTATTAACTTTCAAAGTATTTTCCCTAATAAGTTGACATTACAGTGAAATTATTATTTCAAATTACAATTTTTATAGTTACCTAATAATAGGAATAGAAATATTTAACAAAATAATCATAAAAAAAAAACAATTTATGTAGCTCTAGCCTCTACAAAACGTGCATACTATTACCATAGTTTTAAAATTGTATTGATTATAATTTTGTTTTATGTACCTACCGATTAATATCATTTATAATGTATTTATAAATAATAACCGATTATAGTTTAAATATCGATTATAACCGATTATAGAATACGTACCGATTAATATCGATTATAATTTATGTGTAAATAATAATCGATTATAGTTAAAGTATCGATTATAACCGATTATAGAATACGTACCGATTAATATCGATTATAATTTATGAGTAAATATTAACCGATTATAATTTAAGTATCGATTATAATCGATTATAATTTGTTGACTGATAATTATCGATCATAATTTATGTGTAAAAAAAATAACCGATTATACCGATTATAATCGAAATAATTTCCTACATATCGATTATATGGAAATAAAATAATCGCGCAGCCCTAATTGTGACCATACACTTGATAAATATAATGCTGATAAAAACTTTTGTTCCATACAAATTGTATACTCCAATCGAAAATTGTAAAATATTTCCCCTCCCGGTAAATCTCATTTACATCAGATCGCAAATCAAAACTGGTATCATTTTATACGAGTCTAAGAAGAAAAAACTCTGTCGGCCGTCACTGTACACATTGTTCGTCATCATACTTGATAAACATTGTTTCTAAAGAACTGGCCAACGAGCTTCGTTGTATCGCGTTAGAAAACGTAGAATTTTATAAGATTTCACCCTCTCCATTGTAATAAATGAGACTCTAATCCGCATTACACGTCGTATTAATTTTTTTCATTCTCGAAAAAGCTCAATTTTCCACAACGTTATAACGAACTCTGAAATCCCTTGTACTTATTTACTATGATCATGCAGTAGTTAAAAATAAATACTATATTTCAAGTAGAATATATATATATATCTCCGAATGTTATTCGAATCAGTTATTGCCTGTGTATATTGGAATTGGGAATACTTTTGGATAAATACAGAACTTTTAAAATATTCTAATAAAATATGAATTTTTTCAGTACTTTAATATTAAACAGTTTTAAATTCTCAATCCCGCATAAATTTTTCTTAAAAGCTCATCACATAATTTCACTCTGTTCTACTAACTGTATGAATAATAAATGTTTTAAATCAAAGGTGTATTTATTTATTTTTTGAGAATTTTGGAAATTTTGAGCCATTTGTTAGTAATTATAAATTGTTTGATTAATGTATATTAGTATGTTATCAGTTAAATAATAATTTAATCATAGTGCCTGTCATCGTTGTACTCCTCGACCTAATGGAATTATGTAGGAGAACGCCAGAAAAATGCATGCGTTTACTACTCGATCGTTATACAATTTCGCATGTACGGATTCGAGGAAGTACGGTGACCAAAATAGAATATACGTAAAACGATCCACTCATTGTCAAATGTACAATAGGAAAAAATATATTTTTGATCTTATCCGACAATAGGCAACCTCTGATCGACTGCAGTAATGCCGGCGAGCCTTATTGCCGGCATGGCATCACGTGTGTATGTGTAATACAATAAATGCTGGTGTTAAAATATTAACAACCCGCAACAAAAATCATACACACGTTTCTTTCTGTTCATCTCGATTAGTAAATATACTATAAAGGGTGTTCCGTGAGATTTTAAACATTTGTTGTGATTTGACACTGAATAAACTGCATTTTTTTTCCTTAAACACTTTAAAAATCAATTACTTAGAAAGAAAATTTTACGAAAACATTAATTTCTTAACTTATTTATATCGATTCGGGTTTTAAGTTTTTACTTCTTTTAAATGGTAACCATAGTTTTAAAATAACAGTATTACGAAGCAGAATTTTTTCAAAATTCTTATAAGCCATCAGTTAAAGAGGTCTTATGATCATTTAAAGTTTAAATCGATGTGGTAATGACCATACATTGTTGGGAATAACCCTGTTTCTCTTTCTCCATATCGTGCTGTAATTAGGGATGGCAAATTTTTTCCCGACCTCGATATATCGAAAACCTAAATATCGATATGGCGATATATCGGTACGGAAAATATCGATATATCGATATTTCTCAAAAAAAAAAAAATTCGTCATTGAAGTGAAAAATCCAAATATCCTCTACGGTAGAGGATATTAAGATTTTTCACTTAGATCGTAGAAATGTAGAATAGTAGTTGTAGACAGAAGTAGATTATCTTTCTTAAAATTTTTCTTCAATACACATTAAAATATCTATACTTATCGCATCACGAACATGGGTGGTTCATGTTTTCGCATATATCTCCGCCCGTAAAATACCTACACCTACATTTTTCAGTAATAAACACTAAAACGTAGCTTGCTCGATATTTTTTCACTACCAGGAAAATGTATGAATCTTTAATTTTTTAAAAATATCGATACCCATCAATAATTATTGATATCAAAAAAATATCGAAACTAAAATATCGATATAGATATATCGATATTTTTTCAAGAAATAATACACATCATAATATACAAATCCTCGTGAGAGACCTGGTATACCACATTTGTATTCCAAAGTCGCATACCAAACAATTATTTATGGTAGTACCACAAATTAAACGTACAATGACCAATAAAGAAATAAAACAAAACTACAATTATGAAACATCAATACTCAAATAATAATAATAAAACACGCTCAGAACTTGAAAAATTATTATTGTTTGTTACATTTTGTTTAATTAAACAACATCAAAAGTGGTTCTCATACAAAGCACCTATTGCGACTAAAAACACGTGATTTAATCTCGTGCCCTATTTTTGAATCTAATCGGATTTTCAGCGCTTTGGGCACGTCGAGCAACTGCTGAAAATAGATCGACATAAACTATTATATTATCTCTCGGTGAAATCACGAAGCAACAATACAGAGTATCATATTCGTTGTATATCAGACACGGCGTGATATTATTGTATAGAATAATCCTTCTCTTGTATCTATTAATTTATCAGTTCAATAACTAAAATGAAATACTACTAAATTCACCCAAAAAAAAAAAAAAACATATTTTTAAACGATTTTTTTAGCGAACCGTTATGATTGGTCATTACCACGAGAGGAAATTAAAAAACTCGATCAACTCGATCACATTTATAATAAAACACGTTATTTTTTTCATTTGAGCTGGGCATCGTATTTATTTTTTTCTAAACAACGAATTGAACAAAATCCATTGCGTGCGTCAAACACGTCTGAAACACTTTGTCCGTAACACCAACACGTAACACGGTTAGTAATACGTCCGTAACACGGGGTGCGGACGTGGTGGAGTGGAATTGTCATGAATATATTATTATTATTATTATTAATATCGCTTTCTCGCCGATACGACGACGATGACGACGACGCCTCGTGAAATGAATTATTACCATCATATCCGTCTGCAATAATCGCACTCGAGCACAGGACGCGGCTTGCGACAAGAAGATCGCGTATCCTTTTGTGGTCGACCGGTGGCGGGCGTGACGATACCTCCCCTCAAAACCCCGTGGTCCAAGACCCACCGAAACTGCCGTCGTGAAATTATTATTGTTGCGATAGTGCACCTGTCGCGCGTACGTCGTGTCACGACCGGGAAGGATGTGGACGACGACGAGGTGAAGGTGTCCGGCCGCAAAACGTACACGGCGTCTTATGAGAATAACGATTATTAATAACAATTATTAACATTTTACCGTTGTGCGGTGGTAAAATCGTCGTCAGGAATCGGACTGATTTATCGGAGAGAGGATAGAGGCAAAGACGAGACTTATAACGATGGCGGACAAAAAAATGTCTACTTCCTATGCTAGACAATACCGTGTACGTAGTGACACTGAGTCTCATATCAACATTGGTGTGAAACGTTATCATACGGTTGATTATAGTTTTCTCACAGACTACACAGTATACATGAATATTTAAAATGTCATCAATCACTATCAAACATAATATATTAAAATTTAAAATGTTGTTTTACGAACAATTAAATGGTTTGCATTATTATTATTTGTAGTTCTAATCTAACAATGAGGAATCCAATGGTAAAAACTATCCCCTTGAGTACGCTTCTGTTTGAGAAATATATAATTTTATAAGATTTGTAATATTTACATACATAAATACAGGGGGTATACAATAGGGGGTCGAGGTTCAAAACCTTTCTCCACACAGAAATTAAAAGTTTATAAAACTAAAATACTGATATACTGATACATTTTTTTTAAATGTAAGTAAAACTGTTTTAACTAAACCCTCACACCGAAAAATAATTCTCTATATACTCAGTTACTCACCTATACATACACACAACACACACACACACACACACACACACACACACACACACACACACACACACACACACACACACACACACACACATGTCCATAAAATAATTATAATCATTTTTCAACCAATTTTCAAGGAAGTTTACTTAATTTCATCTCTTCTACATCTTTGTCTGCGATTTAGTTAGATAATTTACAACTTGCAGCTCTAAAACAATATTATTGGGAGGTCAAATTTGTTTTTTTTTTTTTTACTAACGTCAACTAAATAGGTCTACTGAACTTGAATTATTACATCATAATAAAACAATGTTCCACCTCCCTTCTCGAAATATTTTGTTCAAATGTATTTTCAGATCAAATGTTTACACCATGATATTGACAAAATTTACTTCTACACTTGATGTGTGTATAAACGAACGTTATGTACTCGTATACCTCGACAACAGAAAATTTGTGCCCTATCGTTATTTATGTGAATGTTTGTGATCTCTAGAAATCTATTATTATTAAAAATTTCCTCACTTGTCCGTCATTTAATTCGTATCAATTATGTATTCTATCAGCAAGTGTTGAAATACTCGACTAAATTACACATTGTAACGACGAAGTCACTGATTGAAAAAATTAATTCGTTAATTGCCAGAATTTTCCACTTTGAAATATTATGCGTTGATTCCATTTCGGAAGTATACAGCAAACATTTTGGATGGCCAAATCGAGTCAAAAAGGGTACATCTCTCAATTTAAAAAATACTTCGACGCGAACATTAGACATTCAATAATTAATTAGAAAGACGTGTATTAATGATTTGTCAAATAAGCCGTCTTATACATTGGCGTTATTGAGGATTAAATTGTACCTTTAATATTATATAGACTTAACGTCGTTGAAGCTGTAAAACGCTAAGGAGATCTTACCAATGGATTATTCTAAGTAATACTTACGCACAAAGACGCGGGCGCTGACTCATCTCATGAGTATGTGTTTTCATCACTCGTCATCGCACGATGACATAAAAACGCAAACGTATTTCTCAACACGTCAAGAAAAAACGCGCTATACTGCATATTATATATATTTATTTTATTTTATTTTACAATACGGGAAGAACCCATGAGTACATGAAGATAGTATAATAATAATAATAGTTTGCATTACGGAAAGGAGGCACTAGAGTGAGAATGAGGGGTCAGTGTTAGCAATGCGCATAAGACGGATGATCGGTGAGTTTAGATGGTAGTTTGAGGAAGAGAAGGGTAAATAAAATGGAACAGATGATCGTGTACGACGGGAGGGGACATTAAATGAGAGACGGGATAGTAATTCTGGACTGTCGATTTTACAGGAAAGAAGATTAGTTAGAAATGATAAGTTAGCTGAATGACGACGATCAGCGAGGCTTTCTGAGGAAAAAAGGCGTTGTCTTATCATAAATAGTCTTACGATTGCGTGATAACATAACGTACGAGACGCTTAGCAGTGATAATGATAATTACACTTCAATTTTCTCAACCACGACGTTACGGATGTATCAATTATCTGTTATTGTTATTCAATATTTTGCTGGCCAATAAAAATCTCGCCAATGTGATACCGTACGCGTAATGGGACTAAAATATCAGAGTACAAAAATACGACGGGAAACGAACGAACGTATTTCAGTGTTTCCGTCGATTATACGTGCTCAGGTATCCCTGCGCTTGCAGCGATATCTCACCTTAGTCGAACGCACATGATTGATGACGTTATACCATCGGCAAAAGCATAATTTAGTGTTCTCGGTATTCTCGGTGACGTAACAACCGGGACCGATGTTTGCA
The DNA here is from genome assembly GCA_027580255.1 of Therioaphis trifolii. Taxonomy (NCBI): domain Eukaryota; kingdom Metazoa; phylum Arthropoda; class Insecta; order Hemiptera; family Aphididae; genus Therioaphis; species Therioaphis trifolii. The sequence goes on along the minus strand of CM050404.1, from coordinate 81,126,513 downwards.
GCAACGTGCCCGGGTCTTAAAAGGGCCCTCGCGGTCGAGAAATCAGTATTTCAATAAAACAAAAAAGCTGGTAAGTGAGATGATGGTGGTACAAGTTCGTCCTTCGTCCCTTCGGTCCTCGGACAAGATATTGGTGATGAATGTATAACACCGTCCTGCAAAATATTTTGTTATTTTTGTTGTTTGTATAATAATACCTGATCCTTATAGATCTTAATGCGCAAAATTCAAATCTGAAATTAGTTTGTCTCTATCACATCTAGTTTTTTTACAAGATAGTATAACATTTACATATAAATAATAATATACGTTATTATTTTATTTGAAATATTTTATTTGCTATAAATTTAACTAAAGTAAAATTCAAAATATTATTAAGCATACTTATTAGAAAATACATTTGTTTATTTTAACTCTTACTTTTAAAGTATAAAAAAAGTTGTGGAGCATCTGTGGTGTCAAGTTGAAAGTCTTCGTCATTGTTACTAGAATTGCCAGCGGAATCAATAGAAGTATCGTGGTTTAAAATAGTTTCGAAAGGTTTGGATGGTACAGGCACTGGTAATTCATGGTCATGTGGTATTGGTCGTATAGCAGAAAGTAAATTTGGGTAAATTATATTCGATTTATTTTTTTTATTATAACCGGAAATATTAACCATACAAAAATAGCAATCATCAATATGATTTTTTGGTTCTCGCCAAACCATTGGTACTGCAAAAGGCATTGATAAACGCTTACCTTATTTCTAATTTCGCAAACTTTCAACACAGGATCGGCAAGCAATATGGGGTGCCCAAGATTTATTTTGATCGCCTAAATGAATACCAAAATATTCTTGGTATACATTTTTAACAAAATTTGTAATGTTATTTCGTTGTTTCATTATAACATATTCACCACATATATAACAAAAAAAATTTGAGTTGTTTTTACAACATCTTCTTTTAATTGGTTTAGACGTCATACTAAAAAAAAATTGAAAATCAAAAATCGCACAAATAAACTCTAAGAAAGGTGATATAGGTACAACTCGGAATTTTATGAAGACTAAATGAACGTAACTATAGAGAATAAACATAAATTGTGTGAGTTTAAAAATATATTTAATTGAACTACTATAAGATAAGAACTAGGTACTATAAGATAAACAATTTAATAAAGATAAGATTAAAATTTCAGTAAAGTAGACGACATTCAGTTTATAATAATAATAATTGACTATACAGAAGAGACAATATTTATTATTCGAATTGTAGAAAAACTAGACGTGTTAGAGAAAAATTGATTACAGATTTGAATTCAGCGCTTTAAAATCTATAAATATAAGTGCAAAAAGTTAAAACAGCAAAGTAGTCGCAGGACGGTGTAATGTTTTAAAGAAATGATGACTCATTTCTTTAGTTTAAAACGATTCTGAGCAAAGCTTCAGTGTAATATAATATATTATTATTTAAATACTGTTTACGTATTTTACGGTTATTTGTATAATTTTTTAAATGCTTGGAAAAAAAATCTTGAGTCACGATTATTGATATTTTTTCGGTATTAATAGTTTAGTATAAGAGTAAACTTGTATTAAAATTTCAGAACTTTCTAATAAATACTCAATACTTCATTAGAAATAAAGTTAAAAGAAATCAGATAATATCGTAAAAAAGAGTATAACAATTTATTAAAGTGTGTATAAAAAAAAATCCTGAGTCACAATTTTTGAATTTTTGTTAGGATAATTAGGTAGGTATATGAGTAAGGTCATATTAAATTTTCAGAACTTTTTGTCAAATATTTAAAATTATATTACATAAAAACTTTCAAACAATTTGGTAAATTAAAAGTTCTATATTTAAGTCAAAAGTACAATAATTGTTCTGAAAATATTGTCCAATATAAAAAAGTTTGTATTTGATATTGAATAAAATTTTCAAGTTTCTAGCTTCAATACTTTTCAATTTATGACTAAATACCTAAAATCTGAACAGTGAAAATCTCGTGTACGGCGGATTTTTACCGATTTTACCGTTTTTACTCAGTTTTTCGATCGTTATTCTTGATTACTGGAAAAACTATGGAGATTTTGGAAAAATGACCTCTGTAAAGTACCATCTCAGTTCAATTTCGAATCTAAAAAGTTGCTGGACGAAACTTTTGGACAAGGATTTCTATACGAAAAAGTGTTTACAAAAAAATTAAAAAAAAATTAAAAAAATTAAACATCATTGTAAAACCATAAAATCCTTCGCTTCACTCAGAATCTAAAATTAGGATACTCGGAATCGCAATAATTACACTTATATTCAAATACTATATGATTACAAATAGTCATATCACAGTCCGATTTTTTCGAACAATTTTTTCTTGGTGGTTGTATTGTATTCAGCGTCGTTCCGTACACGTTCACAATCAAATTAAAATAATTGTAATCGAGGATGATGAATTTCATTTACTAATCTCACGTATTATTCATAATATGAATCAATATTACAGTTATAACGGAATATTTTCCTTGGTTGTACTATACGTCTGCACTAGTGCTCTGCACAGTCCGTTTTTTTTTTTTTTTAGACCGGACCGGACTCATACATTTTAACCAATTCCAGGACTGGACCGAACTGATAAAAAAAAAATCAAACCAGACTGGACCGTTTTGGACTGTTTTATTTGTATTTCACTAGAAGACACCATAACTGTACCGATTAAAACAAATACATAATAATAAAGAATAAGGCTGAGCTGTAATTATACATATATCGTATAACGTGTTAAAATAAATCAGACGAGATCGCGGTTCTGTCGTTTATAATGAATGGTCATAAGTTTAACTACTGATAACGAGCTTTTAGTACGATGAGATAATTACTATGCGTACACGTTCTGTGGTATATTTGATGCGAATCGCAAACAGTACACACCAGAGTTAACTGGACTAGTAATTAAAATTGACGAAATAAAATAGATTTTGTTAGAATAAATTCGTGTTTTACTTTTGAAACCTAAGCGAAACCATGCTTGATGTTCAGGGGGCGCAAATATTTTTGAAAATATTTACTCTCTACTTATCAAAAAAAAGTTATTAAAATTATTATATAATTATAATATATATTGTACTACACATTGTTTTGCATTTGATAATACCTATAACTCACAAATTAAAATTAAAAAACTACTAATTATAAAGTTACCTACATGGTATATTATATACAATGACAAAAACTTCAAATAAACAGTAGGTAGTATATTTATATTTTTTTTAGACGTGTACATAACACGATAATCAAAATTGAAAATCGACAATTAATACTTAATCTTTCTCAGTTTAAATTGCATTCAATAAATAATTATTTAACTTGAAATTTTAATAAAACATATCATAAACGAAAATATTAGTTAGAAGACATCAATAAAAACTCACTTGGATAAGACTAAAATTTTCATTATATTTAATCAAGCTATTTTACTTTTCGTGCTTGATATGTTCTAGCATCATTGAAACCTTAAGCTTGTCAACTTACAACAATAACTTACACACTTTACCACTTGTAATTGATGTATATATTTATATATCAAAGAGCAATTATAATAATCGTTAAAGCTTTACACTTAATATTATTTTATGTTGCCTAATTTTAATTATTCAATTATAAATATTACTAATTAAAATATAGTTACTTTTTTAGAAATATAATACATACAGATGTATTCTATTTCTAGTAAAAAACCTTGTATGAAAAACAGAAATATATTTTTGGTACATAATATTCAATGGAATTATACAGCATAAACAATAAAAGTCAGCAACATCCAACAATTTATAAAACAAAAATGTAAAACACAATACCTGATTTATGACGCGTGTCGTTGTATAAATATTAATAAATAAAATAAACCTAAACACACTTATTTTGTTTAGACTCAATGGCACACGGCGAAGTAAATCTTCTAACTGACTAAAATGTGTGGAATTTGGCCTTTAAATCCCAATATTTTTAACGATTTAGATTTTCTACCATCCACAGTTACAGACCAAAGTCATTTGTATAATCAAGAAAATATTATGACAAATACACTAGTGTTAAATAATCAGGCTATAATGGAAAATAATAGAGATATTTTAAATATTATGGACATGCCTGTTGAATTTGGGCATACTGATGAAACCGAATGTACTGCTGAGCTAACATCACTTGTTGTTGTGGTTCCTTCAGAACACTCGAGTCAAACAATGATATTAAATGAAAGAGATACTGCAATACTACCATCAGATATAATACCTATTCCTAAAGTAACTATTCAAAGAAACCGTCGTTTAAAAGGAAAGAAGTCTGAAATATTGTCCTCATCACCATATAAAGCACAAATGGAAGCACTAGAAAACGAAAAAAAAGAAAAAGAAAAGGCAAAGTTAGAAACATTAGCAAAAAGGAGAGAAACTAAAGCTCAGAATACTAAGAAAAGCAAAAATAAACAGTTGGTATCCAATAATTCTTCTATACCTGTTGTACAATCAATGATTGATTCCTCTACATCAGCAAATTCTACAACGTCTACGGAAATAGTATGTCCAGCATGTGAAGAAACATATTGTGACCCACCAACCGAGGACTGGATTATGTGTAGCGTTTGTAAAATTTGGTGGCATGAAACTTGCACATATTATGAAGGAGTATCAGACTTTATGTGTGACTTATGTTATCAATCATAAGTCTATTTATATATTATGAATATTTTTTATTTCTTTTATGTATTTTTAATAAAACGAAAAGGCTGACAAGGTAGTCAAATAGATATTTAAGATCATTTTGTACTTTAAAATTTTAATTTGTTAATGTATTGTTTTATTTTAATTAGTTTAGAAAGTTAATATTTTTTTTATAATATGTATATTGTTATTTAACTATAAAAAAACCTTATATAGATGTAAATGAACTATTTGTATTAATTATTACAAAAAGGTTAATTTCAAGTTACTGTTATGGACTTTATTTATTTATTTACCTAATTTATTATACACTGGACTCTTACCCCATATCACCTGGACTCTTACCCCATAGCTGGGGTAAAAGTCCGTTATTATTATTTTTGGTTCTAATGTAAATAACTCCTTAAATAAACATTAATTGTGTATTTTAATATATAATTTATATTATTTAATAATGTATTTAATCAAAAAATATCAGCTTAAACCACTCATCAACACATATAAATTATTACATGTGATAGAAAAATATTTGCGTACTCTTACCCCAGGTTACTCTATAATAAATGATGATATATTCTATTATATATCAAACAAAAAAAAAATGTTATCTGAGATCCAGAAATGGGTCTCATGGCAATCTAAGAAAGTTCGGTGAGACCCACAATTGGGTCTCGTGGCAAAATTGGCAAGTTTACAAAAACCTACATGGCAGTCAAGTTGTTAAATATTAAAATAAATAACTTAAAACAAATTTCCATATGTATATAATTTTTTTAGGGGGTGCTATTGTATACTAATCTGCATACCCCCTGGCTTCACCTATGATTTGAAATAGTATTAACTGAAAATGCAATTATTATTGTGAAAATTCTACGGTGTTCGTGTACGTCTGGGGTGCAGTCCACGTATAGGACCGCAATTATGTACACAACAGTTATGAATAACAATGCCATGAAGCACCACGGTGTATTTTCAACCACACCGTGTCAAGCGTGTTTGTTTTTAACATTTCCCCGTACTACGTATCCTCTCTATCCCCGTAGGTATATTGTACGTAGTAAAATACGTCGAAACAACTCCCAAAGTCTGTTTTCAAAATATCAATAGGTCACGTCATAAGCTTCATGAAAGTTCGCTGATGTAGTAGTCAAAATATTATATGTGTGTGAGTGAGTGAGTGTGTGTGTGTGTGTGTGTGTGTGTGTGTGTGTGTGTGTGTGTGTGTGTGTGCCTGTAGCCGAAGGTAAATTAATCATTCTGTTTATTAATCCATAATTGAATTATGGAGTGGCAAAACTTAGAATTTTTTTTTTTACTTTTAAAGAGGCCTTTAAACTATATGTCTACTTGAAAGAGACAACCATGACAACCATGACAGATCCCAATATCGAAGTTGTTCTACAGAAATGTTTTTATTCATTTTTATCCAGAAAGTGTATTTAAATAAAATAATAATAATAATATTAATAATAAAAAACAATGATAACCATTCGGTAATATTTATTTTGCATATACCCGTACTCGTGCATAATAAAACGAACACTTCAGACAATAATAATTATAAATAACTTTTCAGCGTGGACGCAGTATGCACATTTATCATTATATATACTGTATTATAATTTCCGAACAATGCGTGGAAAAAATTAATTGAAACTCGTACATAAACTTATGATATAAATCACAACACATGTTTGATATATTATTATTTTTCGTTATTAATTTCGTCCTTTTTACTAACAAATAAATGCGATGGATAAAAGCAAATAATGTATTGAGTTTTTTCAATTTCTAATTTCGGTCGTACTTGTTAGCATGACGTATTATAAATTATAATCTAACATTCAATACACGTCGATGGTGATGCTTAGAAGCAAAAAAAAAACGTGATTATGTATGATTTACATAAAACATTTTTATACAGTATTCATTTTTTTTTTTTTTTTTATAAGAAATTTAAAATCTGTTCTTAATTAGAACAATAAGCAAATTTGCATAGGGTATTTGCATATGAATTTTTTTGAGGGCAGAAACCACCCATTGGTGATACTTCCTATTTTGTGTTCTTAAGTTTTAAGTTAGGTAAGCTAAATTTAATTTTAAGACAGAAGGTCTCGGCACCATCTTCGCTTAAGCCGTCTAGGTGGATTACCTGGAATAGACAAGGTAGAAAGTTTTTTAATTAGAGGATTAGGATGAAGAGGTAGTTTGGTGTGAAATCTTTTGTAGTAACATTTTGCTTCGTCAAGTACTGTTGTTATTCTTAGATCATTATGAAGCGTAAGATTGGATACAAAGGTAGGGGCGTTTGTGATTTTTCTTAGGGCAATGTTTTGAAAAGGTTGAATTTTTTAAATATTTGATTTTTTTTGCTACCCCAGAGCTGAAGCCCAGTATTCATTTAACAACATTATATCATAGACATATCGGGGAAAAATATCTCGACCGGAATGCTATTTAACCGGGTGGTCACGATTTCACCCTCGTTTAACCACTACGGACACTTATTAAGTTCAATTAACAGTGAACTCTAGACTATTAAACTGAGATTATAATGTTATGATAATATGTCGTGAGCGTGATAACGGTTACGACGCAGTCAATTGTCTTGAAACTGCAAAGGTTGGCCGTAAGGAATTTGAAAATGTATTCCAACTTAAATGTTTTATTCGTATATTATTATGTTTTAATATACGTAATTACAATTGTATACATTTGCATAGTACATAACGCGTGACACCAAATGGCTATGAATCAAAAAGGGGACATTTTCGAACTCAATATTACTTTGTCTTTGTATGACACTCTGTACAGCTAGTACCTATTGATGCGTGTGTATATATAAAATTGTAAACAAATAAATGTTGAAATATGATATTTTTAGGTCCGAGTTAAAGAAACAATAGTCATTATAACAATAATAACATCGTTTTTGAAGATGGGAACAATCATCTCAAAAAATATACATTCTGACGAAAGAGATAACGAATTTTAATGAAAGTTCGTGTTATATAATTTAAATATTCAGAGAATTTAATTTTACCTATAAACTCTAAAAGTGTTATTTTACACTATTCATTAAAATAACTATACGATGTAAGAATTTTCATAAAATAGAATTATGCACAGCATGTATTAATATTTTTTAACTGACTGATCATAACAACTAATTTAATGTTGTGAGTAAATTACAGTAAAATCGTCTGAAAGCATCTTTGCAGATTAAAGTGAGTATGAATCGGAGAGGTAACCTAACCAGCAATGCTCTAGTTATTGATCTAAGATTTTATGGATTTGAATTCATAATGTTCAATATATGATTAATTTAAATTTTATAGCATTGAGAAATTAAATTCACTTGATTGGTACATTGGTTAAAGCCTATATGATTATGTTCAAACTTCGAACATTCTAGCGTAATGTACGAATAAGTGTACCTAATCCATAAGAACAAAAAAAAAAAAAACATATTTTTTGTTTTATTTAAAGTCTCTAAAAGATAATTTTGGAAAAAATGTATCAATCACAAAATCAGGGAACTACTAGAAACATTTCTCGTTATAAAGTGCATCAACGCAATTTTTGTGGAAAAGCAAAATTACATTATACTATTACCACCATTTTTACTTAAAATAAATGAAATTTCTTCGTTTATTTGTTTTGGATTTGGAGTGTAACAATAGTATTCATTTTACAATAACGTGTAATTATTTCTTGGGAACGTAACCACTTTTTTAGGCAGTAATATCGATCCACAAGTTTCATCCAGCATCTAAAAATAAAGGAAATTTAACTTAATAATACTTTTAGAAATCGCATATCACTCTACTCTTAATAGTTTTTCAAAGCGTATTAAAAAATACAGAAAATTGGTAGTAAAGTCAGTAAAATTTGATGTAGACATAAATGCGAAAATATCGATGCTAAACACTTGAAAATTTCACAAAATATTATCATAATTCTTAAATAAACATGAAAATGTTTTTTTTTTTAAATGACTACTTTTTGACCATAAGTAAAACTTTTAAATTGTCTCATTTTTTTGGAAAGTTTTATCTTACACAGTAATTTTACTTTTATACTAAAATAACAGTGATAAGCAAATCCCAAAAATTGTTAGTTAGGAAATTTCTGAATGTTCTATAGGTTTTACAATAATATTTTTTTCAAATAACACTTTTTGGCAAATTCAACTTTGTACAAAAGTTTCATTCAACTACTTTATAAATCGAAAATTTCATCTAGTTAGTACTTTAGACTGGTCATTTTTCACTCAGTTCTATAGATTTTTTAGACATGAGAAAAAAGTGCCTAAAGTCCGTATAAAAATTTTAAAATTTTCCGTAAACGACAATTTCACTAAATTGATTTTAGTTATTTAGTCATAATTAGGAAAGTAATGTTGCTAGAAATTTGTTATTTTCACCACATATTAAAAGCATATTTTTAAATAATTTACACACGTTCCAAAAAATTAGATATTGAAAATACATTTGATAAGCGTTCAAGTAAATTAATATACGATGTTTGTATAATTATATTTAACTGACCATTTTTGTCACAATTTCCCACTTTGAAATGTTTATTAAAAAATATTTATCCGTCTATTCTTTATGACGATTTGGATACAAATCAAACACCATGTTTTGAATCTATTGGTGAAAAAATTCTCGTTTGCCAAAAAAGAAAATTTGAAACAGTTTGATAAAAAAAATTTACCGACAATTGAACTAAATACAGTTATAAATATACTATATCAGTGGTAAATATTTTTTTATACTGATGCATTTTTCAGAAATGATTTATCATTTCTTTTAAACTCAATATACACATAACCACTAAATACTTTTGTCCAAGAATCGAAGAATACCCCATGCTGCGAAATATATACTCTTTTTTATAAGCGGTTGAAGTTCGAATTTCGATGAAAATCATTAGTTACTTATAAATTGGCGATATTATTCAATCAATATTCTATGATATTTGGTATTACAAATCAGGCAAACATTTTTTTCACTAATCTATTGGTTATATATATTTAAATGTTTAACTGTAGAGGTCAAGTTTTAATCAGATTTAGTCAATGAATAATGGTTTACATGCATTTCAATTTAGAATTGACGATCAAATAACTATGATTATGTAAAATGTAAATATTTTTTTTATTCTATTAAATATGTATTTTTCGGTTGAAAGATCTGAGATTTGTATACAAGTTATTTTATAAATAGCCTTAAGTATGTTTCAGTTTTCATATAATTGGGGGTTATGTATTTTTTTTTTGTATTTTTTAAAATTGCCAAAATACGGCGAAATGGATCATTTTTACAGTTTTATATTTTTTTTTTTCACTTATTAGTTGACATTGATTATTTTTGTAACTATTCCATAATTTTTTTCTGGAAACTTCGAAATTCCTCCCAATATGTGTAGGTTTTCTTTATTTTTAATTTTCATTGGTTTCATTTAAATTTAAAGTAAAGTCGACATGTATCGTTCGACATTCATAAAAATGGCTCTTCCAATATTCTCTAAACCAAACACCGTTATATTTTGGAGAATCAGATATATAATAAACGAACAACCACCACCATTTTTATGTAACCAGCCCATATTTTTAAGGACATTTATGAAACCCGTATAATATCATGATATATTATTAAATATTTTATAATAGAAGTACATAACATAAGTATTGCACATATTATAATGGTTTTTACTGTAATTATGTGGGTGAAAAATATTCTTTGTAATATCCATGAAAATATAATGTAATGAAATATGTATTCATTAGTAACAGAATTCGTCAATTTTATCATATGAATCCAGATTTACGACTTTACGAGCACGCGTTTTCTTTGAAACACTGAGGGAGATTTTGTGTTGAAAAATATTAACACGCACGGTCAAAAACACGCTGTATGCAACCAAGTATGGTATAATATTTTATGGTACCGTTGAAAGGTTAAAATTGGGTCACTCATTTGCCAAGAGCAAAAAAATGTTAATGACAGCTTTTTCAATTTATTTTTAGTTTGAACACATATGATAATACCTATTTTATTCAATTAATTATCAGCGATATAACTAATATACTACGTTATGTTTTGCACAAAATTTAATTTACGATGTAAAAATTAAAATCATGCTCTTGACTCTCAATTTTTTGAGTGTCATTGCACAAAGAAAAAAATAATTTTGGATCAACATACACACCTAGTGTTTTTCACGGTATTATACATTTATATAATACAACTCACACAAAATTAAATTAACTGTTTTTCAGTTAATGTTAATAGAACAAAAAGACAATCATCGTTTGAAATAACAACAAATTCCACTCTTATTTTAAAATTGAGAACTCGTGAACAAAATGTAATTGCTGTTCATAAATGAAGTAATTTAAAATATTGTAAAAAACAATGACAAAAATAACGTGATGAAATGTATATCATTCATAAATTTCAACATAAAAAGAGTGCAAAAATATGTACTAGCTGAGCGAAACTATAGATTTCGTAATGAATATATCATATTTCAAACAATACACAAGGACTATTTCAAAATAAATTAAAAATATATAATCAACACATATTTCTACTGACAATGTTCAAAAAAAAAAAAAAACAATGGTTATTAATATTCTATACAATTGGTTCATACTTCAAATATCATTATTTGTAGACCAGAAACGAATAATTATTTGATTTTTATTTTAAAATCAAGGAAAATACCAGTTCTTTTTTACGAAATATAGGATGATTTTTTAAAAGAGTAAAAGTATGACAACAGAAAAATAACTATTTGAAAGAACCAATAACATTATACATTTTAAAAGACACATATCAAATTGTATGACCACTTTTTATATCTTGAGAAATATACAACTGTATACATATAATTATTTTACAACTATTCATACATTTATATTTTATCAAAACATACAATTTTTCATCAGTATTAAATTGAATCGTATACATTTCAAAAAAAAAAATAAAAATTCATACAATATGTCAATAAAAACGACTTTTATCGCGGTCATTAGTAAATAGCAATACAGTTAAAATAATTTTGAATAAACCGTAAAATTATTTTTTCAAAATTATACACTATAATCGTATATGTTAACGTTCAATGTTATATTTCAGTTTGATTAGCAATTAATTCTTGAAGTAAACCCAAAAGCATAAATAATTTCAATACGTAAAATTTATTTTTTTGTCTTCTTATTTATTTTACTAGATAGGTATACGATTTCGTCAATACATTTAACAAAACAGGTTAATTTTTCATAAAGGAAAATAACAAATTAAAAATATGATTTTGATTGTTAGTGTATATAAATTAAAGTAATTATTTTTTTGATTCACTGTCGTATGCAGTATTTGATTAGACCATACGTACTTATATATATTGTAAAACTTTAATTTTGAATGTTTTATAGTTCAACATTAAATTTAAATAATTGTCATGAAAAGTATGGATATTGTTTATATGGCAGCAGAGTTTTTATAACTCATCTTATCAATGTCAAAACTCTGTAATATGAATGTCAAATTAATAATAATAAACGGAAATATTTTGACTACAACTTTTGGACAAAAATATCTCTGGTGGAAATACGTTTAATTTTTAATGATCTCGACAAATAAAATCCAATTAAAAATTCCATGATTTATAATATTTTAATTGAGATTTGCGCTTAGAACGATTGTGAAAAATCGATAGAACTGCTACTTGATGGATAAGGGTTTTTGATATGAAAATTATCTAATGTTCATAAACGTCAAATAAATTAGACGTTTTTTTATTGTATAAATCAAAATAATGAACATCAAAACACGAGAAAAACAAAAAGTATTTTACTAGAATGGAGGAAGTACGAATTTAAATATCATGACAAAGGAAAAATACAAATAAGAGTGTAAATAATGTTCATTAAAAAAAATAAAAATAATAATAATAATAATATATATGCATGAATAACTATTACACATTTGACCTAATTCTTTCGAGAGATTTATTTCGGCAATAAAGACGTTGGTACTAAACGTTGTTGTTATCTGTTGCATTATTCATTTAAATCAACAGAAGATCCATTAAAATGTATTTCATACGAAAATACGACAATACAGCTCGGACGATATCTATGTTGACTCTAACGCACATTCAATAGAATTCGATGTATCATTTTCCATTTTGAAAATATATACCCCCAGAAGAGACGTTTCAGAGTAATTTGATTGCTGTCAAGATGTGCAATATATGCGTGTATATAAATAATCCTTTTTTTCTTGTGTACTGTGTTATGAATTTTGCTTTGTACCTAAATAATTTTAAATATATAATGTAGTTTGAATATTCGCTCAACACCACGGAGAGGTGTCGTTATCGCCGGCACACGCACTTTGAGACCAATTTTACGGTAACTGATCGTAGTGATGGCATTTTTTTCCCATTCCATAGAAATTCGAATTACTAAGACATCAAACCAAACGTCTACAAAAGGAAAAAAAAATAACGGAATACTTGTTTAATAGACAGTGATGTTATTTAAAATAATGGAAACGAAAACCTGGAAAACGGACGCATATATTCGTGGAAGTAATGGTTTTCTTTGTTTTTTAGCCATCTGTGAAAATGATTTTCATTTATGCATGAAATCATGTGTAATGAGGTCATATTAAAATAAAATAAAATCATGCATTTTTGTATCTTGTCACATAATGTTATGTTATATTTGTCGCCAGAAAATGTTCAATAATTTAAAATTCAAATACTGCACATGGTTTGATGTGCCCTACTCGCCGTGTTATTGTGCAGTTAACACTTATTACATGACATCTAATATAATAGACGCGAATCACCTCGGAAACAAAGTCATTTGAAGAATTATAAATCAAACTATGCTATGAGTTATGACTTACGTATGTCCTATATCAATCTTTCATCGTGATTATCTACAATAATTACTGTGATCAACTCATTATTTATTGTTTAATTTTTCGAATCATTCATCTGGGTTATGAATACGCCAAAAACTAGGAATTGTGAAAAATAATAGAATAATGAATGCGATAAGATGACGATCAGCATGACGTGTTGTTAACCGAACACCGAGTTACACAAAATTACTTTCGTTTACTTTAGACACACAGAGTCTCAAAATATTCTTCGTGCATTTTGAAAACCGTGTTCACAAATAACATTCAGATGATATTATTAACGGTCATTGATAGCTGAACGAGGAAAGTAGAACCGGATCAAACATTTGGGTCGTGCTGGAATAATTATTATGTTTTTTGTCCTCGTAATTCTTTCAAATTTTGAACTGCGATATATCACGCAAAACGTCAACTAGTCAACTGCGTATTTATAACAGCATGTCTCTCGGTGGCATGTTGTGTCGTCTATCGTTTTCGCCAAATTCGTTTTTGATACCCAGCTATCTGCTTCGCACTTGACATCGCCATAATTATGGTAAACTTCTATCACCGACATAATGCGTATTATAGTTGCGAATCAAACCTGCACATGACGCCACGAACATCTGCCAGTGATTTTCAAATACATGCGTAACGCTATTAGATCTCCGGTCATGACAGCAAAAACAAAAACAAACCGTCCACAAATCGTTTCGACGCGATATTTAATGACATGGGTAAAATATCGTCGCAAACTTTAAAATAAACTCATGAACGCCGTCGACACTACGAACGGTTGTGTAATGCTCGGCGAGAACGGTCGGGTTTTAAACTCTCTAACTTAGGCGACCTGTCCTAATGAGGAATTTAAAAACTCATTAATAATAATATATATCTATTTTTTTTTTCTATCAATCACAAATAGACAAATAATAGTATCAGAATGGACATATTCTTGAAAATGAGTGTTAGAAACAATTCGCAAACAACATGTATGGATACATAGAGATCAGTCGTTTTTTACAATACATTTTTGTATTATTCAAACAATTATGTTACTATACGTAAATATACGTTAACATACAAGGTAACTATGGACCTGTATACAGATTGTGCACAAATTTGGAAATCGTGCAATGAAATACAAATATGCGATATATGTTTACTAAACTTTTTTTAGTGATGATGGCTAATTATTTTCGACGATAGACCATTGGCGTGTCTGAAATAAATCCAGTGAAAAGAATAATTGTATTATTTGGACAGTTATACATCCTCATCGTCAAACCGAGCGGCTTTCGTTCGTTTTTTTTTTCATTCCATTCAAACTGCAACATTTGGTCTTTCAAACCTATTTAGATAAACAACTGTCCTAATTTGTGTATTCAATATTATAATTAAATTGTTTTAAGAAACTTATAGGTTGCATTAGATTTTACATGGATTTTACATTGAAAATTATATATAATTTCCCTAAACACTACCACGATGACTTGTAAGAGATGCAATTATATTTTTTGCGGCCCAGATAAGAGAAACAACGCTCCTCCCTTCACAACCTTAGTCTCTTAAGGAATATATTTGTAAAAAAAAAACCATAATAGTAAAATCAAAGCATTCCTTACTACGCTCAAAATATAAAAATGTATTAGGTATAAAATACACATATTGATATAATGAATAATTCTTCACAGGTATTAATTATATAATACATTTATAATGAAGTGTTCAACATTAATAGAATTATCAGTATATTATAGCATAATAATTGTAGGTACATATATAAAATGTATGAACACAAAATGATGTGTAATAGTTGCATTTGAATGATGAACATTGATTTTAAATTTAAAAAATCCTTTTTGTCAAATTTTTAATTTTTAATTAAAAATTCATCTGTGATATTGTTGATGCTATAATATTGGAAAATTCATTGGTCCGTGCAGTGTTATTGCTTTGTAAAATGTGACATTTATGGATAAGAAAACCAATGACTTTAGCTTTAAGCCAGCAATTCTTTATATCAAATACGACTTAATACTTTTCAGGATTAAAAAAAAAAAAAAACCTGTACGTAGAATAATCAGAACTAGAGTAAGGAAGAAAATTCTAAACGCGATTTTCACACATGGGTACAAATCTTGATGGTTAAAGTAAATATACTCGGTAATCTCGGTATATCTCAAACTACAGTGCTTTTCTAAATCCTGGTATTATCGACGCACATATCATGATGGATAATCAGCAGAATAATATTTTAATAATTAATTTTGTACTTTGTTCATCATCAACCAAAATCCGTACATCGAAACGGATTCAAAAAATTACCACCCGGAGCTCACCCCTATGTTTCTAGCCATATTCCATATAATATCCATATGTATATATATATATACATATTATATCTGTGATGAGTACACAGTGGTTAGGTATTCTGAAATTCGCTTATGATGTCGTAAGCGCATAATTTTACGCTTGATCGTATTTAACACAATACATTGTGATTATACCATTTGCGTGTGATAATTTATGGTTAGGATTCAATCGAATGGCACCTATAACGTTGAAATAGTATACACGGTTCTTCGCGGCATTATGTCGACATGCGGTAGCAGTAGACACCGATCAACTGCGAATAGATACCGGCAAATTACCGCTACATTCCGCCATTCAATCGTAACGCACAACACAGAATTTATAGCGACATTATTCATTCGTGAGGTCCAGTCGATGGGTATTTCAAACACACGAATCAGGAATAGAAAAAAGAAAAACAAATGAAAATTCATTAACATTGACTTTTGACTCACTGACATTGAGTCGATATGGACTTTCGATGTGCTTGCGGTTGACGTTTTACTCACAGGTATAATTACACAATTTTATTTTCATACGACATGTACGAGCAGTTTGACGAATTGAAGTCATTTAATGCAGTGTATTTTATAATTGGGTGTGAACTATAATTTTACTGACTTCGATACACTGATGCATGGGTAACGAAGGACTGTGCAGGAGTTTGTTTTACATTATGTCGACGGACTACTATTTGTACAAATATTCTTTAAAAATCCTAGCATATCTCTTGACGATCTGTGTGATCTTATTGTGGAGTATAAAAAGCCACGTTGTGGGTAGGGTACAGTATTGTAAATGAAGCAAAATTCGTGAAACGTGTCGGGAAAATGCGTCAATAACGAAAAAATAAAAAAATAAAAAAATAAATCGATCGTGTTCTACAAAGTGGACGGGAAATATACGATTTAACTGAAAACCAATCAAATTCAGTCAAGAGCCAGATTTCAATAAAATATATACACGTTATAAGTCTGCGTCACACTTGACTCTAAACATCACTGAGTAGTTTTTATCTAAACTTATTTCCGATTCCACGGTTCGAATGCTTGGATGATGCTGTGGAGGACAATTAATTATCACCGCATGCGTGCGCTATGTAGTGTTTACACATAAATAAATAACATTAATACATATATAAATAATTAAATAAATATAAATATAAATATATATGTATATATGTAACAATTCTACTAAATGAACGCTAGATTGCAGTTACGTTGTAGTGTTTAATATGCTATATTTCATATTCGATATATCTTTCAAAATCGAAAACTCGAAATCTTGACTTAATGTTGAATTATTATCTAAATTTACGAACGATATTTTGTGGTTAAAATGTATACTCTCGCTTGTAATCACGTGCCTTATTAATTATTTTCATTAAGTCATGCCCGTGGGTGTTGTTATAAATTGTGTGTACCGTGCAGATACGACCGAGTTTTCAAATATTTTCCTATAGACGTTGTAATCGGTTCAATGTACGAAGTTTCTTTTTTACTCGACGTGCAGTAAATTTAGATAGTCCGCAATTTCAGTATTTCGTTTTCTGGTCGTTTGCCAAAAGTTTCGCAGTGATCAGATGTGCTGTAATTGTTATTAAAAAAAATAAATAAATAAATAAAAAGTTAATACACTTTTGTTCCGCCAACCGAATGTAAAATTAACCGCAAAATACAACATAAGCCACAGTATTATTATTCTGTGTATTAAAATTTAAAGTCTTAAATTATTTCAATAGCGGTAGTTTTTTTTTTTTTTTTTACAAATGGTTGATAAAACACGAGTTTTATTTTTTATTTCTCAAGAACCACAAAAAATGACTAATGATTTCAAAACCTTCTCGTGATACAATAATAAAATTAATATTCAGTCAACATTTGCAGTGAAAAAAATAATGTTTTGAAACGTTAAAAAATAATCGCAGTACGTCTTGTTTAAAAGACATTTAGCCTCAGTTTTATTTTGGTTTTAAATCTATTAAGCCACTGTAGTTGTAATCCTTACTGAATAGATTTTTTTAACCACAATCCATGAATATGAAACTAATGAAATATTTTTTTGTTTTTACAAATTTACTTCGTTTAAAGCTAATAATAAGATTATGGTTTAAAAATTATTTATATAAATAAATATGTATTTGTTAGTGTTAGCCGATTTACTGTGCAACGAGTTACGTAAATTGGTGGTATCAAGTAAATAAATAAAATTCTGGTGAGATAATGAAGGTGGAAGTGTATCTTTTGTCCCTTCAGTTCTTAGAAATCCTTGTGGTATTGAATACATATGACTTGGATAAATCACTTTTATGGTTAATGAATAATAAGTGTAGTACCTATGATTTTATTTAAATTTGAAATCAACGATACATTTTTGTTTTTGGAAAATAATTCTAGGCGATGAAATTCTAGTAAAAATTTTACCACTGACTCATTAGTTTTAGAAAAAAAAAAATCAGATACCTTTAAATCAATTGATGACATTCGAGTTTCAAGTAAAAAAAAATTCTACGATGATTAGAATAATACATGATTATATATAATTTTCGTAAAAGTTGTCCATTTCCCCATTTTTAGACACTTAAAACGATTAATATAAATATTTAAATAATGCTTATGCTGTTTATAGAAAATAGAGTATAAATTTTAAATCTAATAATCTAAAAAAAAGTGTGTGTGTGTGTGTGTGTTACCAGTACGCGCGCGGGAAGTTAAACTTCTTTTGAATGGTACACGTGAGTGAGTGAAAAAGAAAGAAAGGCTTGGATAGACTGGGTAATGAGGATAATAAAGAAAGAAAAGAAACAATGTAAATTATATTTTGTATATATATTTTTTTTAATTATTATTTTTAATTATTATTTTTTATGCTAATGATTGATTATCATTTTGCTCAATCGGTGTATTAGTTATGATTGGCATATGATGACTGAAATATGACCGTATGAAATCATCCCGGACGATCATTGCGTTTTTATTTAAATATTTATATCATTAATATTATTGTTGAGTATTCTTTGTTTAATAACCCAACCAAAAATACTGTCGCCTAATGACACAACCCATAGCCGTTTACAAAATACAGCTACGACAATCCGCGGCTGCGCACAACGATTATAATATATAATATAACAACACTACCATGACAATATTTAGTTATTTATTTACGGACATGTACGCTTTCGCGTTCGTACGGCCGTCCGTTCGCTTTTTTTTTCCTCACTACCCTGTGTAAAAAAGTATAACTTCAATTACGAATCTAATGAAATAAAAATAAAAACAAGTATTATATTTTTCGTAAAAAGAGTTATTTTAGCCTTGATTTCAAATGTAAACATGTGTAAAAAATAATTTACGAAGTATGATATCTATGAAACATAAACCATAAATACGAATGGATGTATCGAATCTATTAATGAGAGCAAATATTTATTGGATTATTAATTCCAAATTGTATAAAGTATTTCTGAAAAAAATCATCAATTTATGTGTTATTGATGATTTTTGTCAAAATTTTAATTTAAAACATGCATGAAAAAACCCAATTTGTGAATTTCGAATGTTTTATTACTGTTAGATTAACAAAGGACTTAGATAATATTAAATTTCGAAATCTGTGTTAAGGATTTATAATGCCCTTAGAAAAATTCTTTGAAAAAACGAGATAATCCTAATACTTTAACAGTTCTATATACAACTCAAATATGGTCATTTTTTAAAACTTTTGTGAAGTCTGTATTAGAATATTTGTTGTATCTAGACGATTTTTGAATATCTGGTACCATTTTTTTTTTCGTAGAAAAATACTAAAAATTAATTTTGCCATAATTTTATTTACAATACACTTTTTTTTTTTTTTTTGGTTTTATTCAATTTTTAGGTAGCTTTTCCATACGCTATGAATTGCTATTGAGAATACAGAATAATTATCCATAGATAACATTTCCGATTTATAAAGATGTCTGACGAAGCTTTTGGATCTTTATCACTGCCCGAAAAAATGATAACATACATAAAAAATAAATCAAACACATAATTTTCAAACCAATTTACTCATCATCTCACTCAAAACCTAAGGTCAAGCTCACACTAACAAAACAATTCGGCTGAAGTATCATTAAAAAATAATCTTTGATGTATGGTATGAATGAGTTTATTCAGTTTGTTAACTCACTAGGGTGTCGAGAAAGAAGCTTCATTTGTTTCGTTCGGCCAAACCAATAATGCGGATAAACTAATACAACGGATATCAATCAAATGAGAATAAATTACTTCTATCAAACAAATCATTGATGAGTTTTAGTAACTTTGAATGATACGTTTAATGCGCGTACCTACCGCTCTATGTTTAAGCTTAGGATTTGATAGTTTTTTTAGTGAACGTTCGACATTTTGAACAAAACTATTCGAAATTAAGTTTAGAATACTTTTATGCACTCTCTGCAGCTATAAAAGTTCATACGACGTAGATAACAAATAAATGGTTAAATATAACATTTTACGGATGAATAATGTAAACATAATTCGTTGTCAGCAATTTAAGTTTATGTACTACAGGATTTTAATAATACACACACACACACACACACACACACATATATAATATATATATATAACCATAATAATTATGATGAAAAAAAAACGTTTTTTTTCGATGAAATTAGAGCACGTCCGGAAAATATTATAATATGATAGTAAAATTAAATAGTGATACTGAGTTATATAATCTTGCAATTTGTGCCACTGCGTCATAATATTGTCACTGCGATGACATGGTCTAATAATGTAACAAAATATTATAACTTAAAAAGTTTTAACGAACGTCGTTATATAAATCCCTTATTTTATTTATTTCACGTAACTTTCACGTACGTCACGGCGATAAACGTTATTATTTTTATTTTTTTTTAAGTGCACCACTCCGGAATACAATCGTGTGAGCAGAAAACACGTGCCTCTTATCGCCACCGCGTTCACAAATCACGTTGTTTTAATATTACGGTACCTAGCCGACATGATTTGAATCCGTCCTCCCATTTTTAGAATTCCTCACGTACATGCGTAAAACAACGCTAATAGCAAAACCTCTACGGGCCGCCGCGTGCCAATCCTTGTGTATAAAAAGCGGTTTTCTTTTATGTGTACCAATAAAAAAAAAAAAAAGGCGACTTTTCCACTTTGAAATATATTTAACAGCGGACGTTTTCAACAGGGTTGTGTAAACAGTGAAAATAACTTATAGTTTAGTTTGCCTCCAAATATTTGAACGAGTTAAAATGTATAACCTAGAATAATTTCCCACCTAAAGATTATATCCTGGGATAATTTTACCAGAAATGGGGTTCGTTAAAACAATGGAAGATGTAGAAATCCTTTGATACCAGTGTTAAGTACGATCTAAATATTCTTGGTGATCTTCGTCACGCCATTACATACACAAAATATTTCTCGAACAAAACGATTACGACTCTATTATAATATTATAACTACTTTTGAGCAATATAAGTGAAACCACCCGGTAGGCATAGAAAGCTAACCGTTATTAATCAAAAATGTTAACTTCGAAATATTTGCATAAACGATAGCTGGTTTTTTACGACGATAGAAGCCCTTAATCTTAATATGATCAATTAAATGTCACACGGGGTATTTCAGATCTGTTTTACTAACGAAATAATTTATTAACAATTTTTATTCACCACCGAAATTTGACTTTTTTTCCTAATAAAAACTGTAATCTTGTGATATAATTTTTATATTATAGAAACCAACAACGCAAGTTAAATATATGTTTGTATAAGATGAATATATCCATTTTAACACAATTATAAATACTAATATTAATACTAATTTAGTGAGCCTCTTTTTGATTCCACAAATAATATCAATTGAGTAACCTTTTTTTTTTTTTTACTTAGCAGTGTTATTACACAAATATGCTAAAATTCTCAAAATGATAAATTTCGTATAATTTTATATTACTAGAAAACAAAAAGTTGGTAAATTTAATAATTTTATCATTATTTATCAGAAAAAAATTATTTACTTTGTTCCTTAAATCATAAAAAAGATATTGGTGATGGATGTATTAAGTTTTAAAGAAATGATGACTCATTTCTTTAGTATAAAACGATTCTGAGCAAAGTTTCAGTGTAATATAATATATTATTATTTAAATACTGTTTACGTATTTTACGGTTATTTGTATAATTTTTGGTGAGTTTTTTTGTAATTAAACCCTCATAAAATATTCAATTAGATATAACTCATTTAAACTTCAATTTTTATAACAATTATAACTTATTAGAAATAAACTTAAAAGAAATCAGACAATATCGAAAAAAATCGTATAATAATTTATTAAAAAGTGTATAAAAAAAAATCCTGACTAACGATTTTTGAACTTTTCTTAGGATAATTAGGTAGGTATATGAGTAAGGTCATATTAAATTTTCAGAACTTTTTGTCAAATATTTAAAATTATATTACATAAAAACTATCAAACAATTTGGAAAATTAAAAGTTCTATATTTAAGTCAAAAGTGCTATAATTGTTCTGAAAATGTTGTCCAATATAAAAAAGTATGTATTTGATATTGGATCAAATTTTCAAGTTTCTAGCTTCAATACTTTTCGATTTATGACTAAATACCTAAAATCTGAACAGTGAAAATCTCGTTTACGGCGGATTTTTACCGATTTTACCGTTTTTACTCAGTTTTTCGATCGTTATTCTTGATTACTGGAAAAACTATGGAGATTTTGGAAAAATGACTTCTTTAAAGTACCATCTCAGTTCAATTTCGAATCTAAAAAGTTGCTGGACGAAACTTTTGGACAAGGATTTCTATACGAAAAAGTGTTCACAGAAAAAAAAAAAATAAATAAAAAAAAAATAAACATCGTTGTAAAACCATAAGATCCTTCGCTTCACTCAGAATCTGAAAAT
Organism: Therioaphis trifolii; assembly: GCA_027580255.1. Lineage (NCBI taxonomy): Eukaryota > Metazoa > Arthropoda > Insecta > Hemiptera > Aphididae > Therioaphis > Therioaphis trifolii. Next base: position 81,103,587 of record CM050404.1, on the reverse strand, counting down.
ATACAAGAAGTGAAAAATAAAATACGGAAATGATTAGGTAAGCCCCTCGTATTTGAGCCTGTGCCCCTGTGCTGTTCAAATAATGATTGCGACTGACGTTGTCTGACAATGTATGGATTAATGTATTTATTTTTATGGCAATGACGGGTTGATAATACAATAACTATACTATGAAAAAAAGCGTCTCGAGCTGTTTCCGTGCTAATACTTTTTTTAAATTAACCAGACAGTAAACCTCTGATAAACTTGATAATTTATAAGTTACATTTACACTTTAAACTCATTAACTCGTGAAAAATTCAAGTATATTGAATCATTAGTTTAGGTAAGAAACATGTTGACTAATTATGGATAAAATTGCACTGGTCAAATACGAGTTGGCTGACTCGTTTCAATGTACACAATCATTGGTGCATTTTACTTTTTTTCTCCTAATTTATGCGGTTCAACTACATAATTTAATAATATATAAAACTACTTCAGTCGAAAATGTAAGTATTATGATTTAATTAGTTAAAAATCCAAAGAAGCTTCGTTGTATTAGTTTTCCTAAATTGTATTAAGCAAGTGAATTCAATTTACATCATATTACAAAAAATGTTTTGTTACCCATAAATTATAAGTTAAATGACACCCATATCGATTATATTAATAATTAATATTATCATTGTTTAAAAATAGCACACAATCTTTGTTTTATATTACTGTGTATACAAACGTGGCACTTAAATAACAATACAAGTTACCATTCTGACATTGTTATATCTCTGTTAACTATTCATTCCTCTATCCCTGCATTTTACATTATTTTCTGTATCTGGTTCTTACCTGTAACATAAACAAAAAAAAAACACTTTAAGTCACATGCCATGGGTACAATTATTACCTATTAATGAGTTGAATTCAAGCTAGTCAAAGCACTACGGAATTTTACTGAAACAAACTTTAAAATAAACGTTTGATTTTATCCGGACAGTATTCCACTTTCATTCGTACGATTGTTACCGGCTGTCGTAATTCGTAGTAATCGGTATGGAGTGCCAAAGCCGATAATGTACAGATAGTCAAACAGTTCATTGAAAATAATACTATATCGATTTAACTTATAGTTTCACCGTCATTAACACTCCAATGGTAAAATAATATTGTGCACGTTAAGGTTTCAATATCGGCGTATTGTAATCGAATAAAAACAAATTAAAAAAAAAAGCCGATCATAAATATCAGTATGGAGTATTATTTTCTCTTTCGACAAGATAATGGAGATGAGTGTATTGCGTTTTAAAGAAACGATAGATCATTTATTTGGCAATATGTTTATAAGGAAAGCTTCAGTATACAAATAAATAAACACCATTAATGCATTCAATCGTTTTCAGTTTGATTGTCAGTATGTTTTTTTATCAAGTCTGTTTAAAGTTTTTTTGTTTGATTAATGATAGATTTTTTTTATCAAAAAATTCAAAACATTTTGTTGTACCTGTATCAAAATATTCATTACGATTTAATTGATTTTTTTTTTTAATACTCATTTAAATTTGAAATTTTACATGCAAAAGTGAATTCCCTGAAAATCATAAAGTAATTTACTAAAATGTTTTTGAAAAAGTCCTGACGAATGATTTTTCAAATGTTTTCATTATCATTAGTTTAGTTTTCAAGTATGGTCTTATAATAATTTTGAATTGTTTTGTAAAACATTAAGCATTTTATCATAGATAAGTAGAACACAAAAAAGTTGGATTTTTAATGATCTATTTTCAGCACTAAACGTTTTCAACATTTCTTAAAACTTTCGTGAAATATGTATAACCATGTGAAAAATATATGGTGAAAATTTCAAGTTTCTCGCATTATTACTCTACGAGTTATGTCTACATTACAAACATTTTTTTAGTGAAAGTGTCGTTTACGGTAAATGTTAATGTTTTCCTTGGTTTTTCGGTAGTTTTTTGTCATACCTAAAAAAATTATATGAGGGGAGAGAAAAGTGACCTGTCATAAGTACAACCGAGATATAATTTTCGATTCATAGAGTTGCTGGATGACAATTTTGGACGAAGTTAATGTACCAAAAAGAGTTAGCAGAAAAAAAAGTAAGAAAATAAACATCATTGTAAAACCAATAGACATTTTGCTTCACTTAGAATTTGAATGTCGTGGAGTGAATGAGTGACACGAAAACGTCTGTATGCTCACGAACGTGACATCCGGGTCTTTGAATATTGAATCACGGAATTTTTATTTATCTGAATGTATCACTAATAACTTAGTTACAGGAGCTGTGTTTAAAAAGTGTTTTTTCGAAATGTATTTATAACCAAATGAAAACCATAACACTTCCATCGCTAAACACGTGTGCACTACTATGTCAAAGTCATTACTTATCGACAGTAGCCTCATTTACTGAGTGAAAACGTATGGCCATCTCTCTTTTTAAGTACTGTCCATAATTTTTTTATTTTTTATAATTTTTTTATGACATTTAATACTACTATAGCAGTATACTACTAGCAGCTATAACTGCTATAGCTGCTACTAGCTGTAATAATTTGAGATATTATTTATATAAGTTGATATTTTTATTTTGACTATAAACATGTAAACATTTAAATTTGATTAATGTATCATTATTTAAATAATAATAATAATGTACCATAGTAGGTTAAACAATATTTTTCAAAATTGGACGTGGAAAATATTAGTCACTTAAAAAAATTAACTTAGAAGCTGAGAATCTCATACACTCACAGAGTAAACTTACAGATATTTGCACAAATAGGGTGAGGTTTTGGATGACAAAGATCTCCCTCAAAACATATTCATGTCAAGTAGGTACATTATTTATTTACCCTTACGTATTTTCCGCTAAAAAAGTTCATTCTTTGTATTTATGATGCAAAAATATAAAATTATGCAATGAGGCAATTGTACTGAGATAAAAATAAGTAGATTGCGAGTGGTTTTATTTTTCAGATAGGTATATGAACCGATCAAAACGTTTGCATCTCCCTAGAAAAAAAAAAAAAAAACTGAAACGACTCTCCTGCTTATCGATACCCCGCCATCCCGTACTAACATATCTTTTCGCTCTCGATAACCCAGACTGGTCGGACTAGATATTTTGTGTGATAACCAACGCCCATGAACCTTTTACAACAAACGCTAATATTATACCTAACCGACTTTGTAATATTTTCCGCAGACAATTGTGCAAATACGTGTATTTCGAATAATCTTTGTTTATCCCCACCGGTGCTATTTTGACCTTTATAATCGACGTTTCGAAAAATCGATTTTCTTTCATAAAATGGTTTAATTAGAAATACACAGTATATATACATACTAATTATGGTCCAACGAGTAAATTCCGATGGTTATTCTATTGAAATGGCTCATCGTTCACGGCAAAGAAAAATAATTTTAAAGCTACGTATAACATATGAGTGTTTTGAAATTTTTGAGTAGATAAAACAGAAGACGACTGAGTCACATGACATCACATTGGGCGTTACGGGACATACCACGCTTGGAAAAAAAAAACTAAAGAAAAAAATATATAAAAATAAAATATATATATATATATAAGATCATTAAAACTCAGAACGCGTCTCAACGCCCAATGTACGGTTTTACCCACTTAAAGGATTATTTTCATCCATGGTACCTAAAAGAAATATTTTAAATCACTGTGAGTGTTCGCTGAATTCCGTGCGACGGATTACAATTCTGAGAGATTTCGAGGGATGAATCTGAATTGTTATACATAAAAATAATGTTTTTAGGCTATTTCAAAAACAGGGTAACGTTGAATATTATACAGCCAACGGAATCGTATGGCCGATGGCTACTAGCGGTAGTGCATGTCGTAAACGGTATCAAATGCGCTCTTTGTCTTTTCTTTTGTTACAAAATAATCTGAAGCCTTTGTTCTACCAAAGGAATATAACGTTATTTCAAGTATAAAAAAATATTAATATAATTACAATTTTCGAATAAATGTGATAGATACCAAATTGTGAATCAAAATCCTTCTTCAAAAATATCAACTATACTTATAATTAATATTCAAATTCATGAAGAAAATATCAATTTGGTAGGCATTACTATTAAAATTGTTTATAAATGAGCTCTCGACATATTTTGACCAAAAATAGATGGTTTCCAAGAAAGTAGTTTTTCAATTTCATGAATACGTAATTTAGTGCCGACGTTTCGATCTATCTAATCACATAATTAGGATTCTAAGAAACTGATTTTAACTCACTGTTGATTTTTTCATTTTCTATAAATTCGGCATAAGTACTTATATTTATTTTAATAACTGTGAAGTTTCACGAAAAATGCTTGATGGAATTATGCCAACTTCAAAAAAAGAAAAAATATATATATAATATACATATATCAACAGGAAAAAGGAAAAGTCGGTATCTGAATGACATAAAGGTGAACCAAAATTCATTTTTCAGAAATCTTATTGTTCGTTCCGATTGATCGTTTCGTTAGAACGAAGATATAATAAATACATTTAGAGGTATAACGTGTTTGCTTGTCATGTCATTCTGATGACGTGTGCGTGTGCAAGAGAAAAGTATTAATTTACTCTTTGAATCGATAATATCATTATTATTTATAGCAATTTTTTAAAAGTTATATTACTGTATACATAGTCATGTTATTTGAATGAACATTTATATTTTTTTTTCTTACACTATAAACTGGAAATTCACACACTCACGCACGCACACACACACGCGCGCACACACACACACACACACACACACACACACACACACACATACACACACACACACACACACACACACACACACACACACACACACATTCGCCCTTGCATATAATCTTAAGACAATTTTACAATGAACCATTTTAATAATTTTATACTGAAAACAAAATTCAAATTTTTACTTATCGCTTTTATATGTAGCCCAATAAATTGTCACAATTTTATAACATACATTTATGTTTGTTTAGACACGAAGTTAGTAAATTCACAAATATTTATTTATTAAATACGCATTGATTTTTTAAACATGTTCATTGCATTTTTAATGATTTAGTTAAAACAACATGTTTATTTTTTTTACATGCAATAAATACAATTATAATTTAATATTTCAAAGAACTTTTATTTTTTTTTAAATATAAGCTATTATTTTAAACTTAATATTTTCAAAGAATTATTTTTGTTTGAAAATTTTGATATTATAAACTGTATTATACGACCAATAGATATACACTCATTTATAAAGCTTATATTATCCAACTAAAGGAATTATACATCTTCCTTTTCCATTCTACTACCTGAAAATGTAAAGTATTTGTAACTATTGTTAAAAAAAAATTAAAAAATAAATGTATAAATGTATTTATATATATATATATATATATGTGTGTGTGTGTGTGTGTGTGTGTGTGTGTGTGTGTGTTCTTCGGGAAATAAAGCTAAGTGATTGCCATATTAACAAAAAAATTTAAAAAAAAAACTATACAACTTAAAAATCACGTAGATAAAAAATGGTTAACAGTGTATTTTTCTTAGAAACGTGGTTTTATCAGTGTTTTAAATTGTTTCTACATATTTTAAACTGTACATGAAAAATAGTGTAAACTATATAAAAAGTTGGGCGAGTGTGCTTAAAAAATCACTTTGTTCAAAATGGAAACAATATAAACGTGAAAGAAACTTTGAATGATATATTTATATCACCATTGGAATAAATATTATGGAAAATACAGGTAATTCAGACAAATAAATTTAATGCGTGGAAGCATGTTTGTCTATGAAAAGTTTGTCAAATGTCTATGGCGTATGTCGATTACATATTTCAGTTTTTATTACGGCTGTGACGAATTCGATGTGTTTTTGAATGTTATGATCTAGGTGCGTCGGTTGTAAATACATCTATAACTAATCCGGATGGGTTTTTAACACTTTTATCAGTATCTTGCTATTCCGAGTGATTTCTTCAATATGACTGAACACATATTTTGAGGAGGTCAATCGTCGAAGAATCGACTGTTTATCATGTGACCACGCTATTTAGTAGAAAATAATTACTTTGCCTGTGTGAAAACGTAACAATAACGTACGGTGAAATCGCTGGTTCGATTCACATACGAGTCAGGAATTATAAATTTGTATTATACACTACGAGTATGTTTCACAAATAATTCGGGTTGTTTGCCTTCTACTATTATTGACTCTGAGCAATTCAATTTATACCGTATGATAAACGTGACTTAATAGTTTAACATTTTGCCAAACAATCTATATTTACACGGACCCAGATCACTCACCAAATAATCCTATAATTCAAACATAACGATCAGTAACGCGTTTTTATAAAGCAAACAAAGACAAAAATTATGCAAAACATTTATTAGAGAAAACCAAAGACAAAACAACATTACGTAATGTTAGACAGGCCTGTATAGAATCAGTGAGCTATCGAGTTAAACTGAGTAAGCCGGATTAAATTTTTATAAATTATGTATGATAACTTTTTTTTCTAATCCTATTTAACTGGGATAATATTTAAAATTCTGTGGGTTAGAACTTCGCTTATCTGAAATGGGGAACATTTGGATTTTCCTCAGAGTGTACATTTTCTATATCCTCCAGTTGTCTTTTATATGACTAACATTATCAATATTGTTTCGGTTTGGGTATGTTTTCTAAATTTCCTTGTTAATGATCATCACGAATTCGCTGGTGAATATTTGTGAATATTTCTATAGCCCATATAATATGCTAATATTCATATTGAATTTACCTAGACAGTATTCAAAGAGCATTAAATTGGCACAATATGTGTAGACTCCGAGGTATAGGTTTGTAAAATTAAGTACTTATCTTAGTTGTTTTTAAGTTAGTTTGTATAATCGATTTTCGCAAGTTTAAATGTTTAGATTATTTTAATATTCGTTATCGACAGTTTTTTTCGATTAATTAATGAAATGATGGAAAATAAATGAATACTAGTAATACAGGAACAACACTGGAACTTTTTTTGTTAAAAAACTTTAATTATATATTAAATGACATTTTCAATAAGTTGGTTTTAGTTGTTTAGTCATAATTATAAGAAAATGTATGGCTTGAAACTTGACATTTTCTTCCCATATCAATAATATAATATTAAATACTTGATAAAAGTTCCTAAACAATTTATAATTTCTTAGACTTATATCAAATACCTTTGAAAACACTTTTTTAAAGTATATTCAATTTATATATTTTTTTTAAATTTATAGTAACTTCTGAACATGTTAAACTACCATACACATTTTAAAATGAGATTTTTTTCATATTTATTTAACCAAATTTTTGTAATTTATTTTTTATTTATTATAATGGTTTTTAAGGAATTGGCTGATTTTTAAAAAAATAACTTTTAATGAAATTAGTCATATTTACTAAACATTTCTCGAAATTGGATAACTTATACTCATATACTTAACTAACTGTGTTGAAAACATTTAAAACATTATGACGTATTTTGTATATAAGCGTTCAAGTAAATTATAGGTAATGAGATATTTACGGAATTTAAAGTGTTAACATCAATTTTCCATTTTAAAAGAGAATACGAATGAATTAGATCACCATATCATTAAGAACCTTAAGATATCGATGGAACAATATATTTTTAATTAAAAAAAAAAAAAAAATGTATCTTTTCTTCAGAAAATTTGTTTAAACGATTTGGATAAGAAAAAAACCTACCGGTAATTAGACTAAAAAAGGTAAAATATATTTAAAGTATATTTTACACTCATGCTTTGCTTAAAATCTTTGAACTAGAGTAGTGATTTATCTTTAAACGCAATACACCCATCTTCATTAATTTGCCCAAATAGCGAATAATATCTTTGGTGCGAATTATACACGGCTTTTAAAAGGTTAGATCTAAAGATAATAAATTATTCACGTTCGATTTACTTTGATTATAAAACATACCTAGTAAATCACGATTAAACGATTACGAATAAAAGTTAATAAAGTTGATTCATTTATAGAAACTACAAACGATGACTATGAAAGTTGAAGGGTTGATTACTGAATTGGTCGCAGTGTTTCATTTTAAACTTGATTTTTAACGAGTGAGATTTAAACAATTGAACAATCAAAAACAATTGTATCCTCAGTGTAATGCGGATAAAGGGGATCATAATTCGACATGTTGTATTCACCTCAGTCATAATGATAATAAATCATATTTTGTTCTTACTATTATTATTTTGGTGTTGATTTAATCGAAAAATATATTGGTTTTTCTATTTGTATATTTCACGTTACGAGTAATAACAGTAGTTCAAAAATTACATCAAACTTCTTGATTTGATTAAAAATGCCATCTAGAAGTGGTGCGTTTTATAGTTTATTTCTCTATTTTATCAACTGTTATTCATTTTTTCTAACGCGTGTAAAAACAACCGAAAAATTAATAAAAAAAATACCAAATTTTGCCAAAAACGAGATTTCTATTAAATCATATTATACAGTTACTTAATAATTCCTGTTAATAATTAGCCATTTTTTCAAATTTTACAAATTGTTGAATTCTAAATAAAGCAAAGTTTTATTTTACCAAATAACTCGCTACCAAATGTTCTATCTATGTTTGAATTTTAATACAAATGAATGTCATTAAATATTTTCTTTTAGTTTGAATAAGAAGGTTTTTTTACTTATTACGATAACATGCATATTTAACGTAAATAAAATGTATATATTGTTGCAGAATTTCTTTTAAATTATAATTTTTTTCTTTTTTCAAATTATTCACAACATCATTATTTCTTATATTTAAACGAATGATTATTGATTTTTCAAATCGAATTTATTACCTGCCAGTGATCAATATTGATATTGGGTACTTACGGACATTTCTAATAGGTACCTATATAATTATAATAATATAATAATATACACTTTATATTTTAGTAAACTAATTTGTAAATACTGACAAATTTACAAACAATTTAAGCATATATTGATGCCATTGTTAAACGCGAGAATATAGTGTATTGTTTTTCGTAAGTATGTTTCTTTGATTTATGTTTTTCATAGTCATAAGAATGTATAGTGTAACGAACGTCGGCTCACCGTCCCGCGCAACCGCTATGCCGCGCCACTAATCTTTACAAACCGACCGACAATTCGATCAACGGCCGCGAAATCACCAATAGAGCGCGCTCCACCCCTCAGTAGATTAAAGCCCCAAATCGAAATGTTAATAAATACAACTAATTTCTTCATAAATATTAAAATAATTGAACATAATTAGCGCCCATAATTAGAAGCAACGTCATCCCACAATTAGTAATGCCAACCATCCCTAAAAGAAACGAATTGGAGAAAATATGTATGGTCGCAAAACCCGAATACTAAGAAGCTAGACCAATGAAATACAATATATATGACCGGGCCCAGCAACACCAAAATCATCTTTTTCTCTCCTGACTACGGAAGCGTGATAAGATACGTAGTAAGTGGTTTCAGAGCTCCGGTTGAGGCCTTAACACCCCTCAATAATCGAGCTGCCTGGCCCATACCTATCTTGTCACCTCCCTTAGTCAGTCGCGTCGTCCATACGTTTTTAGTTGTGTTTTTTCCGTGTGTCGCCGTAAGTTATTTTCGAACGTGCTCGGCTATATTCATAGTTGGCAGTTTAGCGTAGCCGTAACACCCTACGCCCCGAAACTGTTAACTATTTATATGGTGGGAGACCGGTCTGATCGGCGTACCAGTTTAATAGTACCATAATTATTCGCTCCGCGGACGCGACGTTTGTTGTAGAAAATCATATCGGATAGTATAGAACCGTGAGTTAAAATCATTATTAAATTAAATTGTTTGTATATGTTCACTTCTCTTTATATTCATTTATATGTGCCATATCGTATGTTTATTATTTGTATCTATGTTAAATAAAAGAGATTTTATTGTAAATGAGAACTGTTCGAGTATTAGTTTCGTTACAATTGGCGCCCAATCCCGATACATTATAACTTCACAGCACATTTGTTGACGAAAGCGACCAAGCAGAGTGGCAATCGTTACAAATGGCGCCCAACAAGTGAGTATCGAATTACACACGACCACCACCAAGAGTCAAGTGATCTACCGACTGAGAAATACTGCATATATATGTAAAAAAGAAAAACCTACGTCTAGAATTTTCAAACATGGGACCAAAGAAGAAACTCAACTACGATCAAGAAGAGATCATAGAGAAAATTGAAATGCTCGAAAATTCAGTAAAAAATAAATTCAGAAACACGGAAATAAAAATGAAAGAAGAAATAGAACAACTTAAACAACACTGGGAAAATATATACAAAACCAAGATCGATGAGCTGCGACGAGAAATGGAAGAGAAATACCAGAAAGAAATACATGAAATGGAAAACCGATATATAGACACATTCCGCAACATGAGTGAGATAAATCAACCACAACGAAGGGAAGAAAGACCTCTAAGACAATGCATGGACATAGCAAGACCAACCTTTTTCGGAAACAACAAGGACCAACATCCGAAAGATTTTATCAGAGAACTTCGGGAATATTTCGTACTAAAACAAGTATACGAAGAGGAAAAGTTGATAGTCGTCCGAGATTGTTTGAAATCAACCGCGAACAGCTGGTTTTCCGCCATCAGATTTAAACTTAGAAATTATGACGAATTCGAGAAAATATTCATGGAAGAATACTGGTCGAAGGAAATCCAAATGCAAACCTGGAACCAGTGTTTGAATGTGACACAAATAGCAGCAGAAACAAAGTACCGCGAACATTTCATGTACTGGGCAACACACCTGAGACACCTGGAAATACCCTGCCTCGACGAAGGGGAAATAGTAAGAAGTATTGCGAGTCACTACCCGGGATATTTAAGGGCAATATTAACTTCTTTACCTGAGAGAACTATACTTAATGCTATGAAGATTCTAGGGGCGGAAGAACATCGACGAAGAATAACACCCAGAGACAACTACCAACGTCAGAACAATGACAACAACCCACGTCAGCGAAATGACAACAACCAACGCTACAACAATCATCGTCAATACCATACAACACAACAAAACGGGAGATGGAGAGAAAACCATAATGCGGAAGACAATCGCAATCACAACCAGCCAGCTCAGAATAACGGTCAATGGAGGGAGCAACAACAAGTCAGACAAATAACAGTTGAAAGCAACACTGAAGAAGAACAAGAGACAGAGACAACGATGCATACAATAAATAATCTACCGACGAATAAGAAAATGATCAGCCCTTACCTCCAATGTAAAATCGAAGGGGAAAATGTAAACCTATTAATCGACACCGGTGCTACAATTAGCGTACTGGCAAAGGAGGTAGTCGACCGAATACTAAGGAACAACCCGAATACACCAACCTTACCGGTAAACGGGGTACAAATCAGCAACGCCATTGGAAAGAAGTTATGCAAAGTGTCCAAACAGATATATTGTGCTTGCGAAATGGACAAGACCAACATATCGGTTACATTTGTGCAAATGGAGAACCTAAATGAGCGAGGAATAATAGGAACAGACGTACTAGACCAATACAATGCCAGGATCGATTTTCAAAGCAAAACAATTCGCTGGTACATTAATAATGAAGAACACCTGACCCCTTTCAGAGAAAAAGAAATCACGGAAGCAGGGGACGAAACTAAAATACAACAAGTAGAAACCAATGACAAAGACACGTGTGAAGTAGGTCTAACAATAGAAGAAAAGGAAAAATTCGATCAACTGTTATGGAAATATAATCATTTGTTTTCGGAAAACCCAGGACAAATAGAAGAATATGAATGTCAGATTAGAATTTCACCTGGAGAACCCATTTATCAGAAACCCTATCCTATACCGATATCCAAATTGGAAAGTATGGATAAGGAAATAGCCAGAATGTTACACTTAGGCGTAATCGAGCCGTCTAACTCACCATGGTCATCCCCAATCGTAGGCGTAGAGAAGCGAAATGGAGAAGTCAGACTATGCCTCGACGCGAGAAAAATCAACACGCGCATTATTCCCGACCGAGAACGACCCACTAACATTGACGACATCTTGATAAAGTTCCAAGGGGCCAGATATCTCAGCTCAATTGACTTAACAGCAGGATATTGGCAGTGTCGACTGAAACCGGAATGCCGCGACATTACCGCATTTTTACATCGAGGACGCAACTATCGATTTAAAGTTCTCCCATTTGGCCTTATAAATTCGGTCGCTGAGTTTCAAAAGATACTTGATAAAGTCTTAGGGTCCGAAGTTCTGCAGTTTACGGCAGTATATGTCGACGACATACACGTCACGTCAACAACCTTTTCGGAACATCTCAGACACTTGGAGCAGATATTCGAGCGCTTCCATCGACACAATGTGAAGATCAACTTCAAGAAGTCACAGTTTTTGTGCAGTCAAATTATATTTCTAGGACACGTAATTTCTGAAAGAGGAATTGCAATGGATCCCGACAAAATACGAACCATCCAAAACTTTCAAGAACCACGAAACAAGAAACAAGTTCAATCGTTCCTTGGTTTCATCAACTTTTACCGCAAGTACATCCGAGACCTATCCAAATACACAAATGTTTTGAGTCAACTCACCAGAAAGGACGTTGAATGGCAATGGAACGAAGAACAACACCAAGCATTTATAACAATTAAGGCACGGTTTTTAGAAGACATTATAATCAAATATCCAGATTTCACCAGAGAGTTCTATCTAGCCACCGATGCATCAAAAACACATTTAGGAGCCGAATTATACCAAATCGATGACAAGGGACAACACAAGACGCTCGGTTTTACCAGCAGACGACTACAGGACACAGAGCAACGGTACTACACCACGGAACTGGAGCTACTAGCAATCGTCTATGGTTGTCAGAAATATCGTAACTATATCTTGGGATATAAGGTCAATGTTATTACCGACCACAAAGCGCTTACATTTCTGAACCAATGCCGTTTACTGAATGCACGATTAATGAGATGGGCAATGAAGTTACAAGAATTCGATCTACGGATTGTACACGTTCCGGGTAAGGAACACGTAGGTGCAGATACACTCACCAGGTATCCACAGAGTCCTGAAGACGCAAATGAGAACCAGGGGACAGTGATATATATCAACCAAGTAATCAAAGAACGATACAGTATAAAATTGTTCCGACAGTTCAAACAGATCGAAGCATTACAACACCAAGACCCCGAACTTCAGATCATCCGGGATAGAATTCAGTCACAGAAAACGAAGCGATATAAAATGCGACAAGGATTACTCTTCTTCATAGACCGACAAGATCAAGAAAAACTAATGATACCACAGGCCCTGACGCGAGAACTAGTAATCGAGACACATGAACTATTTGGTCATTTTGGAGCAGCCAAAGTGTACGACATACTAAAAAGAGACTATCAAATTCACAAAATGTATTATAATATTAAACAAATTCTCAAACGATGCGACATCTGTCAACGAAGCAAAATCTCCAATCAAAATGCCAGAGGACCTCTTATAGCAAACATCTCAAGCGGTCCCAAAGAAATGATATCACTAGACCTTATGGGCCCCTTACCTAAAGGCCAACTTGGAAATCAATACATTCTAGTCCTATTGGATCTGTTCTCAAAACATGTTCAGTTATATGCGCTTCGGCGAGCAACAACAGAAAACATACTGCGAAAAATACGAGACAAATATCTCCCAGCTTTCGGACCAATAAGTAATATACTAACAGATAATGGTACCCAATTCCACAGCAAGATTTGGCAAGAACAACTAGATAAGTGGAAAATTCATCATGTCGTTACGACGACATACCACCCGGAAAGTAATCCGGTAGAACGAACAAATCGAGAAATCGGCAGAATATTGCGCACTTACTGTCACCAGAAGCATACGTCATGGGTGCGGTATTTAAACAACATCGCGTACTGGCTCAACAATACCACACACTCATCAACAGGGTTTACACCACAAGAGATAGTAGATGGCCGAAGACACCATTTCACGATCAGCAAACTCATACACCATGCAGAGCCTATGGCCGGAGAAAACAAAGACACAATAATCAAGCTGGCACACAAGAGGTTAAGACGAAGGGCGCAACAACGATGTGTGTACCACAATAAAGGAAAGAAGTTCCCGACTTACGCACCAGGCCAACAAGTCTTAGTGAGGGACCATAGATTATCATCATTTGACGACCACACCATGAAAAAACTCTTCCTATTATATCGTGGTCCGTATATCATCAAGGAGGTCAGAGACAATAACACGGTAGTAGTGGAAGGAAGAGAAGGACAGTATACGACTCACAATCTAAAGAATATTAGAAGTTATTTACCTCCAGATCCAGGGAAAACAATAACTAACTAAAATAACTAAATTGTAAAATGTTGCCTGTATATATGTTGTGTTTGTGAGGTGAAGGAAAAAAAAAAAAAGGAAAATGTATCTTGTATATAAAACATAATTAACACTTCAATATTTCACAGAATCCGACCCAGTATAATAAAGTAAAATAAAAAAAAAAAAAAAAAAAAAAAAAAAAAAAAAAAAAAAAAATCTATAAAAAAGAAAAAAAAAAGAAATGACGAAGAAACGTGAAAGGTTCCAGGTAATTTTCGATTTTGACGACACGTACTCCTTAAGAAGAGAGCAGGCAGGAACCGAGACGGTAGATGAAATATTTCGAGTAGTATTGAAAGGCGACCTCCCGTCCGACGCAGACTTCCAAAAGGCAAAGGCACAGTATGACCGACAAAGACTGGCCAAACAGACACGTTATACTTTTGAACCTCAACGAGAAATCCAGCAAAGAATCATCGAAATGACCAGGGACCAGTGCAACTTCCAAAGCAATCCCGAAACAGTATCAGACGAAGAAGACTTCATGCAACAGCAAGACCGGAATTGGACGATCAGTGCCGACGAAGTCAATAAAGAACGACAGCTACAAGAAACCCAACTCAATCAACCCACGATCAGACCAATAGTAGTTATCAGCGACGAAGATGAAGGAGAGGATAAGGAGATCAGTACCAACAACGGAGAGGACACTGAAGAGGAGACAATCAGGTTCACCGACGAAACCCTTCAGTTCGACCTACAACAACAATGGGGTGCCATTGTAAATCCTATTCCAGCAGAAAAGACACCACCAAAGAAGAGGAGACAAGCCGATCCAAACAGCAAGCGTAGTTTGAAAAAGAAACGATTGCATGCCGCCAGACACCAACACCACCGCATGCCGTAAATAGTTATTGTATATATTGTATATAATGTTGTGTATTTATGTTATTTGCCATAAGCAACCTTTTTTGAGCCATAAGC
Source organism: Therioaphis trifolii (assembly GCA_027580255.1). Taxonomy (NCBI): domain Eukaryota; kingdom Metazoa; phylum Arthropoda; class Insecta; order Hemiptera; family Aphididae; genus Therioaphis; species Therioaphis trifolii. The sequence goes on along the minus strand of CM050404.1, from coordinate 81,088,188 downwards.
CACAAATTTTTTCTATCTAGTACCCATCGTTACTTTTGTTTAAATTTTTCATGAATCTCAGACTCGTCTCATTATCATTTCCAATTCACTCAAAATTTAAAAGGGGACTATGTAACGAACGTCGGCTCACCGTCCCGCGCAACCGCTATGCCGCGCCACTAATCTTTACAAACCGACCGACAATTCGATCAACGGCCGCGAAATCACCAATAGAGCGCGCTCCACCCCTCAGTAGATTAAAGCCCCAAATCGAAATGTTAATAAATACAACTAATTTCTTCATAAATATTAAAATAATTGAACATAATTAGCGCCCATAATTAGAAGCTACGTCATCCCACAATTAGTAATGCCAACCATCCCTAAAAGAAACGAATTGGAGAAAATATGTATGGTCGCAAAACCCGAATACTAAGAAGCTAGACCAATGAAATACAATATATATGACCGGGCCCAGCAACACCAAAATCATCTTTTTCTCTCCTGACTACGGAAGCGTGATAAGATACGTAGTAAGTGGTTTCAGAGCTCCGGTTGAGGCCTTAACACCCCTCAATAATCGAGCTGCCTGGCCCATACCTATCTTGTCACCTCCCTTAGTCAGTCGCGTCGTCCATACGTTTTTAGTTGTGTTTTTTCCGTGTGTCGCCGTAAGTTATTTTCGAACGTGCTCGGCTATATTCATAGTTGGCAGTTTAGCGTAGCCGTAACACCCTACGCCCCGAAACTGTTAACTATTTATATGGTGGGAGACCGGTCTGATCGGCGTACCAGTTTAATAGTACCATAATTATTCGCTCCGCGGACGCGACGTTTGTTGTAGAAAATCATATCGGATAGTATAGAACCGTGAGTTAAAATCATTATTAAATTAAATTGTTTGTATATGTTCACTTCTCTTTATATTCATTTATATGTGCCATATCGTATGTTTATTATTTGTATCTATGTTAAATAAAAGAGATTTTATTGTAAATGAGAACTGTTCGAGTATTAGTTTCGTTACAATTGGCGCCCAATCCCGATACATTATAACTTCACAGCACATTTGTTGACGAAAGCGACCAAGCAGAGTGGCAATCGTTACAATAGAAAGTTAGATAAGTATATCACGAAACTGATGAACGTTTAGACGAATTTTTCCATGATCATTCGAAAATAATTCATATTTTTTCAAGAATAATTTGAATAAGTACTTTGACTTTTGTTTTATTAACTTTTAACACGAATACAATCACATCATACTACCAAAGATACCTTGTTATTTAATGTACAATGAAGTATTTCTTAGCAAACGTGTTGGCCAGAATTACCTATTGATGTTCGTATTTTTATGCATTTCATACATTTAACTAGAAGTATACACATACAAAAAGGAATAGCTATGTGGTTAAATAAAAATATCCATTTTAAAATTAATCGGATATAAATTTGAAACATGCAAAATATGCAAAACTCAATCCATAGAATCTAAACCCGTATAATGAATGAAACACAAATTTATATTTTAAAAATTATTTATGTTAATTTAAACAAAAACATATAACGCATCAATATCTGTCTAATAAAATGAACATACATTTTAAACTAATGTATACGTATGATGGTGAAATATTTAAATAGACGCGCGTGCGCACACACTCACACACACACACACACACACACACACACACACACACACACACACACACACTCACATACCTACACAAATATAAGTATTTATAGTCATAGAACAAAAATAATTTTTAGTTTAAAATATGATAAATCAAAACTACTTAAAAAACTTTCTTTGAAATCATGTTGAGTACTCAGCTTATATCACGATTATTTTTTCTCATAAAAAATAGAACCAAAAATATTATTTTCTAAAGGACACGCTAATTTCGGTACAAAGTATAGATGTAAAAAGTACGTTACATTTTTTCTGGTAATTCACTGTGAAAAAATTACTTATATTTATCGTGTATTCGGTAAATTTGAGAAATTTTTAACTTCTCAGTTACATAGTCACATAATGGATAATATGCACATACTTTGTTTTAGAAAAATTCAAACAGTGTTCGAAAACCTTATTTTGAGTTTAAGATAAAAGCTCATCAAACGAGACTCCGTACAAACGTCCGAAAATTACTGAAATTTCCTCAACACACTTCATTGTGCAGTCTTTCAAACCCCCGTACGACGGTATCGTTAAGCTACCTATGAATGAAACAAACAGCCGACAAACACGTTCTACATTTTACCTTTTTTTTTTTTTTAGTGTTTTTCTTTGCTTTAAAATATAACGCGCTTTTGAGAAAGCAATAAAAGTTTAAAAGTTTTCGTTACCGCTCATTTTGTAAACGAGGGCAGACGTGCTCCGCCGCACTCACTTCAATCGTATCGAGGAGGACGCTATTCAAATGTTTGGTACGCGCCAATGTATGTACGTAGAACGACACGCAAGTCTTCGTGTGTTGCGGGGCCGCGGGCGTTATGAATTTGTTGAACACAGGTCGGGATCTAATTTTGATATGAGAAATTCAATTTCGTCATTTCCATTTCGTTCACTTTGTCATCGTATATTTTTCAAATTAATTTCGTATAAGACAATACGTTTGTGGGTTTTTATTTTGTTTAATGTTTTACGTATGATTTCGAATTTAGTGTTCTGTATTTATGACATTGTGTTGTCGATATTTTATTCATTTATTTATTTTTATTTGAAATAAAGGCTTCAACAACAACAGGTTATTAGCCTATGGTTACAACAGGAGAGGACAAAGATAATATAATATAGAAAGATATTTACAATTTATGGTCAAGATGTATATAGTGAAAAAATTGGTAAATTGCTTCGGTGTTTTCTTCGCTGAGGGCGAGTTGGAGGGATGATGGGTTCTTGAAGATTTTCCGAGCTTGGGAGTATTTTAGGCATCTTATTACAATGTGTTCGATCGATAGAATCACGTTACATGAAGTGTATATTGGAGCAAGTTCCTTATGAGGAATGAGTGGGTGAGGTGTGTGTGGCCTATTCTGGCTCCGATAATGATGAAATCGTCTCTTCTTTTTAGGCTACCGGAAAAATTCCATTTTTTGATGTAGGGTTTGATGATTCTTAATTTAGATGATTTATTATTTTAGACAAAAATACGATTGATTTGAATAAAATGCAGTTTTTCTTCCGGTCATTGTTCTGTATTGGACACGACATAAAAACGTTTTAAATTTTAAAGATTATTAATTGTATGACATTGTCACTCGGAATTTATACCTAAATCTACACAGCGTTTGATATTTAGATCTAGCCAACTATCGTGGTACATTAAAACCAAAATTAGGGAAGACTTAAGACTTTGATTTCTGTGAGAGATTTGTTTTTATAAAAGATAAATTGTAAAATGCATTGAAATAATTAGCTACTTTTTCCCCTACGATAAAATCAATTATAACTATATTATGTACTTAATTGAAATCATCAAACTCATGCAAAAATATATTAAATATAATAGTATAATATTTCTATACGGTATAATGAACATGCATATTTATATAATCAAATCACATTTCAAGATATTCACGTAGTGAAAACAATTAATTTATCAATATCAAATAAAAACGTATATTAAAAAATAATTTATCAAAAGCGTTGTTGAATGGAAATTTTGTTATCAAATCATTTTATCTGAGCAAAAAAGGAAACACATGTGTATTTGTTTAGTGACAAGTAGTTTTACGGAAATCAATCACACGGAATTATGGAACACTTAAGTCTAATGAACTTTAAATTAATCATACCTAATATTAATATTGTACGTATCATTTTAGTTCTCGATGTCAAAGCATTAAAGCTCTTTAGTATTTAATTTATTTACGTGATTTAGAGTAAAGTAGAAAAAAAACATATTTTGCTTTTTATTGGGAAATAGAAAAATATGTAAGAGGTCCATTGCTCATAAAACTAATCAAATGTAATTGATGCAAAAAATATATCGTATAAAAATCATCTTGAAAAAAAATAGCCATTATTTAATCGTCTTACGTGATTTTTGTAGTACGGCTAATATATCTGATCAAATACAGTATATGTGATCTGAATAAAGAACACTAACCATTTCGTTGCACTCTAACACTCTAAGTTCCTTCAATAATAATAATTAATTGTTACAGTAACGATTCTGTACCTATTTGTTGTTTGTGAAATATATCGCAACACGTCTATCATGTAATAATATATATTTTGTTAGTAGATAAATGTAACTATGAGTGTGCTTTTACGTGCAATTTTATTTAGTTGATATTATGTTTGTTTCAAATTGTTGTGCTGAAAATGACAGAACCGAAAACATTTTCGAAAAAACGGTAAGTTAGATAAAAAAAAAAAGGGAAATTCAATTTTCTATGCCATTTGAATGTAATTGATGATTGGTTTCATCATATACAAACATTATCATATCAGTATTTATTCTTTGATAGAAGAAAATAAGAATACTATGTTTTTTGAAATAGAATTTTAATTTGATATTCAAAAAAAGTTATTGGATTGTTAGATGCATAAAAATAGCAAAACAAGTCTTTATTAGGAATTCAGTGAAATATCATATATATATATATATATATATATATATATATATATATATATATATATATATATATATATATATATATATATATATATATATATTATATTATATACACATGTATATTATATCAGCTATGTTATAACTATACAATTATAAAATAAACTAAATTAATATCCTTATTTTGCGTCTCAAATATGCATTTTTTTGTTTTATGGTTAATTTATCATTACCCATATTATGATGTTATTTTGTACCTACTTATATTCCTTCGTATTTTTATAGTTAAACAAGTAGTTATTAATAATCATAAATATTCACCACGATATAAACTTTTTTCTTATTAGTATTTTTTTTTTATGTATATGTGCTTTTATTATTATTATTATTATTATTATTTGCTTTTTTTGGCACTTTTATGATAATGTCAAAAGTTATTCCGGTGAAAAAATGTATACAAACAAATAGTATAATAAAACTCCAACATTTTTATTTTTTTTTTTAATGCAGTTAGTTCCTTCTTTCTTTTCGGCTCTTGTAGCTATTGTAGATTTCGGACAGAACACAAGAAAAGCACGATTAAAACAAAACAAAATGCCGTAAAACATATTTAAAATAAAACTTATGAAAATAAAGACCATTTCTTATTGTGACGTTATGTTTTGAATTTTTCATGTAACTGTATTTAAAATTCATCAAGCAAATCTAATGTTATGATTTTTATATTTTTAGTTTCTTTAAGTTTAATAATTTGTAATGATAACTTAACATACAGAAAAATTTGTGAACCACTTATCATTAACATCATAAACATTTCTTTTTTTTTTTTATTTATTGAAAATTAAATGTATCAACATATAACATGTTACAACAAGTTAGTTATAAATAAATAAATAACAATTTAAACATTTCTATAACTAACTCAATTCAGATTGATTTTGTTCATTGATTAAACCAATAGATAATATCGCTTATTTCAGTATCTAAAAGAATAATGTAATTTCTCATTGCATGTGAAAGTTAATAATTTTTGTCAATCATTTAACATTATTACTCAAACACGTTGAAATGAAGTTTGTAATCATAAATAGTTTTGAAAGTAAACAATATGGATACCTCATGCTTACTTGTGACTTGTAACAAATTGGAAAGAATATAATTTCAACGGATCAGGACGTCAAAATTTCAACTTTACACCTAAAACGCCAGGATATTAATACAAACTTCAGAAGGTCATATTTTATCAAGCCTTGAAATCACTTTTCTTCATATAACACCAGTACGCCTTTGGCACTTGAGCGCGATATTAATTAAACAATAAACACTGCCAAGTTCCACCAAAATTCCATTTTAGTAAAGCTGATTAAAGGAAATTCTCTCAACTATTATGAAATCTCTCTCTTCTTCGTACCCTTCACTCTCTATTACACTCGTCCATCTCTGTTTCTCGTTCTCCTATGTTAACCAATTATGACTTACTTTGTATGGTGTCAGTTAATTTGTACATCATAAAACTGGAAGGCGATCCAAATTCAAAAACTTCCGAGCATTAAGGTTTGTTTAAAATGTGTGTTACAATCAATGCAATATGACAGTTTTTCATAAATTACACTATACTTACGGCTTTTATTTTTGAACTCCTATTATGAATAATTTTCCCCAAAATTACTTAGCTGTACTCTCATGATAATTAATTTTTGAAATACTTTTTTTTGTTTTATATTAAGTGTTCCTTGTTAAAATGTATCATAATATAAAATATTTCAACATTCTAGGGATTTTTACTGGTTTGTAATATTATACTATTTATAACAAAAGTAATACTAATAAATAAGGTAAGATAATTGACATCAATAATGAAGTACAATTTGACATTTTTTAATTATCTTAATGAGGGAATTTTAGATAAGAAATATAGTAAATTAGATTTAAAGAGGAAGAGTTAACGAAAAAAAGTTAAGAAGGAATATCGATTATTAGAATTCGATCAATTATTTAAGTAGTATTCCAGATATGAAAGAGAGGAGGAGGTTTAAGTAAGGAAGTGAAGACAGAAAAAAATTAAATTTAGAAAGTTACATTTCGATATTTGTGATACTATGGGTCATAGTGTTATCGTAATTAGTATTAACAATGGGAAAACAAAATGTATTAGCCGGTAGTAAAAGATACACTAGAATACAGTACCAACGTATTCCAAAATTGTTATATTTTTTAGTTCAAACTAGTTTTAATAGTGTAACTGATATATTTTTTGGTTCTCATTCATTTTTTTTTTTAACAACACATTATTATAATGCTATACTATACGAGTATGTAGATATTATAAGTAGGTATGAGGTAAAATACAGGTGTTCTATAAATTAATTGATATTTTTACATTTTTATGTTGAATTTAAAACTTTGATACATTAAGTAGTTAATTTTACATAACTACGCTCATGTAGCATGTTAAAAACGTGTATTTTTCACATTTTTCTTCAAAAATACAAGTATATATTCGAGATATTTGGACCAACTTCATGAGCTTAAAACGATCGCATAATATTTATTATTATTATCATTTATTGAAAACAATACTGAAATTTATATTTTGGAATTTCAATAAATTAATTTAATTTTCATACGTATATATTTTATAAATTTGTATGTACTAACCATCATACTCGCATATTTTGTATTTTAATATTCGGTATACGATACAATTTCGATATAAATTATTCATTTATTTAAAAATAGGTAATTAAATTATTCTATACCTAATTTTTGTCATTAAAATTTAGATAAAATAATGATTTTAAAACGCTAATTTCGATATACACCTAATATAGGATATGAATGCAATAACTGACACACACACAATGTTATATATTGCCTTGAAAAGGAATTCAAGAGTTTTCTCATTGAATGCCAGAGCGAATCAATCTATTTACAGGGTTAACTCATAACAATACAACCATTTGAAAATAAATTAGTTCAATAGTAATTTATTGAAATCGTATCTGCAATGAATACAAAATGATTCAAGTAACATTTATGTAATATTCATTTGATTGCTGATGAATAATGAATATCTTATGAAATCAACAAAGATATGTATATTTTCTAAATATTACGTTGTATGTAACATTAAGGTGTATTGAACACAGAATACCAGCAGGCGAAATTTCTAGCTCATTTTGATCATATAGTACATATTTTCTCATTGAAATTAAATATACACGTTTCATATATATATTTTATTTTTCATGAACATTAATTTTTTTTTTTTTTTTTTTTTTTTGAATATAAACACTATTTAAATTGTATCAGGTTATTTTAATGCATTAATTTACAAAGTGAGTATATAATTACACAAATGTAGGTCATCAATAATTTATTTTAGACGAAAGAAACACGTCATATCATTTTTGCATTTTCGTGCATAAAGTCATAAAATAAAATTGTACATATCCTAACCAAATGTAAATATACATTTGATATCGATAAAAAACATAACAGTTCGCAGTGTTGAATGTAAATTACAATGCGGAATGATGAGAGGAAAATAAAATAATATAATTTTTTACAATTATAAGCAACATATCACTATGACGAAATCACATAAAGCTATGAAAGGTGAACTATTTCTAACACTGCATAAACATTGTGCTTACGAGACATGTTTGACGTAGGCAAAGGTAATATTATAATATATCTGCCTTTATAATAATTTAATAGTAAGCTTATTGTGATGTCGTAATTTACACATAGATAGTGAAATAATCTAGTTAAGTGTTGTGTTTGCAACCATGTATGATGTATTGATTAAAATTTCAACACTTAGTATTGACTAAGTTAAATTTGACTTAGTTTATTATACGGAACTGACCAGTTGTGTGGGTTTTAAGTACTCAAAGGTATTGTGAAGTGATTTAGATTGATAATTATTATTATTGAAAAAATATTTATGGGTACCCCATTTTTCTAGTAAACTGATCGAATTATTAATGAAAATTGATAACACGGAAATTAAAAAAAAAAGTTTAATAAAATTCAAAATATAATAAAATTTAAAATTTGAAAAAACCATTTCTTAAGTAATATTTTAAAACGTATATAGTGTTAATTAAATCAAATTATACTAAATAATAATGTACGATACTTATGCACCTGCGATCATACATTGTAATAATAATTGACTAAACAATAAAACAGTTAAACTATAGTGTTCGAATAATTGTGATGATCGAACTACATTGTGATATTCAGAATCAATGATAGTTACTGAAGAAATTATTTTTATGTAAGATCGATACTGAATCACAAATACCAATCAAAATTCAATTTATCAGTGGTTTTTATTATTTTGTATTTATAATTATCAGTCATATAAATTAAACATTATCGCGTTATTATTTTCGTTTAGCCCTACGCGATTTAAAATCCATAAACATTCTAATACGAACCTTTTATGTTGATTCGTTCACATCTCGAAACTGAACCATTTTGGAAAATTTAAAAAAATGCATTAACATTTCATCATTTTTATGTACATATATATCACGGTATAGTTATTAAACCAAACAAAACCAACTCTCTGCCATTTTCGTTGGCTTATACCGCTCTTATACACTATGTAATTTTCTAGTCATTCACAATATCAATAGCTTCAAGATTCTACTAAGTACCTTGGTTTTTCCCATGGACTGGATGGCATCACATTTTGTCAAAACCCAGATAATTTCAATTTTATAGTTCATAAAAACTTTTAGATTCAGTGATCTGTGATCAATACAACACATATAAATATGATGCAAATTTAAAACTTTTAGGATATTGACGTTTTCCCAACAATTAGAAAATACGTGGAAAAATAATTGAAAGAAAGTTCACTAGAAATATCGACGTAAGTTCAAAAATTCACTACTGAAAATAGCAAAACAAATAGGGTCTTATTATCTTGTGGAGTTGTGAAAGTTTTTTTAAACTAATTTGTAGGGTGCTAAACCACGTGGTGAAAATGTAAAACTTTATTTTCTTTTTCTTTGAATGGAATCTAATAATATCGGGAGCTTTCCCGTTTATCGCGTGGTCAGTTGAACACGTGGTTCAACAGCTTTGAAGTTTACATCGGTGGAGTTCATTAATTCCGTATGTCCGAAAGTAATCAACGGTTACACGGATATTCACTATTATTACTGACGTTATTTTGACAAAATATGTATTGGTAATAGCTGATAATACTTCAATAAATACCGATCGTAATCTGATTAATTTCCCCGTGAATGGTATACTCGAACATTGAACGTATTGAAGAAAATCATTAGCCGTGTGTCAAGAAAAGAAAAGTAATTTGATAAGGTAAATGGTTTTTGATGTTTTTCCGTTAGACAAATTTGATTTTAGAGAATCAGAAGACTTATAGAATATACCCCATTTAGTTTTATCAGACGTGAGTTTCACAGTTTTACTTCTCACCAATTTTAATCAGAAAATGCGATGATGGAAAAAGATTTTTCATTTATCTTCGCTACTGTCTCTATTTACTATATTGGAATGTAAAAATAAATATTTATTTTAAATTTTTCTAATCATTTCAAATATTTTGTTTTTTTTTTTTTGTAACGTTTTTAAATACATATTTATTATTGTCAGTTTTCGGTATTACGGAATACATTTTTATACGTTTTCCGTTATACATTTCATTTATTTTTAAAAAAAGGGTTTTATCTGTGAAAAATTCCTAAGATGTTTACGTATGATTTATTTGTCAGTAATAATAATTTAATAATACTTTATTAGTCCATAACGTATTCGGTATGACAATCGAATCATAATACTAATACAGTGATATGTAGTTGGTGCACCTTAGTATCGGTGAAATATCAAACACAAACTATGTATTTATTATAATGTATTATGTACACGCGTTTAAAATTAATTATTAAGCAGTTTTCAAAGAGATACTATGGTTGTATTTAAAACATATAAATTGCTTTGATTAATTATTTCATGTACAACATAGCAAACAGCACACCCAATTCAAAGATAAAAACTACGATTTTTCGTAACAGAAAAATGATAGGCGTGCATATAATGCATGAATAATTTAAAATATATTAACGTATGCCTATATAGCAAAATGAGTGTCAATTTCAGATGACTTCAATTAATATTTTAAAAACGTATAAATGATCGATTATTATTATTATTATTATAATGCTTTCTTTACCATCGATCACCCAACATGATATTATATATTATTTTAAAATAAATGCATCTTCAATAAAAATGTAAACTGTGTGTATGCGAATAAGTGTATATGTATATGTAAAAGTTTCGGGCTGAGTCTTGCGGGATTTCGACCCCAAATTATCATCGTAAATTTAAATTTATAGCTAACCAAGATTTTTTTTTGGTACATGTTTTTTTTTTTTTTTGCAATACAGTCACTAGAGTTACATAAAGTCTCTCGAGAAGCTAGGGAATCCGTGACGTTGGTTAGTATTTTTTTTTCAGCAAAAAGGGTGGATAAACTACCAAAAAGCAATCTGTTATGAACTGGCTACATTTTATTTCAACCATGCGTAACCAAACTTCATATGTAATAAAAGCTTTTCTGAGTCCTTGACATTTCAAATGTCATTTAAAAATAACACAATTGTTTTAACTGACAAACTTATTATCGTGAAAACAACAACCATGCCATAATGAGAAACACAAGAATAAAACGATCGTGTACTTCCACGACATCCTTTAATGAGCTCGTTTTTGAACCGTCGATTTCGATATCCAACGAGTCGACGAATGAATTATCAAACTTACAAGTACGATTAATAAATAATATTTTCATTGATGACTATTACATTTAACCATTCGTTTAACACATAATTAGTTTAATACTATTTTCATTGATTAAACAATTGGTTTATTGCAGTCCTATATTATTATGTTTAGCTAATGTAATTCACGCTTAACACGTAAATGTAATAGAACAGCTGTATAGTTTCATACTAATAAGTCAAATATCATAATCACGATATTCCAATACGTATCTTTTTTTTTCTTTCAAACGTGTAATACGAGTATAATGCCAAAAATTGACTCTCAACCAATAAAATATTTATCACGTGTAAAATATATTATAAAATATTATTACGCGTAGCGTTGTTTTTGTATGAACGCCAGTTTAAGGGCACCGGCGAAATTAATAAAGTAAAATGATAAATAGTCACGAAATCGTCATTGATAATTAACATCTATAGTTTAATTTTTTTTTCGTATAAAAAATATTTCAATGAACTCCCAATGTAATTTTGTTTTATTTGAGAATTCTTTTCTACACTTATGATATTTTTTGAGTTGTATTGTTTCCATCAAAGATCACTAGTACGTACGTAATTAAATATGTGTGTACCGTACACGTTACATATGTACATCAGTCCATATTCCATTGTAAATATTATTAGAGAAATATATGATGCGGATGTTCCGAGATCATTAATTTTCATCTGAATATTAAAAATGTATGCTACTATTTTTCAAAACCCCACGTAGTCTGAATATTTTTATTTTTTCTCAAAACATATAAATTATTTTTTGAGGTTTTCTACGGAAAAAAATTCTTACAAGAATCCGATGATTTTCAAACAAAGCATTAGTATTTCGTTTTGCATGTACTTCATTTAAAAAATAATTGTGTTTTGGATAAGAATTAGGTAACTGATGTTGACGAAATGGTCATGAAAAAAATCTGAACTCTCCAAAGTATATTTGTTTTTCAATTTTCATAGAAACATAACGTTACAAATTACCAGTTAAAGGTTTCACAAAAAAAAAAAATGTACATAATTAGGTAGTAATCGTTGTAGGTACTGAAAAAGCTTCGGCCGTCATCTAGTACAGTAAATATTACAGCTGATATGAAAAAATCACGTCATGTCAGTTTAGTTAAATCAATTTTTAATTGTTCCAGTAACTGCTGATCATCACACACAATTAAGTTCACTAAAAAAAATCGATCAACACGTTTACCCTGCGTCATTCATCAGTAATTCAGTATATTTAATATGTGAATAATGTGTCAAATACGAAAATTAAGATTACAAACACGAGCGTGCGAATACAACTTAACACACACACACATACACACACACACACACACACACACACACACACACACACACACACACACACACACACACACACACACAAACACATACGCGCGCGCATTGACATGACGTAGAATATAGGCTGACTCAAAAGTTTCGATCATCTTACTATTTTTTACTTATTTTACTATTACGCTTGATTTCACGTTGTCAATTTTATATAATACTTTGCGATATTCCTTTAGCATGATGCAATTCCTATGCCTAACGACTATTAACTATTAATCCTTAAAATTATTATTTGCACAATTGTCCACACTCAAAAACATATATAATACGATTCATTGTTTTAAGGGAGAAAATATTACTATGATTATTATTATTTTTTTAAATTTGTTTTTGTAATTTTTAAGATCATATTATTGGAAAAAAAAGCTGATAAATTATGATTCAACTGTAAAAAAATTAAGTTTGAATGTTTAGTTTTTAATTCCTGAAATGTAATATATATGTTAATAATAACTTGAAAACGAATTTATTTAGACTGATATACAGTTAAAAAAATATCGAAAATATTGAACATGATAGACATTTTTATGAAGTGACGTAAAACGATCTAAAATCCACATTTAAACAGTGGTTGGTATTTATTTTTGATAAAATATAATATTTATTCGTGAAAATATAGAACTAATACGTTTTATCGTGGTCAATTTCAATGCGTCTGTTTTTTTTTTTTTTAATTATTTGAAGAAATTTGATGAAAAATCATTATATTTACTATGAATATTTCGAAAACTTATCATATGAAACGTATTTGATACACTATTATACCTATCATATGAATACCGTGTATCACGTCGGTCGTCCAACTACTCTCAACTAGTTGCATTGTAAAAATACGTATTTTGAAGCCTTTGAACCGGCACGAAGACTGCTGCCACCGTCAAACGCGCTGCAGGTGGAACTTCTCAGTGCGTATAGGCGTTTCCTGCATGAAATAGCGCGCGTACGATGTCGAACTTTCGCGTCACTTAAAAAGATAAAACTTATTGAGCAAATAAAAACGACGTTGGATTTTTTTTTTTTTTTTTTGTTTATTTCTGAGGGTATATACGTAGAGCAACCGTACTATTTTAAATGGCATGCCAATAAACGTTCGGTTCTCTGACACGAGATAAATGGTGAATTTCCCAGTGGGTTCTTCAAAGGAAACGCACGCCGAGCGGCCGCATGCGCAATCGCGCTCGTGCGAATATATGCGTGCGTGTGAGCAAAGAGCTTTTGCGTAAAAAGAAACTGGAAAAAATGTGACGATACAGATCGAAGTTAATACGGAACGAATAATTCGATTTTCTATTGGACAGACAGCTTACGCGCCAGACGATAAAGGCTTGTCAATTTTGTTTTTGTCTTTTGGTTTTTTTTTTTGTTTCCATGCCCTAAAATGCACTCGTTTGAATATTCCAATTTTATTGAATTTCAAATTCAATACGCCCCTTCTACCCTTGACAATGCCGTTGAGGTTTTGTTTCACACGCTGACAACGCGGTCTCGAACGATTTAAAATCGCGATAGATCTGCCGACCACAACGTTCTTTGGCAAAGCGTGATTGTATTATTGTGATTGAATAAACTACGATTTTAGTCACCCCAAACTATATGATTTCAGAACTCGACGAATTGTCATTTATCAAATTTTAACTGAAGACTCGATGCGGTCTAGTTAAGATTCTATAGTGACAAAGTAGAAAAACATTTTATTATTCTAGAATGCACGTACGTCGATCCATGTGATTTTTAACGATTTCAATAAAAAATAATAATAAAATTAATCTATTTCTCCAACTCAAAAAAAAAAAAAAAAAACAATAAATATATAAATAAATAATAATAATAATATAATAAAATAATTATTATAATTTAAAAATGTCTGGTATTTGGTGGCTACCAGACATTATGTTATGTTAATATAAATAACACATAATCCATATATGAATGTACAGAGAATATTGTGTTTCAACGTTGATGTAATTTCCGAATGTTGAGTCGTTTATTCACAATTGTATCATATTAATTATATGGAGAAGAATATTATCAATAAAATTATATTGATAAACGACCACATAAATATACCTCCACAGTGAAATACAGTTGTATTATTAAGTTTGATGTTTTGGCGTCCACTGGTAACTCGCATGAATAGTACCTATCACTCTAAAGTCAACTATATGAACTAGTGATTGGATGAGTTTACTCAAGTGCTAATATTCACGATCGCAGTTTCCAACTGGGTTTGATTGATTTTCACAATTGACTGCTGGCTATTGTCCCGATTGAAAACGTTTAATCAAGAGTTTCAAAAATTTCGAATCAATTAGAGTACATCGAAATTCACTTAAGTACACAAAAACTTGAAATTTATACTAAACGTGTTGCTTTTATTACGTAATTATTTCTTCTTTCTACCAGCCGCGCATTGAAATTACAGACAACAAATGTCATTTTCGATGAATACATTGACAATACAATTTTAAAAACCCGTGCTTACAGCTCGGTTATGTCAACCTAAACACGGAGTAAAAAAGGTGAAGTTTCAAAATGACAGGAACTCATTGGTAGACAACATATTTAAGACATTTTTTGCTCCTACAATCACTACACCAAGTGATTAAAACATAAAATATAATTAACATTTTTTTTTCTATATGATACCTTTGATAATTCAAGTGAATAGATTAAAAAGTTTGTATTATTTATCCTACATGTTATATTTTCAATCAACTTTATCCATCTATATCACTATTTCGATCAGCAGGAGGAATGGTTTCTAAAGATTACATAAATGTTTTTTGATTTTATAACGATGGTTAATTTCTTTTTTTTCATCTCAATTTATTATATTTTTTTTGAATTTTGTTAAAGGCACAACCAAAATTTTGTTTATACAAAAGCGCATTGTAGTAAAACGATCTCGACAGCTACCACCAATAATAGTGTCACGATATGACTATTGGTAGCTCATAAATAAACACTTAGTGGATACTGAAAATTTAAACAGAAGTTCTCAAGCGTCATACTATATTTATGTCTTTTTATGAATAGTATGGTGTTACCTGTTGTATGATTAAATTAAATTTTTGTTTTCTTTTATGTAAAAAAATGTAATCAAAACTCTTTGACTGTACAAAGCTGGAAGTTATTGTAATTTTTCATTTTCGAAAATAATTTTTCAAAATATGAAACTGAAACATTTAGGAATCTTATCAATATCATTATCAAAATAATATTACGTGTTGCGATTGAAATCATCGGGCAGCAGTTGTCGACAGTTGAAACCCGAACATTGCTGTTTTAGTGAAAAGCGAGTCTTACGATAATGATAAAATAATATACGATTATTTTTCGATCCAGTTGAAAATATTCCCAAGTACTCAAACATAAATTCTAATATATTATTTAATGGTAGAACGGGTTTGTTTTTGCACATTTTCGTTATTTCTCTCCCTTCAACACATTCATAGAATTTTGTATGAATTGACGTCGATTGGCATATAAAATTTGGCACATGGAATTACGTTGAAAAAACTAGTTTCAGGCACTCCGAGAGATCAATAACTGTGCGTTCGCAGTTACAAGAATGTGTTATTTTTTTTTTTTTAGTAAATTACTATTTATTACAATTAATTATTTATTGTATTATATTAATTAATATCGTGTAGTTATAAAATATTAATAGTAGTTATAATTTGTAAATGAACGCAAGAAATAAATAATAATAATAATATCTATTATTATTATCTTATTACTTTATTGTTTTTGAGTAAACACATATTTTATCATTTAATCTTGCTATGTTACATCGTAACATAATTTCTCCCCCACTATTCGATGTAATCATGTTGATTTATATAATTTTAAGTAGATTCGTGCAAAAAAAGTTTGTATTTGGTGTGTGTGTGTGTGTGTGTGTGTGTGTGTGTGTGTGTGTGTGTGTGTTTGGGTGTATTTGGGTGTGTGTGAGGTGGGAGGGATAACGAAAAAGTACTGAAAAAGTTTTTTTTTCGGGAGCTCAGTTTCAAAGTCTTTACCGACGATCCGACGCTGAACGTGACGACAACGATCACGACGTCCACGCGGCAAATTCGTGGCAAACCTAACCTTCCACAACGGTATGGCGACGCCGAGACGATTTATCGTCGTTTTTCGCGTACGCCGGCAGCCGACCGTAGTATAAGCTGGGCCGTGAACGCCGGTTAATCGCGCGCGACGAGGGTCCAGAGATCGACGACGGTAGTGGGACGCTGCTAAAACGGTTTTCTCGAGCTCCGGCGTGTCGCGTGGTAAGCGCACGGTCGTCCTTCGTCCCGCCGCCGCCGCCGCACTTTCGTCTATCTACCATCCTCCCTTGTCCTCGCCCATCGACACGCTCTCGAAAGATTAAATTACATCTCGGTCGCATTTTATGTGTTTTGTGCAAGCTCGCCGTCGTGTTGTTGGACGATGATGGCTTTTTAATGAATCCGAGTCGCGGCTGCGTGGTCAGACGGATAAATGTTTGAGATATACCCGAAGCTCGTTCGTGTGGTTTCTTTGACCGTGATATCCGCGCATACACAATAAGTCGAGAAACTCATTCGACCGAAGTCCAAAGAAGAATATTCTACAGACGTTTGAGGTCCTGAGTGAATCGAACGATCTACCTATCGGTTTTTACAATAGAGTTGTTTTTCTTTTTTCTCTTCTTTTCCAGAAACACTTCTGGGAACAGTAAACCTTGTCCTAAAGTTTTGTTGAGCTTATCTATAGATCAAAAATCAAATGTATATGTTAATTTGAGGGTTTATTTTCCTTTCTTGTCAACGATTTTTCCAAGCCTTAGGAAAAATGGTGAAATTTGCCATAAACAAGATTTTAGTTATTTAGTAATGGCACAAAAAAAAAAAAAAAAAAAAAATTACTATAAACTTGAAACTTTATAAATATTTACCAAATATCTCTAATTCCATGTAGCCTTTAAAAAATATTTCAAATTTTAAACTTAAAAAAATCTTTGAAATATCTTTTTTTTCTTATTTTATTTCTTATGTAATTTTTAGTTTTTTTGTAAGATTATTATGTTATACTTGTACTATCTTGATGTATACTTAGACATGTAATTTAACCTTATTTATAAATTTACCTAACTACACAATTATCAAGTTTTTTTTTTTTTAAAGCGATTAGCCAAATCCATACATTTTTTTTTTTACTCAATAGACTGTTTTTTAAATCAATTTTCTACTTGAAAAGCTAACGGAATACAACAATCCGACCAATAGTTTTTTAGATTCGGGTTTAAGATTGAAAAACTTATTTTGAATCTTTGGATAAAATAACATATTTCTTTAGTTTAGGGAAAATATCCAATCAATTTTAATTTAAAAAAAAAATATATATATTTATATATATATATATATATATATATATATATTTATATATATATATATATATATATATATATACAAAATGTACCGACAGTCAGACAAAAAATGTAAAAATGTATCAATGGTATATTTCACACTGAAATTTTGCTGGATTTAGTTTAACTGTTGAAATGATTTATAATTATTTTAAAATTTGGTTCGTCGATCTCTATTACCACGAAGAAAAGAGAATACCCCAAATACTTCTTTTTTTCCATGAGATTTTCAGTATTTTTTTACATTACTTTTATATTATTTCAATAACGTATTTTTTTTTGTTCTTCAAATTTGACTTATCATAATAGTACCCGGCTGTACTACAATTGATTCAGGATTAAATTATCGACATTGTCATTATGCAGTTTTCAAGATCTCTAGCGTACTAGAAAAAAAACTTGATGATCCGTGTGAGACGACAAAATGTGAAATAGTTTTCCGATGATTAGGTAATCATATCACCTATATAATTTGAAAGAAATGAAAACCAACGAAGGAAACAATGCGTGTAGACTGTAGATATACGAAGTACGAATACGACGCGAGAAAAAGTGTGCCATTTAAACGTTCTGACGGACTTATCGTCTTCACAAATTTTACTCACACCTATTCGTTGAATGTCGTTCGATCACATAATTGTTTCCGATTTTGACGCTACGATAAAGCATAACATAACTTATCACTATGATTGACGTTGCGACATTTCGAGATCAGGCGGTTTAGCCACACTGTATGGTTTTTTTTTTCAGTCGTTTTCTCACCGTATTTACGGTCTGTCCGTATTGTATACGCCTCGTAAGAAAGGTTCAAGCATGCAAGTAACACGCAAAATCGAATATTCTATGCGCATCGTCGAGGCCGAGCACGGGAACGAGACATTTTCTCCGAGGACTTTTCCGCCGGTGTTCTCGTGGTGGCTGACACACGCGTTGACAATTTTTTTAACTCGCGGTTATTGAAACGGCTATCGCGTTCACTGTCGTTACGTCAAACCTATTTTACGCGATTACATTGCACGTGTATAGTAGGTACACACTTTTAGCCCATGTCCCGAGTCTTTTTCTTACATAACGTCAAAAAACAAAAAACAAAAAAAAAAAACGGTCAGCCAGATCACGTTACAGAAAAAATTTACGTAAGATCACACAAATGTGTGAACACATTAACAATTACAAAATCGGCTAAAGCATCCTAAAGCATTTTATTCTGAAAATCCACTATTTCAGCGAAATATTACGGGTGTAAAAACCGCATAGTGAAATAACTACAAAATGCGATGAAGAAAAAAATAACATTATACTTTAGACAATATATTAATACACTATACTTAAAACTTTAACATAGAACAATGTTTACGATAATAACAAGCGTACTGAGTACTAAAAAATAATTCAAAAGTTTTTCAGCATCAGTTTGTAATAATCAAATGTGCATATAATACTCTTTTGTGGCGTGTTGTTCTGCAGAATAAAAATGAAATAATAATGAAGTATGGTTAAAGTCATTCACATACGCATAGCGTACTCATTAGAATTAATATAATTTAAAGGAATGTCATTAAATAACTCATTTTTTATAATCTGAGCCGTAAGAGTGGCATTTATGTGTAAGTGATACAATTTTCTTCACGCCAATGTCTGTACTTCACATTTGTTTTTTTAAATTACAATTTTAATTTCATTAACACGAAAAAAAAATTTTTAGTTCTTGCTAAAACCAAACTACTATTCTTAATTTTTCTGTTTGCCTAAACCGGAACAGAATCGTTTTATAGTAAAAATTATCGTCTAAATCGAAATTTAAATTAATGAAATAACATTAAAATTTCCGTGCCATTGTCAAAGTTTATTCAATTTATTATTATTGTTAGAATTCCGACGAAAAAGTTATTAATTAAAAATTAAAAACAAATCGTCATGAAGTATTGTTTTTCATTTATAGTTATTTAAAATAGTTTACAAACAACTGTCCAAGAGTTTAAGTTTGTTTATTTCTTTAAATTGTTTAAAATAAATGTATTTTGTTAGTGAATTCTTATTTTAAATACAAAAATCAAGTTTCGATTGAAAAATATACAAATAATTTAAGTAAACCTCATAAAAGTTTAAAGCAAATTTAAGTTGTAAATTCATTTTTTGTATGTGGTTATGAATATAATAAAAATATAACCTTAGTTGTTTAATACATTTTCATTAAAAAATAATTAAAACAAAAAATTTTCGGCTAAAAATACGTCACAATTGTTAAGTCAATTGGACAAAGTCAGAATGCCAACTTCAGTTCTGTAGAAAATAATGGATTAGGTAAAACTTCAATTAACGTTGAAAAAATAACATATTGTGAAATTAATATTGGGGAAATTTAAATTGAATTTTCATAATTTCAGTAGTTCAGAAATTAATCAAAAATAAAAAGAGAAAAAAATTTAATAAAACTGATTTAAAAAATATATTTTATAGTTTTTGTGTAACAATATTTACTGCATTAAGTAATTTTGAAATATATTTTGTAATAAGCTGATACAAGTTTTGATTTCGTTAATAATTGTTCTGATGTCATTATATTTATGATCTGAATGCATGATTACATGAAAATAATTTGAAGAAATAAAATAATTACTATTTAAAACTATGAGCTTTTTATTTGTGAAATTTAGATTTATAAATAAAATACAAATTTACTAAAAATGTAAATTAAAAGTTTTTTATTTAAGGCAAATGGGAAATTGCTGCTTCTGTAGGGTCAGCTAGGCGTTTTAAGTGAGTTTTGACGCCCATAAAATTACTCAATGTTATGTACAAAAAAAAAAAAAAAATTTAAAAAAAATAGTCTGTGGAGCGAAGGACATGAAAGGAAGAGAGAAACACGGCTACAAATATTGTCATTGGACAAAAACGTTTTTTCCAGATCCGGACATCCGGGGTACGTTTTGTATTTTTCATAATTTCATTATGCATGTAAATATATATATGACTTTATAACTTCTCACTACGTCTCCACGAACCCCTTGCATCTCGCGTATCATTTGACTTTATGAATGCCTGCGTGATAATATTTAAATTAAATTCTACAACGGTATTTTCGGGGAATTCCGGGATCATCCAATTACATTAGTTTGTACGTTGTTACCGGACTGCAGACAAAAGCTCAGCGGTTTTTCCCTTCATTTCTCTGAAACACCGTCATCAATCTTGTTCATCCCCGTTGTCGCGGACTTATGTGCACACAAAAACCACTCCGGGAGCCTTTTTCCGGATGTCCCGACAGAATTTAAGAAATGGGATTATAATGTCATTATTTTCACGCCTTGACGGGCAACAATATTAAAACAAGTGTATGGAATTCTGTAAACGTTTCTTTTCCATCTTTTCTTCTCGTCCTTGCCAGCTTGCATTAGTATATATTCACCCGGCAAGGTCAACGTGCGTTTGAAAGCGCGACCGAAAAAATAAACAGGTACATCTACCGGCGAGTCTTCGTGCATGGAAACGTAATATGACATATTAACCGCACATCACATGGTGCTCGCGTGGGGGAATTAGTTAACCACGTGACGCGTGCACAGCAGACAAATTCGACGGAGAACGCCGTGTTTTTTTTTTCGATTAGGCGGAGTGCGAGTACGATAAAAACGCGCGTTAGATTTTGACATTTTTAATAACTATATAGGATGAGATCTGAGAGTCAAGGCGTTACCGGAAGTCCCAGCTGTGTCAACCACAGAGGGTAGTTTTTTCATGGTTTTTTTATATTTTCTCGTATCACGTTTTATTTGGTCTAAAAGTTAATAATAAAAAAAAAAAAAAAACTTTTGTTAACTCATCCATGTACTCGTATTTTGAAATTTGAAATATTAACGTAACCGGTAAGTTGTGCAGTGTCGTTCGAGTTTATCCGATAATAGAACTTATGGAGTATGAATATTCCTTCATAATATTTCTGACCTTACTTCCTTAATGAATTCCTCTTTTATCTTCTCACCACCACAATACGTAAACCATTTATCCCATAGCTGATATTTATGTTTATATTTTCCTGCCTCGAAAATTTAGTTCTCTCCTAGATTATAATATACATGAGGTCATCGATTGATAAGTATTGTATTATTATTATCTCATCATAAGTCGTATACATATTTCAAAATATTACATATACCATAATTTATTCATAGGGTTTTTGTAGATATAATTAGATCACGGTGTTTTTTATCATTTGTATCATTACGTATAATTTCTTACGTCAAATTCGTAAGACGTATACAGTCAGTTATACATAAAAAAAACCCCTTGTCATGTATTAAAGTCTTAATAAATTCACTTAATTTGTATTATCGTTGAAAGAGTTCAAATATATAGTGGGATTACCAGAAACCCATTTTCAATGAAATTAAAATAATATCGCCGACCCAGTGCAATTAAAAATTTAACGTTTACGAAACGAACGATTTTGTTCAAACCTTAAGTTTTGATCACGTGATTATCATGTTGATATTTTGATACTATTCCAGAGTTGATTGTTCACCCGCAATTTAATTTTAAAGAAAATAATTTATAATTATTCAACGACCTTACTGAATAAAATCATTAGTCAAACATGTGAGTCGAACTGGAGTTTAATAATTCAAATCTAATGATCTAAAATACAAGGGAAAATTTATATCAAACCATTTCTGAAATTCCTACTTGTGTGAGTGCACGCACGCACAAGCACACACACACACACACACACACACACACACACACACACACACACACACACACACACACACACACACACACATATACACAAGCTTGCACATGCTGAATGAAAGTCATCGTCTTACAAAAGACACGCGCAGCACGAGTTTTCCGAAATAATCAAGAAAGTTCCGTCGTATAAATTATGAACTGACCCAAACTCTGCGTTTGGCTGCTTCCTGGGAAATATCAACATCCGATTCAGGAAATAATATTATAATGTAGTTCTAGTAGATGAACACACTAAAATGCGATAATTTAATGTTGCTGACAGTCCCGCCTGAAAGAGCGTAGAGTAGGTTGAGTAATTTCGAGGGATTCTCGTATTCTTCTCATCGCGGTCCAGTCGACGTCTCGACAATGGTCGAAAAACTACCACGTGTCGTTATAATGTGTGTGCTGGATCGATTTTGGTGATATGAATAACACACGGGAAACTTTTATATTATTCGAAAACTGGGATCACCCTCGAGGACACCGAATCGTCGGTAGCTTGACACGTTCAAAAATTACCAAGTGATCGCCGAAATATGATTCATTTTCGTGCCAGTAATAGTGCACATTTCATGCATAATGATGTTCAGGTTGAATGCAAACTGAAAACTACGTGAAACTGATGACCTGGTTCTCATGTCCCACACAAATAATTCAATCTTAGGCTATTATCTCCCACACATTGTTTTCCTTTACCAATATTATTAAAGTAAAAATTATTCAAAGTAGCCGTCGAAACAAATCATTTTAACGTTTGTCTCGCATTGCTAACTTGTTGAAATATACTATTGGAATACACTAGGAAAATGTATGCATTCATAGTCTTCTTTACAGACCAATGAAAACATTTTGAACACGTACATAATACTATAATGTGTGTTGCGTGAATAATAATTTTATTAGTCGATTCAATACTCTATACAACACGCCGCGTGAGTTATCTCATGTTATAATTTATTATTAAAATTAAATTATTTTCTATCCACGTGTACATTTATAATATTTATGATTAATATATTTCAACCTTGACAAAACATTGAATTCGAAGATTAAAAATAAAAAAATACAAATTTTACTTTATAATTTAAGTTAAGCGTACCCAAAATGTTGATCTCTTGGCTCGAAAGTTCTCAACCCAGATCTGTTCCCACTTAGCACCACCGTCAATGTTAATATTTTTCTGATACACTTGTATATTTAAATGATAAGAAAATGAACTTTATTATTACTTAATTATGGCAGTATTCAGCTACATAAAATGTGTACAAGGTGTCTCATGAGGGAACAGAGATGTCCATCTACGTATTTACCAACTATAAAAATATGTGACTTTTTTTCGACATATCAAAATATTATGATATAAACTCAAAGATGCATACCAAATATCAAATTAAATGAAATGCGATGAATTCATAGGAAGTACGAATAGTTTGTTTAATATAAGTATTTGTTTCAAACTTTTTAAGTTCATATACAATAAATAAAGTATACATAAGGTTTCGATATAAAGACGTAAAATGCAACCAAATGTTACCACTTTAGAAGTTTTTATACAAAAATATACAATATATTTGGACACTGATAATATTATTAAAATTATGAAAAATAAAAGTGTTAGGAGCAGACAACCAAAAAATCAATCAATTCTATAGTTTTCACAAATGCCATGCATAACTTTATCATATTCTTTTTCTAAACACATTACTCAATATACTTACATATTGAAGATAGTACTGATAAAACTTTAAATTTTATATTACCTGAGGATCTGTTTTTAGACGTGAATGATATTTTTCGTCCACATACAGTGATCTCTTGTGTACGTGTTGATGTTCAAACAGATAAAACTCATCAAGACTTCCAATCTATAACAAAACGAAATCAAATTACAATCCGAACAAAATAACATCAGGAACATATTGGTTTTTGTGTACCTAAACAGTAATTAAATGCATTTTAAAATCCATGCAACTGATTTTAAAGTAACAGACATCTGCTTTCTATACTTTTAATGGTATAATATTTGCTATAATGATTTACGAATACGCTGATTTCAAGACATTTTTAAGTTAGAAAATGTATAGATAATTAGTTCCATCGACAGTAAGAATATATATATATATCCACATAAACTGAGGAAAAATAATTTGCAAATAATTTTGTCAGCTCAGAAATATTATTTGCAGTTACATCATCTAAAAAGATGGAAGTTGGAATATTTGGTTTATTTAATTTTAGTGACTGAATATATTTCCAAAATGATTTTATGATCTTATTAATATTATTTTGAATTTTTATTATGTAATTGGCTTACATTATTTTAGATAAATTGTTACATTTTCTACGAAGCTCGGAAAAGTTAGAATAATCGCATTGAGAATTTGTTATTTTGAATGTTTATGAGCTGGCTTTTTTAACTGTATTAAATTTATTATAGTAGGATTTGTCCAGGAACTATTATGTGCAAAGTTTGGATTAATTTTAATTTTTGGAACGTAAATGTCAAAATAATGAAGTATGATTTCATGAAATTTGTTTGCAGCATCTTCAATGGTTAAGTTGCGCAAATTAGATATAAAGTCAGTGCGAGAAAGAAAAACATTTATTTCATTAACATTACAAGCATTTAAAGTAAAAATAGTGTAAGTATCATATTCGAGTATGTTTTCCGATTTATCCAGGATACAGATAAATTCAAACGGAGGATGATAAGAATAAAATTAGGCTTTAAGTTGAGGCGTTAAGGAAAGACAGGCGTGAATATTATTAATTTGACAATTTGAGAAAATTGAGCCTTGCATCTCATGACAAAAATTTACAACATCATCAAACTGATTTAGATATAAAATATAAATAAAACTATTTTTAATAACTTCATCTATTGGGTTTAATATTTGTTCATTTTTTATCAGGAACTCGATGTTGTATTAAAATCACCTACAATTAAGATTTTTAAATTATAATATGATAAAACAATATTTTCAACTAATTCACAGAAATTTCAATAAATACTACTTTGTGAATTTGGAGGTATGAAAACACAAACTAATAATAAATTATAACTTCTAAATTTTACCAAACCAAAAACTTGATCAATATTATTATTATTTAGTGTTGGAATACGAATACAACAATATTTCAGGTGAATAGCCAATGAAACTCCTCCTCCTATAATTTGATGATTACTTATTATTTCTGACCTAGATAAATTAAAATTAAATGATCCTAGTTCAGCATAACAGATATTCTCATTAAGCCAGGATTCAGGTAAAAATATAAAATCATGATTAAAATTTACAATTGCATTACGAAGATAATTCAATTTGGTTCTGAGACCTCTAACATTTTGGTAAAGAACATGGAAATTTAAAAAACCGATTTATATTTTGGGAAAAGGTACCAACAGTTTCGAATTTTTTTAATATCTTGGGTACACCCTTATCAAGCTTAATGATTAATCCGTCTTCGCCATTTGATGAACGTGAACCAACTTCTTTACGAAGTCTCTTCATGCTGTCTCTTGATGTTGAATGCGATCCGAACTTACACTAATAGTTGGATGATGAGCTGTGAGATATTTTTTATTTTTGAGTATATCAAATGCATCAGAAACTGAATCAAACATGACTTTCAGTGGTCATGGTTTATTTACTTGATTACTTGATAACGTCCGAGGTGAATGACCTTTACAGGTATCGGCTGAATATCGAAATAATTATTAAGTATAGAATTGATAACGATTTTAACTTGATTTAGGTCGTTAGATTCATCGGTTTGGTTTGATTCATTCTCATTAATATTATAGAGTATAAGATTAATGGCGCGTTTATTTCGTTCATTAATTTCATTTATAATAAATTCACTATCGACTTGATTACCTGAGTGTTGAGTGTGAGAGATTTTTAAATTTTCTACCTCGGTGAGGAGTTTTCTCATTAAAACTTTCAATCCCGGTAGGTCTTTTAATCCTTGATCATAAGCATCACAGAAATATTTTGACGATACACTTTTCATGCCAGGGCACTTCATTTTCATGGAAAAGAGTCTTGAGCATTTGCTATGCACTGGTAAGGAACAACTGTTACATTTTATCGGGATGGCAAGATCGGAATTAGCAACGCGAGTCTTACACGACGAGCAATCCATAAAATTAGCCATTTTATATAGTTATAATGTAATAATAATGATATTGATTATAAAAACGTATGCAAAATTATTATATTTAGAAAGAGCGATAAGCGAGTAGCAATATTAATCACATTAAAACACGTCCTCTACTGCTATCTAAACGAGCACTGACGATCAACTGATAATATTATACCATAATTTTTGGAACAAATTTGCTCAAAGGCTCACTCGAATTTTTACCTTTTATATTTTGAAAAATGATTATTATTAAACGGTTTAGAACTACACAATAAAAATTAAAATCATTATTTTTTTAAGTTTTGACGATTTGAAAATTGCAGATTTGCGTGTATTTGTCATGTAGTTTATGAACTTTACATTTTTAATTTGTTGACGTTAAAATACTTTTTGAAAAAATGTATAAAAACGTTTATTTACTTGATAAATAATTATTAAAAACTGCATCACAGTTTGTAGTCTTTTATATTATAGCAATATAGTTCAACATCAGTCGCGTACAATGGATTTTTACGCCTGCCGGTTTCAGTCACGAAATACATCTAGTTAAGCTACTCCAATGTTTTTTTTTTTTTTCAAAAACCTAAGTAAATCTTTATTTTGGTAACGAATAGAAAAAAACATATTCAAGTTGATGGAATACAATAGTTTTCGAGTTATTAACATTTTGAAATTCACGAAAAACAATGAAATATAACGTTGCTTGACTACATTATATACGTCATTTCTATAATGTGTTGTCTTTTGTAATAGTGAATTATATTATTTAGTAGCGTACAATTGTTTCCCATGACCGCTGAATCCAGCTACTTTACTTAGAAAATACGCGAATACACATATTTTAATTAAAATAACTATTTATGTTTATCAGATTAAAGCCAAAAAATTTTAAGAATCTTTTTAATATACATCATCATCATCATCGATATCAGAATTGTCAAATTACAAAATATTTTAATAATTTTAGGCATGTGCCTTTAGCCTCCTCACATTGCGCTACAAAAATCAAAATTAAAAATATCGGTTTACTGTGAAAAACTGCTTCGGGTTGATCTTATAAATATTAACATACTGTGGTACTGTATAGTATACTGCACTTTCAAAATAATATAATCTTAGGACTATAATTTGTATACTTCAACGTATAATTATTATGAAAATAATAAAGCCACTTTCTTGTCTGAGTGTTAGAACAATGAATCAATCTTAAGTTCAATGCAACATGTGCTTTAAATAAAATATATTCTCGTGACAAGAAAATAGATAGTGTTTCATAAACAAGAGAAACATGTTTCCAAATTTTCCTTTGCCACACGTACAATTACGTGAAACCAGAGGCTTTTTTTCTCGTTTTGTGCACGTGTTTTAATTTCATCGAGTCAATACGTTTACATAAATATTGCGTGTCGCGATATACACTCATGATACAATAGACATATTAGCTATATTACCTACTACAATCGATTGTCGAATCATCGATCAACGTCAAAAAGCGAATCGGTTGCTAACAAACTTTTTGCAATTTAGATTTTACCAACATACTTTCGATATCGAAAACAAAATATACGACCGAAGTGTAAACTTTTTTCATTTTCGCATTTGACATACCTAGAAACGCTTATATTACACAGGCTATTAAACTCGTCGCGAAACGCACGTGAAATCCCGTTGATAACGTTTATGTAAATCGCGTGACTAATCCCGCGTGTACGGAACGGAAAAGAAAGCGGGGCATGTCTTGTGAACGCGGCATCTCAACTCCATCTTATGTAACCCGACACAGCCACGAGTCATTGTGTAGTCGTGCTGCGAATTGTGTTGTGAGATTGAAATGAATTATGGACCTTTGCGAATCCGCGCCCTGTGTATTAACACGCCACAAGTTCAGCGAAACGCGCGCATTGTATTTTAGAATTTTCGAGGTGATTTTAGTTTGTGTACGGAACGAAAACCCGAATCACGGTCGTTGCGAACATACATAACAAGTATGGAAATATTAATTAGCTTAACACGTACTGGCCCGTATGGGCACACGTTGAAGCGATATAAAGATAGTAGGTACTTCGTGTCGATTTATGCAAATAAAAACTTAACCGTAATTAATACCCTACTCATAATATTATCTGTATTCGATTTTAATACAAAAACCATTTTCGGGTTATTCATCTTGTTCATGGGCAAATGGGCAATAGTCAGAAATGTATGTTTTTTTATTTTTTTTTTTTTATCTAGCTTTTATCATCAACTATTACAGCTCAATAATTATAAAATATATATATAAATATATACATATTACAAAGTTAAAATCACAATAAAATATTATATCATAATATTGAGTATATAGAATATAAGAAAAAGAAAAAATATATATAATAATAGTAATACGATTAATATAACGATGAGGGCGTATAGATTACGTAAATAATATGTTGAATGCAAATGTTGGTAATTGGTTTCGATAACTTCAAAATGTATGTTACACAGAGTACTTAAGACGCAAATTTAGAAAATTTGATTCTAAATAATTAGTAATGAATAAAACAAAAAACATATATATAAAGTTATTTTTTTAAGCATGCTCAGTACATTTTGATTCCTGTGTAATTAAAGTAATTTCAATTGGGGTCCAGTTAATGGCAAACTGATTTTTTGGATGGGTAAGCCCAGCAAATTATTTTATCAGTGAAAAAAAACTGATTTTTAACATATAAATTAACTCTGCATTACTGTGTTTGACATAATATTATTTGAAAATAATAAAAACACTTGTCTTCATAAAAATATAGTTCTGTAAGTGTTTTGAACTGTACATATGAAAGAACTTAAATTTGAGTTTAAAAATGGTTTAAACATAGTTTGAAAAATAATTCTGTACGTATTATATTGCTTCTCATCGAACTATCTTACGTTGGTAAAAATTTGTCTTTATAATAATGCGTCCTAACATTATGTCAATAAACGTTTTCTTGAATTCACTCAATCATACCGGTACATCAAAGTATAACGCTAGAACGTATAATGTTTAAAAAGTGGCATTGAAGCAAGGTTCTCTAAATATATCATGTAAACAAGAATAAGACGGAACTCATTAAATGTGTTTGGATATTTAGTTATTTATATTTTTCGCTCTTTCATTTAGTTTCGTCAAAGTAGAAATATAAACGTTAAAACGTGTACGAGCTTTCAGATGCTAATATTCATTGTCTTTTTGTATTTGGTATCAACACACCAGTAACATATAGTTGTATAGAGTCATTTGATTTTAAATTAAAATACTCTTTTTAATTATTTCAAAATTGAATAAATTATTTTCTGAGCCACTATGTAAACAGTATGATATTTTCATATTTAATATCTCAAATAAATAATTTAACTCTCAAAATAATAGTAAATATTATTTTATGTGTAAAAAAAACGTTCATCTAAGATTATGACTGAACTGAAGAATAAATTTGTTTTACAATGATATTTTTATTATTTTTTATGTAGGTATGTAATCAATTTGTTGCGTATTAATATGGCCCGAATCCAATAAAATATAATTCATGTTATTATTCGAAAGTTAATTATTATTATTTTTTTTTAACTAGAACATTTGATTAATTTTTTATCATAAGTTATTTCATTTTTTTGAAACCGAAACTAGTTGATACTATTATTATTATTATTATTTGAGTTTCAGTCATAATCGATTTTCAAAAACTATGATTCATCATTTATTTATAGTGAAAATAATATCATACTTATACTATATTTATCCACAGTAGTGCAAACATGAGACAGCTATGCAGATATAACACCTCCCAAATTTAATTATACGAGTATTTACTTTAAACTGAAGTGCAAAAGGAAAGGTCAGAGGAATGAATTTACAAAACTTAATAACGCATTACGGAAAAATATGTTGTGTGCGCTAATACTTCATTAATTGTAAAAGTCGGATCATCTGAGAGTCTCTACTCCCAACATCATTATCTTGTCTGAAGACCTAATAAAGGTCGATGAATAAACTTCCATCACCATTATTTTACCAGATTTTTTATGTTTGAAGTTTCATCATTGTTTGTTTTAAGCTTGAGTAACTTTACAGATGTATACATTTTTATATGATTGTTGTATAAAGATAAACCTAGTCTATTTATAGACTATGCAGTTATTTAATTTTCTTATACTACGAATTTTCATAAAAATATTTCATTGTATTCAACTTAACGAATGACGTGCTATCGATGGTAAATTTTTTTTCAAAATTCGATTCTGATTGAATTTCGCTTTACTGAAGAATGTTAAATTGTATTTAAACGGCAGTACATACATTTTACCACACTTATTTTTTGTTTGATTTTATGTCACTGTCTTAGTTTATGTATGCTAAATTGAACATGATCGATTGAATATACAATCAAGTAAATGATTTGATTTAAGTTGTCTGAATACATTTTTATAGACAAGATTAGTTTGGTTTTTAATGAACAAATATATTTCACTACGGTGGTTTTATAATCTACTACTAGAGAAAATATTATATTATTATATTATGTTTAGCCACGTTAGGGAATATATTTTATAAGCATTCTATAAAAGTCATTGAGACTTATTTTCAAATACTATTGTTTATTTTTGAATTCTAAATTAGCATTAAACACATTGGTGGAAATAACAAGTACTTGGTATTCAGATACAGTTGTATAACGTTACTGCAGAAACACTATTCCCTTATATTATATCTACTTTAGATCTACTCGGAATCTAGTTTGGTTTATTTAGCAGAAATATATTAAAAACAAAATATATCTAGTAAAATAATTTGTGGTTCAATATTAAGTCTCTGTATAGATCACAAATACCATTTTGATGGTCCATTCCATTGTTGTAATACAAGATTAAAATACTACCGAAAGTTATGAAAAAAAAAATAAAATTTATTACACTCACATATTTCATAAAAATGATAATAGTTATTATATTGTAATTCTAAAATGTATTTTTTATGAAAACTTGATGTTATCACTGATTATTTATTTGATTTTCTAAAGGCCTGAAATATAAAATAAATAAATAAATAAACCTCTTTTGTGGAGAATATGCATTTTACTATTGTATCATATAAATAAATCATTAATTTTATAAAATTTTAAAATGTTTATTATGCCTTTAAATTTGAAATTATGCTTTATGATATCAACTGTATTAGTCAATTGACAAAAAAAAAAATAAATATTGAAAGTTTGTCTTCAACATCTTAAGAATTTAAAACTTCAATTATGATAAAATTGATTATTTTCACAAATAATGCTGATTTTCTTTTTTTTTTTAAGGAAAACAATAAAAAATGTTGTTTATATTTTTAAGATAAAAATGTAACAGGTACATTTTTCAAATACATATATCGTGCTACATATTAAATCATTTGCTGCTAAAAATATTTTATACGTAATTGTTTTTTCAAATGAATAAATATGTATTTCACGATACCGATAATTTTTTATTGATATTTTTTTTTTAATTTTTTTTTTTTTCATCATTTGTAATTATAGATTTTAATTGTTGAATTATTAACAATAGTTTAATGCAATTATTATTGAATGGTGTAACGTAAAGTATATAATGTATTTTGAATATTTAATTTCTTTTAGTCCTTATCATTTTAAATGTTATGGTGAATTTCTTTATTGATGAAACATTATTTTCATTTGCAACCGTATGAATAGAATTCATTATTGGGGGGGGGGCGGTTAATACTTGAAATTTGAATACGAAGTTACTCTTATCATATAAGTTATTGTACTTCATTTTTTGTATAGATATTTATCAGTATTAATTGTATGTAAAAAAAAAAAAATTATTAATTAAATTATTTATTCGTATATTGTTTTCATCAAACAAGTCAATTGTACATATCATTGTATATAAATCAAATATTTCTCTTAATACAGTAAATATAAGTTTTTTTTTATTCTTATTGAAATACTATATTTGGATAATAATAACTAATGTTATGATTAGCTGCCTTAGTGCTAAATTTGTTCAATGTTCAATAAATACGTACATTTGGATTTGAATTAATGTTTTATGAAACTTTAAGCTATACATATCTTTTAGTGTTTTTTAATATTTTACTATTGAAATTCGTATATTTATTCAACTAATGTTATTGTAATATGAATAAATTCTATAATTTATATTTATAGTATCATAGTGTCCAAAATGAATAGTAATTATTGGGTGGATTTTAGTTGAACGATGTGAATGATAGGCTTCAGTCAGATTTTGTATTATTCTTACTTGAAATTCAAAGTTGCTAAAAAAACTGTCATGGTTACAGCTTTGCTTATTAAATTTAAGTGATTGCATTTAAGTGAATTTTAATTTATATAACTGAAAACTTAATAAAGTGCTAAAAGAGAAAAAAATATTTTACTCATTTTATTTTGTACTTTAGCACATAATTTGGGGTATAATGTTAAATTATTGTATATATAGTAAATAACTGAATTATTTGCTTGGGAAAAAGTAAGACATTTTGATTTAATTCTATAGGCTTTGTAACTTTGATTTTTGAATGATCATAATTTTATATATAAAAAAAAAAAATATTTAAATAAAAATTAAATATAAAATATCACACTAGGTACACAGATATTTTTATTGATATCTTTCATTATTTAAAGTCGTATCCGTTAATTGTCAATTCACAATGTCACATTCTACATTATTTTAGTAAATTAAATTTGTATGTATGAATAATTTAATTTGAAAAAGGACTCTCAAAGTATATTAGTTTTCTCTTATAAACTACTATAAATAGTTTAAACATATAATTAAAATAACGTGATTGATATTTTTTAAGTGCAAAATAATAATTAAATATAATGCATAACTATTGGTAAGTTTATAATGTTAACGAGAAATTCAATATAAAAAAGGAGTAATTTGTATAAAAACTATCAGAATTGATTTGGTATAATTTCAAATAGATAATTATATTAGATCTTCACAAATCATTTTTCTTGATCACTATAAATGTTACAGTCAATTAAAAACAAAAAAAAAAAAATAGTGAAAATTAAAATATTTGAAAGATAGGTCCATGATCCATGCTATTATAGAGAATATATATATATATATATATATATATTCTAATAAATAAACGGATTGAATTTATTCACTAACTTATTAATGGAAATTCAGTACAGTGAAACGTGGTTTTTATTAATGTTTCATTTTAAAACACACATTTTCTGCAATATTTGTTTTTAATAATATAATTTATTTCATACATGATGAGGTTGGATACAATTGGCTGGGTTGATATAATTGAAATAACATTTTCCGCTTGAGAAATCCAAACAACAGTGAATAACACAAAATGTGTTCAAAATTTACTTTTAATATCCACGTAAGTTAAAACCAATAAAAGTGTAATTTGATTACGTTCCAGACAAAATACTTTGTCTTATTGTTGCCCTAGGAAGAAGAGAAAAAAATGAGATAAAGTAAAAGCAATTATGGTTTTTAAAAGCAAAATATCACAATAAAAACATTTAACAATGTTAATACTACATATATGAAACTTAATAAGGATTGTTTTCAAGAGACTGCAAATGGATTAATCATTTACCCCTTACTGTATTTCAAAATTGGTACAATCATAATTAAAAAAATCTCATCTGTCATATGTACAACTGCTAATTTCAATGGGAAACTAATGTTCCTTCTAAATGTAAATGGCCAACCCACTTGCCTGAAATCGGTCATTCAATCACCGAATATGGGTGTTCTCAGTAAAGGCTATACACATTATGCTTTAAATGATAACGGAATATCTCCCGAGTTAGTTTATGACTTGTCGGATTTATATTAATTATTATCAACTCACAGTCTTTATCGTTGATTCGGATTCATAATTCTAAAATGTTTGAACGTGCGCGGGTGTTAGCTTGGCCAATCTCTTTCGATTGCATATTAAACTTGTTTCGTAATTTCTGCCACGAAATCAAAGGATTTATTTATCGCCCATCAAACCCCATGCATTTCCATCAAAATACACTCCTAACTTTTCAATTTACCAAAGTCGAAGTACAATTACTAAACAATAACTAAAGCGAAACATAACGAATAGTGAAGGCATACGAAATTCTCAGCAATACCAACACCAGACTATCCAAAAAACCTTTTTATTTACTTAAAAGTTTATAATTATTATTTTGTTTACTATAATTATTATTAATTAATGAAATTAATACACTATAAATAACACTTAAAATTCGTTTGGTGAATCAAAAGCATATTCTATTTGAAAAAAAAAATAGTTTAAGATAATAATAACATCCACATATTTCATAATGAACCAATATTATTATTCTCTAGAGCTTATATTGTCTCAAAACAAATAAATTTTCACAATGCATAAATCAATAGGTGTATATACATGGTGGTTTACACAAAACATATTGTAACGGGTTTGCGTCGAAAACGATTTTATTGCGTAGCTATATTTTACAGTTTCAAGTCTGATTCGAGCAATTTAAATAGTACCATAGATAAATAATTGCTAGCAGAGACGGAGAGTATTATACAAAGAAGAAATGATAATGTCTAAAATTGCTACAATATCTGTATACAAAACACCGTGGAACATAAATCACGAAAACAGATATTAAAATAAAAGTTATTAAATTTACATTATTTATTTTTGAGAAACTGAAATTTCAGATTTTTTAATATTTGCGTAAATAATATTATGTTTTCACTCGTGGTTGATGCAATACATAATAAAATGTTTTGTCATGTTGTTCATATCATCTGTATATTATCTGTATTTGTTATGGATTTTTACATTTTCCGCCAATTAAATTATATATACATATAACTAATAGCATGGTATTAATAATTATGACTAAAAGTAGTTCAATATTGTTACTGTGACCTAATATTTCGATTACCAACTTGTGCTGTTATGACTCTAAATAATTACAAATGGAAATTAATAGTGGGCGTGTTTAGATTTACGACGCGTAGTCTGGTGCAATACGCAATGAAGTTTTTTCAATTTAAATGTATACAACGTAGGTACCTATAGCCGAAATCGAAAAACAAAATATACGACTGAAAGTATAAACTTTTTTCATTTTCTTATTCGACGTACTAAACTATACACACATACACTTACACATACATACAATACAGTATCAACCTTAAATTCATCATGAAACACATACATATACACATATCCATAAAATTATACGAGCCTCTCGAATGACGATCAATGCGAGTGTACACAAAGTTTAATTGAAAATAAAAAAATACAAATTTATTTTTAGAGTAAATTTTATATTTACATCATTTTTTGACAGTCCTATTTAATGCAAGGACATTTTAAAATTTTGTATTATAATCAACGGATTTAATCATCGTTACACATGGATGATTTTTTTTTCCAACGAAGTGCAATTTTCAGAAGTCAATCACAGTTTTTTTTATCATATTTATGTTTTTTTTTTTTTTTTTTTTTTTTTACCTTAAACTCATGTGCATGTTATATTTAAATCAAACTATTTAATCATCGTTACACACAGGAGATTTTTTGTATTTCACAACAAAGTGTAATTTCCAGAAATCATTCACTATTTTGTCATTTATGTTTTTTTTTTTATTGACAGAATGTTTTAAGCGTTTTACAATTTAATTTTTTTATATAATCATAATTCAGAATTCAGAATATATAATATTCCTTGAAATATTTGAAATAAAATCTAAAAATTATTGATGGTTCATGAATTTTACTGATTATCATTTATATTTAAAAATTAAAATAACGGAAACTAAACGGATATTATTCAAGAAACAAATTCTACGGAATACAACTACTTAGTAGATATCTGATCTCAATTTAGCTTTCTCCGTGGATGAAAGAGCTTGTATATTATTATACTATATAAATCCTATTACAGATGATTTATAGAGTCAAAGTGATAGCGTTGGCGTGTATAACATTATGACTAGTTTTTTTGGCTTTAAAATACATTTTTAAAACCTCAGCCTCTACAATCACCTGTCACACATAAGTAGCGTGAATATTTCATGGGATTCTAATCATACTTGTGCTTTTAATACCTTGAATTCGAGAGAAAATGAATAAATTGAAAAGGTGAAAGAATATTTTCATAATTATCACTTACGAATCATTTAAGTCAAGAAAAAACAGAAATATACAAAACTCTGAAGTTTCATAAAACAAAAAAAAAAAAAAATCTATATATATATATATATATAAATCAACAAAAAAAAGAAGGTAAAACACTACGAACTTAAATCGAGGAAAAATAAGTTTTGATGTTATTTATAAGCTATTTGAATTGAAATATCCATGATATTTTACACTAAACTTATTAAAAATCTATATACATATAATGTTATATGTATATAAATGTTATATACATTATATATTGATGAATTGATTTCAATAAAAATTTCAGGTAATATTAGGACTGATATGCGAATGGTTTCTATGAAGTTTGTACGCTGTGCAATATGTGGTTCCGGAGTTATGGCCTCTTAAGTGCACATGTTTGCATTCCCCAAATAATAACACTTTTCGAATGAATGAGTGTGAAGAATTTTGATTAAATATATTATATTATAGCTGCACAACAAAAATTATATTTTCCAAATAAATTTTAATTGGTTTGAGATTAAATGAGATTGATTTTTATTTAATTTCAATTGTATAGATTTTGATGTGAAAATGCCATGACCAAGACGACAGAATATAGACCGACGATCACGTAATTATTTCACCCAACAGTCTCATAGGAGATCTCAAAGTGAAGAGACACTATAACAACGATATGTTGTTCAACAATCACGAAACGCACGTCGAACTACATTCGTAGATCCATCAAAAAATCCAGCATCTAGACGAACGTCACGAATTTCGCGTCGTGCACAAGCCATGGAATTTGCTGCATTTCATTACGACAGTGAAATAGATTACAGTGAACATGGTCTTTTTGGCGAAATGACGGTGACATGTCTACATTGTGCTGCAGCCAAATTTCCAGGTGAAACGGCTGGCATGTGTTGTGCTTATTGTAGAGTGAAATTGCCAGCATTCGAATCTCCACCGGATCCACTGCATTTATAGATTTTGGGAACATCACCAACGTTCAAGCATTTTTCGTCTCACATTCAAGAATATAATACGCCATTTCAAATCACTTCTTTTGGAACGACAAAAGTTATAAGAGACAATTTCATGCCAACGTTCAAGGTGACTACTTCATACGGACTATCATTCGAAATATGCAACCTGATCAGCAATTATTTTGACATTTTCATGAAATCTGATCCAATTTAAAATTGTATTTCTCATATGATACAGATTCGAGGCCAGATTTATCATAGAGCTGGCTCTTTATTGTCATTCCCTGACACTGAGCCTTAAATTTTGCAAATCTTTTTTGTTGGGAAATGCAATGATGAATTGAATCGGCGGTATGCCATTGCTCCGAGTGCAAGGCATCAAATAATTTTGGACCTGCAATATTTTTCCACCAACTCAATGGATTAGTTCAATTGTTCAAAACCGCTCTTGATCATATGCCATCTGATACTCATAGGAGTAATAAGAGCCGACAAAACGCCCTTTGGCGAACATGCAAGACGCTTTAATGCACCAACTGTTGATGAAGTGGCCATTGTTATTGTTGAAGAGCAGTTTCCATCTCACAATATTGTGCTAAACCGAAGAAATGAGCAATTGCAGCGGGTATCGGAGCTTCATATCAATCTTATCAATATACCGATGATAGATCCACGAACCGGTAACATATATTTTATATCAATTTAAAAATGTATTCATTTTCAAACAATCTGACATTTCAATTTTCTATCATCGTATTTATTACAAGTAGCGACATACCAGGCAAGACGGTTAGCGTGATGAACTATTACTCATACAGATTCATGGTTCGCCCACAAGAAGACAACTTCATTTTGAGGTGTGGCAAACTATGCCATCGATATGCTGTGCATATGTACGCCAAGATTGAATCAGAACTTCTCAATTACCTTAGATTCAATCAAGCGCAAAGGCGAACGGAATAGTACATAAACTTATGGACGTTTAACAATATTACCAGCGACTTATATTGGCAGTCCGTGTCACACGCGTCAATATACACAAGATGCAATGTCGTACGTCCGCAAATACGGCGCTCTGACCTCTTCATAACATTCACATGCAGTCCACAGTGGAACGACATAAAAACCAATTTGTTTGATGGTCAAACACCAACATACCACCACGATATAACAGCACATGTATTTCAACAGAAATGGAAAGCGCTGATGGATTTGATTAACAAGCTGCGATTATTTGGAGAGGTGCGTTGCTGGTTGTACTCGATTGAATGGCAAAAGAGAGGGCAGCCGCATGAGCACATATTGATATGGCTGGTACGTAAAATAATACCGGATGAAATCGATAGCATTATATCAGTTGAGATTCCGGATGAAATAGCTGATCCAGAATTATTTTAAGTTGTCAAAAAGAATATGATCCATGGTTTTTGTGGTGCACTCAATTTGAACTCTCCGTGCACGATCGATGGAACATGTTCAAAACGGCACCCAAGAGCATTGACTTCTGACACAATAACAGGTGGTGATGGATATCCGTTGTACCGACGTCGGTCTATGGAAGATATTGGCCATACGGTAACGATTAGAATGCAAAATCAAGACATCGAAGTTGATAATCGTTGGGTAGTTCCATACTCATCACAACTGTCAAAAATATTTAAGGCACACATTAACGTTGAGCATTGAAATTCGGTCAAATCGATCAAATACATTTGCAAGTATGTCCACAAAGGCAGTGATATGGCTGATTTTGAGGTAGCTTCTGACAATTGTCATGATCAAATTGCTCAATATCAAATTGGACGCTAAATCAGATCAATGCGTGCCTGAAGTCTTCTTTCCTTTGGAGATATTTACGAAAATTGACGCTAAACATAAACATGCGTGTTCAGTTGCACAGTGATCAATCTGCAGATCGATTTTCGAAGCAGTGGTTGGAAATGGGAAATCGCAAAGTTCGAATCAATAACAACACAAACGATTTAATTAGTTTTCCAAACGATTTTTGTACAATTCTTCAATCAAAGAAGTATTGAATGAACGAGTGTTTTCGAATATTTGCCAGAAACACAGGAATCGCAATTGGTAAGTGAACGCGCAATTCTGGTACCAAAAAATGTGCATGTCAATGCTATCAATTATCTCATCCAAGAAAAATTGCCTGGTGCAGTGACATCATACAAATCTGTTGATAGCGCATTGAATGAAGATGATGTATTCAATTATCCAGTTGAATTGTTGAATTCGTTGGAACCGCCAGGTATGCTATCGAATTGTTTGAATTTGAAGGTCGGTTCATTAATTATTTTACTACGGAATTTTAATGCACCAAAACTGTACAACGGCACAAGATTAGCTGTAAAAATATTGATGCCGAATCTAATAGAAGCCGCAATGTCGACTGGCAAAGCGAAAGGGAAAGTTTTACTCATCCCACATATTCATCAGATACCAACAGACATGCCGTTTGAACTCAAGCGATTGCAATTCCCCGTACACCTATCATTCACTATGTCCATCAATAAGGCACGAGGACAAACGCTCCAAGTATGCGGTTTGAATTTGGAGGAGCCGTGTTTTTTACTATATGGTACGTGGCCTGTTCAAGTGTTGGTACTCCCAATTGTTTATTTGTGTATGCCCCAAATGGACAAACAATGAACATTGTTTACCCAAATGTGTTGAATTGAATTAAAGAATTTGAAAAAAAATAAATGATTTTCTAGGGTAAATTATTTGATTTCTATTGCATTTTTGTTTTGGTGCTGCGAATTACACAGGAGCCGACTATTAATTATTATAATACTAACTATAACTGAACATCCTACGTGCTATTATTTTCGAGCGGAATCGGGTTGTTCAGCTAGTATATTTATAACCAACTATGAATACGAATTTATAATTGTATTTCAGAATATAATCAGCGTTAATTGTTTTTTTTTTTTTTTAATATTAGTTCTTATTTGTTAAGTTGTTTACAATTAATACATTACAAGTATAACAATTGATTATAAGAGGTGATTTTATATTAAATATTTATAATTGTGATAAATGCTATTTGCGAAACTTTAAGTACTTTGTCGTATTGCTGAAATTTGCATTGCGTAAGTTTTAATTAAAATGGACTCAAAATTATAGTCACGGCATTTAGCAATATTAACGATTTGCATTCGTTGAGTTATAAAACAATAAATATAAATAAACAAACATTATTTCCATACATAAAACGAAATAAAAATATACGAGTATATTATGAATATTTTCTGATACGTAACTTATAAAGCTTCAATTATCATATGATATTTATTTTGTTTAAAATAATTCAAACACGATTATTTTAATTTTAACACCAACGTATTTTTCCTACTTTGAAGTTCTACTAGTAATTAAAATAATTAAAAAAAAAAAATTAAAATTAAAAATAAATAAAATGTAATGATGATTCTATTATACTCTATGATA
The DNA here is from genome assembly GCA_027580255.1 of Therioaphis trifolii. Taxonomy (NCBI): domain Eukaryota; kingdom Metazoa; phylum Arthropoda; class Insecta; order Hemiptera; family Aphididae; genus Therioaphis; species Therioaphis trifolii. The sequence continues at coordinate 81,046,588 of CM050404.1, read as the reverse complement.
TACAAAAAAAAAAATTATAATAATAAATAAATAAAAATGAATAATAAATAAATAAAACAAATATTTTATCACTATCACACATAACATTACTTTACCTAGTAGAACTATAGACACTTTTTTTGTTTTTTAGTATACTCTTAGACAGATCCACATTTTTACATTCATATATTTTAGTTTGAGTCAATCATTTTTTAATATTATACAGTGTGTCAACACATATTTTTGACATATGTAATGACTTTTATTGATGTGTTATTAATTTTATTTCACTTTTTTTTTATTTAATACTACATTTCGACGCTATTTTAATAATGTTTCAAGACATTTAAAAAAAATGCATTATCTTGCAAAACAAAATTTAAAATTGTATTTAATGGTTTTGTGGAAAAATCGAAATAGTCGTTTTGAGAGTTTGATTTTTAGAAAAATTATATCTTTTATTGAATGAAAATAAACTACTATCATTTATTTAATCTTAATTGAATATTCTATAAAACACCTGTTTTCAAGAAGTTTGAAATTAATAACAAATGTATGGTGTAACAATAATAAAACATCAATAAAATTTAAAAGTTTTGAATTTGTGTTCTAAAAATTAAAAAAATATATTTTAATGTGGTTTTATTTTAGTGCAGCTAAAAGTGAACTATAGTTTTCAAAATAAATAAATACATTAATAAGTATATCGAATAAAATAAAAGTCATCATATTGGTCAAATCGTTCTAGGACACTCAGAATAAAATAAAATTTTAATTTTTTTAATAAATTAATTAGCAAAATAATATTAATTTATATTAATACAGTATTAAATAACTTTTCACAAATAAAGTAGTTAGCAGATGTTCTACCTGCAAACCAATTTTCTTAGTTTTTTCTGATACGAAAAGAACGTTACAAATTATGGATTAAATCACATTCAGTTATAATATATAAGTTTAAATGTCATAGTAAAACAATGCTAATCGAATGGAAACCTTGAAACATTGAATTTTTTCTAACGACTGATATTTTACAAAATGTGATTATCGACCACCTCTATATTTGGGGAAAAGTACGCGGTGATTACATTGAAATCGATTATTACATGAAACATTATACATGGATGGACTTTTTATAAGACTGTTCATGGTATGCCGTGTCACGTATTTTTTTGGGTGGGATTAAGAATTTTTATTTAATCCAGCCAAACCAATTTTTCGGAAATGGAATACTATTACACGTGTGGAGTGATGTTGACATGACTTTTAATATGAGAGTATGTGAAATTATAGTTTTAATTTGGTTTTGTTTTATATTAAACATTTTCACAAACCCTAAAATAGAAATTCTAACGGATATTCAAAGAACAAAAATAAAAAGTTTAAATAATTGACATTGAATGCTTACTAACGCAGTCTAAATAATAATATTCCAAATCTAATCCATTTAATAAAGTTGTAATCGCAAATGTTTGAAATGATTTGTTTTTATATTTTGTTTGGTTTTATGCAATTTTGAAGTGGTAGTTAATGATTAATAAAGATAAACGTTATTAGACGAACATATAAGAAATGTAAGAAAAATAAAAGGAAAGTATCCAGTGACTAGTTCTAAAGCGTTATATAACGATTTACTTTTATTTATTCTTACATTTCTTATATTTTCGTCTAATATCTAATAACAATTATCTTTATTAATCATTAACTACAATTTCAAAATTGCATATAACCAAACAATATATATATATATATATATATATGTGTGTGTGTGTGTGTGTGTGTGTGTGTGTGTGTGTGTGTGTGTGTATGTGTGTGTGTGTGTGTGTGTGTGTGTGTGTGTGTGTGTGTGTGTGTGTGTGTGTGTGTGTGTGTGTGTGTGTGTGTGTGTGTGTGTGTGTGTGTGTGTGTGTGTGTGTGTGTTATGTTAATCTTATTGTCTAAAATATTTGTTGTATTTATGTTTTTCAAAAATAATCAAAATAGTTATTATTCAATACCAAATTTGTATTTTAACCTAACGTTTAATCTATTATAGTTTTGGATATTTTATGAAACATATATATACATACATACATACATAAACAATAAATGTAATGAGAAAATAATTAAAAAAGATAAGTAAGAAAAAATAAACTATAATTTTTCACTATTTTCACTAATCAAATTTGTTTGAACATGAGATAACGTAAAACATAGGTAATTATTTTTTGCTTCTTGTTTGACTTGTTCTGAATTAATGATTTTTCACTTAAAACTTTTATTTATTTATTGAAACCAATTGAAACCAAAGAGATTAAATAACGAGCATTACATACTTTTAAAATGTATATAATATTTTCAATTTTAAAAGAATCAAAATAGTTCAATTTTTTTTTTTTATTATTAATGATTTTATTTTATTCATGAGTTTAAATATTCTACGAAACCAATGTTATTAATAATTATATAAATATATACATATCAGTTATCGTGATAAATATCGTTAATATACTAAACAAAAAGTGTATCTGAGATGTGTTTTTGTTCGTAAAATGTTTGGCACACAAACCATTTGTTTTTATGAGCCAGGAAGTGAAAATACCATGGGTGTGAGATCGTACTTCCGGACAACCCACCCACAAATGGCAACCGAACGCAACATCGGTTCGTGTATTGGCCAAAACACAAATACATTGACCCGTAACACTGAAATTATAAATCCATTACTTATTAGTTAACGTCGGAAAAAAACTCTATTCTATACAATGAAAACATATTTGTGGACTAGGCATTACGGGCACAAAGTAAACACATGAAAACGTGAGAAATTCGCGAGCAGTTCGTGATGTATTTCGTCACGTAGATTTCAAAATTACAAAAAAAAAAATGTGACCCCAAGGCAAGTGAACATACATATAATACTGTGTGATGAAACAATATACAAAATAAAACCAATTCCGATCTATTAAATTTAAAATAAAACAAAGTATAATGTTTGTCTTCGTGAAAGTATGATGTTTGGAAAAACCTTTCATGGCACGTACACGTGAAACCAATTAAACACATTAAAAACCCCGAAGTACTAACTTTAGGTCCATGAAAGTTTTATTGATGGTACAACGTATATAGTTACGTTAAATACATCTTCAAATTATCTTAAATTTTTCTACACAGCACATAACTCATATTCAATTTACATTACACCTTATGAATGTTTTGCGTTAGAGTTATTATGCACCCACTAAATATGCAGTAAATACAATCACTAAAGATGCAATACGACCACGAGGCTAAAAGAACATTAGGTAACTAAAATTATTTATAAATATTTAATAAGTATTAAGTATAAAAAGTATTTTAAAATGGACAACAATCACTTCAGTTCTCTTGGCAAATGTTTGAAAACATTTTATAAACTTCCATTGCATTTTTAAATTAATGTAGTTATGATCACTTTGGTAGTATAGGTAATTACTCAAATACTATTATAAAATTTAAAATACGGGATGAATTTAAACGAGTTAAAAGGGGAGAAATGATTATACGTACAAAAATTTGTTTATAGAAAAATATAAATTATTCTAATATTTTCACTTCATTAAATTGTTTACAATCGGTCCATAAGTTAGTAACCTTAATGCTTGTGTGTAATTGTTAGTTATCAAATTATTTCTTTATAAATCATTTATTTATTTTTATTTTCGTAAGTGTATTTAAAAATGCTATTTGACTTAAACGTAAATTTAAAAAGCTGGTAAGATAACGGTAGTGGAAATTAGTCCTTGGCTCATTCATTTATCAGACAATATAATGGTATTAGTTATATATTAGAACTTCACAGGAGCCATTTTTACAATTGGTGAACGATATATGAAGTATGATATTATTTTAAATATTATATCAATGATAAATCATGTTTTTGGAAAAGGATACTAGTTTAAACTCAAGTAATAATTTTAGCATAGAGAGGTAGAATTTTCGAAAACTAAAAATATTTTAATTAATAGTTGATATGATTTTCGATGTTCTAGTAAAAAAGTTTTAGAATAATAACCAGAATGAATCATGTAAATTTAATAATATTCGTAGAATTCCATATTTTGTTGCATTTATAAAATTAAAGATTTTATAATGAAATAAATAAATAAACAAATAAATAATCTTAACCGATTGATATTAAAATATAAATATGACTCAGGCTACTAATTAATAAGCGTATACAAATGTTAGAAATTTTCACCAAAATCAAAAACTTCATGAAAAAAAAAAAGTTAGTTATTTATTTAAATTTATTAAAAAAAGTTAATTATTTCGTATAAGTCATTTAAGCTGTAATTGTAACATTGAACGTACGTGAAAAAAAATTGATTTGTAGATAGTGATATATAGGGTAAATTAATTTAAGAAAGAACATTCTAAATAAATTTATAATTTCTAATATTTAAAAATTATTATTGGAAAATACCGATACTTAATGTATGATTGATGATTTTTGTCAACATTCAATAACTCTAAAAATGTATAAAAAAAAAAAAAAAATCTCAACAAACAATTCATAAACGTTTTTAGTTCTGTTATTTAAAGACATGGGTTTGTTACACTAAATGTGCATGTCTTTATGTCAAGTATTTTAAATTGTATTGGACAAAAACTTCTAAAACACAAAATATTTACAATAAAAAGTTCTATTTATATTCTGGAAGTGATACATTTTTTTCAAAATTTTCATGAAGACTGTATAAAAGATATTTAAATATTTGGTGAACATTTTGAGTCTCCATCACCACTATTTTTTGGTTCATAGATAAATATAAAAATAAATATACTAAAAATTTCGTCTACATTAAAAATCGTTTCATTTTTATTGTATTGTTTGATGGTTTTCCCATGCCTTGGTATAAAATATCGAGAAAAGAGAAAAATTACCTGGTTCATGCAAAACACTTATAAGACGTACATTTCGAAGAAATGTCTAATCTTCAGAAATGTTAGATAAAACATTTGGATTATTATTAATTCTAGACATAAACACCATTACATCTTTTGTATACGTTATAAACAAATGAATAATTATAGTTCACATAAAATCATTATTTACGTCCGTACTATGTTTGTAAAGTGTGAAAAATAATAAGATTCATAAAAAAAAACAATGATCTGAAATTCTATGCTGTCTCAAAATTGTTATATACGTATGAAGACAAGTTCATTTTCTTTGAAAATGAATAAAACATTTCGCACTAAAAAACAATTAAGCTATATTCATTTAAAAAGTTAAATTAAGAAAAAAGAAATAACTAATTCATCAAATAGGTTTACGATTCATCACAGTCTATCAATAAATAAATATATATATATATTATCTCTGTGATCCTTATCCGTAAGTAATTGACTTTATGATTAAAAATAAATTGTTTAAATTTTTAAATTCCATTTTTATTTTATTAATAACAGAAAATGGTTATATGTAGCGAAAAAGAGTTTTCGTCTGTTTTATTATCCGGTTAAACCTGTAAAATACATAAAAATACTTAGAGAATGTAATCGATTTAAAGTATATCCTCTGTAAAACTACCATTGAGGGAAAATCGCATTAAACGAATTAGGCGTTGGTTGGTCAAGAGGGCTTTTTGGGGGAAAAAAAGGAAAAGCATTCAGCACATTTTAGTGTAAGTCAAAATGAACATCCGAGTATTTCTAAGAAAATCTCATTCCTCCCAATTATCGTTTTCTACGGGAGACATCCGTAGACGATTTCTTAATTCGATTGAGTCCATTTTGTAAGAAACGTTAAAGTTGCCTTATTGAATTTTTGTGGTATTTCCCTTAAATTCAGAATATTTTATGTGTAACATCTTAATTAAAAAATAAATAAATAAACAAAACAAAGAAGTTGTCCAAAGCCTATTTCAGTTCATCGCTTAAAAATAAAAATTAGTAGAACCGTCTTATTTAGTAAATAACGGTTTGGAAATTGAGTTTAATTGAAAGAATAAACAGCTAAAAATTTGTTTTTATTACTTTATGACCAAAATCACAAGCATACATATTTATAATCGACGAGCAAAGAAAATTATGGGGTTCGATCGACCATCACATAGCTTAAACCACGTAAATTGAACTTCAAAAGCAGGAAGTTTATAAAGTTTGAAAACCAACTGGATCTAAATTGTAAAATACTGAACTTAATACTATAATCTATTATATAGAATGGACAGTATTTAAATAATATTTACATCCTGCAAAGTTTTTCAATCTCCAACAGTGTTATGATAATATTTTATAACAAAATTAAATATGTTCTCGGAATGATCGTCTTTAAAGTTATCGCTAATATGAAAAACACAAAACCCAATAAAAAATCCAAAAAGAAATACGAAGAAATGTCTTAGACAATGAATTACGTATTCGATTTGACAAATAAACCTATTTATTTTGTTTTTATATAGTATCAAATAGATTGTGATTTGGTTAATGAAACACTCATAGATTTCATTTAGATATAATAATTACGAATTGACAAAAAATATTACGAATTTCTCTTATTAATATATAATGGTTTTTAATTATGAAAAAATATTAAAAGGCGTTTAATACATTCAAAGATAATGGATTAAATGATTCATATTATGAAATTGATTATTTCATTAAATAAAAAAAGCAACTTTTAAACTTAAAATAATTCACTTTAATCTAATTTTAATGATTGATAATCTAATGACTATTATAGACATTAATTAGTTTAGCACAATATAAATAGATGGAACATTATTTGTATTTCTAGTAAATTTATTGATTTTAAATTCATCTGTTGAGAATAGAACGAAAGTCATGAAAAATGTATACGGTGTATAAACTGTTATCGTTATTAGACAACATCAATTAATTATGATGATAATTACTCAATAAAATAAATTGAGACAAATTTAAAAAATTGTCCACTACAGGCGTTGCCAAGTCAACCGCTTTTAAACCATTTTGGTGTCCGTAATAGTCTTGGGACTTAGTAAATTGGCTTTCATGCTTCTCTAGAGACATCCTATCAAGCAATAAATCAACTTTGTTCGTCGAAGAAAATAGTATTTTCGCCGATGTGTTAGTTTTATAAAATCATTCACTAGTCACGATTTTCGCCTTTTAAAACCAACATAACATCGACGTTTGGACGCAATGTAATTTATAAGACAGCTTCTATCATCAGGACATAATAAAGTGTTTATGAAAAATCGACTTCAAAGAACAGAAAACTACTTCAACATTTTTTTTAAATACTGCATTATACTTCTTAAACGGCTTCCTTGGTATTAAAATGAAACGTATAACATTTATATAACTTTTAAATTTCCGCAATACTACGTAAAAAAATAATAATAATAATAATAATAATAAAATGTGTTAGACCCCAAAAATAACAATACATTTGCATAACAAAAAAAAAAAAAAAAGGTGTGTCTTATATTTGGTTAATTTTTATAAGATATTTTGACATAAAACATGTTTTAAAAAATCACAGTTAAAAAAAAATAATAATAAATACTATTCAAGATATGATATCGACTAGGCTGTGTAATTTAGAAGTGTCATAAATAAATAAACATTGAAATAAAATGATCATAAACTATTTTTGGTACATTACATACATTTTGGACTATCGTCATCCCCAAGTTTTAAACAAGAACATATACAATATATTCATAATATTTTCATACCATGTGCCTACCAGATATAAAATAACATGATGATATTTTATTTAATTAAATAAAATTATATATGTAAAACATACTATGATGTATAAATATTTTCAAACTGTAGAGCATATGCAAAATCAATCATAAAACATGTTACTGTAAAACAAACTTAGTCATCAGTCATCACATATACCATTACATTAATAAGTTAAAATCTTCAATAAAGTATTAAAATATTATGTTTGCGTTAACATATGATACGTTTAAGATTCTAAATAAAGCGAAAGATAAATTGGTTTTACAATAATGTTTAATGGTTTCAATTTTTTTTTCTCTAATAACTATTTTGGGTATAATTAATACTCCGAAAATTTCATTCAGTAACTTTATAGATCAGAAATTTCATCAAACTAGTTCTTCAAAACAGAATTTTTTCTATTTTCAATAGATTTTTTAGGTATTAAGAAAAATGACAAAGAAACATTAAAAAAATTGTAAAAATGTCCATAAATGACACTTTCGAGTTAAGTTATTTGATCATAACTCGGAAAGTAATGTCCCTAGTAACTTACAATTTTAACTTTAAATGTGGACAAAAATTATTGGATCATCTAATAATTGTGAACTTTTGAATACAGATATAACAACATTTTTTAATCTTTTGGTAAAAAAAAAAAAATATTTTCTTTGTCGAACAAAAAAAAAAACTTTTAACTGTTTTGAAAAAACCTATCTTCTATTAGACTAAAAATGGTAAAATATATTAATGATATTATATTATACTCAAGCATGACTCAGAACTGTTTAACTAAAATGTCATCTTTCGTTTCTTTAAATTTTCCGCATTATCTTGTCGGAGGAACGAAGAATGTTGCAAAGTATGCCCGGATTTTTATAGAGTAATATTTTAAACTTTATTGAAATCATAAACGTTTTAAGATACTAATTTTTTTTATAAATTATCGATGACATATACAATCTATCAGTGATATGATGACTCTTAAACTTTTAGATTTACATTAATAACAACAACGAGGAATAGCCAATTTTCCAGTCCTATAAAAAATGAAAGATTTTTGCACTTTAAAACATTCAAAAAATGAGTTTTTATACATCATTATTAACAATTATTTACTCTTGATATATCTCTATTGAAATAATTTGCGTAGGATGGTCATGTTTTTAACCATAACCTAAACAATATACTCAAACACATTCCATCTGACAAGGTGATATCCCTCCAAATCTACATTATGATTATAAAAAACAAGAAATTTTATTGAATAATTTTATTTAAATAATTCAACAAATCTGTATGATTGTTTATTCTTACAAAAATATTAATACTTCAAAATAAATTACAAAATAGGCTTAAATTAACATTGAAATACAAAAGTCCATCAATATTAAATTAACACATTAAAATACACTATAATAGCTCATTTTAGGATAATTGTAATAAAAACTATAACGACCTATAAAGTAATAAGAGAGAAGAAATTTTCATCTCATATTGCATCGTAATTATTTAAACTACGAGTACTTACAATTATTATCCGTATCCAAGTTTGCTATAGTAATATTTAAATCTAAATGCAACTTTTAATGAAATAAAATGACATTATGACATCTTCATTTTAAACTAGGAGGCATAAATAAATTATATGTTTAAAACACGATACTTATATATATATATATATATATATATATATAAACGTACTTGATAATTAATGAAAGAAAAATTGTATTTTATATTTTCAAGCTAATTAACAAAAGAATTAAAAACGTCTTGGACATGATTACAAAGAAGTTTTTTTGACAATATTAAAATAGTTGATACTAGTTGTAAAAAATGCATTATTGCTAAGTTGGGTGTTTAAAGCTATTTATTCAAAAGACTTAACAGAAGACTACAATTTAGTTAAATTTTAGTTCAACTTAAAACCAACATAACATATTTATATATAAATTGGATATTATATGATATTAATAAATCTGAATACCTATTAGAATTGGATGTTAATTTATGTATTTCTGATAACATAAATACATAATTAAAAATGGTTGATAATTACTCAGACAAGAAAATGTTCGGTGTAGACTGCAGAGAACTTTACTTAAACCACTTTGCAAATTGATGAATATTACATGTTGGTAGTATAGTTATATTATATGAATTTAAAATTCATTTTAAATCATTGTTTTCGAAAAAGAATTCAGAGTGAAACTCAAAAAATAATTTTAATTTCAACAAGTTTTCAAAAAAAAGCGTATGATCAACAATTTATGGAATTTAACGAGATAAAAAGTACTGGTATAATAATAAGACAAACACATATTGATTTAATAATATCCATAAAAGTTATATTTTTATCCTTATTTTGACATTTATGCGTACTTAAATAAATAAATAATAACATCACCGATTGTTATAAAAATATAAATAGTAAAATAAAGTTAGGTTTGAAAGAAATTTGTATAACAATTTCAAAATGTAAAACAATAAATTACAAATTTTATAAAATTTAAATAAAAATAAATATGAAATTATACGTAAAAAGATTTATTTGAGAGGTAATATATATATATATATATATATATATATATATATATATAAAACGTGTACATAAAAAAAAAAAAAACAATTTTTAAATTTTTTTCACGCTGTTAGTTAAATAAATTAATAATATTAATTTTGTTTTTTAAATTTATTTGTCAAATACTAAAATTGTATTCAATAAAAATTTCCAAATAACAAAGTATTTTTTTAATAATTTAAATGTTCTTTATATTGCCCGCAAAGGAGTCCATTGTTTTCGAAACTTTTATGAAATCTGTGCACAAGTAATGTTGATATTTGCTGAAAATTTCAAGTGTCTATTATCATTCATTTTAGATTTATGGACAGATATGAAAAATGGAATTTCTTAAAATCTGATATATATTAAATTTTACGGTTTTTCCTTACACTTGGAAATTTATCAAGAACGGAGAAAAATGAACTCTGTAAAGTTTTGATTTCATAATATTTCTGACTTATAAAGCTGCCGGATGAAATTTTGGAGCATTTAATAATGCCTACCTGAATAATTACTACCTGAAACAATGATTGCATACATAAAACAATAAAATCGCACTATAAATCCAATATCTTCTTCGCTTCACTCAAAATCTAAAACGTAAACTATGTAATAATAAGTAAATAACTTTGCATAACTATTTTTTTTTGTCTTACTCTTTACTTTTCTATTGTCTTTAAACGACATATAAATATTTCAATATCGCAACTATTATTTTTATAAAACTCCATTATATATTATGTGTGATTTTTGTTGAATTCTCATCCAAATCTGATTAAAAAAATTCTGTATATAGTTACACTAGATATGTTGAATAAAGTAAATTTATGCTCATATCAACAATTATTGTTATGTATTGACATTATTTCTGAAAAATAATGTATTTTACAACTTACTTTATAGAGCAATAACATGTATATAAACAATGCATGTATACGTAGGTTCACGAAGGTACGTGTTTTTTAAGTTTGACATATTCATAAAATACTTTAGATACACATTTTCAACCAAAAATTATAGTTGTTAATGTATACGAGTATAAATTATTTTTATTTTTATTATTTTTTTTTTTTTTATGTGTATAACTTTTCTTCAAATGGAAAACGAAAAAACTTTAGATTGATTTAATCTAGAATAACAATTTAGCTGGATATTATTTTAAAATAACGATTAATACATTTTTCTGTGTTATTTTATTGTGATGGGAAGTATAATTGGTTTATATATATATACATACATATATTATTATTACATTGGAGTATATATGTACAATTCTAGCCACGTCAATACTTTTTACTCTAGTATAGATTTCAGTACGTGAGCTGAAATACATTTCCACACATCCCATGTCTTTCATTATTTTTCCAGTGCTCGGTTAAATAGGCCATTTCACTCTCACCAATTTTATTGGCAGCCGAAAATGTTTCACCACACTCGCCGTGTTTAACATTCGTTTAACACACTGTGTAGTATTAAAGTAAAAATACGTCATCCTGTGAGAATTTCCAAAATATTAACTTACATTGCAGTTTTGTTTTATTTATCATAGAGATCTGCTGACAACGTCCACGGCCTCTGTCCGAGTACCACTCGTGTTTTGAACACTACGCAATCAATCGCCGTTATATCAGCCGACCGGAACAACATATTATACACCAAGACAATTTACCCCCATTATCATCAGATTCTGATAACGCTAATTAAAAACAAATCGTTCGTTATTTTAATTCATGTTATATTGCATTCAAGGGGATAGAAAATCAGTTGATCATACATCCTCCAGATGAACTGCATTTTTTTTTTTTTGTTAAATTTTGTTTTGAAAAGCATTGCTTTTTGAAGTATACTCGTGATAATTGCACTTAAATTATTTTGATAATCAATGTTGGATATTTTTATTGTTAAATTGAATTTAAACATTTTGGTTTAAAAATAACTCTTGATAATATTACGTTGAAATAATTAAATAAACAAATGCAAAATAAAGCCATCTCGGAACGCCTAGAAGAGAAAAACAATGTGATGTATTTGTTTGGGATTATCACCTGGTCGAGCATGTCAGTCGCACTGCATAAAGGTTAAACTGAATTAAGTATTAAATCACAAAATTTATAATATAATTAAAAATAGATAAACTACGAATTTAATTAATTATAATTATCAGCAGTGCATACACGTATCTAGGTTATTTCAGTTCACTACTACGAAAAAGCTATGCATGTGCCGAAAACGTTCAGAAATTATTTAAGTATGTAAAATACAGTTACCAATACCCCTGATGAAAAACAAATCACGATAGTGGAATATGATTTTACCACTTATCACACGCTAGTGTAAACACTGTACGAGAGAATATGTGGATTAGCGAAAGAGGAAACGGGACATGGTGGTTCGTAATAATCACAAGGCATGGTAGCACAGCGTTTCAAGGTAAGATTATATATTTTTTTGTTTTCCAGATTACTCTCAAGAATAAGGATTTTAACATGGAGGTCAGTTACACTGATTCGGTTCAGTGTCCACTATTGTTTTATGTCAACAATGTCAACAAGTTGAAAAAACGAATCAACTAAGCTTCTTTTATTCTTAAATATATATAAGTAAATAGTATATTAAATTGATTTTAGTTTAACAAATTAAGACAATGCATAAGCAACAGGCCAATATGTAACCTACAAAATATGTAAGCTGACCTACCAAAAAATTGTTTCCATGGGTTTCTTCATTAAATTGTAAAATCCAAATACAATTTTAATACAAATAAGGTGTCTTATCGACTAAACAGATAATGTCATGTTGATTGGTGAAGATCGAATCACAATACAAGAACTGCTAATAAAGTTTTTTTGACTGACATCAACTATTGATTAAATTAAACAATTCCTATTGACTATAATAATTGACACTGAAAAGTGAATTTTTTTTCGACACATTAAAAAAAAAAAAAATCATTTAAAATTAAAAGTAAGATGTAGGTCAAATATTATAACGTAAATCAGTGTTTTTAGACTCTGAGTGAATCGAAAGATTTTATGGTTTTACAATGATGTTAGTTTTTATTTATTTTTTTATCTGAAGACCTTTTTTGCTTAACTCAAATTTGTCCAAAAGTTTCATCCAGCAGCTCTATAGATCGTTAATTCGATGTAGATGGTACTTTGAAGGTTAATTAAGCTATCATCTCAATAGTTATTCCAAGATAGAGGAAAAATCGCCTCAAATTGACCAAAAACTTCGAAATTCACCTTAAACGATATTTTCATTAAATGAACTTTAGTAATTTAGACATTACTCTAAAAGTAATTTTGCTAGAAAATTTAAATTTTCATCATATATAATTGACGTATTACTACACGCTTTACAAACGTTTCAAAAATTTTGAGAACTATTAGGCTCAAAATAAAACTTTGAAAATATTTTGTTTTTTAAAAGTGTATCCGTAATAAAGGTTTAAATAATTGACAACATCTTTTGAAAATAAATGTGACTTTATTCATACACTTCTCTAACGATTTAAAAAAAATTCCGAATTCCTGATTCAGCACTTTTTTTATTAACGTTTAAGTAAATTATACGATTTTTACGTAATAAATGGTTTTTCGTAAATTTTCATCTTAAATAATTTGATGAAATTGGTCGATTCAAACAAATGAAATTTTGAACACAGTTAGAACAAAGGGTTTTGAATCTTTTTATAAAATAAATGTGTTTTTATGAACGGTATATGTGTTATATTTGACGGGAAATTCTAAAAATTCAATATGATCTTACTCATAGATTTTACTAGGAATACTGAAAAAATTCGAAAATTACTTGAAGATGTTTAAGTAGCTAATAAACCGTTTTTACGTAAATTTTTAACGTTTATAATTTTTTTAAAAAATATGGTGAATCCAAAAGGTATATTTTATATCTGAAACTTTGCTCAGAATCGTTTAACTTAAGAAATGATCCATTATTTCCTTAAAATTCAATACACCCTTTCCCATTAAATCGACCGAAGTGCAAGTTATACCCTATTGAGCGAAGTACGTATTTTTTTTTTTTTGTGGCCGACATAACGTTCTACATTCAATATTTTTAGACTGTAGTTGATACTTTGAGTTTTTTTTATTTAGTGTTGAACTTTTACCAATACATTTTTTTAATAATGTTAATTTACATTATTTTATGGTGGGAAATATTTGAAAATATGTTTTGTGAACTGAACTATTGATGTTATCAATTTTATGTCAAAGAAATTATGTTATCAATTGTATTATTATCTCCGTACTTGAGTGTTTATATTATTTCGTAAAACCACAAAAATAATTATTCCTGTTATTTTTGCAGTTACTTGGTATTCCAGTACAATGTCTAATCAGTGTATTGTTGTTAGTAATATTTCTAAAATTGTCTTTTGTTTGCCCCAAAGTTGTAATCTAGTCCACTGTGCTTGACGGTCGGGCCTCAGAAGAACGCTTTAGTCTGTTGGTAATGTTCCTATGCAAAAAGGGGGGTGACACATGTTAAGAATATAAAATAGCGTGATTGCGAGTACGCACCAGTGACGGAAGAGTAGAATAGAAAGGATCCACAGAAGGGATCAAAATGAATAAAATAGAAAAGACGATTCGGCAACACTGCCGATCGCTTCCGCTCGCGGCAGACAAGTGTAGGGGTGAGATCTGGAGGAAGATAATTTATTTTTACTCCCCGTGAACCACGTGGATTCTGCACCACTTGGTCCTGCTCTGGGCGTTCACTGCCAGTGTAAGCGGGATCAGTTTAAAGATGGAGCGGGTCACCTCGTACACTTTTCTCTTGGACCACGGTTTGTCTGTGACACGACCGCGACGGTAAACATGGATATTGAAAACATTACCAATAAAATATCTGCTATTTAGCAACGGTGTCACTATTGTTTCTCGATATGTAATAGTTATACCCAGACACGAAGGAAAAACGTTCTAACGACAAAAGTAAAACCGTAAAAAAAAAAAAAAAAAAAAAAAAAAAACCTAGGAACATATTTAAGTCTATTATACAGATTACCTCAGCGAAAGGACATTGGAATTTTAATTTTACCATATAAAAGTGAAAATATACATTTTTAAATCATATAAAAAACTATATTCTCACGAAAAAATAAATTGTTTGTATATATATATATATATATATATATATATATATATATATATATATATATATATTTCTTTTTTTTTTTTGTAAAAACGCGATTCGCAATAACTACTCAAAATTGTTCGTAAAAAAATAATTTAAATTAATGTATTATGCAAAGTATAATCACACATTATAAAATATTATAGAATTTTATTTATAGATATTAGTTTGAAAAATATCTATCCTATCCTATGCGTGACTCTAAGCGGCATGTCAAAATTGCAGTACCGTCACTCTGTTATGAATCATGTTCAACCATAAATCACACATAATAAACATATTATAATAAAATAAAATAAAAAACGATCGACATGTTTGTTTTATATATATATATATATATATATATATATATATATATATATATATATATATATATACAGTGAGTATTTAAGCAACCATATAAGTATATGTAATAAATTAATGAATTTATATAATTTCAGATCTTAACAAAAGGTGATTGAATGCTGTAGATGCACAATAGTCTCCCATATTTATAGGATGTATCCTCATATATCATATAATAGTATTTAACACGCAAATGAAAACAAAAGATGATAAAATCCTTTATTTTTGTTTTTTTTTATTTTGAAAATCAATTTGTGTCAAATAATTGGATTAATTAAATTTACTATAAATGCTAATTAAATTAAAACTATTAACTAATTTTTAGTTATTTGACGCTATTCATATGTTGTTTATTATGTATATTTGTGGTGTTTATAGTATCACTTCTTTTTTCCTACTTTTACATAGTTATAAACACTGTAAATAACTGTTTTATCTGTTCTGAAAGAAAATATCGCACTAAAAATATAAACAGTATTTTATATTCACTACATTATTATGCAGGTCTCATCACAGATTATGTGAATATGGCCTTAACACGTGGAAACGGTTTTTGGTAGGTTTTAATGTGATCAGGTAAAAACAATTTGCCTAATAATAATTATTAACCCTCAATTATGTCATGATATCTTTTGCGATGTTTATTTAAAGGTTTATAAGGGTGTCCGATACCTTTTTACCCCTACGAAATTTTCTACCATTTACGTTAGTAATCGTTGGGGTTCTATCAAACATGTAAATTATATGCAACAAAAACGTACCCTTTGTTATCTTTTTTTTTTTAGTATTAATGTTTACATTGATTATGGAACTTGGTTAAACTTATATTCTTAATAAAATAAAACATATCATTAAACGTGTTTTGTCACTTTAATTTTGTATAATCAGTAATGTTCGGATTACAAATATTTATTTTATGTAATTTACATTTTAATTCACTTCATACATTATGATAATCTATTTTTACAATTTAATTCGGATTTCTAACTGAATACAATTATTACTAGTCTCAGATATGTTTTACTTTAATTTTCTACCAAGATTATATTATTTTGATTTTTGTTAATGTAATAACGTAAACTGTAGATTATAACTATGCTATTTATTAAAAAAATAAAACAAATATAGAATTAGAAAAAAAAAGGTACATTTATGAGAATTATTGAGAATGTTTTTCATTTTTACTCTTCATTATTTTAGAAAACATATTTATGAATATGTTTTTATATATTTATTGTGTTGAAAAGCAAGTTAGTTAGCATTAAAATATATATATATATATATATAGTTAATACAAAGCTTACTTAATTGTATCTCTTTACATAATTGAACACCAACACATTTTCTGTGATAATTTGTATTTATAACTATAAAAGTTTTAATAAAATTATAAGAATTGGACAAAAATTACTAACCATTTCAACTGGGATTCAATTTTTTTGATTTTGATCCAATTAAAATGTGATATATAAGTATATATGATCATGTAAACAGTTGATTCCCTAAAGAAATTAATGTATGTAATTTAAAGCAATAAAAATGAATTACTGAAAAGAAAAATTATATCTATTATACAGGAGAGTGTATTCTTATAAATTTTTATAATAATTTTTCATTTATTAATTAATATTTAATGTTCATATTTAAATTAAAATTTACTTTGATTTTTTTTTTCTTGACACAATCATAAAACCCTATTACAGGCACAATATTATTGACAAGTTATATATTTCTAACTGATTAAAAGTGGTGTTTTTATAATGCTGTCAAAATGACATACGTATTATATCAAACATATATTCAAGATAAGATTTTTAAAATCATTTAAGTTAATACTTTTGTGAATAAATAGACAAACTAAGATTTGAAATTTTAAATATTACCCTTATGAAAAGAATGAATGATATTTCAAACATTGTATTTATATTTAAAATCATGCACTTCATATAAATTCATATGTTGAAAGTTTTAAAACAATAATCGCAGTACAAATAAATGTATTTTTTGCATTGTATCTATAAGACCAATGCGTTAACACAGAGCAAACATTTTATTTGATGAAATACACAAAGAATACACTGAGCACTTGGTACTAAATTTTAATTTTGAAATATCAAGGATTGGACAAATTTCGAACAGATACTTCCTCGTTGTCATTCACTCTATAGCAAATAGTTCTATTACAATATGAATGTTATCGATATATTAAATTCTATAATACTGTGTTATGTTATCTAGTTCATTATTAAAAACACATATTATAAACTAGTTCAAATATATTACACTCCTACTGGCCATTTTAAACTTTGAATGAAGTGAAACATGTCTTACGTTTACGAAAAATATGTTTTATTATTTAATTACTGAGGCTTACTGATGGGTGTATCTATTTTTTACAAGTAATATTAGTGCTCTAAAAATAACATATGAGTATAGGTAAAACATATAATTTAGAAAATTCGTTTTTTAAATTACTTTCCTGTTGTTCTTCAGATAATTTACACAAACTATTAAAATAAATGTTGCACATTAGAGTTTCATAAAATCAATTTTGGTTTTATATAAAAATATTTATTTTATTCTAATATTTTACCAATGTTCTCCGATTACTCGTCTTGGTAACGCGCAGATGTTATATATTTTTAAATAAAAACTTTGACGATCAATATAGTATTTTGAAAATGTTTGTCTTTGTTAACAAGTTTTAGAATGAAGAAGGGCATATCCCGAACTCATAAATTAATCAAACTATTATCAGAATTTTTTATTTAGATACTTATAAAAAGTTATAATTTTATTTTTTTTTTTTTTGCAAATCAAAAACTTATAATGAATTGTAATTTAACAAATCAATTTATTTTGATATATTAACTGTTATTTTAGATTAAAAACAAAAATACAATTCATATATGAATTGCTTATTAATATATATATATTTGATTTTCATTTTCATTTTCTAAAGAATAATTTTGTCTAAATTGATAAAATTATATTTTGAAAGACATCTGAAATGTTACAATGGATTTACCCTATTTCAAAAATCATCCTAGATGATCAATAAAATTATTCACCAAGTTTGTTCTAAATCATTCTCAAATGACAATCACTTATTATTTTAATTGTAAATTAGAGGCGTGATACAAAAATATGAATTATTATTATAATTTTCAATCGATATTTTGTACAAAGTGTGAAGTAATAGAAGGATATATTCTTAATAAAATTTTGTATTTTATACCAACACTATGTTTTAAATCGTGATGATCAATTTATTTTTGTTTGGCATGTAGTATATTTTTTTAAATCATAATAATAATAACTAGAATTTGTCATGGAGTGTTGCACAAGATAATATCTACGCTGTAGTTTATGAAAAATAATTACATAATGAATATCATTACAAAAATTATATGTTATATTTAGTTCACACCTGCTGCAGTATTTAAATGATAAAACGGTAACATTTTTAGCACTTTCAAAATTAATAAACTATTAATGCCTACCTAATGAATCGTATTCAATAAAATATCATGTTGAACTAAACTCGGTTTTTAGTTTTTGATTTGGTAAACTAAATTCAAGACTATATGAATTTATTCACCTCAAATTATTTGTTATTAATTAACACGGTACAAATAAAACCATGTTTGAGTGCTACGACGATTCCTTGAAAACAATCAGAATAACACTGCAGGGAATGGTGAATGAAATTTAGAAAATTAAATACTCGGAAAAAATCCCAAACGTATATTTGTATAACATTTTAGTATTTAAAATTTCTAATAAAAGCTCATTCGCTAATAATTTTTCTTAAGTTTTCCGAACATTAAAGGTATATTATACATGAATAATTTCTAATTTAACATTTCAAAGTAGACTATTAATTTCACTCATTTAATTTTCAAAACATTTAAAACATTGTAATAAATAAATCACATAAGGCATAACTTCAAAAAAATATTTTATCATTTACCTTTTTTTTTGAAAATTGTATTTAAAAATAAGCGTTTTCATTTTTCCTTGAATACTGTAGAATACAATTTGAAATTTTCAAATTAGGGTTTCGAATAAAAAAAAAATATATATATTTACGGTTGTAGTGGTTTGTATACAGGCATAGATAAAATAGCAATATAAAATTACTGTAAACTGTATTTATTTAAAAGGTATGATTGTTTTTCGTACAATTTATATATTAGGTATTATAGATAATTATTAATACGTATAATACATTTTATTTTGTTTCATATGTATGATTGTATATAAGGAAAAAAACCTCATTCCATAAATATACGCAAGGGAATTTATTTTCTAGAGATTTTTTATTTTTCCGATTACCCGGTGAATGATATGAAATACGACTAGATTTTAACCCGTATCAGAATGAAAATACAAAGAATGATAATCTCATCTGTTTGAATCAAATACAAAAGCAATCCACACACATTTTAAGAAATAAGAATAATTTCTCCATTTAAGATCATTTCAAATCAAAAATACGACCGATATGACTCCAAAAACAATACTTTATAACAATTTTATTATTTCTGCGTAGTTTAAATAACTTTTTCTCATTGATCGCAGCGTACGAGAGTTTTAAAAGTGAAACTCGGTGCACAAAATATTGTGAATAAATTAAATTAAATAAGATAATGGTCGTAAAAGTTCAGTTCTTGGACAAGATAATGGTGGCAGGTGTATTGAATTTTAAGGAAACGATAAATCATTTCTGTAGTAGAACGATACAGAGCAAAGCTTCAGTTGAATATTTGCCGTTTATATATTTTACCATTTTAAGCCTACCTGTTGGTAGATTATTTTTTATCAACAACTTGTGCATTTTTTTTTCTGAACACGGAAGTTTCCTTTACCCAAATGATTCAAAATATATTTTCCATCTATATTCCAAGTATAATAATCATTAGATGAACCAATTACTTTTTTTATATGATCTATGTTGGAAATTTAGGTAAAAATGATCGACTTTGTAAAAATATTTTAGAAATTTAGTGTTACGCTTATAAAAAAAATCGTTTGTAACGAATGTTCACATTATCATCAAATTAATACAAGGGAAAAGTCATTTTAATTTTTCAGACACTTTTATAAAATATTTAAAATTGTAATGGAAAAGACTCTTAAAAAGTGAGGAATTTTCATAGTTCTATTGTAAGCTCAAAATTTTTTGAAAATTTCTTCAATTTTGTAACAATTTGTCAATAGTATAATAAAGTTACAATTTCAAGATAATGAAAATCTCGTTTACTGAAAATTTCACCATTTTGATTCACCGTTTTTCTTTACGCTATACATTGAGAAGACATAAAAATAAACTGTCAAAGTATCATAAATATATATCATTTATATCCTTAAGATTAAAAGTAGGTAAATAGACGTAACTTTAAGACAATATTCCCAACCAATAAATTGTATTGAGAGAATAATGAAAATATTAACTGATACAAATAAAATATCATCGTAAAACCAATAGATCATTCACTTCTTTCAGAATCTTAAATAATATAAATTATTAATACAAGAGTTTAATTATCGATGCAAAATTTGTTCTTCCGATTGAAAAAAAAATCCATTGACAAATAAAAATGTAATTTTATCAGTTTATTTGTGATGCTTTATAAATAATAACATTATTTTGTCTATGCATAGTAAAAAATGAGTTTACTAATCATATTTTCACATGTTTACGAGTATTTAGTGCATTATTAAAATTTGTCTACGAAGGAATGTTAGATGTTGGCAAATTTTTCTATTGACGCTTAATACTATTTAGAGAAAAAAACGAAGAATTTTATAACGGTAAATTTATAAATTTGTTGAGTTATAGAATTTGTTCCATTGAAATTAGAATCATCAATCACTCAGATTGATCGACCAGCAAGCCAAGCTAAAAAAACAAAATGACTGTGTATAAACACACAATCATAACATCATAAGATAATGAAATAACACAATATTCGCATCAAATATTACTGTTTGACCGTAGTGCTCACTATAATCTGCAAAACGAAATTGGTTTAATTGATATTCATAGGGGGACAATATAAATGCAGACTAATTTAACACGAACTTTTAATATCTATCCCCAAATCTGTAGAACATGACAAATACGAATTTACTTCATTCATCCCAATCAAAGTTCTAAGAATGCTAAAATATTCGGCTCAACGTGAAATTTAATTTTTGTCTTTAAAAGAGACGGAAAAAACTAGGAACTTGATCATGTTAAATGAAAATAGAGCTTTATAATGCAGATCAACAGAACCCAAATGTGATCAAATAATTTTTCAACTTATCTCATGTCAATAAAAAGTTTTGAAAAATTTGATGAAAATTGCATGTGTTTAGCGCCATTATTTTGGGATTTATGGTCAAATTTCAAGAAAATATTTCATGAAAATCTCGAATACAAGAAATGTTACCGTTTTTACTCAATGTGTATATAGCTTTTCCTTACACCTGGAAAAACTACGGAGAAAAATTACATCTGTAAAGTTCCAACTAGAAAAAACATTTCTGATTTATAGAAATTCTAGAAGAAGCTTTGGATCCATTATTACTACATGAAAAAGTGATTAGATACACAAGGAAAAAATCTATCATCACTCAGAATCTAAAATGGTTAACGTAAAATTTAGCATTAAAACATTATTATATTAAGAGTACTTAAATTGGTCATTAAATAATTAATCCATTGAAAATATCGATAAATTTGACATAAAGATCCGTATTTTATGTACGAATCATTAGTTAATTTAGTTATTCATTTTTATGCATTAACAATTTAAAGTTTTTGATTATAATTCAACATGCTACTTTAAAACTGCATAATATAATATTGTATTTTATTGTACATTATATGACCCATGACACGATTAGTATTGCAAGTATCTTTATTATATAGACGTTTGTTATTATTTTGTTATGAAATAGTGTAAATTTGAGGCATGCTATTATGAATGAAATATGACTTTTAAGAAGTAATACCTAAAATTACATATCAAACACCAAAAAAAGTTCAAAATTCGAATGTAATTTTATCAAATTATAATCTGAAGCATTCTTATAAATTATGCGATTATTTCATGAAAATTTGCACAGGAAGTTTACTAAGATAAAAAATAAAGAACAGCATTCAATATTGAAATAAAACAATAATATGGAACAATATAACAATACAAATATATTTAGTGTTATAAAATCGAATATACTACTTAAATGTCTATCTCCAAGAGAGTTGTTTAACCCATTAAATAATCTATTATTATTTTTCTGGAATATAAACTTATACGATAAAATGATTTGAATTGCGCAATAGTATATTATTAAGATAAATTATTTAATGATTCATCCATGATAATCAATGAGATGTAAACTAAATATATTATATTAGTGAAATAAGTTTGAATTAGTCAATGTGGATCACATAAAATAAATAATATGGTATGGTTGTGGACTACAATATTACGTTTCAATTGTAGATTTCGAGAGAAATGGATTTCTTTTAAGGGAAAAAATATTTTTAGAGTACAAACATTTTTAATAAAATCATACTATTATACATAGGATGACACTAAAATATTTATCATGTGTATTTATTAATAAACAGTCTTTAATTTTTAAATTATAAAATATACGAAATTCACCGAATAAAACATTGTCCATCATGTGGTATGTTGATATTTTAAAAACTGAGCAGTTGCTGTTCTTTAGGAAAGTCGCTTTGCGAATTATCGACTTCTTTTTGTTAACAAAACACAAGGTAAATTTATAATGTTTATTTTTAGTAAACTATTTACTGATTTTTTTTTTCGGACCATCTAAACTGAGTAGTTGTATTTAATTCCCTGATTATGTGTAACTGGCAAATAGAATCATCTAGAATATTTTATGAAAATATAAAACTAAATTTCAACTTAATACTATTATTAATCTTTTTTTTTTTTTATTTGTTATTATAGGTGTATAGTTATTTATTTACTGTAGCGAGTATAACGTGCAGTATACGCACTGTATATGATACTTCATTTTTACTATGTTTACAGAGTAAAAACTCATTTTCAGCTACGCGTATTGTTAAAAAACAATGTTATGTCAATGTAACTGATCATAATTTATTGAAAACTACTATTATTTGAAACAAATAAAATAAACAAACACAAATACTACCGAAGTTACTATTTCTTTTAAATGAAATAATGTTACTATAAAAAAAACAGTAATTACGGTTCGGTGTATATTTTCAATAGCCAAGATATTTTTATTTCATTCTCTTTATAACTTCTGTTTCAGTTTTTAGTATTTGCTCCTAGTGTAATTGTATTATTATCATTTTGATTTTTTGGTAAAATGAGTAATTGTGACAAGTAAATATATAGTAAATATCATGTTTTTGTATATGGACAAAATTACACATTTTATAATTCCCTTCATCTGTATTACACATATAGATAAAGGGAATTATAAAACCGTTAAAATAGAATATCAAGAGGGTGCTTTTAACTTATAATATATTTGATTATTTTAGAGCTATATGATTTCTGGTTTGAATTATACAACCATGGCTAATACAATGACAAATACTGATTGACAAATAACCCAAAGGATCATAATATTTTATACGTCAGTATCGAGTGGAAATTCATTTTTTTCTATTTTATGAAAGTTTTGAATATAAAATAAAAGAAACCTATGTTCTATTATAAACCAAATTTGAAATCGAATTAACGCACGTAAAATAACGCCATTATTGTCACGGCAGCGAAGCTGATATCTCTGACAAACTGTATACCGTATTTACACTATCACGTTCTTAACATGTTTCTAACTTGCATCCAACAATGTAATTTCATGTATACAAAGCTTTGGTAGGGTTGAGAAACGGGAATGTGTGCAGAAGGGAAAATGGCACGAATTGTTAATCACTGTGGTCGTTTGTTCTTTTAAAGAACCACACTTAAAATATTTTATATACAAAGGTAAAAATTATTCTAGATAAATATACATATAACAAGGAGTTTTTAAGTAACAAAATATTGAATCCGGTATACACATACCACACACACACACACACACACACACACACACACACACACACACACACACACACACACACACACACACACACATATATATATATATATATATATATATATATATATAGGTTTGTAAAATTTCATGAAATATATAATTTGAGTGAAAAATAAAAATTTTGTTTCATTTCAGTAAAAAATATAATGTTTTATGTTTTATTTACTATGGTTTATTCGTCGATTTTGAGTTCATAGAATGGTTGAAACGACATAAGTGTTCAAACAACACCAGTGCCAGTACTGATATGTTTAATATTAAAAGTAAATTGTCTGTATTTTAAAAATTATGAAAAGTAAATCAAATACAATCTCCCATCACAAAATCGTTCCAGAACCATGCGCTTTACTAAACTAGCTGGACACTATACTAACTAAATCACGGTCATCGATAGTTTAATTTACAGTCAATAAGGTGGAAAATATTTTATTCATAAAGATCATTAGACTTTTGATTTACTAACGAATAAACGTATGGTCAACTTTTCCATAACTTTCCATTTTTCGGAAACTGGGGAATACTAAATCAATTATTCCATGTTAGAATCTTATTATGGAATATTTCCGGGAAAGTGTGAATTTGGAAGCGTCGTGTCTTTTGAACATCTACAAGTACGATCCGTGTCTGTTAGCGGACCTATCGCGAAGCGTCCGTTTAATGTATAAAATCCGTAACCTCTCGGAACGATTTGTCGAGCACATCATAATCCGTGTCCATAACTCATGTACATACCTATGTGTCGAGTGAAAATTCCACCCGTATAGACATCATCCACGTCGAACTAATTACATGTTCGTGTGCGTCCGTACGTCTATGTTGAATCATCTGTGACGTGTGTTATAAGTAGGACCCGGATTTCAATGCAAAATGCATATTTTTTTGGTTGATCTCACACAATGCGTTCCAAGTACATAATTAATTTCATGTAACGAGGGTCTCATAGCTACAAATTTTATACTGCATTTTTTTGCATATTTCGAAGTTTTCTCATTTTTAGAGCATTTTTAGCATTATTGGGTCATTTTGTTGGTTTTTAATGCATATATGTTCGATATACTATACAAATTTAGCCAATTCAAAATATTATCTAAAAATTAATCATTCTATTCAATTTTGTCTTATCTTACTTTAGTATTTACTGTATTCGGTCAAATCACAAATAATCAGTCAGTTAGTGTTCGTCGTGGTCATTGCTCATGTTGTTTGTGACTTTAATGTGTTACACTGTTACATAATATCCAAGATAAAATCATCTACCTACTTCTTCTCGTTAGCGGGACTACGTAAATGAATTCAGAAAAGATGACTTTACAACAGATAGTACTATTTTACTTAATAAAATGTGTAATATTAAAGTCGCAGCTGAAACAAAATGTTCGATTCAGCGAACATAATTATGCGAGTCAACTTCAATCAATTTTTTAGTTTTTTTTTTTTTCAATAAAATAATGAAAAATAATTTAATCTTATTTATAAATTACAAATTATATAAAAAAATATATGTCATTTTTAAAGTCATTTTTTCATTTTTAAGGCCTTTTTTGTGGAAAAATGCATTTTTTAAGGGCATTTTTGGCTATTTTTTAGAGCATATTTGTATGGTTTTAAGTGCATTTAAATCCGGGCCCCAGTTATAAGCATTGGTTGTCATGTTCCTGTATGTTGTCATTGTGGAAGGCACACACCTGATGCACTAACTGCCCGGACGGGCAGACTGGACGCGTAAGACCTAACGACGTACACGCGTATGACAGACAGACTGCGTGGCGACGGCTTTCGGATTGATCACGTGCGTATTGGCGAAAGCATGACTTTTTGACAATGTTTCTCGTGCACGCTCGCAAGAAAACCCTTACTTCGTCGAATGATTTGGTTTCAGAGCGCAGTAGACCATCGGCGTCCGGTCCGTTCGAAAACTTTGCAAACTCGACGGGATCGTGTCAAATATAATGACGATGAATTAATGACAAATGACAATTATTAGTGATGATAATAATAATAATAATACACATGAACGAAATATTCGTGAAACAGTTTTGATGTCACATAATATGAAACTGCCGAATCAACATTTAAAAAAGTATTTATACGCTTGATTTATGTGGAAATTTCAGCCGATTCAGTGATCATGTAAATTTGACATAACTTAACGCACGTATAACGGATATCTAATTTTGGGTGAGCATTGTTTGACACAATTGACCGAGAATCGTGATTGAAGTAATAAATAAATAAATACAAATTAAAAATGCGAAATAAAGGAAATCGTCTATAGATTTACAAATGGTGTAGAATGTACATTGTCTGCGTGGTTACTGGAGGGCCCACGCAGAATTTTCGTTTAGGGCCCAACCTATATATTGAAATTATCAAATCATATTCAAGTTGTTTCAAATAATACTTGATATTTTAAATTATAAAACCCACTAACAATTAACCTAATTGTAAAAAAGAAGAACATAGTTTTACATTTTTAATTTATTAAAAGTTAATTTAATTCTTTATTTTATAAAACATTTTAAAAATATGATTTTTTTAAACATAACCTTTGATGTAAATACATCTCCGTATTCTATGTATATTAAAATCATTCTAATGAGTATTAAATTTAAAAGTTTTTTTTTTCAAGACTTCGCTATATTTTCAATCACTTTGACTTTTATAATAGACTAGATATCTCAATATTCAATGTCATGTCTTTTTAATAGCCATAATTGTTAGCAACTTAAAATACTACTAATCAAGAGATAATTTTTACTTTGTTTTGACACATAATTATACATTTTTACCTTTAAAACTATTATTTAACAATAGTATAATTTCTAAGTAATATGGTTTTATATTATTGGGTAAATTTTGTGATATTTATGTTTTTAGTCACATTTCAATGTTTGTAATGTTTGTATATATGCCTTTATGAATAACCTTTATAAATTAATTTTGGTATTTAAATAATAACTCAAAAAAATACAATTCTTAATAAAAAATTTTCTACTTTCGATGTTCATTCAACAATGTATCTGTGTGTAATTTATGTATATATGTATATGATGACTAAATTAGCACAATTCATAAAACAAAAAAGTTTTAGTGAAACAAGCTATCAATTTAAAGGAAAAAAAATTGAGCATCGACATTCGAATTACGTGCCCAATGTTGCTGTTGTTTATTATACCTAATAAAAAGGTTAAAATATGATGTGGGTATCTTAAATTGTATCATATGTACAATGCCTTATTCACGATTCATTAAAAAAGAAGCACCAAATTACATTTTAGTTTGTTTTGGATTTCTCGAACACTTCTAATTTTTGCCGCTTATCTCACATAATTTTTTCTGCAGCCCAATTTGATTTTTCTGTCACACATTTTGACACATGTTAATTTAAATAAGACCAGTAGTGACACAATTATGAGGTGAACCAAAATTAGAATCAAAATACAAATGAATTTCTACAAGAAATCGACGTGATTACAAGAATAATTATTCACGAAAAGTTAAAATATATCAAACGTTGTCATTGTCAAATGACAATATTATGATATTCAATAAATCATTGAGGTACTAATACAATTTATATGTTTACAAGTAATAATATGGTGAGTCAAAACCAGTGTTGTGCTATAGATAATTTTATCTAGATGCTTCATCTAGATAAAAACTTTATAGAATTATCTTATCTAGATAAAAACGGAAATTGTCATCTTATTTGCATCTAGATGAAAATAAAATTTATCCATATAAACGAATCTAGATAAATATTTTATAAAGAGCGTAGTATGCAATATAATCGATTCACTATGGTTATAGCAATAAAATAAAATATAAATTTGGATATGAAATGCCCACCTATATTTATGAGACATAATCTATAAATATAAACATGACCATAACTAATAACATGACCTGATACTAGGTGAAGTACTTGTTCATTACATTTTAATATTAACCGAATATCAAATTACTTTATTCTAAGTATAAGAAAAAAAATACTTCGGAAAAATTTGTATTTATTTCAACTGTAAGAGAAAATAAATACGTGTAATATTAGTTAGGTATATGTGTAGCATTTGTATCATTTTAAGTATTTTATACAAGGTGCTATTACAATGTCATTAAAAATATGTAAACTAGAGACTCCAAAGTTTTTTTTTAAATATAAGTTTTAGTTTTAAATTTAAATTTGTATTATTTTATATTTAATATAAACATTTTTTCTCATTTTTATCTAGATAAAAATAATTTGTATTTATCTTTATCTAGATAATTTTAATTGCATGTATCTTAATATCTTTATATATATGTTTTTTTATTTGAGCACAACACTGGTCAAAACATGTAAAGAGAGCTTAGACATTATTGGTGATGCCTATGCATTTTCAAATCACTGATATTGATATTGTATCCAATTGTAGAATCATTGGAGAAAATACATCAGTTCTTTGATGGTCTATCAGATACTGATAATTTAATTATTTCAACTTTTTCTGAAATTTAGTGGTAACGATATTTTATAGTATAAAATAAACGAATTATTTATCTAGATTTCATAAATTCTGGACAAATAACTATAGAGGCCCGAGCAGCGATCACTGACTCACTGCCTTGGCCAAACCAACCCTGAGGACATGACAGTCACAGCTCCGTAAGATCACGTGATCAGCAACAACCACACGTGCATGAACAGCACTAACAAGTTCACAAATACACATACTAAGTATTGTTTATGCAAGTGATAGATTTAATGCACACGAGCATTTACGATCTAGTTGATTTTGAGCAAATCTACCGTTGTTTCGTTCATAAATCTGAGAAGATCAGATAGGGCCAAAAAAGTCAGATATTCTTCACATTAAACGTATTCTATTCTCGTCAAAAAAGGATACTAGTTGTGTTTTATTTTACTTATTTCTTTCTCAAATTATTATAAGGCTGTTTTTAAATCAAAATGTAGTGAAATTTTGAGTTCCAAATTCATAGAACCTTTTCCCCAAAGAAAATAAAAAATTGTATTTGTTATCTATACTTTTAGTTTTATGCAACAATTTTTCCATGCCATTTAAATTCTAAACGAACACTTATAAATTATATCCTGATTTAAGATTTTTGAGTTTTTATTAATATCATTAGTTAGTATATCAGTAAGATTACGATTTTTGGGGTTTTATATACCAATAATCACAAATTTAATTAGGAAATAAAGTTCAAAAACTGAGATAATTTCGTAGTTTTAAATTTAGATAAAGAGTGCTCAATTTTTTTCTTAACCTTTTATCTAGTTTTTACATGAGTGTTGTTGATATATATTATAGTGAAAATTTTGAGTTTTTAGCAACATGGCGTTTGAAGTCTGAACTAAATAATTAAAATCGATTTAATAAAAATCTCCATTACGGTTACAAATTAAACAATTTTTTTTTAATGTTACATATTTCACCGATTTTACTCGACACTCCGTTAGTTTTTTCTTACGCTTGAAAAAATGTTTGAGAACACAGAAAAATACCGCTATTAAAGTAAAGCCTGGACACAATTTCTGATCTATAAACGGGCTGAACGTAAATTTCGGACGAATTTTATTAACTGAAAAGTGCCCCTAGACATACGGAGAGATAGAGGGGAAAAACGTCCCCGTAAAACAGACCTCTTTTTCACTCGTATTCCAAAACACTATACAGTCAACAGTAATGTGATCGTTAAGCGATTAAGCGGGAAAAATCGTCGGCAGGCCTTTTTCAGCGTTTCACTACTCGGCCGACGCGACGTCTCGAGACCGCGCGCACGCAGGGGACTATATACCGACTAACCTGTCCGCGGTTGACGAACCCGTGTTTTCTGGCCAGCGCGTCCGCTCGTTCGTGGACGTCGCCGCCGCCGGAGCCGGCCACTCGGACGGCGAACTGGTTTGTGTAGCGCGCGGGAACGGCCGCCGTAGACGAGGATTCCGCGGCGGCGGCGGCAGCGGTAGCGGCGACGACGGTCGTGAGCAACAGAAGCAGCAACGGCGGCGGCGGCAGCGGCAGTAGGAGCCGCGCGGCCGTGGTCGGATCGAAGCGACGACGAACGTTCGGTGCCATCGTCGTGCCGTGTGCCACTGGTGGTGATCGCGAGTGCGCTTGCCGCCACCGTCGCCGTCGTAGTCGTCGTGCCGGCGGACCACCGCGACCGTTACGCGGGCGCGTCGTCGCAGTCGGCAGGGCGCGTGTCGCGCGGGGAGGGGTCCTAACGATGCCACCGCCACGGCGTTGCCCATCAAACATTCATATCCTTTCGGATCACCCTTCGCCCCATACCAAATTCCACACACACACACACGCGCACACACACACACACACACACACACACACACACACACACACACACACACACACACACACACACACACACAAATGCACAAAAGACTGCCCGTGGCGATCGGTGGTTTGCGAGAGAACAGAGAACGCGCGTAGGAGGACGGACCCGGCAGGTTTATTTTGCAGTCAGACGTAAAGAGTATATGATACAGGGTGTGAGGGTGGAGGGCGTGAGGGTGGTAATAAAATGGATACGAGAGACGGACAAAGTGGCCGGGGTAGAACGAGAGAGAATAGAAAAAATAAGTTATATACATATGAAAAATAGAGAAAAAAAAACGTTTTCGATAAAGTAGTTGTGCGTCGCAGTATCGTTGTCGTCGTCGTCGTCGTCGTCGTCGTGGAGTAATATGACAAAAAATATGCGAAGCGGCTCTTTCCCCCACCCCGATCGTCGACCCGTATCTGCCACTTGTCCCACTGTCAACCCAATTTATAGCCGTTTGCCTCCACCGCCGCCTCCGTGCCTATACAACACTTATATGAATGCGATACATGCAAAACGATTTATTTACTATATCGACATCGAGCCACTCGTCGGGTGCGCGACGACGACACGCGTGTACTGTCACTGTACGCTTTCCGATTGAAAGGGTCTGGGAAGAAGAATAAAAAAAATTACGTCCAGAAAATATTGCCTCTCGAGTCGAATTCATACTTCCTAGTCGGACGCTCGATTGAATCTTACAACAATATAAACGCGTTATACCCAAGTTTAGCTCTCCACTACCCTCCCTAACTAACCTAACCTAACCTCCTCCCAAATTCAGATCTTCTCTCGTGCGCTCTACGCGTGTGTACAGTATACGTCTCATAATTGAAATGCATTTTAACGTGATTTTAAACTTTGTTGCCTGAGCATGGAAAGTAGACGTAAAAGACGTATAGGTGGCTGTGGTACGTAGTATGTTTCGTGACGTGAGCTGAAAACATATCAGAGGCGAGCCGGGTGGCGAGCGCATGACGTACCAGGAATTTCACTAATCAAAAACGTGTACGCGAGTTCAAAGTGTGTAATTATTAAAATAACAGTATCAAAACGTAATCTATAACGCATATATTACACGCAAACGTGTGCGAATTCGGTTAAAGTAAGACGTAGAGTGAGATAGTAACCTTTATCACATTTTTTCCATATGATAATTCATTTTTACCACGAGGTTTTTATTTTAATAACTTAATAGTTTAAACTAGCGTTTCCCAAACCATGGGTCGCGAAATTGTTTTGATGGGTCGCGACTCGCGGTTACGGTTGCAGTTATTTTAGTCTTAAATTGATAAATAGTATAAATAAGTAGTATTGTAGAATAAAAATGACGTAAAGTTATTACGATTATGGAATTTTTTATCAATTTTTATCTTATCAGTAAAGGTGCTAATGACTAGTGACTAGTCGATGCGATCGATCTCGGTCGTTTGTAGGTACATAATCCATAATATGCAGTTGAGCAACAAGCGGTACATCGAGACTACTGATATTGTACCCCAGTGGGACATTTTATGCAAGTGTCCAAAATCAAAATTCACACTACATTTTCTATTATACTAATTTCTTGTATTTTTTTATAATTTATTTTATTTATTTATTAATTAAGATATTATTATTCAGTATATTGTATTCGTATTGTATTTTATAAAAAACTCAATGATAAAATGGATTATAGTAAAAATCATATTTATTTACGGCATACTTTTTTTTAGGGAGGGGGTCGCGTACCTAATAAAGATTAAATGTATGGGTCGCCATTGCAAAATGTTTGGGAAACGCTGGTTAAAACCATCAAGAGATAGATATTCGAAAAAAACACCGTCAAACGGGCAAAAAACGACGGTATTTCGTATGCCCGTTCAAATGGGAATATTGAATAACGATACAATGTCGTAAAACAATAACGGGTTTACGTACGTATCGAGCAGTGTTAATGGTTACAGTGATTTCGTCTTTCTTAACAATGTCATTCACGTTGTTCGCCATAAGCTACAGCGATGACACTGACGACAGTGTTATATTTCAGTGGTTATGGTTATGTCAATCACATCAGATGATGACACGAAAACGCTTGGTGACGACGAAAAAGTCGAAGAAGCAAACTACGTGTGCGAATAAACACGCACAGCAACACAACGGAGTGTAGGTATAGGAGTGCTTTGCCAAAGACTATAATAACGGGACGCACGTCTGTACGACCTGAAAGGGTCCGTATTCATACATTGTATAATGACATCTCTGCGGTTTTCCTTCGACTACTATAGTTATACGTATACAACACCGTACGAGTTTTATACGCCTCGTAGAGCGGAAAAAGGGCCGTGGGAAATCCGAAGAATTTCACCGTAATCGCTGGCATTGCGTATTTTGTCCAATGACGGGGTTCCGAACCTAAAACAAGCACTCTCAAATTTGAAGCCATGGATCCTCCTTATATTTAGAACCACGAATGCGCCAAAAATGAAACATAATATTCACCGACGGGTTTTATTCATTTTCATTACTATATTTTTTCTTCATTAAAACAAAAGAAAAATTTAATATTTTTCCGAATGTTCTTCGGTTTACATTTCATATTTTTCATCGTTCGTGCAACGTCAAAATTATGGAAATGATTTAAATTTCTTACATTTTATTGTAAGTACGATTGTGTAAAAGGAATTTACTACAATTTATACAGTTCTAACTTTTGATTCCAGATTTGTTTTGGGCATGAAAATGTTCATAAAGTTTTGATCTGATTTCCAAATGATATTCCTAATATTAGCAAGTTGATATTTTACTCTGATATTTTAGTGTAACACTATTCTTTTTCTAAATTATAATTTATGTTTTCGCTATAGATAAAAAAAAAAAATCGTAAATAATTATAGTTAGGTAAATAAAAAATAAAAACATGATGTATCTCATATATTTATAGTTTGTGAAAAATTATTTTATATTATAATTTATTGTTATCACATTGGTAACTAAATATCAATTATTAAACAAGCATTGTATGCGTATAGATAGATACTATAAATTTAATCTGAAAAAATACGATTCCCATTCCTCCTGAGGGTCACTCACAAAGTGTTGAAGTTGGTGAAGCCTCCTAAATTATAATTCTGAATATTATTATTTTATAATGTTATTAATAACAATAATTATTAATATTATCAGAATATTTATCATTATTATTGTTATGTTTCAGCTACCATCACAGTGGTCTCGTCGTCGTCATCTCGGTACGGTGACCGGATAATTTTGAACCGTCTTCTCGTTCTAGCACAAAAGGTACGACGATTATCGTCATCCTCGTATCAACTTCCCTCTAATTTACCACCACCACCACCGCCACCTTTGCTCATCCGGAGGTTTAAAATATGTATTAAACGTCCCCATTGAACGCCTTCATTTCTTATTCAATAGTCCAAATTAGAATACACAATCGCCACAGTCACCAGCGGGTAATATTATAGAACGAGATACGCCTTGCTGCAGCCGACACTACGCGAGATCGTTAAGCGCCAGTATTCTGCCGCCGAGCTAGAACGTATTTCCCTGATATGTTTTCCGGTGGTTATTAATAATCAAACGCGATCAATCCCGGCAGGTCGACGACCGAGT
Source organism: Therioaphis trifolii (assembly GCA_027580255.1). Classification (NCBI taxonomy): domain Eukaryota; kingdom Metazoa; phylum Arthropoda; class Insecta; order Hemiptera; family Aphididae; genus Therioaphis; species Therioaphis trifolii. The sequence continues at coordinate 81,011,796 of CM050404.1, read as the reverse complement.
TTGGCTTTTGGTAGTAAACTACAAATAGACATAGCGTTTATTTTTCGAATTCTAAATTTTTTGGATTTTTTTCGTTATTGCTTAAGTACATTTTTATACTATTTTTACGAAATCGACTGATCTCTTCTAAGTTTTTCCTAATTTAAATTTCAATATTTGATAAAAAAAAGTTCTGGAAAATGCAATATGACTTTAATCATACATATTACCAAAGATACTGCAAAAGTTTCAAAAATTGTACATTAGTATTTATTTGTTAGCAGTTTAAGAAAATTTATACGTTTTAATACACTTATTATACGATTTTTTGTGGCTGTTTTCACACCAATTTTCATTGTTAAATGTTCATTAGAACTAATTGGGCAATTAAATCATTGAACCTTTTTGGATTTAGATACGAAAACATATTTTTAATTTTTCGATAAAGTGTCTTCTTGTCAAAAAATAAAATATTAAACAGGTTCAAAAAAAGCCTACCAAAAAAAGCGATGATCAATGACAGTAAAATATATAAATGTCATATTTTTAAAGAAATTATCCATCGTTTCTTTACAATAGAATACACCAAACCCCAAGATCTTCAAAGTGCAAAAAACACCCATGGTATGAAACATGTCTGGATTTTTTGTTATTAACGCGATTTATTTTCTATAGTGTATGATCTAAAGTTTTCATAAGTATTGAATTTTTTTTTTTGAGAAATATATAAACTTTATAAACCTATGTTATGTATACTCTTCATCTACAATTCAGAATTTTAAAACAAGAGTGCACGTAATCTTAGACAATTTAAAAAGGATTTTAGTAGTTATGTGCAGAAAAAATAGTATTGTCAGAAAAAATTTGAAATATTATCACAGAAAAAACTGATTTTGAATACAATATTTTTACATTTTGTGTAATCTAAAACATATTTTTTTACGACATCTTAAAACTGATGATAATAATTTTAACTATATACAACGTAAGAACGTACGTTTGAAAAATATCCATCTTTTACATATTTATTTTTATGTTTGACTAATAGAAGACAGTAGAAGGTGGTGATTCTTCCATAAATACGTTATAAAAACGCTGAATCTAGCATAAATTAATATATATATATATACATCTAATTCAATAATAAGACCTATTGAATTATACAAAGGACAAAATACCGCTAGTGTGCGTACCAAGATCTTATTTCAAGCCAACATTATAATTATATTGTGTTTGCACCTTTTGTCTATTAATTTTTTCCTGCAAGAAATTATTTCAATGTTTCTACGCGGATAACCACGTATTTTAGTATAATAACTCTTTTATTTTCTTTTGTATTACATTGTGTATGTTTATGTGTGTGTATGTATGTGTGTGTGTGTGTGTGTGTGTGTGTGTGTGTGTGTGTGTGTGTGTGTGTGTGTGTGTGTGTCTGTGTCTGTGTCTGTGTCTGTGTGTCTGTGTCTGTGTCTGTGTGTATGTGTGAGCGAATAATTATATTATTCTAATGGCGATATATATATATATATACGCGGCCCATTTTCAATATTTCAATATAGGTACCACGCATGCACACATTGTACACTAGAATATTATTTTCGAATGCGAACTGCGTATACGAGTAAAATGTGGTAAAATTACTTGTTTGTTTTCGATGGATTTTGTTTAGTGATTAAAAATTGTCATTTTTTAGATCTTCAAATAAACCGTTTATGAACAACGATGCTTTTGTCACATATCCTTTTACGTTTAATAAATAAATACCCACGTACTATTCACACACACACACACACACACACACACACACACACACACACACACACACACACACACACACACACACACACACACACACACACACACACAAACCCGCGCGTATTTTTTATAGAATTTCACTACAATACACTTCACTACAACAGGCTAAATTGTAAAACTAATAAGAAATCCTATAAAACAGACATATTTCACACAATTGACTGAAAAGTAATGAATGATCACGCATCCAATTATATCATTAGGAGTCATTAAATAATCTATTTTATATGGTATTGTCAATAATACATGTCATGTATTAAAATTCATAATATTTTTTTTATTTGTGAAAAAGCAATAAATTTAATGAATTAAATTGGTTTTTCTATTTATATTGATGTCTTTTGAAAAATGAATTACTGAGTACTTCTAAAATTCTAATGTATAATAGCATCAATAAAATCATGTATAATATATTATAATGAAAATAATGAAATTAAATTTTGATATTATAATTAATAAATAAACTGAAAAACTAAATCAAATTATTATTTATCACAATACAATTTGAATGAAACAAATTAAATTAATTTAGGGTCATCGGCCATTTAATGATAGATGTCTAGTATAGTTTGACAAAACACTTCGTGTGAAAAAATCACTAAGTAGAAAAAAAAAAGTTATCTAAGTTAAACAAATTGTAATATCATAACTAAATTAAATTGTGTTATTCATGTATAAGTATTTACAAAAAATATTTCTAATATTGTTTTGATTAATAATTTAATACAAATGATGTAACTTATTACATTCAATTGTATTGTTTTCAAATAACACATTTCATGGAGCTCAATTATAAATATTCCTATAAATTCTAATGTGGTATGTACATGGATCAATAGAGTTGATTAAATGTTTTTATTCAAATATCATTCAATTTTTTATTTTTTTTTATTTAATTATGAAAATAGTAAATCTGATATAATATAATAATTTTACAAAAAAATTATTCACTGATGGTAAATTAAATGCTTATAATTGTATAACTATGTATCAGAAACAAATTATTTACCCTGCATCATGATTTATATGAATACTAAATAAGTAGGAAACAAATTTAAAAAAATGTCTTATTGGGATTAAAATAACGTTTAACTACATGCAACGTCATGACTGGCCACTGACTTCTGGTGGCATAAGATTTTTTAATAACATCTATTTTTCCTTCCTCAGTAAAAATATACGAGAATGTACTTAATATATTATTATAAAAGGTTTTAAATTCCAAAAAAAAATAAAAAAATGAAATAATATGAACATAAAAAAAAATGTTTAAAAATAGTTTTTGTTAAATAATTTTACAAAAACAGTTTTTGAAATTGACCTGGTATGTCTTCGATTTTATTTAACCTAAATTATGCACACTTCATTATTATTGAGTATAACATAGTAAAGTATAAATTTAATCGATTTATTATAATATATCAATTCGCACGAGACTGGCGGATGGATAACAAAGAAACTGTAATGTAAAAAATAGAATTTTGAGCAATTTCCGTACTCATACGTTCACATTTCTCTAGCCATAGTTCTATAAACAACCTGAAATATAAAATACACATTTCCGTAGTTTACTGATCCACTCTTGTAACATTCATGTCAATAGGTTCATTACTTGAGAATACAGTAGCATCAACTTGATCTTGGTAAAATTACGCATATTAAATACGACTGTTATAGTTGGTTAATTCGCATTAAAAAACTCCGCTGTTACGCGCTTTAATTTTTACTTGGATTAAAAATATTCATACCTGCAACTCCTGATTTCTGATTGATTAATTTGTAAAAAACAATAATCGATTAAATGTATATTTTACAATATTTTGTATTCATTACGAACTACATGTGCATACGTTGGGTTTATTTTAATCAAAGTCAGATATTACGTAGTTCAAAAAAGTGGTTTTAAACTTTTTAACAGAACTTGTTAGTTAAGTCTCCTGTTAACTGAATTACCTACTTTATAAGTTAAAACTGGTGTAGTCAAGTTATTTAAGCGAAAATATTTAAAAGTGCTTTATTTTTATGATCACATTATTACTATTTTTTGTAATGGTGAACCTTTTGTAACAACTCATTCACATTAAGTCTATAACGTGTTATCAAAATATTTTATTTAATTAACACGAAATATCATGTAATAGAATTAAATAATTATATTTTATGAATTCCATACATAATACATATAATGTCTAATCACAAATATTTTGAGATTCGTTCGTTTGTTCCTTGAATTAGTCAATAATGTCATCCTGATTATTTCTAAAGTCATCTGATAGGTCATTATATTTTTATAATTCATTTATTTTTGACGATGGTACAAAAAAGTTACTTTCAGAGGTTTAAAGAAACTTTACTATGTATTTCTAGAATGGTATTGCATATTCCCTTTATTTATCAAAACGCACAATTTAATTTTACATAAATTATTAATATTGATAGCCAACAAGGAGACCAACATTTTCCACGAATATGCAATAAAAAAAAAAAAAAATAGTTATATAGGTATCACGTTGCTAATAAATAGGCAAATAATATATATATATATATTTTTTTTTTTTCTATGATTTTATAAATTTAATAGCTGAAAATGAAATAAAATTATTTCTTTAGGCATTGTAATATATTTTAGTATATATTTAAAATTATTAAATTGTATTCTTGTACTGAATAATAATAAACCCTTTATAAATTAGTTGATATTTTTTGCATATAAAAATTAGATGATGATAAATAATATTGGGAAAAACAAGTATAATATAATCTGAAAAAAAACGTTTTTAAGTTTAACATAAAAATGTAATACGATATCAACAAAATATATTTAAAATACATAATAATTTAATACAACTACAATTTGATTCACCAATTACTCATTAAGAAATAATTGACACCACTTTTTACTTAGTCTCATACATATTTATTATGCTATAATTCGTAAATATTCATTAAATATATATTATGCACGTATATAGGTACGCTTAAGGTATAAAGATCAATATTTTTCTTAGTGATGTCTTAATTGAAGTATAATTAATTAAAAATCTCAGTTAAACCTAAAGAAAACATACTTTATGAATATTCAGAATATAAATGAACTCTTCAAATATTTATACAAATATTATATAAATTACAAATTATACTCTATATAAAATACCGGTTCTAAGAATAATTAATTTTTTATTAAATATCTGTAAACATAATTGTAAGTGATTTAACAACATTTATTTACTCATTCCGAATTTAGATAGAGATTTACGCCAAGATATTTCTTACAAAATAGTTGAAAATGTGAAATGATAAAACAGCTAAACAAAATAATAAAAATATTATAATGTTAATATAGTAAAAATAATATTTAAATATCAAATAATGATTAAAATTGAATGCATAATTCAACAATTTAACAACTGATAAATTATTGGTTGGTATGTACATTTTTTGAAAATCTTTTAAATTTATTTCATAAAAGGTAAAAATATATATATAAATATATCCCCGCAAGGTTGGCACCTACACATATTGCTAAAATTTAAATTGTTACAACATTCATTTTTAAATAATTTTCTATGTTTTTCTGAAAAATCTAAAAAAGATCTAGCAAAATCAGACGTACAAATATAATTACATACATTTTGTCAGTTAATTCGTCAGTCCAAGAAAAATTTGGAAATAGTCTTGAAAATTGTCTGAATAATTTGACTTGCATTGGTTTGAAATTAGATTATTTCCCGGTGCTAGCTTCAAATTTGAAGCAACCTCCATGAAGAACAAGTAGCAAAATTAAAAAATACCGTAGCAAAATCAGACGTTTGAATATAGATATTTTCGTTTATTATTTTTGCGCTGACATCATAGTGCTGGCGTGCCCATGAAGATGGAACCAGTATGTATAATAGTTGATAAACCAACTTCTGAGTTCCTATTAATATTTTGTGAGTTATTGATGTTACATTTGAAGTCCTAGCATAATGTTAAGGCACCAAATTTACGTTTATTTAAAATTTAATTTTTATGATGTACATTTATACGATTTATGAAAATTATTCTAAATCCATCGGTGTTATGATCTTCTGGGAGATAAAATTATGAAATTCTCATTTAATTGAAAATCAAATGACTAAATTACTAAATTGACATTTTACCACTGCAACATGCCCAATGTACAGATAAATGGGATATTATACAACATTATAATCATTATAAATGATGGAAACGATAATTTAATATGTTGGCAAAATAAGTAATTCAATGACAATAGATTCTGAAAATGAATACTAGTTTTTAATCATGACAATAGAACGTTTACTTGTTAGTAACGTGTAACTAACATATTAAATTTTATATGATAAAATATGTTATGCTATACAAATTAAATATATAATTGTGTGAATAAATAACTATAATTTTCAGAACACAAACAAGAACATACGTGTCTCTGAATTTAAGAAAATTTTTGTAAGTTGAATAGTCGTCTATATATTAACTATAAAATTAAACTATTAATTATAATTTTTAAGTACATCCTTTTATGCAGTTGATTACATAATTTGGAGTAATAAATAACTGAGCGTAAAGTACCTACAAAAGTAATTTTTGACAGTATTTCTATCAATGAAAATTATGATTAATATGCATAAATTAAAAACTATACCATTGAATATATGTAGTAAAACTACGTTTTGAAGTACAAAAGTTAATATAAATTTATTACGGTTATGTGTTATAACATTGATTTTAGTATCAATTAGTTAAATTTTCGAAAAAATGAAAAACCTTCTCAATTAATGTAATTTTTAAGTGTAATTAATGGAATACCTTAAGAAAAAATACATGTCAATATGATAATATTCATTGAAATGTTCCATCAAATGTTTTTTACCGTATTTAGACATTTCTAGATTATTTAAAATGTTTTATTAACGTGAAAGTACAGTATCTCCACTGGCTACAATAATTTGTCTATATATTTGATATTTGAATCTTAAAATTGCAGTGTAGTTTATATGAGCATTGTAACTGGACTGTTTGTGAAAATTGAAATTAAGTCATTTATAAAATATTAAGATTTTTCAACTCAAACAAAATGCATGTCTTTGTAAGGTCCTTAATTTTACTGCTGTGTGAACAGTTGATAGATACGGCAGAATACAAAACTTTCGAATGTTGTTTGTTAATACGAAAAGTAAACGATTCATTTTAACAAAATGCATTAACATTATAAACTGTTCTAAAATTTGAATGATTTGTCTAGTTATATTATTATAAATTATCATTTGAACTAAACAAATATAAATTGCTATATAATTCTACTGTAATCGAAATCACTTGACACATAAAATATAAACATGATTAAATCATTAATTAATTTGTAGTTGACGGACTACAGTATTCAACAACTGCAGAGTGCAGTTGAAATATCAACTATAAACACTCCACACGATATTTCCAGTCAATAAACCTAATACGTTAATCCCTCGCATAATATTTAATGTGTCGGTTAATTATTTTTTTAAACAGTCGGCTTATTTGCAATTATATAATTAAAACGTGGACAGTAAGCATATTCTTCTTATGCTATTATGGAAATTTGTATTCACTAAATTTTCCTGTGATCACTAAACATTTAAAAATATTCCTCCTTACTGAAAGACAAATTAATTTATAGAATGAAACATTATGTAGAAATAATTTGCATGAAATGAAAGTTCCAAACTAGTGCCATGCATTTATAATATAACACATTTTACGTATTTTAAAAAAACGATATAAACTTACTATTTTGCCAAAAGTATAAAAAAAACATGGGCTACTTCATCTTTCATTGCTTAGCTCTTAAGACAGGATTGTGGTAGAAGATGCAAAAAGCCCCTTGTACGTACTATTTTTATTATTGGCTCAGGAAAAGATCATGTAGTATGAAACCTACTTCTTTCTTTTTTTATTGGTCTGATACGAATTCAACTTTATGCCTATGTTTGTGTAAGATTGATGTAAAAATTTCAGTAAATTTTTTATTAAAATTAATATTTCACTGGATTCAGAATTTAAAATTGAATTAAATAAAAAAATGTGAAACGAGATATTTCCAATATTTCAGAGTTTATATTTTGCTCAGAATTAATCACTTTTTATCAAATATTTTTAAGTGGCCAGGATGAGTCAAATCTATATGACAAATGCAATACATTTTTTCCTAATCATTATTTTTAGCTATTGTTTTAAAAAAAATAATTCCTTGGGTCATGCGCCACAACACTATTTTATTTTAAGATTATTTTTATATATATATATATATAACTCATACTTAAAATGTTTTCATAAGAAAAATTATGGGATTCGGGTTATAAAATCACAAGAAAAAAAAACTTAATTTTTACTGACTTAAACCTCTGAAAATGGGTTTCACATATTTATTAAAATACATTTTAGACCAAATACATTAAATCACTCAGAGTAAAATATAATTGACTTAAAAAAGGAAGAAGAAGAAAAAGAAAGTTGAATTAATAATTGATGTATATAACTACAGTAAATAAATATTCTCAAGAAATTATTTCTAACAATAAATAAATGTCTTTAGTCTATTAAAAAAAATAAAAATCATACACAATATAAAAAATATGTAATTTATTCAAAATAAATTAATTAATGGCTAATAATAATCACACGTAGTTTGTACTTGTATAAACTAATATATTTTATGAAATGGTGATTAATTATTATATAGCTTAACATACACTATGTCCGGAATGCTTGTTACAAAAAGTCATAATACATTAAAATCAATAAAATACAACACAGCTACGAGTATATCACTAAAATTGTTTTTTTTTAAATATTTTACCACTTGCTAAGTATAAAAAATAATTATTAATTACAGACCATTTATCCAAGTTGACCACTATAGTGATTAGAAAGTAACATGTCAAAACGTAATTTTCTAAAAACATAATAATAAGAAAATTTAACTTTACTAGTTGGGCGCCTTGTGTATGCAAAATTGATACATAAGTGAAGTGCAAAATAATGTTTCATCGAAAAAATACTTATAGGCTATAATTAATGAAGAGGACATAAAACAATAAAAAACAATAATAATACAGAATAGATTGGACCATAAAAATACTATTAATTAGTTTCTAGTTCAATCTGTTGTAGTCAATACACAATTTTATTCTAGACAATTATTAAATTAGAAGGCAAAATAGTTTCATTCCTCTTAATAAACTACTTGAGGATAAAGTTTTTTTGAAATGTTCCAAATGCGTTTTAAAAGTGTAACTGTGTCCAAAAAATAATAATAATAATTTAATAAAATATGTACAAATAATATCAATTTTTACCCCAATAGTTTACTTTCGTAAATCAGTGATACTCCATATCAAAATTGCAGTAAAAAATATTCAAAAATGATAAATTTTATGAATCAAAATCGATGAAATAAAATATATTTTAACACAGTACTTCGTTATAGATATGTAATGTTGTTCTAAATATACTCAATACTTTGAATGGATGTGAATTATTTGAAAAAATATTACAAATATTTAGCTTTAAATCAATTGTATTCACTGACGTTATATTAATAATAATGGGTTGAACAGACGTAGTTGCAAATGTTTTGTTTTTGAATTGATTGGTTTCTATCGATTTAATCATTTTTCACAAAACGGGTCAGTATTGTTAATAAAATGTTTCTGCTAAAATAATTTAGAACGACTGACGTACTTTGTATAATTCATACGGGAAAATATTCAATTTCATTTTGTCATTATTTCATTACAATACTATTCAGTAGGATTAACTTTATATGTGCGTAATTATAGATATAGGCATTATACAGATTGGTATTACACGTATATTGTAGTTGATTGATTTAAGATAATAATGCATATGCTTGAAATAATTACAAAGATAATTCAGCGGAAAAAAACATTTTAAGATTTAATCTAACGTGAAAAGTCCAAATTAAAATAATTTAAAGATTTGTAAATTCTCAATCTTATTTGAAGCTCAATTGACGACAAACTATTATTATTTATTTTACGTGCATCTGTATGAATTGATTGTATACAAAGTACGTGTATTGAATAAAGAACAACTATTATTAGTTATTAAATAAAACTAATAAATTATGCGTTTGATTCTAATATATTATTATTACGTAGAAAAAAAATATATTCATACATTTTTGGTGAACATTAGAGAAGAGATGGAAATACGTTATCATCGTTTGATCAGCAAAAACATCGTTTGAAAGTAGGGTACAATAATATGTTATAGCGTGTACTTCAAAATTAACGGCACTTTTAAACCCAAGTTGACAGCTGTATAACGCATACAAGTGTACGCCAACTTATAGCAACCATAAATACGTACATAAATTCACTATACGAGCAATAATGCATTACGGTACGAATGCATTCATAGATGAATTACATATTTTCATACGGCACCCGGTGACGAATTTTCATAAAACGTTATTCCGAACACTATAACGTCGTGTTCGGTGGAAACGCAGCAGCGAACATTTATAGTACGTGGGGAGGAACATCCGTTCACTTCAGAATATTCCTTCGATTACACGTGTCTAGACCATTTTAACGTTTGACTGAACATATTTCACATATGTTTTAGTATTTCGTTTTTATTTTAACTTTATGTACTTTATTATTTGTCCCGTGGTGAACATAAACCATATGACGTGTAAGCAACCAAACGGTAAACATTTCAAAAATTGAATATCTACCTAACAAAATGTTTTAAAACTATTGATTTACGCATTTGAAATTAGATTTATTGTTTAGTGATTAAATTTATGTTCGATTCATCTATGCAAATTATATTATTATTATTATTATTATGTATCTAAAGTCATTTGATTAAAATTTATATAGACATTTGTATAAATCAACATTTTGTATATATATATATATATATATATAATCTTTCTACTTCAATTTACTATTTAATATAATTTCACGTTGTAAAATATGCAAAAGAACCTTCCAATAATTGGATAATTCTATTTATGACATTTTGACGAGACTTTAACTCGGCAAATATGCACACTTCTTTTTATGATAATATGTACTTTCAATCAAAATTAAGTTTGAATTTGTTTAAACACATTTGTACAATATAATGAGTACATTTATGATCAAGTTATGTTTTTCAAATTAAATTTTTCTTTTTCTCCTTTTAAGTACCCATGTTAACTACAAAGTTTATCTAACATAAACTATACATTTTAAGGTATTTATATTTATAACTGATTTGAATGTTTTTATCTAACCACTAATAATTATAGTTTGCACTCAAGTATATCGTCGATTAGTCAAATATGAATGTTTTTTGACTAGAAATATTTCATTTCAGTGAATATAAACATTTCATTAGCCTAAATACTAACATTAATATGAATTTTCCTGTGCTTTTTATTTACACACACATACACACACACACACACACACACACACACACACACACACACACACACACACACACACACACACACACACACACACACACACACACACACACACATTGATAATGTCAATACTATTTTGATATCATAGTATCGTTGTAGATCAATTATCTTTTTACTGGTTTAATAAAAATCTATAAAGATTGTATAAATTAATATCGTTAGCTAATAACCAACTAAGTTTACCTTCGACTAGTGTCCAAATACTTATATGTATTTTTTTCTTATTTATCTTTCATGTTATATTATCTCCTATCTATATTTATAAAAATATTACAATTAGAAATGAAGAAGTTTGAAAATCTGGATATTGTAAAACACTTATTTAAACATGAAATATATTCTACATATCTAACTGGTTTCACTATCAAATAACATAAACTGCTTATGTGTATCATTGGTTAAAAATGGTATATTTCTATAACGTGATGAGATGTTGGTAACTCATCTACAATAGAACAGTTGATGAATTCACTACGACTATCAAAGCATGGTTAATGGTTCTTATTTATCAGGCAATTTTAACATATCTATTATCACAAGGAGTGTTATCTTATAACAATATGGTACTTATGGTAATTATATCTCTGTTTGGTCCTTCGATTCATGAATTTATGATATCAATATTAATCTACTGATCAACTTATCAATACTGACTTACTATCCCTTCGAATCACGTTTGTGCTTTGTTTTGGAGATTTATTTTTCCTAGAAAAAATATAACATTTTTTTCCACATGGATATGCCTTTAAATAATTAACTACAAACAATTCAATTCGTTCTAAAATTGAGTATTATTTAGAGCTGTACTCAACCTTTTTCAGATATTATAGTTATTATATTTCTTTTATGTTTTAATTTTCATATTTTCCTGTAACTTCTCACTAGCTTCCAACAATTATCACGTTATTTTTCATATAAGATATTACTTTTTTTCAAGATTTTCTTTATAACATTTAGCTACTAGGCATACGGTTGATAAAAATAATTAATAGGCAATTTAAAAACATATGTCTCAAAGATAAGTCGATATTATTGATATTTCGGATACGATTTAAATATGTACATGTAAAAGTCCTAAATGTTTCAGTTTTAGAGAGGATTTTTATATTACTACCATCTATATAGTACATATTTATACAATCATATAAAAATATTTCTACGAATTCGAAAATCATATATATATTATATATATGACCAAAGAATTATTTACTATGCTATATAATTTTTAAGTATATCAGTGAGATGGTCAATTAAAAATGTTTTATGGAGTTAAGGTCACTCGTTGAAAATCATCCAAATAATGAAGTATATTTTTTTCATACAGTATAAACATATTAGTACTATATCATAAAAAATAATTCTGAAAGAACAACATAAAAAAAAAAACCAATAAATTTGATATTATGACACCGTTTTATAAAATACGATGTTTTTGGTATATTTATTGCCTTTAAATTTAAACCCTAGATTTTATAGAAATTATGTTCATGGTTGATGAAATGTCTATTGCCATTATTATAGTATTCTTTTCACAATTAAATTATAAAACAAATTTTGATATTTATTAATTTATTTATTTACCATTAGCGCAACGCAAAGTTTTTCTTTCGTCCATAGAATTTCTGATACTTTGCTTCATTAAACAAATTAATTTAGTGTAATTTTATAATAAATTGATCATATTTAAACCGGAGACTACTTTTGACAAAAAAGTTTATACTAAATCTTCGATAATTTATTTTAATAAATATGTTCTTGAAAAATAAACATTATTTATTAGCTGATCATGATTTGAGCGTTTAATTAAAACTATCAGAAAGTTATTTATTTATTTATATACAAATTCACACAATTTGTTTGGTAAATTTAGTTTGAATATTTCCCAATAAATTAAAAATATGGTATATGAGACGTCAGATTTATTATTTTTTTTTTGTTTCATAAAATTTGTAATTTTTGGTCACAAAATCTAAAATAATGCATTTTTGCGTATATTCTTAAATCGACATTGATTATTCCTGTTATTATTCCAAAACTTTTTGATTTGAAATTCGAGAATTTCATCAACAGTTTATGAAATCTATTTGAATTTTGTCTTTAACTTAACTAGTTAATAATACAATTATTACTTCAAAAACAATGATTCATGATTGATTTAAAATTTAAAAAAATACCTATTTATATTGTTCACCAAACGTAAAAATGGTTCATCTAATCTTATTTACATTAGACAACATCATATTGTTCGAGGATAACAGGGACAAAAAACAATATTCCATCGCCATTATCTAATAATTTTTTTTATTTTATTTATATTATTTTCTATGTATTCTAATTGTCTTAAATAATTATAACTACATATTAATACATATAACATTATGAAATATGATTCATATTTTAAAAATAAAATCACAACATTTTTTTTTGTATTACAGCAATAAGATAAAAAAAAAGTATTTGCTCTTATAACATTATGCACCTAAATATAATAATAAAAATATATATTGGTTGTTAATCGTGGAAACTTGTGTCAAATTTGTATTCGTATTTGTATTCATAAACAACTATAAAACTATAAAAATAACGTAAAATTTGATTGATAGCAAAATTGCGTGTATATTCTCTTAGAAAAAAAATAAAAAATGAAACCAAAATCATCCATTAAATTTAGTAAAGCATTAATACATTGGGTTATGTATTGATACATACAATCTCACCTAACAAATACAGTTTAACAATTTGCTTCAGTTAATTTTAATTATGGTTAATTATAATTTCTTGAAAAATGATTTTTTAACTTCTCAGGATTACTATCAAAAATAATTTACTAAATTTACTCGACTAGGTAATATATTTACGTTTATATGTATCAATAGACTATTCGAGATCATTGTGATTCTATTTTCAAGATATATTTTCCGATCCAGAATATTTATAAGAAACAATTCAATTTTCGTCATTAGCGAACACCAAATTTGAGACCAACATAGGATATGTTGTTTTCAAAGAAAATATATATTTATCATTACTTTTTTTATTCTGAAATGAATATAATGATACCTAGATTGTGTTATAACTTCAGTAATTCTAGTGCCCAATGAGTATTTCAAAAAATAAATCAATTTTTTTTTTTTTTTTTTGAGAAATTTAAGTGGTATTTTTATTTATTTTTTTAGATGCTAATTCCAACGAACAAACTTTTATGACGTACTTACTTTTTGTTTGTTAACGATGATAAACGTTGCAATAGTTTTACAGTTAAATACTTATTATATTTGACCTCAGTTTTGGCTTTTAATATTTTTCATAGTACTTAAGATTTTCCACAATCTAAAAATGAATCTAAGAAAGCAACAATGGACTTCACTTTAACCTAGTTGACTATTGCAATGAAATATAGTTAAAAAAATTAAAAGTTCTTATCAAAAAAAAAAAAAGTATTAGTTTTCAAGCGTAACATTCCTTCTTTTATTTTAATGTCAAAAAAAAAAAGTCTCATGTTTATTAAAACTATAACATTTGTTATCAGAGGTTTTATTTTTCAACTCTTGATGTATGGTTCTTTATTATACATCACGTAAGAAAATAACTTTATACAATTGGAATTTTGATTTAGATTTGCCATTATACCAAATAGTATTACAATACAATTGGAATATGATTTTAGAATTGAAAATAATTCAAATTATGCATAAACTGATATTAATTACTATTACTACCTACTATTTATTAATTCATACGTTCATCTTCACTATCTCTTTCTGATCAATGAAAAAACTTAACATTCTATGTAATTCATAAATTGTAGGTAAATTGTTCATAAATAGCGTTTAGATTTATGTATGCCGATCGCAAGTTATACTGTGCATTGCAATCATGGAATTATTTTACAGTCACGCAATGTACATTTGAACATTGTGATGTTTCACAAAAAATCGTTAAGATCAAATAAAACACTAACGAAAGTAATCATTTATGAATACTACAAATCTATTAGAGTAAATCACTGCACGTTTTGAGGGCAAACGTAAGCGATTACGTTGAAAGTGTGTACTGTAAATGGTCGATTGTAGTACGATTTGACAGCCAGTTCGGGCAGCCATCTCCATAATGTCCCTCTGTAGTTTAAGAAAAAAAAAATTTAAATAAATTATATTTTATTATCACTCGAATTGCTTCCCATCATACCCGAGTTCGAGTTTCGTAATGTTTTTGTCATAAAAAGAATGGAACGCATCATGTACATAAATTAACTATAATTCAGTGTTTCATAAATTCTAAATGTTTGAGAAATACGAATATTTAGTTTTCTATGATATTATATAGATACAGTCGTATATACCTACCTAATATTTGAGTTTTCATTATATTTGAATGATACATGTTAAACGTAACGTTAGATCTATATGGTTCTAATTATACTTCACCATATAAAATATTATAATATTGATACGAATTGAAAGTGTTTGTAATCTTATTAAGAAATGAAGTGTATACTAAAGTCATCGAACTTATTTTCAAAACATATAGCATATATAAATATGACTTTTGCTATGATATTAATTACTATCTATAAATAATATGAATATATTATTGAGTAATATAAGTATAAACTACAACTTAATAATTATTAATTTTGAGTAAATCATTTTCATTTAAAAATTAATTTCAGTGCTTAATGTTTCTCCAAATAATCCGGGAGGTAACTAAGAGTAAAGGAAAACAGTTCAGATATCTAACTCAATTTCTTCGTAGATAATATTACCCAGTTAAAATATTCGATGAACAAATTAATTAACTATATTTATTGTTAATTTTATCTCAATAGTTATAATACAAATTAATTACCAATTTAATTTATATAACCTTATAAAAAAAAAAAGATTTCTTATTCGTAACTAAGTAGGAATTGATTTTTAGAAATGTTTTTAGCTTTTTCCTACGTACATAAGAAAATCAAAAACCGATCGTCGTTTTGATATCAGTATTTGACAACAATGTAGAATCACGTCTGGTAGTCAGTTTTTTCAGATTAGGCAGATGTCGTTTTGAACATTAAATTCCTATTAATGTCTAGTGAAGAAAGTCGTAGTTCAACGTACACTGTACGACTATTCGGACGTTTTTAGCGGTCGGTCAGTGATTTTGGACTGTTTTAATGACATAAGGTGACGTCGCAGAACGTGTGATCTAAACAGTGAATAGTGTTTTCCGTTGTTGGCGGTGAATTTTGATAGCTGTGGTAGAATCGACACTAAATCTCGATATCGACGGCAGTGGTATCGATAAATAACGGCGACGAGACTTTCTCCGGTGGTTTGGACATGGGTCGACCGAGAGTACGGTCCTTTTCGCCGCCGCCGGGAACAGCGCCGACAAAGGCCTCACACCGGGGAAAGAGATTGTGCGGGCGTTTTCGACAACCCCGCCGCCGGAAAAACAGAACTGCCGGATAGACAACACCATTAATACCCCTTCGTCGTCAGTGATAACACCCAATATCGTTGCTGTCGTCATGATCGTTTTTTTCTGTTCACTCTTGTACTAGTCCAATCTCGTACTTAAGAAGCACAACCGGAGAAATCTCACGTCCTAATATTTTCGTCTTAGTTTTAATTTTAATTTTAAATTTGTAGGTTTTCTTAATTTCTATTGGTGCTTTTATATTAAATTAGTAAATTCAAATATTATAATTCGTTTTAGATCCTAAGCAAATCGAAGCATCAGTTGAATTTACAACATTTACAGTTCTCAAACGAAGCAAATTATACAAAGGGTCCCGGGGGTAAGTGACCAGTGGGTGTCATATGAAAGTGTACATGTTTTACGCATAAACTACCTTTAAAAGGGAAGTTGTGACTTCATTATTTTAGAAATTATGGGCGATTAAATTTTTTCTTTAAAATAAAAAAAACAATCACTTGAAAAAGTTAAATAGTTTTGAAGATAGATACAAAAATGCGTGATGAGTTCGATTTCGTTAGAGAAAAAATTAAATCACCGATAACTTCTAAAATAACGAAGTTAGACCACACCCCTCCCTTTAAAGGTGGTTTCTGCATACTTTTTGGTACATTTTCATATGACACCCTCCGGTCACTTATCCCTGAGACACATTTTATATTAATGTATTTTTTACCTTTTTTATTCATAAAAATTTTCGGGCGATACACTTCGTCCAGAAAGTATTCTAATCTAAATCTAATCTAAATTAAATAAATAATTTAAAATTATTGACTTCGATCGTTAAAGTGTGCAATGCTTGACCTTTAACAACGCGTAATATTAATTTGATTGTGGCTTCCACAAAACGCCACGACGGATCCAATAACTGAGATGTCCTCCACCCCTGCCATGACTCTATACTCAATTATCACACTCTCCACAGAGTGCTGCGGTATACATTGCATATTAATTGCGTCCCACGTCAAACGGATTCATAACATATCTAATGTGTATTAAAATAACGAATTATAGAAACCATAATGCGGTCATATTATAATAACAACGTGTGCTAACTACACGTGTTTGTTGTCGTTATAATATTATTATTCATGCGTACGCTAGTGATGGCTCTTACACTGTCACAGACACGTGTGCCGGCTATTTTCAACGTCTATACTAAGTTTATCTATATCACATCGGAACATTAGATCTCGTGATAAACGTAAAAATTATATTGGTTCTATTAAGCTTTTAAGTGATAAGATGTCTAAACGTCTATGTATATTGAACTAAATGACGTATTTCTGGAGGCAGGGGACAATTGGGCGATCACTCCTCCTACTTGGCCTACTATTGTTCATTTTTGTTACTTTATTTCATATATATATTATTTTCATAATTAGCATTTACACATTCAAATGAAAATGTTACAATATCAAGTAGAACACCTGAAAACTAGTATTATTTTTTTTTTTTTTTTTTTTTTTTTTATTGTGAAATTATAACTGAATAAATATGGACATCTTAATAAAATACAATTTGTAATTTACTCTGAAGTCCCGTCCCCTCAGAAAATAACTCTATGGACCTGCCAAACCACATCTATAGTGTCCGATGCGTCCAGCCTCTTATTAATGTATATTAAAGTAATCAATGGTCTTGCTTTATTTAGCTATCAGTTAAGTGTACAACTTTTGGAGCGCTTTCGGCTATGAATAAGTATTTTAAACACGTGTTTTCATGATGGTGACCATTGTTCTTAACGTCGCTGCTTGGCGATCCACGTCCAATGCGGACAAAACCTATTCGTTTTGTGACAATTATGCTAACAAACACTCACCGAGATTTTCTAACGGCAACGTTGACTTACTAATTACACTATAGGCACACGATAACGCACTACGAACTACAGAATTTAGACATAATTTCTTTATAATTACTAAGAAATAAACACAATTTCTAAAAATATGAAGAAAAGAATAAAAAAAAGCAACGTAACGTCCATCTTCGATTAGCTACCGGCTGCATCGTCGTTGCCATCATCAGTGCCAACAGCCCAGGTTCCCGTTGCTTACAATACCAACATATAAGGTTATTTATTTTTATACGCCAAACCAAAAATTAAGTCTGTCGTATAGAGTCATTTTTCCTTAACAATAATAATTGTTTCATGTCTCAAATATTTCTCATCCAACATATCATAATTACTTTGAATGAATAGTCACCAAATATTTCATTTTCTATGATTTTCTTTCTATTCTAAATGGTTTTATTGAGTCATACAAATGGATTACAATATAATCTTGCAATCAAATCGCCACTCATTTCTCGCTGATCGATCCAGTTAATATGTTTGCATTTACTAGAAGTTCTATAAAATACAATAACATCGTGACATAGAATAGTATACTTTGTTGATGTATTTTTGGGCACTAAATTACTTAAAAAAACTAAAAGATTAGCTAACGTAAAAAAATCTTAAACTTTAAAAATTAAAATTTGAAATCGAATCATTTATTTATTTATAAGTGGAATAATTTAAACAATATAAACTCATGGTTTTTAACCAAAGTAAATTTTCACACTTATTACTTATTTGTTAGTTTAGCATGACATAGGTTTGTGCCAATCAAAAAAACTAAGTTCCTGCAATATTTACGACTACTGTATTGGCAGTTTGATCGGTACGGCAATCTAATTGACGGCAAAAAATTGAAGTTAAATTAAACTGAAAAAAAATTAAATAAATTAAACCATGGCTTAAACACTTTCTTAAACAGGAAAAACATTTGTGATTAATTGATGATGAATACACATGGATGGATTAAGATAAACCGTGGTGAAAAACTGAAAAATAATATAAAATAGCAACGATCTGTAATGACTTTATGACGCTTTTGGCATACTCTTTGATTAACATTAGTAACATATGATAGTGGTGTACAGGGCCCCCTGTGGGGGACAGGGGGGGTCAGGAGGACCCATGGTATTGGGGCTCGGCATTCATGCAAATAATTACTTCAATTTATAATAGAAAATGTTTTCAAATACATTTTGATGATATTTTACATGACTTTGCTCAGAAAAAAGCAAGAGAAGCAAAATATAATTAATATAGAAAGTAGAAATCAGAATTTAAATGACATGTATTAAGTTTATTATAAAGTATTAAGTATTATGATTTATAAGACTACCAGAACTATACATACAAACATTCAATTATTATACATTATATGTTATAATAATCGCATTGTTTAATTTTTACCTTTTTTTCAAGATTTTATTTTTTAACATACATTTTTAGTTTGTACTATGTTTATAATATTACACATATTTTCAATTTATAAAGGATACCTATCACACTTAGTTGATATTTTATATTTTAATTATAACTTCTCCTATAATCTATACATAAAACAAATAGGTATTTAAGGACTTGAAGTAATTTAAGGGCTTCTGCAACAACCAGAAAAATCCACTTTTTCCCAAAAATGACTTTTTGCGGAAATGTATATAGAACATTTTTCTTGAAAATTTAACGCAACAACCTGTTAAATCCGATCAATAGTGATGGAGTTATTTAAGGAAATGGACTTATTGTGTTTTGTAATTTGCTGCAGTGATGACACATGGTTCCTGTGATGAATTTTTTAGAGGCATAAGCTGTCATTTGATATTTATTTATATTAATAGCATTAAATATGCTTCAAGATACAAGAGCAAAATTAACTTTATTTAAGAATTAATAAAAATTAATGTGCTTTTCAGCGCAACAACCAGATAAATCCATGTTCTCTACAACTTTGACAAACAATATTTCAATACCAAACATTTTTTTTTTCAATTCTAACTTAAAAGATGTATGTATAAATGAGTATAGAATTCAAATAAATTTCGTTGACAGGATTTTAGCATTAATAATAATTTTTGAAACTAAATTTACATTGTCTTGAAAAATTTCAAAAAATGGATTTATCTGGTTGTTGCAGCAAGCCCTTCAATTCATTTCGAAAAATTAATTGTTGTGATAGAGGGGCCTGGATTTAATTCTGTACCCGGGCCAAAAATATGATATGGGAGGACTAATCCAGAGAAGGGGCTGAGGGTGATGAAATGTTTCACAATAATTATTGATAGGTATAGTATTTATAGATACGTTTAATTAGTAATCACGTGTGTGAACTGTTCGTGTAGATCACCAAGTGAAAGTATGTCCGACAAACGTCAATCTAAGCCCGATTCATTCAAAAAGGTAGTTTTTTTTTTTAACGTATTGCTTTGAATTTCTTCATTTCGATAGTTTTCGTTTTTAGTTATTAAAATAAGAAAATATGATGATTTTTCGTGTTGGTAACATTTTTTTCGGCTCAACAGTATGAAAGTATTTCAATATACCATTGAACTTGAATATATTTTTTCGTTCGTTTTGTGTCTCACATAATATGACATTAGGTCCGGAGGACGTGCGTTTAATTGTCCACTGAAGCCGTCGTTTCCACGAATTTCCGAAAAACAGTCGGCTATGAGATAGAGCAGTACATGAATAACAAGTAAATTTACTCATTAGATAAATAAGTTCTACTATAAACAATTGGTAACAAAAAAATATTGGTTTTTGCAAATTTTTGAAAAATAGTACTGTCAAAATATTATTCATGGTCGTTAAATATTTGACTTTATATATCACAATAAAGTATGAAATATTATCATAGTCCATCACTATTGCCAAAAATAAAAAATATAATACAATCACAAGAAAAACACGCAAACAATGTTTTGGCCGGGTTTATAAACGCGTAAGACATTTTTATTTTTCTCGATAAAATTTGGCCACCTTCGGCAACATGTGTGCCAATAACTAATAAGGTTCACCGTCCTTTCGGCTTCATTCCTAAAGTTTTTCTCTAACATCAACGTTTTTATCTATATTGACAAGTACAATTTGTCATTCTAATATAATATAATTTAACATTTCATTTATTTAAACAAATTTTATAATTTTAATACATAATGTATTCATAAATAAATAAATGAATAAATAAAATAATAATAATAATGTAGTTTTTCAAAAGCCGAAAATTAAGCAAAATGAGATAGATCATAAACAAAAGTTATTGAATTTAAACTAGTCAGTAGAGTGTAAAATGTTAAGGAGCTGACTCTATTATATAATCTGGTATATTGGCAAGCTTAATCAGTATTAACCTAATAACTATTAACTAAATTAAAATTAGTCATAAAAACTTTTCCTATACATTATTCAATTATTAAATTTACTTATATTTAAGTTATCACTAGTTCTGAATATTTCAATTGTATTTATGACAACTTTGCCTAAAAACTTTAATCATTTTAGCTACAATCACATTAGACGAGTAAAGTAGTAATGATTCAGAACCGTACTTTATTTGATGCTATTATGTATACGTCTTAAACAAAGTCGCATTTTTCAAATATAAGAATTTAAAGTTTAGCATATTTTATTCATTATTTAGTTTGCAGTAGGATTCATAGCGAGTAGGTATACTACAAATTAATTTTAATTAATAAATCAAAGTTACTTCAAGGTAACTACAGAAAGTATGAAATTTTTTCTCAAAAATAAAATGTCCTAAGAAATAATTTATTTGGATCGGAACAGAAACATTCGTTTGTTTAGTATAAAATAAAGGTCTAGGTATGTTTCCTCTTTCTGTCAAAATATTATGTATCTGTTCTTATACCTTGTTCGACGTTATTCCCGAGACGGCGGCGTGAGACGATGAGATGGTTTTATTTCAAAAGATATAAAAAACATCACGTCGTCGGCAGACTGTAGTTTATCTAGCTGGGTCCATCGCACCAACTCATCTCACACCCTCAAATCAGAGACTCTACCTTGTGTATCACATTACAATACTATCACGGCGTTATGCATCACGTATAATATTCGTTTCCATGGTCACGGCTCACTGATAAAAATACGCGATCGTCGACATAAAACTTTGGAGATAATGACATTATTATTATTTCCACGACCCCCTCTCGATTTTATTATTAATTACGTGCGTACAAGTGACAACGTTAAAATCGGCTTCTATACAAAATTAACAACAACAATGTTTGATTGATTAACCTAACCGATATTTCACGTTGTGCTCGAGTAATATAATCATAAAGCTCGTGAAATAAAATAGCTCGTGAATCAAGTTTCATTACTTGGAGCCGGTGGAGCGTGGAGTGGAGTAGGGGTTTTCCGTCGGTCGTTTTTACCTAGCCCGCCGCGACATAAATTGGCTTGATTCCGGTTTCCGAAAACAAATTCGACGCGACGAGATTGAGTGCCGTATTGTCTTCAGCGTTGCCGTCGGTTGTTTGTCGTTGTGGTGGTGACGTTATTCGTTTTCTTTCCCTACTAACGGAACGTCTGTTCACGTAGACGTGTGTATACAGGATGTCATAGTTTTGAACCGCGACACTAATTTCTTTGTTATTATTATTATTATTATTTTTTTTTTTTTTTTTATTTTAATCTGATTTTTGAAAATAATTGTTTTATTAAAGAACCATATTATTTTAATTTGATTTTCGTATAGGTTTTTCAGTTTGAAAATCAAGAATCAATTTTTTTCATGTATCAAATCACAAAAATAACGTATTTATGAGATTAATATTTACCTCTGTATTTTGAAAGCTAAATATTACTAATTCATGTTTTGTGCTTGTATGGCAATACAATGTGTATATAGTACGTATAATACATAATATATAATCAAGTATATAGAGTATAGACGTTACAAAATTACCGTTGGTATGTTAATAAAGTAAGTTAGACTTAAAAGTTCAATTACTTAGGTTTGAAAAAACGGTTGAATAAAGAAAAAAATTATAATAAAACCATTGAAAAAAAAAACAATGAAAAACATTGTGAAGCAATTTATTAAATATTATTCGCTAATGTTATAATAGTTTTCGAAAATTAGGTAAAAAAATATTGAATAAAAACTGTTAATTCTTAAAGAAAACAAAGTGAGACATCCTGTATACGTAGTCGTATCACGTATGTGTACGAAAATAAACGACGTACGTTTTGTGAAACCGTCACGTCGTAAAACGATATTGCGATAAACCGTTTCTCCGAGCAAATTCATCTCGAAATGATTGGTTCGTCAATGCCAACGATGGGTGTATTTTGATGACGTTAAGCGACTAGTGTGAGAAATTTCTTCAATTTGAATATCGTGTCATAATTATTGATTTCTATTCTAACATCAATTTCGATTTATGACCTCAGTGAATATGAGAGATGAAAATGTTTTTTTTGTTCTGTATCGAATAAAATGTTACTGTAGTTACAGTGATTTCATAAACGTAAGTAAGTTCTTAATCCAATATTTTATGATATCTGCGATTTATTGTTTCTGGTAATGAAAACAGGAAATTTGAAGCATTAGCACATATTTTGTTTTAGACGATTCTAAAAATAGAATATTAAGACAAAAACATTGAACATGGTTCATAACCAAACAAAGCTAAATATGTAATTTTGTTTAGGAAATTAATGCATATTTTAGATTTTTCATAATCAAACAAGAGCGTTTTGATAATTTCTATTTTAGAAATATAATTGCATATTTTTCAATTAAAATTTTAAATATAATATATTATTATTTAAATACTGTTTACGTATTTTACGGTTATTTGTATAATTTTTGGTGAGTTTTTTTGTAATTCAACCCTCATAAAATATTCAATTAGATATAACACATTTAAACTTCAATTATTATAAAAATTATAACTCATTAGAAATAAACTTAAAAGAAATCAGACAATATCGAAAAAAATCGTATAATAATTTATTAAAGTGTGTATAAAAAAAAATCCTGACTAACGATTTTTGAAATTTTGTTAGGATAATTAGGTAGGTATATGAGTAAGGTCATATTAAATTTTCAGAACTTTTAGTCAAATATTTAAAATTATATTACATAAAAACTTTCAAACAATTTGGTAAATTAAAAGTTCTATATTTAAGTCAAAAGTGCTATAATTGTTCTGAAAATGTTGTCCAATATAAAAAAGTATGTATTTGATATTGGATAAAATTTTCAAGTTTCTAGCTTCAATACTTTTTGATTTATGACTAAATACCTAAAATCTGAACATTGAAAATCTCGTTTACGGCGAATTTATACCGATTTTACCGTTTTTACTCAATTTTTCGATCGTTATTCTTGATTACTGGAAAAACTATGGAGATTTTGGAAAAATGACCTCTCTAAAGTACCATCTCAGTTCGATTTCGGATCTAAAGAGTTGCTGGACGAAACTTTTGGACAAGGATTTCTATACGAAAAAGTGTTTACAGAAAAAAAAAAGAAAAAAAAAAAAAAGAAAAAAAAAAAAAAGAAAAAAAAAAAAATAAACATCATTGTAAAACCATAAGATCCTTCGCTTCACTCAGAATCTAAAAATTTAAAAAATGTGTATGTATTGAAAATCGCAGTATGATTTTGTGATATTTTGAACTTCAATATTAAATAAAACTTCCAATTTACACTTATAGATGAAATGGTTGTTAAAATGGCCGTTGTGTGAATGTTTGCGTGAAAGATAAATAAATTATCCATTTATTTAATTAGGTGTAATTTTTTATTAATTTGTTGTTTCCCTTGAAATTCACATTATTTTCTTAAAAATTAAAAAAAAGTAATTTTAGTAAAAATATCTAGTGTTTTTTTTTTCTTGTTATAAGTGACGATTTATTTGGGTAACCTAAATTATTATGAATGAGCATTGTCTTCAATTAAATTGTTTGTTATTTAACAGTTTTTTACCGTAGTCCATAGAAAAACATTTAATACGTTTAAAGGGTGAATAATCCGACAGACAC
Organism: Therioaphis trifolii; assembly: GCA_027580255.1. Taxonomy (NCBI): domain Eukaryota; kingdom Metazoa; phylum Arthropoda; class Insecta; order Hemiptera; family Aphididae; genus Therioaphis; species Therioaphis trifolii. The sequence goes on along the minus strand of CM050404.1, from coordinate 80,986,195 downwards.
TTTTTGCTTATGTGTACGCGATAGAATTTAATTACAATAATGTACAAATAAAGTAGATTTTCAGTAAACATTAGTTTATGAAAATCCTGCAGTAATTATTAATTTTTTAATTTTATTATTGTATTCGTTAATAATTTATAGTATGTTTTATGCATATAATTTATACAGAATAAGGTCACAAGAATTCATAAAAAAAAAACCCACGTCAACTACATCTGCGAGAAATCATCTTTATGTAAATGTTCTTTTTTTTTTTAATTTTAATATTTAGTTAATTATTAAAAATGTTATTCATATACAAATAAAGCAAACACTAATTATAAACTCAAAGCATCGAGGTATCCGTTTTTTCAAATATGTAGCTTCATTTATTTATTGTTTAATATTGTGCCACAAATAGGTAATTTTTGTAATTTACTCGTAAGATTTTAAGAATAAATTAATTTTAGTACTTTCATAAGAATATCACAGGGAGACTTGCAAAATCTGACACTCTTAATCTTCTCACTTAAAATTTTTAGTTAATTTTCTGCGTCAGAATGATTGGTTTTAATGTTGATTTTCAAGTAAATTTATTGAAATGTTTTATGCTTTTTCGTTTTGTAAAAAAATTCCCTTGATATGCTAATTAAAAAAGGTATTTTTTACTCTTCGAATCAGTGGTTAATGGGGATACATTGATTTTTAAAGTAATTGTGTGTCATTTTATTAGTTAAATGATTATGAGCAAAGCTTCAAAATTGAAATATCCTGGTTGGATGGAAAAAATTTTTCAAAGAAATATTTAAAGTGGAAAATTGACGTAAAACAGTTTATTACGTAAAAACGTATAATTTATAACGCTTATAAAAAATCCCATGTCATGATTTTTGAACTCTATTCAGTATCGTTAGTGAAGTGTATGAGTAAGGTGATATTTAATTTTCAGAATTTTTCATTTAATATTTAAAAAAATACCATTTATTATAAATTAACTTAATTTTTTGTGTTTGACAAAGACGACAATTTTTTTTTTATAAAAAATGTTCAAATTATTAGTTCTATCTCTATTCAAAGTTGTTAATCATACAATTTTGCTCTTTAAACTTCTAGGTATCAAAAAAGTGCATTAATTGATATATGAATAATGTCAAACAGGATAACAAAATAAATGTATAAATATGTTTTATTTTTATTAGTATTAAAAGCTTGGTGAAATGTTCCAATTATAGGTAGGCTTAAAAGCTCTGACATCCGAAAAATTGCAGTGATGACTTTTACTATATAAATAATAAATCATTATTGTGAAATTGGCGAATTTATGTTGGTACCATTTTCATAATTATTTATCTTTAGTATATACTTCAACCTAAGTAAAATTATATATGATCATGTAATATTTGGGCATAATTAATCAATAAAAAAAATTGATCGGAAATTGTCAATCAGCGATATTTGATGGGTTCGATCATTGAAACCAATATTTATTCTCTAAATTCCTAGGAAAAATAGAGGTTTTACTAAAAGAGATAAAAAGGTTTGTAGATAAATATATGAAAACATTTTTTACGTTTTATACAGAAAATAGTTGTGGACTATCAGCCCAGTTGATTCGGTGATCCAGTCTGTGAACAATATGTGCACGTAGATAATCACAGAGAAATGTAATAGACATGATTTTTCCCACCACTTAGTCCTTAAATAAAAACCGTGGTCCCACCACAGAAATCCAAAAGAAACTTTTCAAATCAGTTTGTTCATTTTCTATCTTACAGCATAATTGCACTCATTTCTAACTTCCTTATTGTATGAGACTTACTTTGGACTACACTTAGCATGTTCGTCTGATCCATATACATAATATTACATTGTAATAACGAAACACCTAAAATAAATAAATATTATAGAGCTTATTTACTGTACAAATTGTCTATATAACTATAACAAGAAAATCATATTTAAATAAATATAATAAATCACTTCTATCTATACGTTTTTTGTTTTTGGTTTTTGAATTGTAACTTAAAGCTAACGTAAATAATACGTATCTGTTACTTGTGTGTGTGTGTGTGTGTGTGTGTGTGTGTGTGTGTGTGTGTGTGTGTGTGTGTGTGTGTATGTGTGCGCGTGTGTATGTGTGTATGTGCTTATGTGTGAATGTGTGTTTGTGTGTGGTTTGTGGTCCATAATATAAAGAAGCAATTGTATTTTGAATAAATTATTTTATTAATATTTTATAAAAATAATTAATAATTACTTGTTTGTCAAATAATATAAAAAACGGTAGAGTACAATGTTCTGTTGCGAAAACTTACAACTAGAATTTATATTTACTGCCACGAAGTCCTCTTGCGTAGACCACATTTTCTAAGAATGAGGACAGATCATCCGAGAAGTAATTAAATTGATGTCAGATAAAAAATAAGACCATTCCATACAGAGGAAGGTAGAGAGGTTTAGAAGATTAATGTTTACAGTAGGTAATGGATGAGAAGGAAATATCGTTAATGTGAGAGAGTGAGCAAAAGAGAGATAGAGAGAGTCGGAGTGAAGAAAATTGATGTTCCTGTGAAAAGCCGATATTAAGCTAAGAGAATAGAAGAAATGATGGTATTAAATAGCTTGACAATTTTAGATATTAGAATTTTAAAATTGTTCTTCATTTTTCTCTGATACGTCGTATAATTATTAATGTTTTTAAGACACCTTGCTCGGCAACATAAGTTTATAGCAGCAATGCAAGATGTTTGATAAAATAAAGCACGGATACTACTACAGAATATGTAATGAGCACATTTACGCCCATTTATTATTTATTGTACTTACGTAATATTATACGTTCCTTGAATTTCACTACTAATTTTGGTTCAAAAACAATTTTAGCTCACAAATCTATGTGCTCTTAATAACATTTTCATAAGAGGTAAGAGAATTATTCTGAGTTCAACATTTTATTCTACTAAGTATTTGTTTCATACCTAAGAACAATTATGAATATGATGTTCTAAGTGATTATATTTTACGATCCGATATGGATTTCAACATAAAACATCATTTGTATTTTCATTTTTATTTACAAATAATAATGGAAGTCAAGAAAATAATCTATTTAAGTATTCGAAAAAATGAAAACGTCCATTACCATACCAATAAATGAAATTTGATTTATATCTTATTGATTATAATTTATATTTAATCAGAAACATAAATATGCACTTATAAATATAATAATAATAATAATAATAATAACACTAATAATAACGATAATAAAAACTATTTAATTATTTTTTTTTTTAGCTGTAACGTTCAAAAAAAAAAAAAAAAAAAAAAAAAAACTATTGTTATTATTATCAAACAAACATCGCACACGACTAAACGAAGTCAGATGATTTGGTTTGTATTTATTTCGTAGCATTTACTTTTATTTTGATTCAGTTTATTTCAAAATGAATGAATATCTTGGTTTTCTTTTTCTTTGCTCCGAAATCGCCAAACGTTGCGGAAAATTAAACCAAAAGACTACTCGTATCTACCCCCCAAAGCTTTGGTGGCGGCTTTTGATATGAATATAGGAGTGAGTGTTACTTACGCCCAACGCGCCTATTGAATTCAGTGAAAAAAAAAACACCATTGATAATTGGGATAAATTAACTAACGAAGTCGTCTATGTAACCGTCAATATGGTCTAACGATATTTACACCAGAAGTTGATTCCGTCTGGCCTCGTATCGTCTCTTAACGCCATTATCACTTTTTCGACCCTTTTTGTGGCGTCGTCGTCGACTCCGGTGACTCGCCGTGACCTGCACACCGTACAAGCAAACGTGTTTTCACGGAACGCTCCGTGTACGTAACGATCATCGTTATACACCATAATACACAAAATGTGTGTTCTTAAAGAACTCGTGACTGTACGCCGAAAGACGTGCTTATGGTCACCGCTTGCTCTTAGCAGCCGACGGCCGACAATCCGGTGTAAACTTTCTTAAGCCCCTTAAGTCCCTCGTAATCACCATTCTGCACGTGAATCAGTGTAGTACGCTGGAGTAATTAAACGAAAATATTTCGCGGGGCTCCGTGATCATATCCGTGACACAAAGTCTACGCGTGTGCCTCATGAATACGATAATAATAATAATTATGCAAAAAACGATTATTATAATATTATTATCATACGCTTTTTTAACCCTGTGACATATTTTACAAATAGTTTATAAGCGTGTATTTGATATATTCAAAAACAATGATTATAAATATTGTACCTACTCACGCTTTTATGTATTTGTCATTTCCGATCAATTAAAAATGAAAATCTTTGTTTGACAATATTTTGTCGTTTTGAGACGAACAATTTTTTATAATTTGTTTAGGTTAGAGCAGGGATTCTCAACTGGGGGGTCACGACCTCCTCGGGGGTCGCCAACAATTATTTTAGGGTCACCAATTCATGTGGGAAAAAAACTGTTTCACTTAGAATCTTATAATTAATAGTTATAAATAAAATAAAATTAATAGTTAATGAATAAATTATCATCATCAAATAAAGAATAATAAATCGAGTTGTATTTAGACAAAGGGTTGGAATAGATTTGTAATAGTAATAAAAATATAAGGAAATTTTGGATCAAAATTCAATATGAGTATCCTCCATTAACATAGGAAGCTTTTAAAAAGTGAATTCCTTTTTCAACGACATACTTATGCGAAGCAGGATTTTCTACGATGACTACAATTAAAACTAAATCGAGAAATCGGCTGGATACTCGTATATCGCCAACAATGAGAATAAGTCTATCCAAATTTGTTGAGCCAAGGATTGACAAAATTATTTCATATCAACAACAGCAAAAGAGTCATTAAATCAAAAAAATATTCAAATTTACATAATAGTCATAATATACCTTTTTTTGTGAAATATATACACAAATAAATACAATAAAAACAGTTGGTTTAATTTTTTAATGCTTACATTACAAAAGGGTCGTTAGACATCTTGGTGACATTATAGGGGGTCGCGAACTCAAAAAGGTTGAGAACCACTGGATTAGAGCAATCCAATCGTCTTTCAGTCTTGAATGACGTTCTTCCTCTAAATAATTGGAAAATAATACGCTCTTATCATTGATGTATATGAGAACGTAGTACATTTCCATTTAAAATTTGTTTTTATAACGTGCATGAAATCCCCGAGTTCAAAAGTATAATCGTATGTTCGTTTTAACAATGATTTGTTGTTTTAAGAATCAGTAGAATACGATAAGTCTCACCAGGTATGTATTTTGATGGCTATACAGTAGAATTTAATTTACCCTTTGGATTTCCTCTACGTGGTATAATTATTAAAACGCTCTCGAATCAGTTGTTTCAAGAATTGCAGTAATTAAAACGTAAAAAGTTAATTTCTTTATAAAACTCATATTATTCCATGAACTGTGAACACTAATTGTATTTTCTTCTCGGGTGAGAGGAAACACAAACATAATAATAAAACATAATTGAATGTGAAATATGCAAATAGGCTTTTTATATTATTTTTAACCTAACCCAATAATGAAATGCTCATTAAATCCTAGAAAACATAGTGCAATCTAACTCATGTGTTCTTCTCGCCTTATTTATATAATGAATTGTCAGAAATCATTATTTTATTTTCAATTTATCTATTTCAAATTTATGGGTGTTAACATTTTTAGTTTTGACCTGAGTGCCATAACTTATACGATTAAATCTTAATATCAATCCAGTAATATGAATAAACTGAATAAAAAAAAAAAAAAATCAGACATAGCACTTTACACCAATAAGTGTTATTCGATCCTCGAATAAGATAGTGAAAATGGTTGTATTGAATTTTAAAGAACTAATACGTTATTTCTTTAGTTAAACCATTCTCAGCAAAGCTTTTTTGTAAAAATATAGTTCTTTTAATAGGGTTTTTTTTTATCAAACTTGTTTAAATATTTCTTGTTAGACAAATCACAGTTCGGAGACCGTAGTCGTCACGCACGCACGTTTCTCGCAGTTTCATTATCTATTATCGATTATTATGGTTTTTTTTTCACACTCTGAAAATTATTAAAATGAAATTCATACCAAAACGATCAGATAAGTTTCACCGTCCTGTGTATACTTATTTGGGCTTCCGGGAAGCCAGATCCTGCGTGTAAATTGAAGTTCAAAAACAATTTTAATTTATCCGAAAAGATCAACAACGCTAGCACGTCCGTACGGACGTCCACTCACCATCAAACTGACATATCAATTCCAAACACCCAAATAGGGCTGTAGATGTAAGAACCCTCGTGGCCGTATACTCCTTAATTTAATACAAAACATTAGACGTAAATGTATTTTACCTCCAGGTCTTACATATTGGCCATCCTACCAAAACCAATTCCCTGACATTTTAGACTTCTTCCTTTTGTCGATTCTCTGACATGTTAATGTCAACATATATAACTTAAACGATATCATCTTACACCACAATCCTGTTATCCTAGATATAAAACGCCAACCTACCTTAAACCCTACTCAGTACTCAACCTTCACTAGGCATTGTGAATTGGAATAAATTCACGTCCCACTTAGAAAATAATAATAATTACAAAACCTCATTGAAAACTAGTGACGAAATAGAAAATTCTGAACTTCAGAATTCGTTACCTTAATACAAACCCCTGTCTGTAACTCATCTTATTCACCTAATTGTATCAATTCAATTAAAAAATGACTACGAACTGCTGAAAAACTGGGGCAGTATCAAACCGTCCCAAATAAAGACAATTCATGCATTTAAATCAATTACTATCCGGTTACTAACTTCTGAATCCTGGTATGTTTCTAACAACTCATCCCACAACGATCTCAGAATTGAAACCATTACTACAGTTGCATCCAACCACTAAAAAAAATTCCACTATAAACTACCCACCTACACCAACCCACTTATAGCCAACCAAGGTGAAGTCAACTCACCAAATAATTCTACCCGATGGTTAAAAAGACTTTACTTAATCCCTGACCTGATCCTTGATAATGCCACTAACGGCTCTGTCATTTTATATCATCACTCTTCATTCTATATCACCTTGAAAATATTTTTATATTATATCTTATTTGTCTACTATACGTGTTACAGATGGTAAATTATCTATTATAAAAAATAATATTATAAAAAAAGATAAATCAAACATTTTTTTGCCTTCAAAAGATTCAAATCTTGTTGTCATATTTGTGTCCGACGGTTCATAATGATTGGATCGTTCAATATTTCTGTATACACATTTTAAGTTGAAAATGTATGAAAAACAATCTATGCCATGAAAATTGTAAATTGTATTTAAACGCGTATAAAAATCCCTAAGTAACGAATTTGAAATTGGTTAAGTTTAATTACTTAAATACATTTCTAAGATCCCGACGTACTTCACATGGGCTTACGGGAATCGGGCCACAATTTACCTTTGTGTTTAATTTTTGTTTAAATTTTGTGTTTAATAACATACCGTAACTGGGTCTCCGAAATTTTACAATAATAAGAAGTACACCTGGGCCACTAAAATTTTGAAGTTATAAAAATTGCACCAGGCTTATTACTTCAATATTTTATATTCTGAGTGCGAAAGACTCTAGAAGTAATGATACCAGGAGCTTGAAATGTTTACTATACACATATATGAATTAACATCGAGGCTATCAAAAAATAGCCTAATAAATTATTTATTACAAATCAGTTATCGAATGATAGTGTATAGAACTTTATTGGCGTCGTTATTTGTATAAATATAAGGAAATAGTTACAAGAAAATGTTTGAAATTATGTTATAAACCTTAAAATTTAAATTTAATAAAATATAATTTAGCTGATGATAAACAACGATATAGTCATCAGCATGATGAAATTTATAACGTAATAATGGGAAAAAATAATCTAGTTTAGATGGTTTTGAATATCATTTTTCCTACGAAATTAAATGTGGTAAAGTTCGTTGATGATGTTCAAATAAAAAATGCCAGGAAAATATTTACTCAGATTCAACAAATTTTCAATTAAGTTAGTTGGCATTCGGGAATTGAGCCACAATTTTACGCGGCCCAATAACCGGATAATAAAATATCAAAATATTTTGTATACGAAGGAGATTGCCGATCGCCCCTTCACACCATGTGATGTTTTTTCCTCCTACGACCCGAAAATGATGGGAGTATTTCATTTTAAATCAACAACAGATATATTTTTTACTTAAACAATACTAAACAAAACTTAATTGAAAAATATACCGTTTATATACTTTATCATTTTAGTCTTATTGTCGGTATGATTTTTTTCATTTAATCTGTTTTAAGTTTTTTTTTTTTTTGATAAAGGGGAATTTTTTTTTACCAAAAGATTTAAAATATTGTTTTATTTGTATCCAAAATTTTGTAATGATTAGATGATCCAACAATTTTAGATTTTCAGTGAGGCAAAAAACCAATTGTTTTTAAAGCAATGTTTATTATTTTTTTGTTTTTTAGATCACAAAAATAATTTTTCATTTTCTCAAAACTTAGAGAGCTGGAGTTCCTACTCCTATGATTCAAAATTCCCTTATGATTTGATTATCTAATAATTTTGTATACATATTTCAAGTTGAAAGCTGATCTAAAAAAAACCATCCCGTATAAATCATGAAATAATTTTACTTAAATTCTTGAATGACGATTTATGAATATTTCAGTATTGTAAGTAAGTTAAAATTAAATATTCAGGACATTTTATCAAATATTAAAAATGCTATTTAAGATTCACTTTTAAAAATAAAGTATTTTTGAAGTTTTATTTTTAGTCCTGAAGTTGTAATTTTTTTTTTTTTTTTTGAAAATTCCAAGTTTATAGCAGCATTAATTTTTTTTTACTATGAATAAACATCTTAAAGTGATTTAAAAGAAGTGTCGTTTATTGGAAGTTTTGCCTCTTTTCTGGAAAACCTATTGAGAGGAGAGCAAAAATAACAATTGAAGTACCATCTAAATAGAATTGCTGATATATAGAGTTGCTGGATGTAACTTATGGGCGAATTTAGGTGTAAAAAAGTGTTAACAGAAGCAAATAAAGGAAAAAGAAATAAACGTAATTTCTAAATCAACAGATTCGTTTGCATTCCTCCGAATATAAAATATTATAGTGCCGTCAACTTGCCTATTAGCTATTACCAACTTTCTCTTTGGGAACATCAGTCTAAATTCTTTGTAATAGATCAATATATGCTAAATATGTTCGGATGAGTTCATTATTTTACAATAACTTGATATATTCGATCCACGTATTAACTTCATATTTAGATGGTGTCAAAAAAATGGGCAAAAATGGTCACTTCATAAAAAAAATACAAATAACAGATATAGTCATAATTCTACTCCGTTATAGCCCCGTGTAAATTAAGAACCAAAGGAAAAAACTGAATATTATTTACTTCATTCAAAATATGATAACTTTAGTACAAAAATGAAAGATATAAAAAGAAATTAAGTAGTATAATATGATACATTCTATTCACATGTAACTAAAAATATTTATGAACTAAAATAATTTCTAAAATTAAACTCAAATCAATTTTTAGTTTACTTAGCAGAACATTTCTACTCATTTGTACCTAGTGAAAATGTATCGTGAAAAAAAAATCATGAATTTATTAGTTAATAATAAGTATAGTGTGATAATATCAGTTTAAGAATATATCAATTATTCATTATCATTATACATCATATCGAAAATATTGTTGAAACTTCCTGTCAAGTAAACTAAATATTAAGCGAACTTTGAGAAACAATTTTATTTTAACAATCTAATATATATATATGATTACATACAATAGTAATTTACTTAGTTTCCTTTTTATATCATAATAACATTTAGAGCTTTAGTCTGTACGAAACTTATGTGATTATTATTTTTTATTGAACTTTTTTACTCAGAGTTTTAACATTGTTTTTGGCGAAATAAAACATAGAGAGCCATGAAAACCAGAATTATTCTAGTCTCCATGTGTAATACACTAGCTTTTATACTAAGCTTTTCCGGTAATTGAAAAAGTTAAAATAAATTAATGGCTAAATCCATATTTGAGGTAATCTATGTAGGTTTCATTTAGTGCTAAAGTAATAGTTTTTATTTCATTGGCTCTCAGTCGTTATATTTTTATATATTCGTGATTACATTTCTAATTGATTTTCCACAGACATTTTTTTTCCGAATCCTCATGAAAACCCTAAAGTTTTAACATTTTATTTGTTTATTTTCAATAATAATTTGAAGTGATTATCAAACCATGGACGTCATAAAACTATATGTTTATGTATAAAACAACACTGCCTACTATGAAGTGACTGTCATAGATTTGTCAATGATATAAACACCTTTGTGTATATTTCAGAATACAGTATTCAGCCAACTTTATGTGAAAACTGTGACCATCATAATAATGTAGAGTTGTAGATGATACACCATCTATCATAATAGATAATTATCTACGATTGTGTTTCAACAAGATAAAATGCCGTGAAATTATGAAAAATAACGGTTTCAGAAGTTTTTAAGAAGATTGATTGGTAAGACTGTATTATTGTATTAACCTTGTTAGAAACACTCTATGGTACCATCAATAATATTGTAAATACAAATCACATATTTTATTGTGTTGAAACGATGCAGAGTTGACAAACGTTATTGAGGACAACAATAGTCAAATCAAAAAATTACTACTTTATGTAATAATTTATTCATACTTTAATTAGACAAATATACAAATATACGAAGACTTGGATCAATTAAAAAAATTATCAGGTGAAGTCCAAATATAACCAGGTACCAGTCAAAAAGATAAAAACACATTATATTAATCATGTATGATCATACATTATACATCAGCAACTATGTCTAAGAAATAATACATGGGATAAAATTTTAGATTTTTGGCAATAAACAGACCATGATATTTAGAATTACCTACGTTGAAAGGAGAAAACAAAGGGCGAATCAATCCCAAGAACGAAAGTTTCATCTTATTGGAAAATTGTAACCCACATTTGTATTATAGACACGTGCAGCACAGAGATTTTTTAAGCATACTCGTTTTTAACTTTTTATGATGCATAAAGTTGAGTTAAGTTTTGTATGTACAGTTTTAAACACTAAAATAATTTTGTAAATGTTTTTAAAGATAAAAAATATATATTTCTTAATGTTTTATAATAATGTTTTATGATAAAAAAAACATATTGTTTATGCAGTATACAGGATTAAAATACAGATGAGTTTATTTAAATGTACAAGTTACTTTGATGGCTCTCAAAAATAGATAATTTTATATTAAAAATAGATAGATTATTATACGTAATAGATGTGAGATTATAACCAGTATATTTTGTGCTCATTTAGGAGTTCAAAGTGTATAAAACAGAAACAAAATGTTGAAATTTTATGTGAAATATAAAAAAACCGTTATTTTCCGTTTTATTTGTAATGCCGTCACACAAATTTGAATTTTTTTTTTAAAAACATAGGATTAAAAAATATAACGTTTTTAACGCTTTTTTACTCGTAAATTACATTTCATGTTCTAAACATTAGTTAAATAGTAATAATTATTGTCGGCAATACATATTGAACTGTACAATATTATGACTTAAAATATGTTGTAGTAGTCACGTATAATTATGGCAATGTTATAAATGTTATTGAGTTTCATATTTTTTCATCAATCATTGTCAAATGCAATTTACGAGTGATGAATACTTTATTATGTTCGTTTGATGCAAATGATGTTAGGAAAAGTTGATTGCACAGTACAAATATATATATACTTCTTTCTCTCTCTCTCTCTCTCTCTCTCACTCACTCACTCTTCAAAAATAACACTCAATGTTTCTTTTCAATATGAAACACGATATGTTTACAATGATGAAAGACGAGGATTTAACTTAATACGTATCTTTTGAGTTTTGTAACCTCATTTAAAATCCATTACTTTATACACGGTGTGTAGTGAACTTTTCTTTTTCACACACCATCTATTATTATACTGTTATTGTTGTTATTACAAACTTACATATTTTTACATAATAACAATACACACCGCACATATCAAATCATAAATATAATCTTAACGATTTTTTTCGTCATTTGAATAACAAAATGCGGTTACACTGTGTTAACATTGTTAGAATAATAAAAAAAAAAAAAAAAAAAACAATAAAATAATGCGATTCTAAATAATAATAATTGTCACATGTACTTTGAATTTCAATAATATTTATGTAATGTGTAAGATATGTTTATATCATGACATATTTCGCTCGACGCATATGTATAAATATATGATACTAAAAATTTACAAAATGTTTTTCATTATTTCACCATGCATAAAAAATATATGGAAAATTAATTTAACTTAAAATATTGAACTTTAGATTGATACACGGTGTAAGAGAGGTGATAAATTACGTAAAACCCGATTATAATATATTTATTAGATATTTAATATTAAAAGTTCTTATAAGCATTTTTTTATAATTTCCTTATAATTATTATTTAGGGATCAACCGATAAATTGTATAATAAATCTAGAAAAGTAAGCTCGGTTAATAACGTCATTATTTGATTCGGTACGTTTATGAAGAAATATTTACTAAAACATTGGGATATTTAAAAATGTATCATGTATATTTAATCTTTGCTTTAATTAACTATCGGTATTAAATACTATACTATTAAAAAGGTATTGAATAATGATACTGATAATTTATTTTAAAATGCATAGTTTTAAATACAAATTTTTAAATATAGAAATAATAATTTTAGAGATTAAATATTATAAATAAGAACTAAGCTAAAAAATAATTGTATAAATATTTTTATAACATATATATATATATATATATACACAATATAGTAACGAAAAAAAATATTTATTGAAATCAATGATTGGCTGATTGTCTTAATATGACATAATTGAGATTAAAAATAAGAAAATATTTATTTATTCTTCTCATGTATATTTAATAATTCTTATTTTAGTAATACGATTTATAATTCATATTCAATAGTGGAAATACGTGTTACATGCTACAACCATATATTTTTTTAAATTTTCGAATAGGTTTTAAAGATTGGCGATTGGATCGTAGTGTTGATTTATATTGAGTGATGTTTCTTCCCATGTCACATGACGTATTGCCGCATATTTAAATAGAGGAATTTTTCCTGGTGTTAAATTACAACTGAAATTGACCCCGCCTGATATATTTATGGTTTGAAGTTTAATTATGACTCGGGATAAACACAAAAATCACTTTTAATATACGCTAAATCAAAAAAGAAAATTCTACAACAAACTGACGTAATTTGGCACTTTCATTTTTGACTTCCGACATTTTTAAAATCACAGTCACAATAATTTTACTAAAATCACACTGAAAAACAGTCTAATATATTATGATGATGCATGGACAGCTGAACGGTTTGTAGTGTTTATAATATGTACTGAAAAAAAATAGGATTATGTGGAATAAACAAATAATATCTTTTATTGGATTTTAAATTGATACCTACATATTTTTATGAATTGTAATTATTGTCCTTCGTCAAACTATTCAATCTTTTTTTGCATATCAAACCATATGATTGTATTTATGAAAATGAAATGTACGTTTGACAAAAAAAACAATTTTTATACTTTGATCAGCTACATTTGTATGGGCTCAAATACGATAGATACGATCATACTACATATGCAAAAATATGCATAAAGATCAATTAATGCAAAAATATGCAAAATAAAAATAGTACCATTTTCATCAGAACCATATGAATTGTGGACATTACTCACTAAAAATCCATTTGGACTTAGCGAAAAAAACATACTGTTTTCACAAATCCTAACTCTGTTCATCACATTCTTGACTATACTCGTATGAAATATACAATTATTATGTCATAAAAGTACCAAAGGTATTATCATTGTACACAGTTTTGTTAAAAAACAGGTACAAATTATCTTAAATTTGGATAAAAAGTTAAATCATAACGTGTGAACCGCTCAGTATAATATTTGTACATCAATGTAAAAAAATATTTGTGCCCTTTACATTTGAAGACCTTAGTGATTTTGAGTTGAAAAATATGTTTTCTTTACTTTGGAAAAGCGAAGCAAGTATTTTTATAGTCTAACTTAATCATAAATTGTGCACAATTTACTATTCAGTTTTTTTCAATGTCATGGACCTATCCCGCATACAGAATACAATAATGTATCCTATTATATTTTAATATCTAAATCAAATATGATGACATCTATATGATAGGATGAAAGGAGTATTTTCTGTTTTTGATGAATGCATTCATATGAAAATTTTAAACCATAAAGTGTAGTACAGAAGAACTCTGTCAGAAGGTAATGGCATAAAAATATTTACACAAAGATGTGAAAATAAATCACATAGGTATAGCTTGACCCATTTGAAATTCGATTCATAGAAATATGTAATATTTTATGAAGATGTTAATAATAATCAGTTCTTATAAATATAATAAAACTCATCATATTCTTGACAAAATTTGCATGAAATAAACAAATCTTAAGGTAAAAAGTACAAAAGATATTATCTTTGTACACAGTTAGTTGAGAACAGGTACATATTACAGGGTATTAACTTACATGATATTTGTAAACAGTTAAATAAATTGTTGCTACTTTTAACAATATTTGTCCACTACATTTGAAGACCTCAGTAAATAGTTTAATCTTCCATCTCAACCATACATGTATTACAATTTATTACTCAGTTTCATTCATTAACATGTAATCTAATCGAATAAAACGGTGTTTCGTGATATAATTTATGTTATCAACTTGGTACTAATTATTTTATAAACATAAAACAAAAACAGATTAAATCTAAGAACGGTCTAGCCTAAAGCATGAAAAAGAGAAAACAAACATTTTTTTAATTTTATTAATTAAGATCAAAGTTGTGAATCGAATAGGTACAATTTACATGTCATACAAATAATATAGTTTGATTGATTGACCCAAGGAGGCAGGAGTATGGATTGAGGAGGAATGAGTTACCAAGAATAACTCACAGCATAGAAGTAAATTTACATGTTAATAAATATCACAGTTTCTAAATCCTATACACTACAGTGCATTTGACAGGTTTATACCAAAATTATTTTAAACAGTAATTTTATTCATCTCACACAAAATAATAAAATGTACCAACATTGTACACAGATGTGTTGAAAAAAAAGAAAAATTACATTATATTCATAACATCAATACATCAAAAATAGAAATGCCTCGATCAAATAAAACAGCAATTCATGAGATTATTCTTATAATTGGCTCTGGTATGAATACAATGTTTTTTTATAAATATATCATGGTATTGCCTAAAATTATATTATAAAACATGAAAAAATATTGACATTGGACACGGTTAAGTTAAAATCAAAGAAAATAACGTACACGATTTCATACGTTTTTTGAAAATATTAGAACGTTATACACGGATATTGGAATGTCAGCGGTAATGTAATATCACAAGAACACGTTTGAGTTCAAATCCATATGAACGACAAAAATAAATTATAAAAGAGATGATTAAAGAATTACATCATTAAAAATACATAAACAGTTAAAACGAACATGTATAAGTCGATGAGATCCATAACAAAATGACATAATACCATTTATATAAATCGGTTCAGTCAACATCAAAATACATACGATATTTTTCACTCTCGTTCGTATTCAAGTCGAAAGAGCAATGCGATCCGTTTTCTGTCACCTGTGTACGCGTGGTCTATCGAAACAAAATTTGTTCGAAACGGTTTTTATTGCAAAAAGCAAGTCGTTGTCGGCTCCACCTGAAAAATCACGTCTGTTAAAACTCAATCCGAACGGTTTATATGGAGATACTCACCCCGAAATGCAGGAGTCCGAGACATCTTAATCTAAACAATTCTGAAGAGACAAACAATATGTAATCTTCGTACACGGTTTTGATAAAAAAAAAAAAAGAATAAACATACCGTCTTCACATACAAATCCGTTGAAAGTCAAAGCACATTATGGAGAAATCGAAAAACATGAATGATTTTTTTTTATAATGTCAGCGTTATCACAGGAAACGATAAACGAAATAAAAAAGCAAAAAACAATGGCAGAAATTATACGACCGCCGCAACCGGTATCCAGTGATGTGTTGCAAAAAAAAAATCGTGGGTATACGCCGTTTTCATATAAGTGAGTGCAAAATTCTATCAGTCTTAAAAAAATTTTCTAGCTGCGCTCGAAAACACTAAGCACTTTTTTCCAAATGTATTTATAATAACAAAGGATATTAAACAAAATCCAAAAACATGAGTACAGTAAATCATATTTAATAAATAAATCAATAAATCAGATTTCTGTCTTAATGCAACTTTATACTTAACATTTAACTAAAACTAAAACAAATAATAAGGTATGTGTTTTACTTTATAATATCTAAAGTATATTCCATAACATTTTTTTTTCTTCGTTTTCTTCTTTTTCTTTGTATGAACTCTTTTTGGTTCTAGAATCATCAGCATTTTTATGATTTACCAACCAACTTTTAACAAAACTGTCTGGTTTCCATTGATCAAGTGGGGAACCATTTATATTTATGAACATAAGACTCGCTATATGTTGAATTGTTAGTCTAGAACGTCACTTAGTGCATATGTTGTTCATTAAACTAAACCCTCGTTCGCATTCGGCAGTTGAACAAGGAAAAGTTTTTAGGAAATTGTAAAATTCAAGCATAACATTTTTTAATGTAATTGTACGATCGTCTATTATTTGTCTTGAGCCATATTGGTTCACCTAACGATAAGAACGATGTTTGATTTTAGGCCGAAATGATCGAAACGACTGATTCGAATCATTCAAACGACCGAAAATTCCCACCTCTAATGTGGTGCAAAAATAAAAAAAAGAAAACACACACAAATTTCCCGTTATAAAAAAAAAACGAATTATATTTTACAGGTTTTATATATAAATATATATCTAAACAAAACAAAAAACCAAAACAATTATGTTCGGACGAAACGAAACAAAAACCATAACGGCGAAAACGCGAGAAAGCCGCCGCCGCCGCCACCGCCGCCGCCGCGATCAGGCCTACAGCGTGACGTCGGCCGCGCCAAAGTCGTCCGCCTGCCGGCCGTACACGTCCACCGGCATCACGGCGAAGTGCAGCCGCTGGCCCGTCGGCAGGCCCGAGATTTCGCGGTACATCAGCTCGCCGGGCTCGCCGGGTCGCGCGACTTGGCCGATCATGAGCCACGGCACGGGGTCCGGGCCCTCGGCCACCCGTTCGCGGCACACGTACAGTTCGTAGTGCCGCACGGCGGCCGTCTCCACGGGCGTCCCGTCCGCCCGGACCGCCGGCGGCCCGACGTCCCAGACCACGCGCGCCGTGGCCGGGCCGCGCGCTATGACGCCCACGAACGGCGGGGTAGGCGGCGCCGGTAGCGACGACGCCGACTCCTCTTGTTCCTCCACGTTCACGTCGCGCCCGCGGTCGGACGACGGAGACGCCGCCGCGTCGTGCTCGGACGCCACGTTCGGCTCGTGTCCGGACACGTGCGCCGCGCACGGTGCCGGGGCGTCGACGACGGCCGGTGGACGCGGACGGTCACACGGGGTGCGGTCGCGGCAGGTCTCCGACGCCTGCTGCGGTTGTCCGCCGCCGCGTTCAGTCCGCAGTCGTTTCGCCGACCGTTCGTCGTTCGTTCCTGTCGTGGGGGAAAAACGGTTATCGTACGACGTTCACTCCTCGACGACTCTCGAGGGGGGGAGACGAACATGTTGTGTGATTCGACTCGTGTATTTTTCTACCGACATAAGGTTTGTTCCATCCAACAAGCGGTCGAACTATCATAGAACTGGCGGGAGCACGCGCAGTATAATTTTTGCGTTCCGACGCACCCTAAACGCAAACTCAAACTATCAGGCGGTTGTTCCGACACTTCGTTAGACCGGTTTTAGGATTGGTCGTGGACGATCAAAACAGTCCGCTGATTCCGACGGGGACTAATAGTCAGAGAAACTATTAATACATTCATCGTTCGTGTTATCAATTATTCGCGTTTGAATTTTCCTGTAACGATTGTAACGTCTATCGACTATTTTTTTTGTTTCACGACGTATAAACTATTTTTTGTTTAGTGAAATAAATATTAATTAATTTAATAAAAAAAAATATATTATACAGTGGAACCTCGATAAGTCGAACCTCGATAAGCCGAAAACCTTGATAAGTCGAAACAAATTTCGTCCCCTTGCGAAAACCTCGATTACTCGAAAAAAAAAACTATAGATAACTCGAACATTCTGTGCTCCGAATATGACGGATAATGACAGATAACTTTATAAACATTTGTCTAATCGGCTTGTCCGTTCCGAAAATTTTACGCAATCGCGTTTATTATGTGGATTTGATACGGATGACAGAGAATGGACGATGATAGCGAGTCGTTATGGAATCACGGAAGAAACCTTTGATGATTTTGTTAAAATCGACAATGACGTTGCCGTTTCTGGTATTCCGACAGACAACGATATAACTAACTCCGTACGTAGCATCTGAGCCTGTGCATCGTGTTTCAATGAACCAAGCAACAGCAGCCCTCATATTGCTAAGGACATTCACCGAACAATTAAGTGATGTGGACGATAAAGTGTACTCTGCTTTAAATCTAGTAGAAATCGATAATAGCAAATTTCAAATTTTAAGTCAAAGTAAAATCACAAATTATCTATTTATTTAAACTATATAATCACATTTTTTTACATACATATTTACATACATAATAATTAAAAACTTTAATACTTACATTTTTAAAACTTTTTAAGTCGAATTTTTTTTCTAAAACCTTGGTGACTCGAAAACCTTAGTAAGTCGAAAACCTCGATAAGTCGAAAAAATTGCATTTCCCTTGAATTTCGACTTATCGAGGTTCCACTGTAATTATAAATGTAAAACATTTAAAATGGAAGGTATGTACATAGTAATATGGTCGTTCCTTATTTGGGGGACAGTAATTAATTTCAATCCGTCGTCAGATGAACAACTAGATTCAAGATAGTCATCCGAATCATCAATATCGTTCATTGTGTTTTTATTAACAGCAATAAAACAACAACACATCAAAGAAATATATAAAAAAAAAGTGTATTATCATTGAAAATCCGAAAAGCGTTCCGACAGAGCTCTGAGTCCGTGATCAATCTATGTGAACGCATGCGCAGTAAATCAATCACGGATCAGTCGGCAACTAATCACAAATAAAATTCCGTGTTGGAACAAACCTATAATTGTATTTTTTTTTTTTTGATATTTTGTGCACGAACATACTCGAGTCATGTATGAATTGGTGCACTCTCGAAATATACCGTGTTTTAAAATATTCAACGCTAAAAGTAACCCGTTTTTTAAAGTGTATGTATCACGCGGAACTGTGCACAGGAAAAATAAATGAATTTAATTTATACTGAGTATACAGCGTATTATACTGCATGTACCGTACAAATAGAAGCTCTGATTACGTTATAATTTGAATTTATTTAAAACGATAACATTTTTGCGATGATTTCGTGATATAACCGGTTCAAAGATTATATTATTACATATTACGAATATATTTTTGATTTTGCTTAATTCAATATATTATATAATAGCAATAATAATAGTTTTAAATTATGATATTTTTAATGTACTTTAAAAGTATAGAATATTATTTTTCATTTAAAACAAATTTATATTTCATTAAAGTTACTCAAAATTAGTTTTAAACTTATGTTAAACATTTTTCTATAGTTATTATGATTATTTTTCATCTTTATTGAAATAACCTAGTAGTTATAAATAGAATTAGAAATTATAAATGAAAAGTTGGAAAAACGTTATTTTTATTAAAATGATTTAAAATGCGCTTTCAATGTACATTCAAAGTGTTTGTGTTTTAGTAATAATTCCTTTTTTTTTTTTTTTAATTCACAAGTTATAAATAGAATGTATAAATTATTGTATTGTACAAAATTTCTAACTACGATTCGGTTAAAATATTAATACGGCAACTACTTGTCATTGTCGACTTTGAGATTTATGTGTGCAATTTTTAATTGTACTTTCGACTTATTGCGACAAATATTGCGTCGAACGTATAGGAATTTCCGGGGGATGAGTAAAAATTATAAGTTATTGAAATATACACAGAGACAGTCAAAGCAGGATTAAGGAAAAATATGCACCTAAAGCCAATGATTTTACCCGTGCACTAATACCTCAAGTTTTTATTGGAATCTACCCCAAACACTTCGACATAACAATATCACGATATATGAAATAAACATTACCAGTAAGTTATATAAATATATTTTTTTTAGTAAATAATTTATTTCAAAATCAAATTAAAATAAACTTTTTTTTAGCTTTGTTATCAGAAAAATTATTAATTAATTACTCATGAAACGTTCATTTTTTGTTACATGTTGTTTTCTATACTTAATAATGCTAAGGTATTTCTTTTGTTGCTGACAATAGCAGATCTTAAAAAGATTTAAACTCTTTTTATAGCTGAAAATTATCTTTAACCAGAAAATTTAGTTAGTGCAGATGAAAGATAAATTCTGAAAACTATACATAAAATTATTATATATATATGTAAATATGTAAAACATATAATGTTTTGATTGGAATACTGGATTTTAGCATATTTTTGTCGCCTTTTATGATCGAGCCTTCTAGGCAATCGCTTATATTGCCTATACGTTAATCCAGTCCTGGAAACAGTGTGACGTATTTATAAAAGTTTGTTGGTGGTTTAAAAAACCAAAAGGTTCCTTTTATTTATTCCTGTTTAGTTTAAATAATGTAGTAGAATATATTTCGATGCACAAGTACATAGTAGCGTATTTTTAGCGTTTTTTTTTTTTTTTTTTTTTTGGTAGTAGTATCTAATAACATAATATTATGTAACCTTATGTATATAATATGTAACATTATATTATAACCTTTTTATTTAAATGGTAATATATCGCAGTGTTACAATACACCAAAACGTAATTTTAATCCGATTTTTCAAAGACTCTACTAACAGTACAAACGTTATAAAGTGGCCCTTCCTGACGCGGACACGTCGTCTGCTTTCTAGCCCCCCCCCCCCCCCCCCCCCGGTGTCGTGAACGCGCGTTCCCGGTCGGACCGAATTTTTTTTTAGCGTCTGCACGAGACGACTATGATGTTTCGTTCCAACTTACCGTTCCAAGAACGCTTTGTCCCCGCTAAGAACGGTGCTGGCGACGGGGCAACGGGGCACTGGGCGGCTCGAACCGCGTACTCCGGCTTTGCGAGCACGACGAAAGCGAGGCCACTGTCTCCGTGGACCGGTCGCCGCTTCGTCGGCCAGCTGCCGTCTTCTTCAGTTCTCGTCGCTGTACGGGGCGAAAACAGTGGTCGAATTAGAACACACGCGCAGACCGTGTGCGCGGGTACGCGCACCCGTTCGTCGGCTTCACGGGCGGACCGGACCGTCTCATCGAAATAAAAATATTTTTTTTTTACTACGTTTACGCATACGCGTTCGTACAATATGTTATCGAACTATGTAGCGTATATTATGCGCTTCAGAGATAGAGAGAGAGAGAGAGAGAGAGAGAGAGAGAAAGATATGTGTATGAAAGATACGATTCGGTCCTGTCCGACGTAGGTGTACGCGGCGTTTCCAGAGTGAACGGTTTAGCCGGTCCGCCTGTGTGCCGACGACGTGATAGTATATCGTTTTCGTGGTACCGGACAGGGCACGCTTCTTGCTCGTCATTATACTCTCCATCCGAACGATGAAAATAAATCCAAAAAAGGAAAAAACAACAAATAATCGGAAAAACGAAAAATGTACGCAATTGCGACGTTTAATCGAAACGCGTAAACTATCAATGAACGATAATCCCGGAACATTCTCGGCGCCGCTATTTGGGTTGCTATTGGCGTGATTCCGTAAGGCCAACTACCTGTATTTTAACGAAATTATTATTTTTAAAGACTATTGTTATTGTAGCTGAGATTTTAATGAAATGTCTTTACTTTTTTCTTGTGTTTCAAAACGTAGTTTTCGTAAACCGAAGAGGTGTTTCAAATCTGGCTGTTCCAATGTTTTGATTAGATTATGCATTTTCCCACTACAAAGACATTTTTTTTTGTTCAAGAAAAACATCATAAAGTTTAAAATTGTTGATAAAAATTATCTTTGAACAATAGCTTTGTCGTAAACGTACTTATCTAGGGTTAAGGTTTAATAAACAAATTATTTTTTATACGCGTTTTACGTTGAAATTTCGGTCGAAATAACTCTTTTTACGTAAAATTTAAGATCTATTTTTTTCCGTATTATAAAATGTGTTGTTCTTGATTACAAACTATTGTTATTATAGCTGAAATTTTAATGCAGTGTTTTTCTTTTTCTGGGGTTTTAAAACGCAACTCCCGTAAACGGAAAAGTTGTGTCAAATATGGCTGTTCTAATGTCAATTTAGACCAGTGGTTCTCAACCTTTTTATATTCGCGCACCACCTACACAATTTGAAAACTTTTACGTACCACCTGACGTTTTTTAGGGGGTTTATTAATAATGCAAACGTTTATTAATATTACTACTTCTTAAAATACTTATTTAAGGGCTTAGGCTACCTACCTAGTACCTAATGGAACTAATACATTTGAGTATGTGAGTACTAGTGAGTTGTGAGTGCCTAATACTTAGGTACTTATTATGTATAGAACCTATAATCTATATATTTAATATCTGTATACTAAAACCTATTTTTGTGCAATTTGTACAACAACAGCACACAACTTATTAAAAATTCCTTTTAATTTCCAATAGTGGAAGACATTTTTAAGTTTTATTTTGCATATATTGTGTTTGTGTATATGATTAAATATTATTATTTCAAATAACATCAAAATAAATAATGCTTTTAATAATTCCAATAACAACACTTAAAATATTTTTATATACCTACGTCTACTTATTTGTATGTCAGTTTATAGTGAAACTTAAAAGTCATTTAGCTACTATCAATCATAAAACAAATGAATCGAAGATGATGGCATATAAGTCTAGTGAAAAAACTGGATCAGTTGTTACTCAATTGTCTAGTTTTCATAAAGAAGAAGTCGCAAGAAATTGCAAGTATATGTCGAGTTTAATTGAAATAATTTTGTATATTGCAAAACAAGGCATTGCAGTAAGAGGACATAATGAAGGAACTGATTCAATAAACCAAGGTAAATAATTGGTGTCTGAAAATATTTAGTACTTGAACTTAGTTTAATAAACAATATTTGAAAAATATAATATAGGTAATTTTAATGAATTATGCAATGTAGTTTTTTCAAAGTTTATGCCAGAATTTCAAAGCTTATTATCAAAAAAAAAAAAAAAAACTTGACCAGAGTGAAAATTCAAGAAGAACTTATTAAAATTAGTGCTGACTTGGTAACAGAAACTATTGTTGGACAAATTCTTGACACTGGACATTTTGCTCTAATGGTTGATGAGGCTAGGTCTCATAAACAAGAACAATTGTCTGTTTGTGTGCGTTATGCAGTTGGCCTCGACATTAATGAAAGATTTTTACAATTTGTTGATGTTTCTTGTAGCCAGAATGCCTATCAAATTGTTTCTGCTATTTACAGTAGTTTTAAAAATTGTAATTTAAACATGGATACACTAAATATTGTGGCACAATCGTATGATGGTGCAAGTGTGATGTCCGGCCATATAGGAGGTGTCCAAGCCAAAATTAAAGAAGATTATCCCCATGCAATATATACACATTGTATGGCCAATAGGTTGAACTTGGTTGTTGTGGACTTGTGTAAAGAAATTAAGTAATTGTTTTAAATAATTTTTTTAATTTAGGTATAATATTAATTTATTGTAACTAAAATATAATTTGGGTATTTGAAGTTTTTAATTTGTATAATATTACAACCTATTTTTTGTATCGTTGTGTTTTTAATACGTTAGAAATGGTATACATTCATTTTGCTCGTCCATCTAACAATACGAAACTCGGTAAAATTCAATTGGATCTAGGATTAAAAAATGGAAGTATCCTCAGAGTGTGCGACACTCGGTGGGTGTGCCGATTTAAAAATTGTGAAGCAATGATAAGTAATTACACTGCTATATTAGAATATTTAAGTAACGAGATTGAAGAGCAGTCTGATAAAGATGTCGTTGAAGCAATAGGTATTAAATATTTTAAATTTTCACTATTCATTATAGAAATAATAAAAATTTGTTTTTTTTCATATACAACATAATACAAGTTTAGACAATGTGCATTTTCATTATATGGGCACAATATTTGTTTGTATTAATATTTAACTATACTTTTAATTTCAGGTATTCTTAGTGAATTACAGAAGTGTACATTTTTTATTGGGGTTATTTTATTAAAAGATGTTCTTGGTATTATTAACATACTAAGTACCACATTACAATCAAAAACCGACACTCTGGGTAAAGCTAAAAATATTATAAATGGTGTAAGACTATCATTTGAAAAATTACGTTGTGATGAAGAATTTTTTATATTTTGGCAAAAACTTGAATTATTGGCAGCACAAAATGATATTACGCTTGATATACCTGACATAAGTATAATACAATTAACTATTAAAATTTATTTTATCTAAATAATTTGTTTTTAATTACCTACCAAGAAAACGCAAAAGAACACAACCAAAATATTTGAACAGTTTTCATGTAGATACTGTCACTAGGGAAGAAAATAATATTAACTCCTTATCAGTTGAAGATTATTGGGAAAAAAATCTTTATTTCCCAATAATTGATGGTATCATTATTAATTAAAAAAAAAAATTTTCTGTGGAAAGTTTATCAATGGCATCATCTATTGATTGTTTTTTGAATCTTGATTTCAATGGAAGTTCTTTATTTATAAATCATTGTAAGGTGAGTCACCAAGAACTAATACAATTTGAAATAAAAATTTAAAAAATATTATATTTTACTATATTAATTAAACTGTTATTTTTAGGATGTTATGAATGTTTCAGTAGATATGCTCAAAGCTGAAATGATGGTCTTAAAAAATTGCCTGCCTACAAATTTCAGTTTTGATGATGTTAAGAAAAACATACAAAAAGTAACATATCCTAATTTGTACAAACTTATTCAGGTAGGTATCACCATTCCGATAAGCTCTGCCACCTGTGAGCGCAGTTTATCCAGTATGCGCAGAATTAAAAATTGGCTGAGAGCGAGTATGCTACAGCAAAGATTTAGCAACTTATCAATTTTAATCATTGAGAGGGACATCACAAATAATTTAAAAAGTGAACAAATTTTAAACAAATTTGATTTGCATTCGAGAAAAATTATGTTAAAATAGGTAGATAGTTATTCTGATCATCTAATTTTGTTAAATAAATTGTATTATGAATATTAAAACAAAGTATTTATATTACAATTAGCAGTTATTTTTTTCATAAGTGTAATGTGAAGAGTAATTGGATTAGTGGCTTGGGGGTGTGGGGGCTTTGCCCCCGCGGGTCAGTGAGCTCTTCACTATTTGTGCACCCCCAAAATTATTGGTCTAGTTGCACCTATGGGCGTACACCCCCGTATACCCAACAATACACCATTGCCGGTATCGAAACCGGTGTGCAACGTAATGCAATAATTACCACTGTCTCCTACCAACGCCTAATCCTACCTAATCAACCATCCGAGTTGAGAACCATAAAGAAAACTCGAGTTATTAAACGGTTCACGATACGACGCGTACCTACTATTATCATTAAGAGCAAACTAATCAAGATAGTGGTCGACCGGAAAGATAAGCCGGTCGGTAGGCATGGGGGAAAACCGCGGCGGGAAATTGGACGAACGCGATTGGAGCCACTATTCTTTAACTTAAAAAGATTTTCATCCGGTCGAATCGGGAAATCGGAGTGAAGAAAAATCGGGAAAAAAGCTGAATTGATCATAAAACAATCTAGAGAAGGGGAATGAAAAAAAAATCGTACCCCCGTAATAACCCGGCCTATGAGAATTTTTTTACTGTATTAGATTTATTAAAAAAATAAAAATAATAACTAATAAAAATAATGAATAGGGAATAAGTTATTTCATTTGTTAAATAGATATTACCTTGCATTGTATAATAAATTAATTGACATTTGAATCTGAAAAATACACGTTAACATTTTAAATTAAATGAAATATCATAAACAAATATATAACTTATAATGTTTGTAATGATTTTCAGAAGTAATAGGTCAAATCTATTTTTTTATGTCAAATCATTTTATTAATAATGTTCATACAACTTAAATTTGACCTCGCAACTTCATTTGATTTAGAATGATTTCAAGTTTAAATCAACTTACCAAAATAGAAAATAGTTTGGTTTGGTTTTTTTTTCATTGAGAGTTCAAATTGTGAACCAAATCGAACAGCAGCTGTTCGGTTCGGTTAGACTCATCACTAGTTTTTAATGTTTATTTGGTATTTTGAAACTATTTCATTTCTACACAATTACGAGTAAAATATATATTACGAAACACGAATAACTGATAGAGATTTTTCAGAGAGTTAATTATGAGTATAATAAACGGTTTGTTAATGTATGCAATTTAGCATGAAACATATTTTTTACATACCGTTAAAACAAATAGTTTATATTTTATAAAAAATAAAACAGAAAATGTATAATCAAATCTAAAGTAGTATTACAAATGGTTGGCGTGATTATAGTTTTAATAGGTATTTTAAAACACGAAAAAAATGCATTTTTAAAGATAAATCTGAAATAAAGTCGATACAAAATATTTTTAAGCAATGACCCAAAAATTACAAAACATAATAAAATTAAAAATCAGGCACATTTTTAAGTATAAAAATAATTTGAGCATTAGTGACGCGATAAAAAAATTCAGTTTATGATTCAAAATCGTAGACGATCGTTTTTATAACATACCCATCACAAAGCTACTTACATTTTTAATACATTATTTAAATCTCTTTGCAATTTGAACTTGCAAGTGTTTTGTAAAAATATAAAATATATCTTTAGAATTATAAATTTAATACCATGACATAATTGTTTTACAGCTATAGGTAAATATATTTTTTTTAATTTTATAAAAAAGACCTATAATATAAATATGTAAAAGTGTGACTCATTCACAAATGCATATTTATGTGGATTATACTCTGTCAATATTTTGAATAACAATAAAAAAAAAACTACAAAGAATTTTTTTCCTAAGATGAATATAACCATAAATTCATACCTAGAAGTTTCATCCCAAATAACAATTAGTCAACTTATACAAAATAACATGTCTAGACAATTTCACTACGTTAATCGATTAAATAACTGTGTATCACACATCCGAATACACTTATGCGGTACTCATAAAAATGCATTGTTATGTCACCAATAATATCACTCATAAAGTCATGAACTATGGTGATAAAAACCATAAACTGTAATAAACGCATTTTGTTTTCGAATTATATTTGCATGAACTATTTGGCTCGTGCTATTATGTGCATAATACTCACAGGTATCAATATCATTTTGGTAAAAGTCGTTTTGAAATTTTAATATGGCCCAATAAAGTTGATAAATAATGCAAGTTTGAAAAATTAGGGCTACATACGATTGTAGCCCTAAAATTGAAATGTAACACTTTTTTAAGTCCCGGTTTTGTTTGGTATGATATACGATTATTGTGTGCCAACTTGTTTTTGGTATTTACTACACCTACATACAGACACCACACTATTCTCATAGTTTTCTTCGAATTTTTCTATACTTAGGAACAGATTATATTTATAATTATTATTGGTTGGCATATGAAAAATATACTAAGTAAGATTAAATGATTTTGTTTTATTATATAATCAATTTACATCATAATTTAAGTTACTCATATAATATAATTTTATCAATGATAAATAATACAAATAAGATACAATTATAATAACATTTTTAAATCCTTTTTTTAAATTTTTTTTAGAAGTCATTTAAAGAAACAAATAATCCTTTTTAATATTTAATAAAGTTCAGTTAATTATTATCTTTATTTTTTTAATTTTTCAATGACAAATCTACTGTAAGTATGACGAATTCGGAATCAAACTAGCGTATTGGGTATCTACAATAATTAGTGACTCAATTAGTATACAACATAAATATAATCTAATCTTACCTCCCAGGATTTGAGGCCTAACTCAGATACTCTATCAACAATAGTTAATAACTAAAATTTTACTAAATTGTTGAAAAAATTTAAAACAGGAAGGACTATTTTGGTTACATCTCAAAATAAGTTTATTTATGGTCACGACAAATTTAATATGGTTTATGCCTGATAAATAGGGCTCGGATTTATATGTAAATACATATTTTTACTGTGACTTGATAAATTAATTTAGGTAAGTAATAAATTTGTCCCTAGGGATTTCCAATGAAATGGACTATATTTTATGTCACATATTTTTACATATTTTATTATAAGTACATGTTTTTACATATTTATCAATAATTCCATTTTTTCCAAATAGTACAATGAAAAATTGGCGAAATTATAAATACCAAAGTAAAAAATATTCTACCAAACAAATTTTGTTTTGCACTAATGAAAGCTATCAAAATTTTCTTACTAGTCGTACTTCTGAAGTTTCTTTGGATGAAGAACTTACTCCTTCAGACATAGTCAAAATGCAATACTGGCCAATAACATCAGTGGAAGTCGAAAGATCATTTAGTCGGTATAAGGCAGTTTTACGACCAAATCAAAGATATTTTGAATTTGAAAATTTTCAAATGCATGTTATAAATTGTAATCAAGATAATTAATATATGCAATTTAATATTAACATGTGAAAATAAATCAAATTACTGAAATACATATTTTGAGTTTTTTAGCACATATTTATGTAAATATTTTGATAGCATAAATACATATAAATCCGAGCCTTACTGATAAATATACTAAAATGGTTTTAAGTATCTAATGAGTAATGAGTGATGACTTACATGAAGATCAAATTATGCATCAGTGATATATTCAGTTGACATTATTTTTGTAATCTAAAATAACTTAAACTATAAATTAAATGGATTACCTACTTTATTATTTATATATCCAGGGCCGTGGTCAATGAAAAAAAGCGTGTGACAACGACGTATGTGCACATGAGTCAGCAAATTCGTACTCAACCTGTGTAATTTTACAAAACAAGTTGACACATATATAGCCTAAACTAATGAACCAGTTGACTTGAATATTACACGAGTTGATAAGTAAATAGCACCAAACCCGTATACTGGTGGGATAAGGGGTTCACCCCCACCCTAAATAGTAAGTATAAACATTTAATTCTGAATTGCGGTTATACATGTATAATTTTTTTTTCATTTACAAATCAATATTGTTTGCCCCCTTCCCGAAAATAATGTTTCTAGGTATTTATTGAATATTCTAATTTTTGATGATATAAAATTAAAGAATTCGTTCTGATAACAAATTATAGCCATTCAATTTATCACCGTTAAAAAAATTGTTTTGTTATAATATCATATTACATTAGATTTTTATTTTCAGGATTTTATTAAAAAAAAAAATGTGATTTCCCAACAAAAACATTCCATCAACTCAGTGTAAAAATATCACAATGTAAAAAAAAAAAAAAATATTACTCAAGTTGCATATAATATAATATAATATGTGCCTTTTTATATTCGTGTAGGAACTAACGTATGTAATTGTTTACCTGCTACTTTCATGTAGGAACTTAATATTCCCCGTATCAATTGCGTATAATATAATACTAGACAAAATAATTTATTTGATTGTATTGTATAGTTAGAAATAAAATTTGATTCATTTGATACATAGCATATTGGGCACATAATAAAAGCATTTGTATTCAATGGACTTTGTGAGATCTAGAACATCATATTACTTTTTAAAATTAAAAACAAAAATGTAAATCAACTTAAAAATGTGTATTGAAGTAAAAAATTTCCAAAAATCGTGATTATAATTATCTTGCTATACCTATAGTAGATGAAGTAAAATGAATGAATAACATTTTTAATAGAAATATATAAATAATAAAAATAAATGTATTTTTATGCGAATGATATCTATAATTAATAATAGAATAATATAAAATAAATTTAATATAAAAAAAATAAAAAAATAAAAATAATAAATAATAATGAATTGAAATTTCAATAGTTTTACAGTTATTTAGTCTTCGTAAAATGCGAAAACGCTTTCTTCAATAGTATTAATCTCGTCGTATGTTTTGCTAAAGCATATGAGCATTTCGTTTCAAATATGAGTCGAAATGAGTTATACTTGGTATAAAACATTTTCACATAAACTACATTAAACTCAAACACTTATAGTATAATACTTATGATATACAAACACTACACGCATTACTATAGCGTGTGTGTGGACACGCGTGCAGCGAATGTGCCTGCGCTGCACCTGAACATTTTTCTCGGGCCGGCTGTAAATATTTGTTTTAGAAATATAGACAACAACGGAAGCGAATACGTATTAAAGCTTCGCGTTCGCAACATATACACAAAAATATGATATTAAATTATAAATATATATCACAAAGTTGTCTCGTACGAAGTTATTTCGTTGAATCCACCATCCGCGTTGTGTTCACTAGGCGGACGGAATACATTTTTTTTTCCGACAGGAAGAGTAAAACTTTCCGTGCGGTGGCTGTGAGCCTAGAAAAGTGGTCCGATATCCAAGTTCTTGTATTCCATCAAATCGGACGATACTAATTTGTCATCGAATTGTATTAACTTTCGACTTTGCAGCAGTACGTCATACGTGTATACGAACAAAATTCAAATAGCGACACACTGCTCTGCGAGAAGTTTTTCTCGTCTTCGGACTAAGAAAAAAAATAAAACAACTAAATCCATAAACTTTACAGACTTTTAAAAGTGTTAGCCGTTTTTGTGTTTTTGTAGAACATTTAGTCACTTTCGCAGGTACGTCTTGAGTGGAACGAGAATAAATATCAAATGAAATCAAAATATTAAATTTCTATCAAATACATATTACTGACATACAAAATTTAAATTACCAAACATTCAATTTTTTTTTTGTAATATTTCTAAATTATTCAAATAATTAATTCTATTTTATTTTGAAACAAAAAAAAGAGGTAATAATTCTGCAGTTTATACTAATCAGTAACTGAAAAAATATAATTAATTCAAAATTTCAAAACACTTGATTAATATTAATACTTTTGTAAGTGTTTCTATTAAATGTTGCACGATTTGGTCAAATAAAATTGAAAATATGGACAACAACAATATGCATGCATACATTTTTAGTAGAATTTACGACAGTCGACTGTGACAATGAACCGTAAAATGTATTATGCACCTTATCAACAATACAAATTTTGAAAAAATGTATAATTATTTATTGCTTATAAATTCATCATAATACTTAATTTTTCTGATATGTTTCATTTTTATCAATAAAGCATGTTTAAAAAATAAATGTGTGTTCTAAAAAAATGTTTTTTTGTCCTAGGGAGTTTGAACCCACAATCCCATTACCCCTAAATACATAACTAAATGTTTAAATAAATTGTATACAGCAAAGTACAGTTCATCAACTTCAGTGTACGTATATTGCTATTGTTATAGAGAATCAAGCCACTCACTGTGTGTATAACTAAACCGGTTGGAATATTTCCTACAAATTCAAATATTTTCCCAGGGGTGTACCATTTTTCTTGAAAAACATACCGTTATTTATAAGCTAATTATTATTATTATTATTATTCTCATGATCATACCAAAAATGTGTAGTTAGAATTTTAGCGATTAGATGTTTTTTAGTCCATCTATAAATAAATAATTGTAACCGCGTTAAGACACGGTTGTATTTCATACTATATTTGTCGGTTTGTTTTGATATATTTTTACGACACTGAACGACAACGGGTGTATATATGTATACTACTTTGAAATGTACATTTTACACTCATATTCGGTATAATAGGATTTTGAAAAATTGTATTATTAAATCAATTATACCTACGAACTTCAATACGCTTATGATTTAAAACCCATTTATCTAGATTTAGAAGAAAACAGCCTATGTGTTTCATACTGCTGTGCCCTGAAATGTTCAATTATTGGTAACTGTAATTTAAATTACTAAATAAATACTATTGTATGTGTAATTTCCAAGTAAAAAAAAAAAACGAATTGAGATTTTAATTTTTTTGGTTTTCAACATTCGTCACTTATTTTTAATTATTTTGGAAAAACAGTTATTATTGTCGGCTCAATACATTCAGGTTAATTGAATAATTTTTGAAACACAAAGTTCTTTTTGTTATTTTGATATAATACTGGTTCAGTATTAAAACCAAAATATTATTCAATAAACCTTTTTTTTTTTAGAAGTTAGAACACTGTCAGTGATCATAAAAACAATAACTAAAAACGACAACTAAAACAATATTACAAATTAACCTTACCTAAAATGTCGTTTTATAAATTCAGTTATAGTTCTGCAATAATCGTCGATAATAAATGAAATGTTTCATAATTACGTCTCATTAGTTAAATTTATTTTGATGGATACCAACAATTAAAATCATATTATTATCTACTTTTTTATAATTGTGAATTAAAGTACTTTTAGTGGGTAAAATATATCTTTCACTTTGAACAGAAATAATAATTTTAATAATCACTGAGTGTTTAAAATGTTTAAAAATGTAATGAGAAGTTTTAATATGATAATCTACACCGTGTCTAATTTACATTTAAATTGTTTTATTGATCTCATCTGTGTAAAGTAAAATTATGTTATATACTGATTTAACTAAAAAAAAAGTAATTTATTCATACGTTATTTAATGAATTATTTACATAAATTCATTGTAGGTATACCATAATCGTAACATAAAAGTTTCATTTAGATTTTCAGGATATGATATAACATCGAATGTGTTCACGTTCAAAGTATAAAAAAAAAACCGTATAAACTAAGGACATTCACTTTTAGACCCTCACAGAGTTTACGATAAATGTCCAGTTTAATATTTAGTACCGTCGTAATTTATTATTAAGTCATTAACTACCTAATCTATATCATCATCTTTCTCTTTGTGTTGCCCGAACTGCATAGATATTTATGAAATTAATTTATCATGAATATTTAAATCAATACCAAGCATAATAAATGTGACAAACCAAATTCAGACTCTTGCGTGAATTAATTTTAAAAACATAACAATTATTTACGTTGATTCTTTTGTAAAGCATTATTTTTGAGTCGCTCACGTAGGGACATTAATATTTTAATTTAAATCGTACCTGAAAAAATAACTGTTTCATTTAGATAATAACGTTCTTGGACGGATCTCGACCCGGTGGCCATATTTTGCGAACGAATGCCGAACAATGAAAGTACAACTTGTTTGCATTAACGACCACTGGTTTTGGAGCAGTTTACAAACGGTTGGCGTACGTCTTTAACAACCTGAATGCGCACCAACATGGTAATTAGTTATTTTCAAAACAAAAAGAGGTACTAACATTTTCTTTTCCACTTTACAGGGATTAGATTTATGCCCACGAAAATCGTTTTATCAGTAACGATTTAAAATGTACTTCATAACAATTTCTTGCATATGAGAACAAAATACTCGTATAAGTCTGTTTGCTCAACAGTTGTTAGTATTATGGAAAACCTGTATAAGTATCATCTCGTTTCATTTGCTCACGTATAAAGTGGTTTATTTTATTTTGAGATTTTTCGCGATAAAAGTTATTAAACAAAAAAAAAATAATGTGTTTGAAATATATTGTGTTCTGCAATCAATGTTTTCCTCGGCAACTAGACACACTTCATGGAACGTTCTAAGGTATTTCGCCGGTCCGAACATATGTTTTAGAATCTACGAGCTCAAAGAAATGTCTTTTCTTTTCTTTCGTCATTGTAAAACAATATTGATTTCGGACTACTTCTCTGATATTTCACAAATTGAATTTTCGCGGTTTTTATTTGATCTTCACGGGTAACTGTTATATTCGACTCGACAGTCTATTGTGGAAATAAATAGAACGAAATATCGAACAGAGTACTTTGGTGTTTCACGAGGAAAAACGTATAAATCCATAACTCTTACCCTCGATTATTATCAATATGCAGATAACTCGCTTCGTCGTTCGGATGATAAAATATTACTGATCTCGAGACATGAATAATTACAAAAATCTCTCACGAAACCGGGAATTATTAATGAAATTAATCACGGGATGACGTTCCCTATCGCGGGCACTGTGTAATAATCATTATACTTGTCGCTAAATCAGACGGTAACCGTTCGCGCATAGAAACAGATAATACCAACAACGCCAACGTCGCCGCCGATTATTTACGCTCAGGTGCTTTGCATAAAACCACACGGTAGTATCTTACGATAAATCTCAGAACCAATCATTACACACAGGGTAGGGCAAACGACCGAGAACGTCGTTAATTTGTCAACCGATTGGTAATCGCCTTGTTACGACGCATCTGTGCGTGCGATGTTGCAGGAATATATTTTGTGAATATCACATTGGAATTCGTGCGGGATTACCTCCGGTCGCGTCGGACCACGTGGAAACGATTTAGAATAGTATAAACTATATTCTATCGTTGAGAAAATACCATAACACAAACACACACACACACACACACACACCCACACACACACACACACACACACACACACACACACACACACACACACACACACACACATATATATATATATATAACATATAAATATAAATAGATACCTGACAATTGCTTTGTATGTAATAAAGGAAACAATAATAATAACATGAAAATATGTATTTGTATTGTAAAAAAAAGTTAATACAAAATATATAATGGTGAAATTTAGCGTGATGAAGTATCCCACGGAAAAATAGTACCAAAGAAAAATTTACTTAATAATTGACTTAAAATATACTATAAGCTTCTGGTATTTGAATACAGTTTATGGTAAAAGAATACAAAAGTATCATGCACGCACATTATTATTTTGAGCAGTCGTTTTTTTTTTAGATCATCTAACTTGAACCCTTAACGACCATAAGTCATATTTAATTATTGATATTATTTAAAATGTAACATTAAAGTATGTAAGATCCAAATATGATCACATGTGAACTATACAAATATATGAATTTTATTTGAAGTTATTGCGAAAACTAGAGAATTATGTACAAAAACATACATATAATATGTATAAAGATGTACGAATACGAGTACGTAATATTTAAGTAAGAATTAAGAATCTTCTGAAACAAAATATATTACACTTTTCAAAGTTAGAAATTTGTACCCAATAAAAAACCGCATATTTAAATATAAATCCTACCTCTGTCCATGAATTTATGACGCAATTGTGCGTTATTTTTCCGACCATTACGGATCAGAATTTTCTTTTATTTTTGATCTTTTTCGTTTTATTGCTGAGCAGAAATAGCTGGATTTCGAAAAAAAATGCATTGTACATTTGCGCGTTCGATTGTAACCTATACCATCACTGTGTGATTTTGCGATCGCCATTAACTATACATACTGTGGCGCGGCAATGCTGGAGTGTGACCGCATGTGTACGATAAATATTATAGCTGCCGACCCCCATTTCATTCGTATAAATGAGTCGTATCCGACATAAAAAAAAAAAAAAAAAAAGAAAAAAGAAAAAAAACCCAACCACCGAGAGCGAGCCAATTCCGGTTGACCTTTGCTAAAAGGGTCAAGTCAAACGATACCAGTGATACCACGGAAACCT
This sequence comes from Therioaphis trifolii, assembly GCA_027580255.1. Lineage (NCBI taxonomy): Eukaryota > Metazoa > Arthropoda > Insecta > Hemiptera > Aphididae > Therioaphis > Therioaphis trifolii. Next base: position 80,950,227 of record CM050404.1, on the reverse strand, counting down.
TTATGAGTATCATTCAGAATTTTTAGCAGCAAAATATCGTGACGTGTTTTCTTCCTCTTCGGAAATTCGACCTAAACGTATTACCAAAGGAATAGTACAATGCGCATAATCGCGCAAAAACGAAAACACCGATACCATTATATCGACCGGGAAAACGTTGAGTCGTATAATATTATGTTACCGTCAATGCAGATGACATTTTAGGCCAGTGGCGATTAAAGTCTCGAGAATCGTGATCCATATACGGCTCTTAAAGGTCTTGTATATGCCCCTGGCCAGCTTCCAGGTCGAAAGTATAATCTATTCAATTGCATCCGAAATAATACAACGTTCGTATTTCGCTCTACTATTTTTAGGTTATAATATTATTTTTAGTTTTTTTTTTTTTTTTTTTCATGATACCAGTGTACAACGTTTGTTTGAAAAACGTCATTATACTTAGATTTTTTTTTCGATCGTATGTTTTCTTTTTGAATTTCAGTTTTATTTCAGTTATAACTCGTGTTGTATTGCACGAATTGTACTAAAACCAAACGACAACACCGTCTATGTTTCTTATCGACGTACACAATAATATTTATGTTGATCAATTCCAGATAACGATAACGATAACCAATGTAAAATACAAACAAAATGTTCACGGTATGATGAGGAAATATAAAATTTCTTTTAACAGTGATCCGAACGAATTCAGCATCTTGGTAATGTGGCTCATCGTAGTAAAAACGTCGGATATCACTGTTATTGACAAAGATAACAAAACCATGGAATCCGCCAACAAATCCTCTGATAGCAAATATTGTGCATTTTAAAGACAATAAATAATACACATTACGGTTTTCGTTCAAAATTTCTCACTAAATTTGATCAAGTATTTCACCGAGAAGGGGAAGGTAATGTGAATTATTATTATAATTACCTTTAAATGTTAAAATTAATATTTACAATGCCTTACTGCACGAGTTTTGTTGATTGGAATTGTATCGTTTTAATCAGCGGAAAACAAGTATGAGTAGCAAAAGCGTTTTTTAAATAAAAAAGAATACTTGAGAAAACTTGACAAATTCAAAGTAAGAAAAAAAAATGTGTAGGAGTGTTGATATGATTGTCAGTGTCATATTTTATCTATAGACTGTAAAAGACGCGCCTTCTAAAGTATGTTGATAATAATGTAGTGGTGTTTAACTATTTAATAGTTCATACATTTAATATTAAGAATGTGACCCGTAAGCACTACAGTCTGCAACAGATATATTTTTTCCTAGTACCAAATTCATCATGGCCTATGACACATTAAATATTCTATATTACATAAATTACACCTGCATTTTAATATTTTTTAATAAATAATATGATTTTTTACTTTGATTTCTGTGTTTAGCTAACCTGGTAACACCATCATTGTCTTGAATAATATATATATACACGAAATATTTGTGGGAATTAACAACAGTCTGCTATTTAGAGACTCGAGTTTGTAAATGAAGTATAAGTCTACAAAATAAATAAGCATATAAATCACGGTATATTAAATATATACATATATATGCTATAATATACCGTGATATAAATACAATTGAAAATGTAATTTTTGTTTTCAGTATACAATGAAACAATGATCGTTAAGTATTCATTATATTTGTTATTATTTTTCTTTTTTAAAATAATTTAATAATTATGTGCTGCAAAAAAATAGTATAATTTTTTGATTTTTGATTTTTGATTTTATTTTTTTTTTATCTTGAAACTCAGATTAAAAAAAATTTAATTTTATTCCACCATTTCAGAAAAAAAATCAAAATAGTAATTTTTTAAACTAAATTTTATAAAAAATACGGTACAAAAATATCTTATTAAAATTTAGTCACTCATTTATTATGATTTTTAAACTTTTTGAACATTCGAATTTCATAATTATAATATTATTGTACAACTAATTGTACATCCTATCGATATTTAGTCATTGTTTTCGATTAATTTTTCTATAAATAAGGTACGTGATTTAAAAGTATTATCCTGTGCTTATTAAAATATCAAGATGAATATATTCTATCATTTAATCACTTTGCATTTAATTTAACGTGCAACTTCTTCACTTGAATAACTTCTTCACTTGAATATTTTGCAGGACTTTTTTGTGGAATGTAGGATCACACACGCAATCATACTGTAAGTTCATCGCACAATGATCGAAATATAATTTTATAAAACTTGAAATCGCTACCAAACCTACAGTTTTGCATCAGTTTATGTTTTTCAACTAGGTACTGAAATTTACTAAAAAATAATACCCAAATTGTTTTAGTAAGAAAAATACAGGTTTTCATTTGATTTTCAAACATGAATGAAAAAAACTACCCCTGAAAAGTGGTTAAAAACATGAAATTTACTAACCATCTTAAACTTTCATAAATAGTGAAAGTTTCATACTTTACATCTCTTTCTCTATATTGAATAACTGAAATCACTGTTACATAATTGATAAAACACCTTGTATATAATATGGTGGTCCATGATGATTTAACAAATGCAATAAATTTTGTTCTATTCATTATTTTCAACTTTTTTTAAAATTAATTCTATACCACCGCACTACAATAAAAATGTACAAAAATAATTTTTTTTTCGAAACCATCATTTAAAGTGTTTAAATTGTCTGTACAGTTGAAAAAAAAAAATTCTGCAAAACTATATTTTTATAAGTTAGGTTAGGTTAGATTTATTATGATTTTCAAACTTTTTGAATAAAATGGTATGTTTAATAATTAAAATTAATCCAGTGATAATATGAATTATACCTACATATAAATTGTTGATATTTATTATCTTCCATGAAATACTAGATAAGAAATAATTTATATAAAATATTATGAACACTTTAAGACAATTTTAAGGAATAATAAAAAATTAACGGTGAACCTTTATAAAAGTTTCAAACGACAACGTCTCTTATTTTGATTTTTCAAAAAAATCTAAAAATACAATATTTCAAAATATTATACCTATAATCATAATGCAGCTATACAGTATTAACCTTAATGACATTGAATAGAATAAAAGTTTTTGTATCTGTTAAATCATCTGGAGACAACCTGTATGTATATCAGTTTGTTATATTTTCATTGATATTTTATTCATTTCATTGGAACGAGTTTCATCAGAGAACTTTTCTGACAATAAAACCTTGTTTCCAGTTGTAGCGAGAGGTTAGTTGTTGGTTGATCCAATTATTTAAACCCGAAAGTTCCTGAATGAGATTCGTTTGGAGAACTTATACAAAATACGTGAACACAATGTGAATTATGTGAAATTGTATTTTCCAACGTTGAAATTACCAACCGATAACGACGACGACGGTACGATGCGTATAATTGTATGCTAACCGATTATCCGCGCGTACGACGATATGCACTGTCCGTGAAACGCGGTGAGCGTAGTCCGTTATTCACAGGTTTTTCGTAGTTTTGACGTATGTTTTAATGCCTTTTAAATTCTAAGTGAAGAAAAAGATATTATTGTTTTACAATGCTTTTCGTTCTATATTTTTCTGTTTACACTTTTTGGGTAGTTAGAATTATTAGTAATTATATCATTAATGATCTGAACATTGTATACATCAACTTAATAGATCAAGAATTTCATTTAAATGATACTTAAAACAGGTCGTTTATCTCTATTTTCGATAGTTTTTCCAAGTCTTGGGAAAAACTGCCGAAAAACCGATAAAAGCTGTGAAATTTGCCTTATACGGTTATTTCACTAAACCGATTTAAATTATTTAATTATAACTTAGAAAGCAATGTAGCAAAAAACTTGAAATTTAAAATAATTCTATGGCAACTGATACATACTCAATGAAAGTTTTTGAAAAAATTGAAAATGTTGAGCTCATAATATAACTTTGGAAACACTTCATTTTTTTAAACATTTCCTAATATAAGTTTTGATATTTGACTGAAATTTCTAGAAATTTAACTTGATCATACTCACACACTTGACAAACGAATAATGATACTGAAAAATTTCAAAAATTGTTGTTCAACATTTTTTTATTAGCTTAAATAACTTTTTTATAGTTTTAAGTAAATTATTAATAATTTTTACAGCAATGATTGTTTTTTTATCAATTTTCAACTTAAAATGTTTATTTAAACATTTGATCCATTCTATCATTATAAAAATTTGGAACTTACAGATTAAGCAACATGATTATATGTATCTTTCGGTAAAAAATAATATCTCATGTGTCAAACAAGAAAACTTTAAACAGGTTTGATAAAAAAACATACCGACAATATTTAACTAAAAATGGTTTAATATAAAAAAGGTACATTTATTTTTTACTGAATCTTTGATCAAAGTTGTTTAACTAAAAAATGGTCTATCACTTCTTTAAAATTCAATACACTTATTCCCATTATCTTGTCCGTGGAACGAAAAATACCCAATGGTACGAAATATCTGTTTTTAATTTTTTAATTTTTTTTGTTGTCATCTTAAAATTGAATTAATTATTCATAATATGACTACGTTTAATCATATGATTTTAAAATAATCGCATAGGATAGAGAAATAAATCTTCATGCGTTTATTCACTAGGGTTAATAATAATAATACAATTTTGCACTATCACGTTTCAGTAGTTATGAAGAAAAATCGAAACACGCACGACCGAAAGTTCAAAGCGCCTAGGATTCGAAAACACTTTTAAAAGATAATAACTTTCGGTTTTCCGGTGTTTCTAATAGTTTTCGATATATATATATATATATATATATATATATATATATATATATACAGGGGATTTATTAAGTATGCTCAATATTCATGAGCATGAATGCATTCAATTTCTAACTGTGTATAACGCTTAAAAATGAATTGTATATTTATGTATAGCTCGAAGTACTTGTAAAACTGCTATTTGAAACTTAAAGTTATCAGTAGCGGTTGACATTTAATACAACTAAAATACATAAATAATCCTCCTGATAAAAAAATAAGAGAACATGAATTTCTTCATAAACGTAAAATTATATTTTCTTGAGTGTTTCATTATCACATGCACAAACGAAATTAAAATTTGTCTCTGGTGCATGGTTATAATTTATTATACTTAAATCATCGATTTATATAATATATATATATATATATATATATATATATATATATATATATATATATTGTGTATGTATATAAACATCGTGTGGCTGCGTATGTTGAAACCACGAACGCCATGTAATATCGATGCTTCGTACAGTTTTTGGTTAGATAGAAAATCCATGGTCTGACCTTAGTCTGTTAGGAAAAGATGTGTACTGAGATGGGACGGATATATCCGTCACGGAAAACGGACATAAAATACTGCGGGTTATTATTATTATTACAATATTAATACCACGTGATAATCAACACATTTCATCATAAGTTTTAGTTATATATGATTTGGCAGCGAGCATTTTTTCACATATTATATATGTTCCTGTGAAATCCTAACACTAAACAGTAAACACACTGAACTGTTTCTAAATACGTAACAAGAAAATGTATCATAAAGAACCCCCTCTTCTCGTGGCTATCGTTACACTCAGTTTTGTTTTAGGTCTTAGTAAAGTATAAACTAATTCAATGTGTGTCACATTCTAAAACTTTTAAATCAAAACTTCTAGTCTTACGGTTATCAAGTGAGAACAATACCAGAGTGCACACGACATCAAAGTATTATATAAAAACTAGAACCCGATTATTGAAAAAAAAAGTGGTTTTAGGTTATATTTTTACAAAAAAAAATAAAATAAATAAAATAAAAAGCAATTCGTCTTTTTATTTCACCTTATAGAAGATACAAAATATATGCTCACTTAAGTTCATAAGTTCAAGTAAAAAAAAAAAAAAAAAAACGAAAAACTAGTAGGGTATTTTTAGATTTTAAGTGAAATAAAGGATTTAAAATTATGATTATTTTTTTTTCTATAGATACTTTTTGGTACACTTAATTTTGTCAAAAAGTTTTATTCAGCAGCTCTATAAATTGAAAAGAGCACATAGATGGTACTTTTAGAAGGTATATTTTGACCACTTTTAAATAATTTTTCTAAGTATCAAAAAAAAAAAAAAAAAAAAACTGCCAAAGAACCAAGTAAATTTGTCCGTAAATGCCACTTTTACTAAATCGATTGAAGTTATATAATTATAACTACAAAATTAATGATGCTGTTAAATTGAGATTTTCACCATATATGAATGACACATTTTTACATATTATGTGATAAAAGTTTCATCAATCTCGACAACTTTCAAAGTGAAAATGGAACATTGAAAATACCCTGAAAAAATATTGAGCCAACCAATCGTTATAGACTTTTTGATACACATTGAACCAAATGTTTGAAAAATACATTAGTAAAAACAAATATATCTTTGTTCAGAAAAAATTGTTTAAATGTTTTGATAAAAAACAGCCTACCAATTATTAGCTTAAATACGGTAAAAATACATGAATAGTAAATTTCAAACTAAAGTTTTATTCAAAATCGTTTAACAGAAGAAATAATTTATCGTTTTTTATAAATTCATATACCCATAATAATTATCTTAGCCGTGGAGCAAATAATACTCTTTAATATGAAGTATGTCTGACTTTTTATTATTTCAATTTTAAAATAAGCTTCTTTTACATGAAGCTTCGACTGAAGTTCTTTTTCTAACATTAAATTAAACACTTGTATTTTGTGATTGAAAATGCGAGCCTTTTCATCTCAAATAATTGTTTATTATAATTTTCCGAATTCGAAAACTGCTAAATATACCTAACACAATAAAAACACTACACCGTATTTTCGAGATTGAAGAAACTGTTGAGTAAACAAAAAAAAAATGAATCATTAAACGTTATGATACATTTCAATGACTAAATTATGTTTGATGTTATTAAATATAAGTATTCATTATATACAATTTTCAGCTCATAACTGATCTTAGCTTGGCTACTCTTGTAAGTGGCAATGTGTATACTTAAGTGAACTTACACGTATAACTATAATAGTACTTTTTAATTATTCAGTCACCAAGCTAAGTAGAAAATTTAAACATTATAGGTACTTTATCTCAACTATTGTACCATGATATCACAACATATCAAACTGATTATTTTTTAAAGTTTACAGTTTCTTGTAAAATGTTGACGAGATGAATAATTATAGTGATATGAAGTACATACTACATAGGGATTTTTGAAGCATTTTTGCTCCAATTCTTATTTTATGAATAAAATTAAGACTTTTTTCAAATAAAATTTAAAACAACATTGACATTTTTATAAAATAATAATTTTTCACTTTTCAACTTTTGAAAATTTTTTTTAATTGTTTTTAATTGGTAAATAATATTTCTGATATAAAATTATGAATGATAATAATTTACGACAATATTGATAAAATAATACACTAAGTAGTATTTTTTTGACTTCATAATACTTATACAGGTTTATTTTAATAATTAATTCAAAATTTATTTTTGTATTTTATGATAAATAAATATCCCTTGTTTTGCATTTAGCTCTCTTTTACTCTGTTTTGTGGCCCACGAGTTTCTTATCAAGCTTATCTAAGTTTTAAATTATGTAAACATGAGTAAATATGTATACATATTTTATACATTTATTAGGACTCAAGGGTGGAGTTGAAAAAACAAATACCTATACATCATCGATTACCTACATTATATTAGCTATGTTATTTTAGATATGTACTTCTGCTTAGAAGCTACTTCAATTTGATATAGAACAATGCCTATGGTTTCTTTATTTTTAATCATGTCAAAACAAAAATTTTCTGATTTTATCTATTTAACTAGTGTTGTATCATTTCTATTTTTCTAAAATAATCGTATACAAGGGGGTACCCAAAAGAAACCGAAATATTTTTATACTATGTTATTAATCAAATTTGTCTATAAAAATTATTAAATTTCCTTTAATGTAGTCTCCGTTGGAGTTAATGCACTTGTCCAATATTTTATTCCAATTTTCGAAGTACTTTTTAAACTTATCTTTTGTGATGCTTGCCAGCGCCTCCGTCGTTTTTTTTTTAACTTCATCAATGTCCGTGAATTGCTTTCCTTTCATATCCCTTTTCATTTTAGGGAATAAAAAGAAGTTTCTGGGGGCCAGGTCGGGTGAATAACGTGGATGGGACACAATGGTCATACCATTTTTGGTCAATAACCGCCGTACAGAAAGGGCTGTGTGAGAAGGAGCGTTGTCAAATTTTGTCAGACACCCGTCTCATCCCCGAATCTTCACTTTAAATTCTCTGTACTAAACTCATGTCACACCAGATCTCTCTGCTACTTCTTCGATGGTTTGCCGTTATCTTCTAGGATAATTTTGTGATTTTTTTTTTACATTTTCGTCGGTTCGCGCCATCGAAGAACGTCCAGAGCGAGCTTGATCATCTATCGATATTTTTCCACTTTTGAAATAGGAAAACCTCTCGAATACTTAAGTCTTCCCCAAAGCATCACCTTTATAAAGCCGTTTTCAAAATTTCAAGGGTTTCTGTGCCCATTTTGCCTAACTAGAAGCAAAACTTGTCAGCCACGCGCTTTTCACGTGAATCAACCATAACAAAAAACCGACGAGTACGCAAAATAACTTTTAAAAAAACGATCACACCAATGTTACAAAACCTTCAACAGTGACAGCCGTTGGCATACCGACTGTTGAGAAGTACCTCTTATCGGCCTTATCGGCAAAAATACGATACTACTATTAATCAGTCCAGCACAACATCAGTTCGGTTTCTTTTGGGTACGCCCTCGTATATGACCCAGTTTTCGTTCATGAAATATAAGTCACTATGTAATGATAACGGTTGACGCTCAGCGTGTCTAAGAAATTAGATTTTGAATTTTGATTTTAATATATACAGCCAAACATACATGTTATCAAAGGAGGCCGAAAAGTTAATATACCTTAAACATATAAAATAATTTATTCTGTACTAAAAACAAAACAGTTTTCCTTAAAAATAACAATAACACTGATGTCTAGTGGAGTTGTTATCTGCGTTAAATTTTATTTCATTTATTGCTATGAATAATTTATATAACAATTTGTGATCGTATGCAGTTTATTTACATTACATGTTGATTGTATTAGTGAATAAGGGGTAGAGGAGGAGTAAAGATCCACGAAACCCAATGAAGTGCATCGTATATATATATATATATATATATATATATATATATATATAGTTCCCGTAGGTACACAGTGGGAAAAAACCAAACAACCAATAAATTGTTCTAGTCTGATCTATAAGTGTAATTGTCATGAGATCCCAGAAAGTCTTTGGATATGGCAAAGTGAAATTCTTCCACTTTACTGTTAGGAAACTATTTCGATACCCCCACTTGACATTTCTGAGCACGCCTCTGGGACGTGGACATTAAATTATACAATTCTTACTAGTATCACACTTGAAAATGCAAGAAGTAGATCGTGGCTACAGTGTTACAAACAAATGTCAAACGTATCAGATTGAGTTTTGGCGTAATTAGTAGTGGAAAGGGATGTATCTGTGGACAGTAAAATACTGGAATCATTATTAAATGATCCAGAGTGCGTTGTCTGTAAGTGTGTGTGTGTGTGTGTGTGTGTGTGTGTGTGTGTGTGTGTGTGTGTGTGTGTGTGTGTGTGTGTGTGTGTGTATGTGTGTGTGTCTGTGAGAATTTTGGTGGACCCGGCAGTATACACACCGCATTTGTGCAAAACTTTGATTACGTGACTTGGGTGTCTGTGCACCACGGTACACTTATTTATTATACACCCCTTTAACTCGCGAGAGCACAAAGTTTATTTTTTCTTTTCGTAAATTCGTACACAAAGTAAAATAGGAAAATAATAATAAAACCAAGTTCTATGTGTATTTCTACACGCGTTTAGCTGGGAAGGGAGGACAAACAGAGCGAAATACAGCGAAGGATAAAGTGAGAGAGAGAGAGAGAGAGAGAGAGAGAGAGTACGAATTCGAAAGAAAGGTACATATAACTATATATATAAATATTGGAAGCTGTTTTATTTACACCCCACTCAACCACCCCTCACAGACCCCCACCACATCACAAAATACGACAGACATGGTGGATAACATTATACAGGCTTATATATACGCGCGTTTGTTCGCGTAGTAACATCGCGTGGCTTGTAATAAATGTAAAACTTGTATTCCATCCAACATGCCAAAAGAATAACTTTATACTAGGATCAATGCATTTCCCATTTCGTAACCAATATATGTTTCATTGTTTTTTTTTTTTTCATTCTAACTTTTTTCTTTTTTCCGCGTTTCTTTTTTATTTTTATTACTATCATTATTGTTTCCAGGTACTTCCTTACCACAACAATGGATTTGGCACGTGTGTCGTGTTATCACAGATTTTTCATTTAACCGGGCGTTTGTTTATTTTTTTTTTCACTTTCATTCGTCGTCGCCGTAAAATGTTGTCGTGCTTAATTCGTTGAGCCATTCCGTCTTGATTTACCAACCAATAGAAGCACAAACTATGTCATATTAAATCTGGTTGTGTACATTTAGAATCGTATGTATCTATTGTCAAATACATTAGAAATTCTATTTTGTTTTTAACCTCATAGGTTATCCTCCTAAATCACTTCCATATCATCTATGGTTTAATATGTGTTTTTATTTTTAAATTTCGACTAGAACAATAGACATTTTATGTATCAAAATTGTTCTCGATTATTATTATTATTATTTTTACTTCTATGTATTTATAGATAAATGTATTTCAAAATAAAAACTTCAAAACTTTGAAGTAAAGCTATTTATATTTGTATAAAAAAAAAGTTTCAAATAAATGCATTATCAATGCTTGTGATGTCGTTAAACCATCAAGAAATTATTGCCAAAAATATTGTGTGAAAATTAACCGATTATAGAATTGAATTTATCGTCCATTTATATTTATTTATTTTTTTTATTTTTTTTTCATAAACTCAGTTCAAAAAGCATTTTATTTCATAATGATTTCATCTTTGTGATTGAATATTTTCTTCTTTATAAGCATTGATTAAATATGAATGTATTAAAAATATATTGGATATTTTAAACAGTGAACTGTAGACTAAGGATAATACTAACGGATAATTCAATAAAAAAAAAAAAAAATACATACTTCGCCAAATGGGATATTCTTCGCTACTTGGATGTTTTAATGAAGATTGGTGTGTGGAATTAAAAAAAAAAAAAAAAGGTAAATCATTCCTTTAGTTAAACGATTCTGAGCAAAGCTTTAGAAATTAAAATATACCGTTTGAATTTCTTCAAATAAATTATTTAAGTAGAAAATAGACGTAAAACAGTTATTAAACAGTCATTCATACTCATGTTTTATTAAAATTAGATCGACCAAAAATTCTTTAAAAATATTTAAAGCAGATAAAAATCCAATATAAAAACGTTTGATTTATCAACAATTTACTTAAACGCTTAAATTAAAAAAAAAAAAAACGGAATTATCGTTTTTATGGTATTTTCTATATCTTTAATTAAGTATATGAGAAAGGCCTTTTTTAAATTGTTTGATCTTCTTATTAAGAATTAAAAATTGTATGTGATAAATCGTTGAAAAATAATGTTAGGGTTACTAAGAGTATTTTAATCGAAAGCACGGCTTCTCTAAGACGTTGGTGAAAACTTAAATGGAGCGCCCATGGTCATTACGTTCCACTGGCAGTTTCGATTTTAATTGTCGATCAATGGCAGTTTTGGGGCTTAGGTTATATAGCACTTCTCGTCGGTCATATTTTTTTCTACGTTAAATCACTTGAATAGAAATATCGTAATAGTATTAAAAAATAATAATTCAAACGATGGGTAAAACCACTTAGGACTGGTTCTTATCAACTTTGAATTATACATAAAGAAGGAACTATTTTCAAAGTGAAAAATTCTCTCATTAATTATATTGATTCAGATTAATCCACTTTCAATAATATTTACTTAAATAAATCAATTATTATTTGATAATAATACAAGTAATAATTATTTTGTAATAAACATAATAAAAAGGAAATACTTCACACCATTCTACGCCACTCCTTGGACAAAATAATGAGGATTGGTGAATTGAATTTTAAAGACATGATAGGTAGATAATTTCTTTCATTAAACAATGCTGAGTAAAATTTTGGTGTAAAATGAAATAAAATATTTTTAAATTTACTTGAACATTCTTGATTAAGACAGGTCCATGTCTGTCGATTCAGCTAGAAATATAGGTTGGCAAGGCTGTAACTGAGGGGGAGGGGGGCCCAGGGGTCCGGATTTACATTTTAATGTGATTATTAATATTTCTTTCACTAAATTACTTAAATTTATTTCGTGAGTCATGTTCAGTATACAGTTATCAGTTATTTATTGGGTTTTTGTGCTAAAGTAAAGAAAATATCTATATATGATTATCTTGAATCCACTGTATAAAAATGACCGAAGCGTAAAACTCATACTAAAATAATTTGTATCTTTGTTTAAAAGAAAAAAAATCATAGAATAAAAAAAATACTTTTCCGTATTAAATAGGATCTACGCTTTCTCACTTATGTGTTAATGGGTGTACTTATATCCATCAATTGTTTTGGGAATACATCACCGCGTATATTCGTATGTTATGTTCACGTAAAAAATCGTGATCCATACTGAACAAATGTACATCTACACGACGTGGGATGAGAGTACCCTATTCGTGGAATCATAATAAACATGTGGACTAGTTCGGCGCACGAAGCATAACCCTTTAAAACTCAATTCCTTGTTTTAGATCATGCTCGTTTTTGCCAGAGACAAAAAAAACGTTCCATTTCCGTTTCTGCTGAAATATAGTTACATAAACATACTGTGAGAATCTCATACAACACTTGTTTATATAAATCATTTCGAGTAAATTATTTTTTCTTCTAATTACAATTTTTATGAAAATAATTCCATCAAGTGGCATTGTTTTTCAAAGTATTAATACAATTATCCTGGAGATAATTTTTATATATTCCCGCAAGAAAAAGAAACAATTTGTGTCATGTCTAGAGATCAGGCGGTCCAATACATTTATACCACTCTGCCAATACATTTTTCAGGTTAAATTATTGTTCAACCAATATCTAGCCACTCGGGAATAATGCATCCGAACTCTATTATGTGTGAATTATGTTAATTTTAGTTAAAAATTTTTTTTAAAAATGACTCTGAGTCACATGTCGATTTATAATACAAAATAATGTATAGTTTCGCAAAGTTGTAATAAAATTATCCTTTTAATAAATTTGTATACGTATTACCTTCGATAACCTAACTTTCAGATAAGATGTTCAATTTAGACTGCAATATAGTTTAAAATGTATAATATATTTAAAATTAAATTTATTATAACTTATTAATAACTTTTGATTGACACAATGAACGATATTATAAAAATAAACAAAAAGTATTTCATAAAATATCTGAACAGTGTACGTGTGAAAACTATATCATTTTTTGTATTTTTGAAAATTATAAATTGCCCTCATTCATTTACCACTTTCGAAAGTTTTAACAAAGCATTAATTGTACAAAATGGCTAATTTTGAATTGAAAAAAAAATCAATCAAAAAATGTATGAAGTCTTTATTTTTTTTTTTATCGTGGTAAACATATTGTTATCACTCATATGTAACATTAAAACTGCACTTAAATATCTACATTATATTTCAAATTAGAACAACGATTTGTAAATTAATTAACATATTCTATGCGATTGTGTGATTAGTTTCAGTTTCTGTTCAGAGTCATTTATTTTTCATTATTTATGAATCATGAAAAGTTTTCCAATCATCAGGGCTCCTGAATATTTCTTTGGCGTAATATTTTTTTTTTTTTTTTGTGGATATAGGGATCGAAAATTTGTGGGTTTTCGGCAGAAACGAGCGATATTATTGATGTCGGAAATGTCTGCACACGAACACCGCCGCGTCGTGTGCGTCGGTCGTTTTATCGTACACGCGAATGCTCGGTCCAGGTGTACGCACAGATTTCGCATTAGATATTATCGCAAAACCGCGACCCGGTCGTTCCCGACGAGAATACGAGCTAATGGCTTGGTACGTTCTACAGACACGACACGCCGCGCCGTGTTGTATTTTACGACAATTCGATACGAAGGAGGATAAGACGGCCGCCTGTGGGCGAGTGCGAAACACCGCTTTACGACGACGGCTATGAGCCCCACGAAAATTTCGTTGGAATCTACAGAAATATTTCGACAATCGCATTCAATTTAAATAAATCACCGTACACAATGATATTATTATTGCTGCTATTACGTAATCGCGGTCCGGTGTAACCGGGATTATTTACCCCCGTGAAATTTTACCTCCCCCGGTAAATTTTCACTAGTGAAATTTTACCTCCCAGTAAATATTCGCTAGTGAAATTTTACCCCCGGTAAATATCCACTAGTGATTTTTTACCGGGGGTAAAAATTCACTAGTGGAATTTTACCCCAATGTATTTATAAACCCAGGTAAAATTTCACCAGTGATTATTTACCGGGAGGTAAAATTTCACTAGTAAATATTTACCGGGAGGTAAAATTTCACTAGCGAATATTTACCGGGAGGTAAAATTGCACTAGCGACAATTTATTGGGGGGGGGGGTATAATTTCCCTAGATATATTTTACCGGGGTTAAATATTCACTATGGTTAATTATTTATTTATTTTATGGTATAAGATATATATATATATATATATATATATATTGAAAATACACAACTAGTTCGTTGATAACTCAAGTTTCAAGTATATTAACAGGCCCAACTAGAGAGGGGGGGGGTACTTGAGTATTTTCTCCGGGACCTGGGCTTCCTCGAGGACCATGATGAAAAATTTAATTTAATCTAGTAAAATTATATCCCCCGGTAAATTTTCACAAGTGAAATTTTACCCCCGGTAAATATCCGCTAGTGATTTTTTACCCCCGGTAAATATTCACTAGTGATTTTTTACCGGGGGTAAAAATTCACTAGTGGAATTTTACCCAAGTGTATTTATAAACCCCGGTAAAATTTCACTAGCGAATACTTACCGGGAGGTATAATTTCACTAGCGAATATTTACCGGGAGGTAAAATTTCACTAGTGAAAATTTACCGGGGGGGGGTAAAATTTCACGCGGTAAATAATCCCGGCCACACCGGCGTGAACGAAAAATTATTCACAGACAGCGGCACGGCGTGGCGGAAGATTACATCTGCGTTATTACTTGTATACGGTTTATGTTCAACCAAACGCATGTAAATACATTTTCGGAATCAACAAAGAAAAAACAAAAATATTTAACCCATTAAGTCGTACAAATTCGTAAACCATGATCACACTCTCAAGTTGCGTATGCAGTTCGTTATTCCAAACAATGTGCATAATTTTTTTTTTTTTTTTTAATTAAAACGATTTTGTTTAAGTAATTCAATGATCAGTAAACTTAATTTCGATATTTTTATTCACTCGATTCAAATGTGTTAACGATTTCATGATTTTAAAAATAGGATAAAATTTGATGACTATAATTGAAAGTTATCGGTTAAAAAACATAAGTACGAATATATATATATATATATATATATATATATATATATATATATTGTAACAATGTACTTGTAAACTATCATCGTGATTCAAGTGATAAGTAGACATTCTCGTGTTGTTTGTATTGATCTCTAGAAAAAAAAAAACACCACTCGGAGTGTGTCACAGAAGATAATCGTATTATTTTTTTCCCAGTCATAAGAATTACACAAAGGTTTTATAGTATCAATTCGTTAAATGAGATACTAACTATGCCGTTCCAGGATTCGTTAAAAATGTTTAGTTGCATTGCATTTTGCTTTACAATATATTTACACAAGTACATATACATTTTATTAAATTAAATCGAAATATTAACTTTACATGATTATATTATGGATATCAAAAGTAATAATGGATCACATTTGTTTTTCAATTTGTTTTTAATAACCACGATACACTTATATATTTGATAGATAATATTAAATTTGTTATTCAGTTATAATATTTACGTATTAAATACGTATTTTTTCGTTGTTTGATTGAAGTATGCAAAGTCAAAACATAAAATCTAATTTGTATATATTATTCTGTATACTTATATTTGATAAAACCTAATCAAGAACAACTTTTTTACAAATCCAAGTAGAATAAATTTATTTCAATGCAAATAAAAGCAATATTAAAACCGATTTATCAATTTACAAGATTTTCTAATATGAAAATATTATCAGTCGAAGCCAACTCTAAAAAACAAAAAAAATATATATATTAATTAAGTTTATTGTACCTATACGTTTTCGGCCATTTTATACGAGTATTATGTTTATTTATACCTATGTATGATACGAAATCCGTTTAATTGCAACCCGAATGATACAAGGTTCGAGGGTTTGAGTCAGTACATGGTTGGAATGATTTGTGCCGTTTTAAAATTAATAATAAAAAAATAAAATGATTTTATTTTTCTGTTAAGAAAAAATATTTGAAATTTGAGAATAAATGGTAAAAATCTGAGAGAGATACTATCGAAATTTGACGGAAAATTTACTTTTTCCCGATTTAATGTATTAATGACCAATCATGTCGTTTTTAGACAGTTTATGTTATTATTCATGTATTCGTCAGGGTAATCCAACAATATGTCATCGATATTTCAACATATAATTTATATTTTATTATTTTTTCAGGGGACGTTTACGCTGAATATAATAACTTATGAACTTCTCGTAAGTAATACCGAACACATTTTACAACCGAAGATAATGTTCTATGGAGTAAAAAATAAAATTTAATACCCAGAATATTTATGATGTGAAGGTTCAAAAGTATAGACTAAACTTTTAGTACTCGAGAACGTGATAGTAATGATTATGGTTATTTCCCTAAAAAATGTCTTCCATTGTAAAACATAATATTCATTCGTATAACTATAAAATGGACCAACGTATTATTTGTAGATGGAAATCATAATTATATTTAAAATTTAATATGAAAATGGTTTATTCTAAAACAAATATTACAAATGTATCAATTAAATAAATATTTAAAACTTACATTTATCCAATCACACATTAATATGTTAAAATGTAGTTTGTTTATTTTACTATGAAAATATTTACACAAAAGTAAATTTCTCTTCTCTGAAATACATAAACTATAATGATTAAAACTTAAGAGATCAATTGAAGTAATTATAAGTTCTATTTTGTTACAAGTTTTAACTTTATAATTCTTGAAATGTTTATTCGTAATATTTTTAGTTTGGTAGGCACCCCGCCCATTCTAAAACCATGAAATACGAGACACAAGTTACTAAAATACTAAATAACCAAAAAGTATTAAATAACCTTGCAAGCGTTTGGTAAAACTGAAAGAAAATTGTTGTAATTTATTAATGAAAGTTAATAAAGGACAAAATGTTTTAAAATAAATTACATTCTGACACTGCAACGTACGGAGCAATTGTATAGTTCATACAAAACCTAGAAACGTTTAAAGATTTTAAATAATAATGTATTTATTATTATTTGAAATAGAATAAAGAGAAAACAGGTTGTAGTTTGAAGAAAGTATTATAAATTACAATATTATACTTCATTGTAAAACCATAAGATTCTTCTCTTCATACAGAATCGAAAAGAAAAGATTTGTCTCCACCATACAGAAAAATATAGAATTATGTATTATATGTTTTGATAGTGGCCACATTATAAGTAATAAAAATTCGATAAAAACCTAATGGTTAAAAGACTTTTAAAAATAGCTTATGATTGAGGTTAGTTATCATTAATTATTACGTATTAATAGAACTATATTTCCAAAATATATTTTTTTCGTGAATTGTAATTACGAAAATTGATGGAAAAAAGTACATGCTTCGCCCCATGGGATATTTTTCGCTCCTGATGGGTGTATTGAATTTTAAAGAAAAACTTATGAGATGAGAGATTAATAAACCCTCAAAGTACCATCTACATCAAATTTTTGATCTATAGAGTTGCTCGATGAAACTTTTGGACAAAGTTAAGTTAAATAAAAAGTTTCTCTAGTTAAGAAACAAAACATCATTGTAAAACCATAAGATTCTTCTGTTCACTCAGAGTCGAAAAGAAAAGATTTGTCTCCACCATACAGACAAAAAGAGAATCATGTATTATATAAGATTTGATAGTGGCCACATTATAAGTAATAATTATAAATATAAATAATTAATAGTTGCTAGGAAACCTAGAATTGCTAGAACCTATTGTAATAATGTATTATTGAAAATTAACTACACGAAATCGATCTCAAAAAAAAAAAAAAAAACAAAATAATTGTATCAAGCCCAAAAAGTAGTTGTTAGTGTATATGTTACGGTAAAAGTACGAATACCGGTGAATCCTAGGATTTACCGGTATATCCTAGGTTTTACCGACTGCTCTCGGTAAATGTCCGAATTTCGGACATTTACCGATGAATTTCGGTAAAACCTAGGATATACAAAATAGTTTAGTCAAACCCCGAATGATTTTTGTAGTTCGGACTTTTACAAACGAGATTTGGTAAATCTTAGGATAAACAATCAATGTTAGTAAAAGTCCGAAATTTTTTTTTTTTACCAATTGCGTGATATTTATAAGTTAATACATCATTTTGATATAAGTATATAATATTATTATTATTATTATTTCATATTGAGAAAAAATTTGAAATTATTACCACATATTAATAAAAAAAGACTTACATTATTATTATAGATTAATATAAACTACAAAGTACAAAGGATAACATTTTTAATTTTACATTATCTAAACTCAAATTTTTATTATTATTACATTTTAACAAAAGTTTAAATTATTATTAAATATTAGCGCGATCGACTTTGGGAATTTATACTTAGACTATAATATGAATCATGATAAATCTTGTTGACATTAACACAGTGATGTACACACAATTTATCTTGCTTACAATTGTGTTTTCATTTTAAGATATAGAACAGGTTTAATAGTAGATTTATTTAATAAATTGATATCCAGGTATATTGGAAATAATTTTACGGGCAGTATTCGTTTAACTATTGTCG
The DNA here is from genome assembly GCA_027580255.1 of Therioaphis trifolii. NCBI lineage: Eukaryota > Metazoa > Arthropoda > Insecta > Hemiptera > Aphididae > Therioaphis > Therioaphis trifolii. Next base: position 80,931,043 of record CM050404.1, on the reverse strand, counting down.
CGTGTATTTTAATTGTGGAAATATATCGCTTAAAATACGATTTTATGACATTTTAAATGATATTGTCGAATCATAAAATGAAACAAATTCTTTGTACATAACAAGTGAAAAATATAATACTTTACTACATGAAGTCAAAGAATCAAAAGCCGTTAATGTGAAAAAATCAATTCACTATCGGCGACTCAAACGGTTTGATATTGTTAATATTGGCGGAGAAGAAAAACGAATTGCTCCCACGATTGATGGCTCCGAAGAAATGCGTTATTATGTGCGTTATAATGAGTTGTATGAAATTATTCACGAAGCTCATATTGCAACAGGTCATGGAGGTAGAAACCGTATTGTGTATGCTGTTAATAGCAAGTACAAAAATGTTAATATTGAGGCTATAAATGTTTATTTAAAATTATGTGAACCGTGTCAAAAAAAACACAGTATGCCAAAAAAAGGTCTTACAATTAAACCTATTTTACACACCGAAATGAATTCGCGCTGCCAAATCGACTTGATTGATATGCAGGGAAATACTGATAAAGATTACAAATTTATAATGGTCTATCAAGACCATTTAACAAAATTTGTTATTTTACGACCACTCAAGTTTAAACAGGCTGAAGATGTCGCATACTCCTTACTTGACATTTTCACTCTTTTCGGTGCACCGAATATACTCCACTCGGACAACGGGAGAGAGTTCGTGAATGCTGTTATTACAAATCTATGTAGTATGTGGCCTGAATTTAAAATAGTTCATGGAAAAGCTCGCCACAGTCAGTCCCAAGGTTCTGTGGAGCGTGCGAATCAGGATATAGAAAGTATGATTGCGACATGGATGGAAACGAATAAAACAACAAAATGGTCAGAGTCATTAAGATTTGTGCAAGCAATGAAGAACGGAGCTTTTCATTCTGGTACGTATTATATTTGTATTATTCAATTAAGTATTATATTTAATGTATAATAATAACATAATTTATAATTATTAAATTTAAGGAATCAAACGCTCTCCATATGAGGCAATGTTTGGGGTTAAAACGAAAAAGGGATTAGCAAGTTCGATCATTCCGAAAAATGTATTACCGAAACTTCAAACCGAAGAAGACTTAGAAATGGAGCTGACAAAAGCAAATGCCAATTCAGTTGACGTTAGTGAGATAGGTGACAAAATTGAAGTTGGCTGCAAAGGGCCTGTAGAAGTTGAATTATCAGGAAAAACTGAAGACGTTGAACTAGAAGACGTAGACAATATAATACCAGCACGGATACAAAAAATTAAGCAACACCGAGAAGAGTCTCATACAGAACTACAAAAACAAGCGAGAAAAATGAAGGCAACATCAAGTAAACAAATGCCAACAATAATAATTGGACAAACCGTTAAAATTAAAATTCCAGAAGTCGATCGTAGTAAAGTTGATGGTCGCATATTACTTGCTGTTGTGTTACAAATTGTGGATGGAGATTTTTATCGTTTGGGAACAAAAGCGGGAACACTATCTCAACTTTTTACACGGAACCAGTTCACTATATGCGAAGAAAATTTTTTAGAATCGTCAATAATTCCAAAAAATGAAATAGGTATTCGTCAAGCAGTGTCGCAGCTCTCTTTGACTGGCGGTCAAGGATTAATAAGATGTGACTGTTTGAAAAAATGCATAACTAATAGATGTAAATGCCGATCAAAAAATGTACTCTGTAACTCGAGATGCCACAATAGCCAAGCCTGCACAAATAAGTAAATATTTTTTTTAATATTTAAAATAAATATACTTAATTCAATTTAAACCTTAATATAATGTTGTGTTAACCTATAATAGTAATTCAATTTTTTTTTTTTAATGTATAATAATAATTTAAGCTTTTGTCAATATATAATAGGTAATAATAACAATTTGTGTTAAGGTAACAAAAAATTTAAAATTTGTTCCTTTGTAGTCTGTATTAATTAATAATAATAATTTAAGTATTTTTATTAATATTTAATAATAATTTAAACTTTTGTTAAAATGTAATAATAAGAATAATTTGAGTTAAGATAATGTAAGATTTAAAATTTTAATCTTTGTAGTTTGTATTAATCTATTTATGAAATAATAATAATAACACAGTGTCAATATCAACAAGATTTATCATGATTCATATTATAGTCTAAGTATAAATTCCCAAAGTCGATCGCACTAATATTTAATAATAATTTAAACTTTTGTTAAAATGTAATAATAATAAAAATTTGAGTTTAGATAATGTAAAATTAAAAATGTTATCCTTTGTACTTTGTAGTTTATATTAATCTATAATAATAATGTAAGTCTTTTTTATTAATATGTGGTAATAATTTCAAATTTTTTCTCAATATGAAATAATAATAATAATAATATTATATACTTATATCAAAATGATGTATTAACTTATAAATATCACGCAATTGGTAGAAAAAAAAAAAATTTCGGACTTTTACTAACACTGATTGTTTATCCTAAGATTTACCAAATCTCGTTTGTAAAAGTCCGAACTACAAAAATCATTCGGGGTTTGACTAAACTATTTTGTATATCCTAGGTTTTACCGAAATTCATCGGTAAATGTCCGAAATTCGGACACTAACCGAGAGCAGTTGGTAAAACTTAGGATTTACCGGTAAATCCTAGGATTCACCGGTATTCGTACTTTTAACGTAACATATATACCTAACAGATAATTATATACTTATTTTTATTTAATTTTTCAACTTTAAACATTAGTACATTTTTAAAAATATCTCTTATTACAAACTATGTATTTTGTATTATATAACACCATTGTATTAAACATTATTATAAACAATGTATAGTAATAAATATTTGTACCAACAACAAAGAATTAAACAATGAATACAATTTGTCAATATAATAGTCAAGATAAACATTATAAAAATATTTAATTTAATGTATAGAAATAGTTTTTAAACAAATAATACAAAATATAAAATTGGTTTTATACAAATTTAACAAATAATTATTTAGTAACTTTTTTATTTGATGGTTTATGAATTTATTTTAATTCATTTTGAAGCCTTTAACTTAAAATATAAAAGTTCCATTTCTTTAGCATGCTTTTGACTCATAAGTTCTATTTTATGATCTGATTCTCTTTTTTCTATTTCACAAGAGTTCCTATGTCTGGCATTCATTAATTCTAACTTAAGGTTATGCTCCTTTCTCATTAATTCTTCCTGAAGTCCTAATAAGTTGGTTTTAGAAGTGGCCCATGTAGTAAGTTTATCCTTTAATAGACGGTCTCGAGCACGGCCTATAATGTGATATTAAAATAATCACACTGATATATTTTGAAAATAGCTATACATCATTTTAATTTATTACAAATTTCCAACAAAATTTAGGAACTTGATAAAAGTTGTAAATTTTCCAAAGTAACCAACTTTTACAAATTTATTAAAACTTACTACTTTCTTAATTTTCAATTAATTTGATTGATAGCTTACTAAAAAAAAGTGTAATCTACACATTGTACATTAGAACTATGACAGTATGATACAATAATTTAGGTAATAATAATATAAGTTTTTAGGTTGTTTTGAATTATACAAAATGAATAGATTATTTTTATGTAGGTACCTCTACATTACCACAGTAAAATGAAAAAATAATCAATAAATAATTAGGTAGGTACTACTGATAAGTTTACAATTTAATTTTCAAAACAAAAAAAAATACATTTTTAAATTAGTTACCTATGTAAATGAAAATATTTTCAATGTAATCATAGTAGGTACCTACACAACCTATATAGATCACTAACTTAAAACAGACTACAATTATTTTTTTACCTTTAACTTCTTTTTGAATAGAGAGGTTACCAGTATTCTGGTTACAATCATCTACTACTACACCCATAATGCTTTCTTTATCTTTCAATGTTTTAGCTTTGCAGTCACCTAATAAATAATTCAATAAAATGTATAAGAGTTAAATCAAATCAACATAATTAATACAACTTCTTTATCTTAAAAATAGTTTAATTAAAATACCTACAATCATTAGTTCTTCTTCTGCGTTCATATTTTTGGTTTCTCTACTAGAATATACATCAAACATATTTTGTTGAGAGACTGGTTCAAGTACAGAAGAGGGACGAGTTCTTAACATGTCTGGACTATATTCTGACCAATCCAATATTATATAAATTGGTTTCGTTCCTGAATTTGAGGCCAAAAGCACAACATTATTATCATAATCACTTGCATTCATAACATTTCTGTCATCATCAATCTCTGATTGGAAACCAGTCATCTGATTCCCAAGAATTTCTTGAAGCTTTGATAGTATTTCTGAAGAAGAGGTGTCTTTTGCAGGTCCTCCACCAGTACCACGTAAGTATGCTCTGTCATCAGAAAACTTTTTTTTGCCGCATTTTGTTATGTTTTCATACTTACTACGAAGAGTTTTAGGATCTCGATAACATTCACTGCAAATGCTATTAAATTCCACCGCCAACTTTTCATAAGAGGCTGCTTTTGGTTTGTTTGAATTAACATCAGTTTTTTTGCATTCTATCGTTGGTGCATATTTTTTTACGAGAGCAAGCAGAGTTTTCTCTTCTTAGTATGAAAAGTTAGTGGCTCTTTTTTTAATCGAAGTCATTTCAATAGTGTGATCACGATAAGTGGAAACACTCAATAACTATGTGCAGGCTTCATATATTTCAATTCTGCTTTTTCGGCTAACTAATAAACATTATTATACACATTTTCAAATAATTAGACTATTTTTTTGACAGTTAACTTTGCGCATGCGCACAATAACTTTTTTTTAAATGGCATGATCCATTTTTGACCACAAATTATTTTTTTTGGTATTTTTTAATGAATTTTAGTGGTTGTATTTCTTTTCGAAGTCAAAAAATGAGCGAGTTATAGCAATTTGATTTTACGTTATTAGCACGGGTATAACAGATTATAAAATACGTAGTTGATAATAATAAATACGTGAATAATAAAAATAAAATTACAAATATTAATTTTTTTATTCATAAAAGTTTTATTTATCTAACAAATTGTTTAAACTTTTTATTATTATCAATAATAATAATCAATATTACATTAAACGTAATATTATTAACCAAGTAGCTAAAATAACAAACGAAAACATTTTATTCTTAGACAAAAATTTAAATTCAGAAAAAAACGAAGAAGATTTATTTTCTTTAATACGGTCTACTGATGAAACAAAATTAAGAGATTTTTTCCAACATTCGAGATTCGGGAAATTACCTTTTAATTTATTACTTTTTTATAACTTTTTAATTAATTTTTAAATTTATAAAACATTTAAACTTTGCTCACATACAAGGTCGAAATTTTGAGTAAAGAAGAATTTAATAAGTTACAACAAAAGGAAAAATTTGAATATAAATCACACAAAAAACAGTTACATGGGTAAATTTATTAGATAAGTCGGAAGTAGTGAGTTTTTTAAAATTTTGTAACATATATTGTGAGGATTCATTTGGCTAACGTAACTGTTATAGAAGACGATCGAAAGAACACCGGAACGGATAGCGTAGATACTTTAAGTATAGGACATAAAATAAAAAAAATTGTTTGACGAATTACGATTATCTAATACAACAGAAGACCTACATAATAATTCATACGTATATATAAATAATCAGATCTGAATAATTGAAATAACCAACATTTTAAATCAAACAGCAAAAAGTAATTGAAAACCAAATCACATAAAGCCAAAAGCAGAAAATAATAGATTAAATATTGAAATAAGAGAATGTTCAAAAACGTACCAAACCAAAAAAAATTAAAAAAAACTAATTGAGCAGAAAAAAATTGTTAGGTATTCTTCGAGCCTAGTAAAAAATCCTAATCATAAAATAAATCAATATTATAAAATATCAGAACATGATCACAATATTGCTTCATTAAGGCCCGGTTTTTCAATCATATTTATTCATCGAATAAGATGAGTTATTCGACGAATAAAATGTGTTATCATAATATTATTTATTATTTTATGAGGATATAATATTGTTCAAAATTTATATTTTGTTATTATTATAATAATACTAATAATACTAAAGCCCGTACTTATACTTTACTTTTTTATAAATTAATAATAATGGATATATTTGGAATATATGAAGACGATGATCAATAAATTGTCGAATTTTTAAATTATCAACGTCGTACGTACACCATACGTATGAGAGTTGATCATATGACACTTTGGGATGATCATGATTTTAGAATCAGATTCCGAATATCAAAGGTTGTCGTTCTTCAAGTTTTAGAACACATCAATGACCAAATATCTTCATCAACCGATAGGTAAGTTGGTTTACTGTAACTGCCCCCCCGAAATATTCAATGTTTAGAAAATATTGAAATAAAAAATTATGAATTCAAATAATAATATTTCAATATAAAATCGTTTGTTTGAAAACAAAAATATGAAAACTACCTATATCAAAATCTAAAATGTTTTGCCGTACGTTCAGTTTGTAGGTTTAGAGAAAAAAAATACGAAGGTAAACTCTTATTTTGGGGTACCAATTTTCGACAAATCGACAATTTAATTTACTGTAACTCAAAAAATAATTTCTGTAAATACTTTCACCAACTATTCATATTAGCATTGTCTATACACGGTTAACTTTTCAAAGTATTTTGAATTTTTTGAGCTGTTTATAGACAATTTAAATTTTAGAATTTTCTAAGTATTTTTTTTTGAAATAAAGATTAAAAAAATTTGGCCGCCCAAAAAATCTTGAAAATTTAATACAAGGTTTCTTATTAATGATTCTTATCAGAGATAAAAAAAATCAAAAATCGTAAGTCACAATTTTTTTTTTTTATAAACGCTTAAAGTTTAAAATATGTCAAATTCGTGAAAAATGCATCCTAATTGAAAAATAAAATACTTGTTTCAAAATGGAATACATGATAATATTTATATATAATATATCCTAGACTGAAAAATCATCTCCATTCGGAATCGTTTTTAATTTAACCTACTCTAGATAGTCTCAGAGCGAGTTTCCGGGTTTTTAAAATGTTTATTTTTGATTACATTTTCTGTTCTGTAAAATTATGATTTGTGTTAAATTATGATCTAAGTTACACATACACAATGAGGTGCTAACTAATGAAAATCCTATTTTTGTAGAAATCATGCAGTGATATCCATTAACAAATTGCTTTTAACTTTGAGATTTTATGCTACTGGTAATTTTTTGATCACTTTTCTTGGGGTTAGTAAAACTACAACATCGTTGGTTGTACGTGATGTCAGTATTGTCATAGCAAAACTTCGACCTAGGTTTATAAAAATGCCAACTACAGAAAGGGAAATAAGTAAATTATAAAGAAGTTTTTACCAAATTGCTAAGTTTCCAAGGACAATTGGTGCAATTGATTGCACTCATGTAAAAATACAAAATCCAGGTAATACATAAATTTTAATTTTATAACTAATATTATCTAATATGTATTACAAATTAATTAATTACTATACAATTATACAGGAGGCCCTAATGCGGAATATTTTAGAAATCGAAAAGGTTATTTTTCTATAAATGTGCAAACCATTGCATGTCCTAATTTAAAAATCATGGATATTGTTGCACGGTGACCTGGATCATGCCACGACCAAACTATATTTAAAAAATCACATGTTTATTACAACTTAATAAATGGTAAATGGGGAAACAATTTAATTGTAGCTGATAGTGGATATGCTAATTCTCGCCATGTGGCAACACCATTCTTAAACCCACAAAATGATATCGAAGAATTGTACAACGAATCAATTATCAGGACAAGAAATCCAGTGGAAAGGTCATATGGTGTTCTCAAGAGAAGGTACCCAGTATTATCATTAGGACTACGATTGAAGTTATAAACAACTCAAGCTGTTATTTTAGCTTGTTGTATTTTACACAACATAGCTTGTGATAACATTGATATTGATCCACCTGTACTAGACATAGTTCTACCAGAAAACGAAAACATACCTATAGAAGAATAACAACCAGAAGGTGAAAACGCAAGACAACAACTAATACAAGAATACTTTTCACATTTTTAGTGACTATATGACATTGTAATTATTAAGAAAAAATATAATAACAATTAAACATAACAAAATTAACATTAATAAGAGTTAAATAAGATTCATAGTAAAAAATATTATTCAAATCATTGGTAAATAGTAAATACTTAAATAATATTCCTATATTTCTTTTATCACAGTAGTATGCTGTAGAATCTTTTACTATATAAAAAAAAAAGATTAACCATGCACTTAAATGAAAAGTAAAGACTTGTCACTGTGTCACCTGCCTATCTGGTCAGGATAAATTAAAATACCAATAACATATATATTACTAGGATAACATTTTAACTAATTCTAGTTTTGATTTACAACTGTGTCGCCTACTCAGATTTAGATTGTTTCAGATTATCCAGCTTTTGTTTTTTAATATCAATATCCAATTCTAACAATTTCAATTCTAGAGCACGTTTGGCTTTTAGGAAAATCACATTATCCTCATGCTCTGCTAACAAAACTGATTTCTGAGATTCAACCAATTCAATTTTTTTTTCTGCTAACAATGAAAACTTATCACTAGCTGAAGATTGGCTGTTATTCTTTCTTGTCGTGTTTTTTGCTAATAATTATATTAATTGTATGAATAAATATAATAATAAAATAATATAATATAATATAATTATAAATATATTAACGTTAAACATATTTACTCGCATATTTATTACTTGTTAGGTTATGGTGTTTTCCAGTAGATCTTAAAAGTTTAGTGGATTCGGCGGGTGACCAAGACGGTTTATTATTACTACACAATGTACCAGAAGTACTGGCATATTGAAATATTGTCTATAGTCGACTCAATAACACATTGGGTAGATAGCATGGCTGAATTATCTAATACTGATTCTCTGCATAAATCTGCATAATTATTCAGAACTGAAATTTATTTTTCTTGTGTTAAAAATGTAACAAATACAAAATACAAAACTGTAGGAAATGGTAAAAAAAAATACCATTATTAACTGAAACACAGTTATTTGTAATGTCTAAAACAATTTCAAAAGAATCAAAATCATCTCTTGATTCAACTTGTTCTTGTTCTTCGACATTAACTGGACAAATGACACTTTGAGGAACTGCATTAATGAAAATTCAAAATATATATGGTTACATTAAATAAAAAATTTAGAAATTAACTTACTATCATCAGAATCTAAGAAGCTAGGTAACCCTTCAACTGAAAGCTGAAAGATTTCATATAAGTTTTTCTCCAATTCACTAGTACTTGAGTAGTCAGTTTTATTGGGACCACCAACAGTTTTAAATAATTCACTTTTTGATCCTCTCAACAATTTCTTTATACCTTCATATTTAAGTTTTAAACTTGTAGCATCTCTTGGCTACAACAGTAAACAATTAAGTTTTTATCTTCAATAAGGGGTTTATTTATTTTTTTATTTTTCTACAACACAATGCATTTAATACATATTAATACACATAACTTACACATCCTAACATAGCTGAATTATACTTCTCTGCAATTTTAAGCCAGCATTTGTTTTTATCTTTCCAAGACACAGCATTTGAATATTTATTTTCTAAAATATTTTGATTTTCTATAGCAAATTTTAGCAATAATTCTTTTTCACTGAATGCAAAATTAGTAGCCCTTGCCCTTTTAAATTCATTACTTTTTGATGCCATTTCTTAACACAACAAAAACTCAAGTCTCAAATTATAATAATTATTAATTAACGACGAAAAATTTATAATTTCAATTTTCAACGAATATCGGAATATATTATAATAATAAAATTAATAACTAGCTGCCCGGTGGGATACAGGTGAATCGTAGAGTATTTTAATTGTGAAGTATTAAAATGCGAGAATCGTTAAAAAAAAACCAAGTGACTATGGAGAGACTTTAAAAAAAATTGTGTACAATAATTTAAGAAAATCACTTGGTTTATGAGATACTGGTGGTAGCAGACTGAGATTGTAATCAATTGGCGGCAAATGGCGTTCACTGTCTAGCAGACACTCATCACTCTATGAAATTTGTGTTTGTTAGAAAATGTAGATGGTAATAATAAGTTCTATTAAATATGACTCATCACCTAGGCTAGTAAAAAATTTACCAAAATATGCATTTGATTTTTATAAAATACACACAAAAAATAATAATTGAAATCAGTGATTTTAAACGATACAATAAAAATCAACGAATTATTTATTTATTAATTTATTAAAGCTCATCGCCTGGGCTAAGATTTGTATGCAATAAAAAATTTAATATATTATGCATTTTACTAACCAAAAAATGCAAAAACGTGTATTTTAATTTTCATGAAGTGTTAAATGCTGGTTTTTTAGTTCAAAACAAATATTACTTTTAATATACGCTAGGTCAAAAATGAAAATTCGACAACAAATCACAATAATTTTATTAAAATTACACTGAAGATGCACGGGAGACAATAAACGAAAGGGAAAAAAGCAAAAAAAAAGCAGAAATTTAGATTATCCGCGGCCCGGAATCGAAACCGGTGTGCACTGATTACTAACATTTCCTACCTGATGCCTAAACCTACCTAGTCACATACTCGAGTTGGGAAACATATTGAAAACTCGAGCTGTTAAACGGTTCGTGATACGACGACGCGTACTATTATCAATACGAGCAAACAAATCGAGAGAGCGGTCGGCTGGAAAGATAAGAGATAAGCCGATCGGTATGCGAGGGAAGAAAAAAGGCGGAGGGAATTTGGACGAACGCGATTGGAGCCACTATTCTTTAACCTAAAAAAATTTTCATGAGGTCGAATCGGGAAAACGGAACGGAGAAAAATCGAGAAAAAAGCCGAATTGATTATAAAACGGTCCAGAGTATTAAGGAAAAATATGAAATGAGCGTAAAAAGAAAAGAGGAATAAAAACGAAAAAACGCTTACCCCCCGTAATAACCCACTCGTCAAGAATTTTTTTAATATATTAGATAATAATAATACATTGATAATACGAGTATCATTGATAAGGATATGTTAACCAATCATAATCAAAAAATGTATACAACTTGTTCCACTAGGGCCCTGTAAAGATTACCTCTACAGTGCCTTAGTTCCACAATACACTATTACTCCACTGCTATCAGTATCATTAAATTAATTTATCTACCGAATATTTTTATTCGTCCAATAACTATTCGAAGAATAAATTTGTATTGAAAAACACTTATCACTTTATTCGGAAGATCATTCGACAAATAAGTTTATTCGATGAATAGTTATCTAACGAATAACTAGGGGATTGAAAAACCGGGCATAAAAAAAGTAATTAAAAATACTTATAAAAAGATGCGGTAATTTCTAAAAGCGATTTTGCAAATAACAATAATTGGAATTTTGACCTAGATACATATTTTGAAGAACCTGTTCTTACCGAGACTAAACAAAATAATAAAGCACAAATAGACACTATTATGAATGAAATTGATGATGGTAACAAATTGCATAATTTTACGATGCTCGATGAAAAAATTAATAGCTATGTAAATATTCATTTCGAAATGCATTGAGTTTTGTGGTATACACACGTTATTTAGAATGCTAGCGCATGAGACTATATATTATGTCAAAACAGAAAAAATTGCTAAGTTGCTAAATATGAATGTCAATATTTTTTCGGTTAAGCTAGAAGGAAGACATTTGCGTTGTTCGCACCAACTGGGCAGTTCATATTAACCCCCCCTCTGGACCCCCGTCCACGTCCGTTCATATTTAGTATACCGCGGGTGGATCAAACTGACACGGTTGAAAAGGCGGTAGCCTAGGTTGGCAACACCGCCTTTTCCCCACGCGACGTCGCCTGGTCGGGTACGTCGCGGTTGCTTCTCGTCCGTTAGTGTTCGTTCTTGTTTTTTCTTCTGCACGTACGCGTACCGCATGCTTTCAAGCCCGAAAAAAGACACGGTCCGGTTTTTGGTTTTTTCGCACGGCTATAATAAAGGGTTCAGGCAGTTTCGCCAGCTTCAAATCAGGTCGGACATCAATACAACACCAGTTCAGGTCGTTCCTTCAGGCAGCTTCGCCAGCTTCAAGTCAGGTCGGACATCAACATCAGTTCAGGTCGTTCCTTTTCTTTTTCCTTCTTACGGTACCGCAATCGTTGTAATTATTATTAATATTAGGGTTTTAGTCTTAAGATATATTTATGTCGATTAATATCAAGTGCATGTGTGCATATAGACACATGTTTATTGTTTTATTTTAATATAAAAATATCGTTATTATTTAACGAGATCAATAAGCTTTTTATTTTAATTTTATTTTTATTCATTATTTAACCTGAGGAACTCTTACCACCACCTTTAACCATCGGAACACGAGTCTTCGCCGTAACCTTGGTTAAATTAATCGGCAAGGCCGGTGTTGGCTCAACCATGCGTAGTTGCCAATTATTATTTCAATGTATTAATTATCTCTTCCAACGTTGAAAATACAAACATAACTGCAGGTATAGCATTTCATAAACCGAATAGAAGATTTTAAACGGTTTTTTTTTTTTTTTAACTAATAATAATTTTTCGAAACTTAATGTAGAGAGTATTACTTTCATTAGTGATTTTCGCTCCGTCCATATTTCTAGGACTTTATTGATTGAATTTATTTTTAACAGTAAAAATATTATTTTATAATATTAAATAATATTAAATTATGTCAAAATAAGATAAAAAGAAAAAATGTATAGAATTTATTCAAAAAGTAATTGTAAAAATGATATTTAAATGTGCTTATGTGTATAATATTTGTAAAAAGAAAATATCAAAAAAATTGTTATTATATTGAGATTATTTTATTATTATTTATTTTTATTATTTATTATTATTATATTATTTTTACAGCTAAATATTTAATTATGTTCAAATAAGATGAAAAAAAAAATTGTAGAAAGAAAAAATAATTAATTAGTTACAAATATGAAATAATTTAACATTTTCAAATGTGTTTCTTGGAAAAATTATGTTCAAAAAAAAAAAAAAAAAAGAAAACGTGTGAAGAGTATTTACTCCAAATAGTTTTATGAAATTATCATTATGTATTAAGTATTTAAATGAAAGAAAAAAATGTGTTAAAATGCTATGAGATGTAAAAAAATTTAAATGTAATAAAAAAAGCGGTAAGTGAGCACTACGTGTGAGTCATCTAAGATGGAACGAAGGAAGACTGGTCCACCAATTCAATGTATCCCACATCACATCAACCCATGGAAGGTTTTCAAAGTCATTACTTGCTCAGAAGGAGAGTATTTCCAATACGAGTCAATTTATGAGTGAAGCTTCAGTTAGCCATTAAAAAATAAAACAAATATTCTGCACTGAAGCAAAAAGTTTTTTCAACATAAGCTGACTAAGCGTCCATAAGAAGTAGCAGTCGGAGGCGGTTGGAGCACCGCTATTTTCTTCAAGAGGACAATTGACTTCAAATATGCCAATAACTACACCACCACTACCTATACGGTTAGCGTTACCTTAGTTTTCCTAATCTGGGGTCGAGATAAACTGACAAAGGGTTCATGTAACGATAGTTATTTACAAAACACCGTACATAGTCCATAATTGCTAATATCATTGATTATAGAATAAACAGATAAGCCATGGCATAGGGAAAAACGGGGATAAAAATTATGATATTAAAAGTTTCTGAGAGATAGCGTTGTACGAATGAACTAATTCTTTTTCTTCAAAATTACATTTTAATATTTTTGTTGTTATCGACAATGATCGATCGTGACGTAACGGATTTGCGGGAATCCGGCCTATTAATACTTGGGCGTAGTGTCTTGGCGGCAATAATACGGGTTTCTAATGTTTCTATTCTGTATTATCTCTCTCTCAGCTTAAATTAGTTGTAAGTTTTTACTAATTGTATAATTAATATGTAATTTATTGTAGCCAATATAGGTATCTGTGTGTTCCTAAATTCATCAATCAATCCAGCGGCTTCTACAGCGGATTGATTGGAGTTTAGGAACACCTTTTTGAGACATTGCGTTATAACAATATTGGTTATACGTTTGAAAGCCATTACCGCTGTAAAAATGTTATCATAATATCAGTTATCAATTATATTCATGCAAAATTGAAAATTGTCGATTGCGATTTGCGAATAAATTATAAGTATAATTATATTAATTATTTATTACTGTAATTTAAAACAGTTAAAACTCTACTTTAAAACAAGTATTTGAATAGTTAAAAAATGGATGATAATTTATCAAAGTTTATTTTATTATTTGGTATAAACCACCTTAAGTGTTTAAATGAATCTTTGGACTCAAAAAAAAAAAAAAATGCTTATTTGTCAATATTTAAAAACTTCAAAAGTGCGTATTAAAAATGTTATGCTCATTACAAGCTTATATGATGACATTGACTTTAAATGTCATTTTAGACTCACAAGAAGTTCAGTTGAAGTAAGCAAATTGTTAAATAAAATTTCATGTTATAATATTTTATTATTTACAATATAGATTCTTATGTGCAATGTGAAACGTTTTCATATTTCACTAAATTATCCAGTTGGAAGGCCATCAGTGGACTATAAGAAGGCAACATTGATGACTGTATGGTATTTGAGCAATACTGAAACATTCCGGTAACCTAATGAATTTGTCTATGCTTTATTTTGGAACAATTAATCAGTTTATGAACTATGTATCACAAGGTTAAATTTGATTTTATATTTAGTCAAATTGGAGATCGTTTCGATTTAAGCAGAGGTCTTGCCTGTCGAACAATTCATAAATTTATTAGAGTTATTTCAAACCTACTTTATGATTTTGTTATATGGCATAAGGGGAGTTCTGAAGCTGGTAAATAAGTGATTTTAAACATTATAATTAATTAAATTTCATTATAATTTTGTGTATTTATATACATTTAGCAACAATAAAAGATTTTAAAAATTTGAGATTTAATTATATGCCAAACACAATCGGATGTATAGATGGTTGTCACATACGTATTCATGCACAAAGAGAAAAAAGATCTGATTATACCAATCGTAAAATGTTTCAATCAATTGTTCTTCTGGTAAGTATCTAAAAAATACTTTGGTATTAAGGCTAAGTTTTTTTTTATTCTTAATACAGTTATTTTTTTCTTAATTCTTAGGCAGTATGTAATGCTCGGTTGGAATTCACCTATATTTTCTCTGGTTGGCCAGGAAGTTCCCACGATGCTAGGTTCTTCAAAAATTCATCTTTGGGACACACATTATTGAACATTCCTCAAGAAATAATTTCTAGTAACCTTCACATCCTCGGAGATTCAGCATTTCCTTTACTAGAAAATCTCATGGTTCCTTACAAAGCTACTCATATTCTGTCAGAAAAGGAAAAGTTATTTAATAGAAGACTGAGTTCTACTCGCGTTGTAATAGAACAAGCTTTTGGGTTGTTACTTGGCCGTTTTCGGAGACTTAAGTAAATAAATATAATTCATGTTTAGTCAATACATAATTTACAGTAATAGTTAGGGTACTAGAAATTTTTTGACAAAATAAGTTTTTGTAAGCAAAACAAATACCAATTAAATTAAATTTATTATGTATATACAAATCACTCAATACAGTAATTAGTTATCATACCTCTATTTAAAAGGATTAATAGACCTTAAGTAATATATTTAACTACAATTTGTTTTGCAAACAAATCACATTCTTTGAATATGTTTAGATATTGAAAGTAAAATTATGCTAATATTTTTTAATGAAGAAAAACACTGATAAAGTTATTGTCCCATCTTTTTTATTAGAATATTGTTTAATGTTTTAGGGTATTAGAAGCAAAGTCGATTGAACTTATGAGCCTTACAGTGACTAGTGCTTGCATATTGCATAATTTAGCATTACAAAATAATGATTGTATAGAGATAAATTATGATCATAATACAAATTTAACAGAATTTACAGAAGAAAACAATGAAGGATGTAGTGTTTCATTGGCAATCAATCAAAGAAATGGGATTGATAAAAGAAATGAACTTGCAGATAGGTAATTAATACTGAACAATTTGTCATAAGTCTTTAAATTTGTATTTTTGCCTAATATCAACTTCATACTATATAACTATACTGAAAAATTACCAATTTTTGTTGCAGGTTTTATGAAAATTAAATTTGCAGGACAAGAAGAGCTTGTCATGAATATTGTAAAAAAATAATCTATTTTATGGAACAAAATTAATTTCAACTGTTGCTGAAACTAAACACATTTTTATTAGGTTATTAATAATTCAAATTTTGTGCAGTTTTGTGGATTGAAGTGACAATAATAAATAAATATTTGTTTTTATATATTTATTTTGTATTATAAACTTAAAATTAAATAAATGTGCTTGGAACAATAAACATTTAATCTTATAAAAATGTAAATAACAAAATAAAACAACATAACATAGGTAACTTTTAGCTTTACATACATGACTATGAAAAAAAAAAACATTAATACTGATAAATAATTAAAAAAGGAATAAAATGTTTTGCAGTTTAGCAGTTTCAATTTGAATGAGCTTGTCCATGCAATTTTCAAGTGTTTTTTGAAAACTGTCTCTGGATTTTCGATCCTCCTTCATTTCCTCTAATAATATGTCTTGGATATTTTTTTTTTCCTTTTTGGTATCATTTCTTCATCAGAGTTTATTTCTTCATCATTGCGATGTAATAGTTGAGAGCGTTGTGAACTGATATGTTCATCTGATTTATTTCCATTTTTCAAACTTAATTTACTAGAATTTGGTAACTACTTTCTAATATAGTAATTTTATTTGGAGTAACAGAATCCTCTTTTCCAAAATACTGTTTCATTAGAAGATAATATTCCCAATTGATAGCTCCTTCGCCAGATTTATTTGCTCTTCGCACATTGTTCCGAAATGTAGCCATTAAGTTTCGGAACTTTGTATTAGAGTTTGGTGCAGATACTGCAATACCATTTTCTTTTAGGATGTTAGAAATTTTTTCCCAAATCTTATGATTTTTTTTGTTACTGTTGAACTCATGTTCGAGATCGCCTCTATTTTCGATCAGCTGTTTTATTGCTTTAGTTGTCCAAATTTTGGTTTCTGGCATACAAGTTTGAACATTGCCAAAAGGTCCATTATTATCTATCAATTAAACAACAAAAAAGTTGTTTATAAATTTTTTTAACTGAAGGTATAGTAATGGTAGATGTATTTAAGTTTATTATAGATTGCACAAACCTTGTTTTGTGGATGTTGTGATCTTAGTTGATGATTTATTAGATACTGTACCGTAATAAAAATATTTATTATTTATTGAATTACTTTTCAAAATGACATCATATTTCATACCCCTTAAAAGTTAAATTTAAAATATTAAATAAAGGATTTATGGTGTAGTTAATAAATTTTCAATGGTCATCTATAGATGACAATAATAATACATTACAATTTCTAACTCGGTATTTCAAACAATCAAATTGACCATTTTAAACAATTATGTTGTAAATAAGCTTACCATTCAGGTATTTCAATCCCAACCTTTTGGTTTTCTTCAAACTGAACACAATCTTTTATCAATATGGAAGTAATATTTTTACATAATTTTTCTTCATCAAGATCTAAAATAATAATAATAATTGATCATTTTTTGTAACCAAACAAACATCACCTATACCTAAGCATTAGCTTGTAAAGATGATGTTGAGTTCACAAAATAAACATTTTTAATTATAAAACTTATATACTAATTATAATATCAATAAAAAGTTCGTAGTTATAGATAATTATTAATTATTTATATATCGTCGCCTTTGTGCAAAAAGTGACTCAGTGAAATATTAATATTGTTGGTAAAAAAATAAAATAGTGTTACTTAGTACTTACCATGATCAAACAATATACACATAGTGTTTATATCAAAGTATTTGACATAAACACTTTCATCGTGTATTAAATTCATTTGAATACTTTCCATTTTCTTTATGATTTCAAGTTGCCTCAACTTGAAGAACAGGAGACTATGAGAGACGAGATTACGAAAAGATGATTACTTAATATTTAATGAAAAATGAGTAAGGAAATGATAATGCAATAGTCAACAGTTCAAGAACACAAATACATTTTGGTGCGAATAAATGTTATCAAATCCATCGGGTTTTTTTCAGTCCGTCGAGAAAATACTTGTTTGCTGATAAAGCAATCCGCTGAATTACCTCCCCTCCAGCGGATTACTCAAGTGCTGAAATTAGGAACACTTGATTCCAGCGGCTGACCGATCGGTTGAATTTAGGAACATACGGTATATTATATAAATTTGCTGATCGACTTATCATCGAAATTCCCGCTGAACGAAATTCCTGTATAAAATTTCCTATATAACAATATAACATAATTTATACATTATAATATACAGCCACCTCAACATTGTATAACAAGGGTATAATTTCGGATATATTAAACATTGTGTATGTAACTTAAATTTTAAAATTTCATGTAAAATAAACAAAATAAACTTAATTGTTTATGTATATTTAGTAATATGATTAAGGATGAAGTACTTAAAAAAAAAAAAAAAAAAATATTGTATGCAATTCATATTTTATTGTATAATATATTAATATACAATGTATATACGAATACATCAATGCTATTACGAAGGAACATAATATAAATAGAAAAAAAGGAAAGAAAGAATATAATATATTATAAAGGAACCTTGGACTATAGAGAATTTCAAATATGATTTAATATTTTTAGTTTGGAAATTTTAGCTAACTGAGACGTAGTTGAATAACTGAGTTTTTTTTAAATATTTTACAAATCAATAATGTGTCTATAATATACAATTTATGTTCTTTACAAGATACAAGATCATCTAACCATTTATTTATTAAAATATCGTTTTTTATTTTAAGTGTCAATTTGAACCTGATTTTTTTTTATTTTGTATTTTTACAAAATTGTTTTCAAAAATTTCTAAAGCATGATTTATTATTTTATTTAAAGAAAATGATGGCGCCTTAAGTCCCCCATCTTGGCCAAAAGATGAATAATTTTTGTTTATAAGAAGTTGTCTTTTTTCATTTAAATTTTTATTGGTAAATAAATTATTTTGACATTGGTGGCAATTAAATTTTTTATCACACATATAAGCAAGTTACCCAGCAAAATAAGTAACCGAACAGTCTTCCAATGTAATTTTATTAGTTATAATCTCGTCTACAGAGCACAACTCTTCAGTATTAAGATCAGAGGACGTATCTAGTATAATATCAGTGTTGGTACATAATGGAGTTACTACGTCGAATTGTACAGTGTCCTGGGTCATCGGTTTCTTGGGGTGTTTCACAATTAGTTCCTGTCGAAGTACATATAGAAAAAATACAATTACTTCTAATGGAAGTTCTTATGGTTCGCGCTGTCAGATTTTTATTATACCCCCCTTTTTGCAGAAAAATACTGAATAAGTTTTCTAGGACATCCGACATCCTGATTAAGCCGATTTGTTATTACAAATGCTATATTATTACTTTTTTCCTCCTCAAAAAATTGTAAAATTGCGTTTATAGTTTGTGTAAATCCTTTAAAACACGGTGGTTGGGAAATTTTTCCTTTTTTAATTTTTGTCAAGTTTAAAAAGTATTTTGAAGCTTCTAATAAGAATGTTTTAACCGTTCCTGAATGATTTAATGCTGCATTATATTGATTATGACTGAAAAGTGACCTACTGTTTAAGCAATTAAATAAATTATTCATAAATTCGATGAAATCGGCAGTACCTATCAAATGCAGTTTTACTGAGAAGTTGTTTAGTTTCTGCACAAGTGCGGATAGCTTAAGACATAGAATGTCTGAAGACTTGGACGGCTAGCTTCACTCGCATTTTTTGGAAAGAAGTTGGGTGAATGTGTGAATCTGTAATCGTAATTAGTGCTTTACTTTTTTTATTTGATTTGTCTATTTTATAAGTTTCTTTAATGTTATTAAATGAAAAGATTTTGTTATCTTTTTGAAAACAAGCCTCAATAAAATTGTTACGTACACTTTTTAATAAATGCGAAACATCATATAATGTAAATATTTTATGGCCATTTACAAAAAAAAAATGGATTTTCTTCAGAAATATTTAATAGTTTCAATGCACTTTGATTGGATGTGCTTTGATTGCATACTATAAGTTTTGGGCACAAGCTAACATAAAATAATTTTTTTACAATATCAATTATTAATTCTTTTAGAATATTTTTGTTTACGCCGGAATGTGCAAGATAATACGCGATAGGAATTTTCCATTGAGTATATATACCACGAGCTATAAATACCAAAACGCAGTTAGCACTCTTATTTATCCTACCATAAGTCCCTAAGTCTTGAAATCCTTCAATAAAATCATAATCTTTTGAATATTCTAAGAATTCTTTTATGTAAATCTCGTCAAAACAAACTGTACATGCTTTTTCTTTGTAAGATTTGTGCTGAAACTTCTTTTCGACATAACTAAAAAATATATTATTGATACCAGCTAAACATTTTGTTTGGCCAATACAGCGTCTAATTGTTGAAGGAGCGGGCAAATTTACTTTTTGCAATCTTAAAAAGTTATACGCAGCAGGTGATTTATAAAATAAATTTAAAGATAGTTTTTAAGCTATTGCATAGCTTTTATCGCAGGTCTGGTGTAGTGACTGAAAAAAAATTTTTCGTAACGAAAAAGCGTGGCAGTAGTATATAAGTGCCGGTTCTAGGCCACTTTTGATATTTATTGATATTTTTCACTTAAAACTAATTTATTGATATTTTTCACTTAAAACAAATTAATTGATATTTTTCACTTAAAACAAATTAATTGATATTTTTCACTTAAAACTAATTAGTTGATATTTTTCACTTAAAACAAATTAATTGATATTTTTCACTTAAAACAAATTAATTGATATTTTTAACTTAAGAGGACGCCACACCGAAAGCGAAACGTATACAACGGCCGAGAGAATGCGCTTTTAAGTGTTTTCAGGATCCGCAAGCACGCGGGCGCGTCGCGTATGCCACGCCTACGACTATACTACTCGTAGTCGGCGGCATCGGCGCACCGCTCAATCTGGTCTCGGGAGCGTCGGTTATTATTCGATGATCGTTTGACCGTGACGGATCGCGTCAATATAAAATTCACACACGTAAACGCCGCAGTATTATTTTCAATAACCGCGCGTACCCATTCGAACTATTTTTTTTTAAAGTTACTGCTTACCTAAATATATGCACCAATGTATAGATTGTAAAAACTAATATAGCATAGCTTAATTTGTAGTTATTGCACTATTACTCATTCAAATATAATACATACAGTATAATATAATTTAATAGTACCTAAATAAATACATATTTTACGTTCAACTGTTCAATATTATCTTACTTTTTTAATATAATAATAAATAAAAACAAACATTTTTTTAAATAATAAATAATAATACCTTTAATGTATACTCGTAGATACGATAATGATGTTCTAAGATATGTTTTTACCTTTAGCATCCGTATTCTTTGGAGATTGGGTCTACATTAACTGCCTAAAATTAACTAACTTGAAACGTATAATTGTAAATTATGCAAACAAATGTCCGACGGTCGTTTTCATAACATCAATGCAGTTGCGTATTTGTACGTCACCTAATATTTACCTAATATGTTCATTGTTCACCTAGTATTTCTAATGTACTAAACGCGGCGATCGTAAAGATCGTAGATCGTAAGAACTGTATTATAACATAGCTTGATTTGAATTTATTGAATTATTACTTATTTAAATATAATACATTAATACCTATAGGTAAATAATTTGCATTTGTTTGCAAATTATCCATACGTTCGCGCAAATAAATTACTAATTACAGGTCCATAGGCTTGTTCGGATCTCTTTCGCATATTGTGCTCACACTAAACAGAGTAGGTAATGCGAACCTAAGATTGTACATTTATTGTATGCATTAATATTTAGACTAGGAAATCTATATTTTATTATATTTTAAATGTATAAATAAATATTATTATTACTTGCTTGGTCATAATACATAAATAAATCATTTTAAAAAGTATTATAATATTTCAATGTGGAAATCAATATTTTATACATAAAAAAAAATTAAACTGTTTATCAATGCAGTAATCAACTTACAACTACCTAATCATTTTAATATTAAATACAATTTTAATTTTAAATTGATAAACCGTCATTAGTTATAATTATCAGTACAAATTGGTATTTATTTATACATATATATATTAATATAATTTTATTTATTTTTTCACACGACGTTTTGCTGCCATTTTTTGGTTTTGAACTTTTTGTGCCTCCAAAGTACTAGGTGGATCCCTTATATCCTCTACACTTAGCCTTCTTCCAAAAAGTGGATCTATTATTTCTGGTAGAATGCAGTTTGTATAGAATCTGTAAACATTGTAAACATTATATCCAAAATAATAAACATAAATTACAAAATAACGGATTTATACAATTTTAGTTTATTGGCCATTTCTGTAGTCCAAAATTCATGATCATAGCAAATTATTTCCACATTTGTCCAATTATTAGTGTGGATAATAAAATAGCACTTTTTTCTTTGTGTTATGTGTAATTGCCCAATAATCTGGTAATAGTAATTATGATTTTTTTTTAATTTAATTTTTGTATTATTTTCTGTTACAACACAATACTGCAACTATATAAATAAGACATTTGTGAATCCTTAGGTATAATAAAAAAATAAACTAGTATAACTTACAAGTTTATTATTTACTGCAGACACTGCATCTACAGTATATTTTGCTGTATATGGACATTTTATCTCAATGATTGAGTTTGATTCAACTAATCCATCTACAAATAAATATATAATTTGTATTATTTTATGCATAACAAAAAAATTAAAAAAATTAATTAAAAATTCAAAGTATAAAGTACCAATACTTTTTTTGTAACAATATTAATTATTGGAAAAGTAAAAATGTTGGTAAGTACCTAATTATAAATAATAACTATACAATACCTGGACTTGCAGCTAAGTAAGGAAATTCAGAATCGATAATAAGACCACATAATGAAACTTTCAAGTTGAACATATTTTCAAATTGTGTTCTAGCATGTGGTTCAAACTCTATTCCGTGATCCATTTCTTTGGACTTAGCTGGAAGTTTATACAGTATTGAATGGACTTTTTTTTTACAGCTTGTGTAAGGTTTCATTTTGCACACTTCCCCGAATTTAGATGCTGTTAGTCTAATTTTACGTTCTTGGAACCACTCAAAATTTTGATTTTGTTCCCTTGTTTTTTTCTCTATATCTATATTATTAACAAGTGATAACTTATTAATAAAATCAAGCTTTTTTTCATTCAGCTGTTCCTCGCTTAGTGTCTCAAGCAATGGTTCTGCCAGACCATATTCTTTATCAGGAGCTCCGAAGTGTAATTTCTTCCTTTTAGTTCCTTCATAAACTAATCTTCTTCGTCTCATAGCGGTGTTAGTTCTTACTCTACTAATATTTTTTAAATATTTTTTCCCAATTTTTCCTATAATTACATAAGTATATACAACATTTCAAAGGAAGATACTCATTATCTTAGAATAATTATTGAATAAATCTCAATTAAATTTGTTCTTTTAAAACAAAATATTTTCTAACAAATTAAAAATTAAAAAAAAAGAAATATTCGAAAGATAAGAATTTTATAATTACAAACTGATTTTATTCAATAATCTAGTTAATATATTTTTATTTAGTTTACCTGGACTAGTCATTATAATTTTTTTATGAATTGTTCTTAAATATTTTTTAGAATTATACGCAATAACAGCGGCTTCGATTCTTGTCTCAAAGTTTCGGCCTTGTGAAAAGTTTATCCTCTTTCCACCTATGTGCTTATTTATGACACTGTTAAATTGTTCACATAAGTTATTAGTTACATTTTCGATTAAAGATGACGCATTGTTCACAAGACGCGAAATAATATATTTTATTTCTCTCATCATTCCGCATTTTTCAGCATCTGGAACCAAATTTTTTTCACCCAATTTAGTCCCTGAACAAAAATAATCATCACAATTTGTGTGTTGTCCTAATCGGTGATATGGACCATTCAAAATATCACTTTTTAAATCTGCAAGGTAAAAATACAAATTTAATTTACTTTATGTTTTATAATTTTTATTAGTGGGAATTATGTACCTGAAATTTGATCTTCTTTAGGTTTGTTACTACACTTTCTGTAATGAACAGCTTTAGTCACGTCCGTACGAAACCGTAAAATATTTGATAATATATGTTTTCGTAATAATATGGGATACTCAGTTTTTTTCCCTAAAGCCGTCATTTTCTGTGAATAATTTCGTAACAGATGATTTGAACATTCAATTTTTTGGATATGAAAATTAGATCCATATGGTAAGCTTTCATTTAACCGTTTTGTCACGCTGCTGTCTCCATCTCCTATAAAATAAAGTACACAAAAAGTCTGTCTTGCCTTAGTCTTTAACCGTATCTTATAGAAAATAATAAAAGTATATTTGATTGTAATTATATATAAATTTAATTAATACCAATTAATTTATTATATTTTAGACCATGCATTTGGTAACTATTTAAAAACCCTTCTAATATGCCATCGGCTTCCATTCCAGTAGAAGGTTTATTCCAGTTGAGGAAACATCTGTGATCTGGTTTGTCTTCTTTCCTTGCTGATGCTCTTTGACATACAGCACAATAACTATTACGGATTCCAATAAATAATATTTTTCCAGTTGTATACCCAATAATTGTGGCCTGTCAAAAATATAATTAAATTTATTATATAGTTTCATTGAAATCATACGGAGAAATTACAGCTCCAGACAAAGCGTTATATTTGGTCTTGTAGCTCCTTTTAGACCACTGGCCATCTGCTATAACAGTACACATTGGAATTCCATCTTCGTCTATATTTCCTTCTTCTAATGCGATTTTTCTTTCTTCGTCTCCAGCTCTTTTTATTTCGTCCCAGGCGGTGTCGTGTACAAGATCTCCCATGTTACTCAATACTTTTTGATAAGTAGCATCTACCATTGATGGCACATCAATAATTGCGGAAAGTTCAGTTAACTGAGAATATCCTATACCTGATTTTATGTAGATTATATAATTTAGAAAAAAAAGTTTGTTAAAAAAAAATTCTAATTATTATCCATACGACCATAAAAATCCTACCAATAGCTAAAGTCGCATTCACCAAAGCCTTATTAATTGGCATGTATAATTTCTCAGGACTTTCGCTTGTAATTTGGTCCACTATATCACACATTTTACATCGTAAATAAAAAACTGACGAAAACCCTTTCATAATTTCATTCTCAAACTTCATATCCATAAACGAACAGCCAAAGCCACCCTTGTGTTTACAGTTTTGTATTTGATTAAAGATATGACGAATATCCACAATTCTCCTTCCTTCAAGTTGTCTAAAAAATAGTATTTTGGAATTTTTGAAAACAAAAATAACTAAAAACACCTTAATTTATATTTATAACTAGGGCTAGGATTTATATGCATTTGCATGATTTTTTCCTTTAGTCCAAATTTATTGGTTGTCAGATTTGTTCACGATTTGGCTAATTCTCGTTTCAATAGAACTAATTTTTTTTTGCATATTTTTGCATATGTTGAACATAGATTTTTGAGATTTTGATTTTTTTAACTCAAATTTTTTAATTTTTATTATTTTTTTTTATTATAAATTTTAAATGGTGTTAATTTCACAAAATGTATAAGTTTTGGTTTATTCGTTGTATTGTCGTAAATATTTTATATATTATGGTATAAATAATACCTACCTATCTAATCTTATCTTGGTCGGACAATCGATAGAATTATACTTATACATTGTCTAACGACGTATACAGCGAGACCAGAAGTATGTAT
Source organism: Therioaphis trifolii (assembly GCA_027580255.1). NCBI lineage: Eukaryota > Metazoa > Arthropoda > Insecta > Hemiptera > Aphididae > Therioaphis > Therioaphis trifolii. The sequence goes on along the minus strand of CM050404.1, from coordinate 80,905,014 downwards.
AAAAGTATATTATAAAATCAATGTTAGAAGGTACGTATCGCGTGTTGTGTAAATGTGCGAACACTTAAACTTAAGAATTTGAGTGGTTTTAATAACAGTATCAGTTTTATAAAATGCTGAAAGTGCCAAGTTACGTCAATTTGTTGAAGAATTTTCCAGTGACGTTTTTAAAACAGATGGTAAAATATTATATTGTATTATTTGTGATCAAGCTGTGCCGTAACAAAACGTTTTCAGGTAGTACAGCATAACAAAATTATTAATTTAAAAGCCTAATCTAAACAGTTATTCAATAAAAAATTTATTCTACGTTCAAATCACCGGTCGTTCGTATTTGACAATATTTGAAACAACATAATATCATAGTACCTAGCATATAATAATATAAACTAATATTTAATATTTTAATGTAATATAATAAATAATAATATTCTAGGAATAATAAAAATTTGTTGTTGCATACTTTTGCATATTTTGGTAATTAAAATGCATATTTAAAAATTTGTTATTGCAGATAAATCCTAGCCCTATTTATAACGATAACACCACCGTATATATACTTTGATTCAGTTGTTAGTGACGAGTCTTGAAATGATACGCTCAATTCATGATTTACGACTGATGATTCTATTGGTTCTAATAATTCATAACTAGAATATTATACAATAATATTCATATATTATAGTTGTTTTAAAATTGTATATAATTATTATATATTGAATATATTTTTAATATTATTAATTTTTAAATTCTGAACCGAGTGAATGTATTGGTTTTATACTGATGTGTATTTTTTTCCGTTTTTACACAAATATTTGTGTAAAAACGATTTTTTATGTTACACCATAACTATTCGAAATAATGCTTGAATTTCTTATGTTTAAAAATAGCTCAAAAAAAGTCAAAATATTTTGAAAATTTGATGTTGTATTTAGATTGCAAATGTTAATATTTGCTGAAAATTGCATGTATCTACGACAGTTATTTTTTGTGTTCCATCAAAAACTACCCCCTATAGTACCAACTAGATTCGCTTTCCTATCAGAAGAGTTGCTGGTGAAGAAAATTGGAGCATTTTACTGCCTCAAAACGTGATGACAGACACAAATAAAAACACACATCATTGTAAAATCAAATCAATTATACATTCATCACTATGCAATATGCATACAATCTAAGATTTATTTATTACACCTACTTTGATGTAATTGACTCGTTAGTATCAAACAGTTGTAGGTTTCTTGATGTACATGGTATGGATTCATCATTTCCTAATATGGGAGATGCGTCTGCATTTTCAATATTCAATGTAATCGAATTCATCGTATTACGGGTGTCCAAATAAGAATTATCCATTTGCTTAGGAGTAACTTGTTGTCTAAATATATTTTAATTATAAATTTGAATTACAAATTGTATTGATTTGTTTTTAAAAAATGATTCAGTTATTACTTATTAGTTATTAGTGACGAGTCTTGATTTTGTTTATAAAATAAACTACCAATGTTTTTAATTATTTTGATTTTTTTTTCTAATACATATGTAATATATACATTATATATTTGTTTGTATATTTTAATACTTACATATAGTTAAAATGTAAACAAATCAAAAAAAGGTAATAGGAAATTTTCTCGAGAACTTACTTGTTTGTTGTTTTGTAAATTCGTGCATATGCAAGTGCTCTACCACCCTTTGGCCTGGTACTTCTATTTTTATTGTTCTTTTTATTTGCCATTATAATAATATGACCAAACGCAAAAACAAAACTCAGAAATAATAATCCAAATATCTAGTATAAAACTATAAAGTATAAAATATGACCGAATGTCCGAATTGCGCGCGTGAGTGTTTGTCAATGAAGTCTATACAATTAATACGATCGTGATTCGTGATAATAATTTGTGGAATGCCGTAAATGGAAATAAATAATAATAATTATAATCTAATCGGTGGATTTCAATAAGTTATAAATAAATTCGCACCCACCGACCGTATATTATCATTATGCAATAACAGATCATGGTGGGGGGCCGCCGCACGTCACCAAAGACGACGGCGTGACGTTGAATGTTACATGCCGCTAGGAACAGCACCTGCTTGACGGAAAAAATCAACAAAATGCGATTTTTCTATTAATCCAATTTTAACACTTAGTACATTGTTAAGAAATAATGATATTTTTAAAGAACTATACCTCTTCTAAAAATTAATAAATTAATATTTAAAAAAAAACGCAGCGTGGTGCCCTTCAAAATGTTGTCCTCTTTCAGTTTTATAATAGGTGTTATCACTCTAAAACCTAAATTAAGGGAGTTCTACTCAGTCTCCGTAACCATGTTTTTACGACGAAAAACCGTCGGTATGGCGTCCTCTTAAAACTAATTTATTGATATTTTTCACTTGTTTATTTTTCTCTAATTATTTATATTATGGTCTGTGGTCTTTTTCACTTAGTTTATTTTTCTCTAATTATTTATATTATGGTCTGTGGTCTTTTTCACTTAGTTTTTTTTTTTAAATATTTATATTAGGGTCTGTGGTCTTTTTAACTTAGTTTATTTTTCTCTAATTATTTAACAAAATTATTTCAAAATGTTTTTGAAATAATAAAATTTTTATATTGAAATTCAACATAAAAAATTAAAATTTAGATTTCTGGAGTTCACCTGTATAAAAAGTCCCTTCAATTATTTCACCATCAATATCTTTTATTCTATAAGTTATAGGGGATGTATACACAATTTCATTTATTATAAATATTTCACGAGTCCAATTAGGATCATATTTATTGGCAAATTTTTGTTTAAATCTGGTAATTCGAACCCTGTCTCCAACTTTAAATTTAATTTTCTGTTTCGATTTATTCTCAGAGAATACTTTTCTTAAAATCTCACATTCATTACTCTTTTTAACTTCACAAGGTTTCATTCCAATAGTTCTATGAATGTCTTTAAAATTATATTCATACAACAAGGATTGTAAATTATGTATCCATTTTTTATTGTTTTGTACTTCGAAATGTATTCTCATCTTTCCATTGAGTGTTCTATTAAATCGTTCGATTATTGATGATTTCTCTTCATTTTGAGTATGATACATTTTAATCTCATATTTTTTTAACATTTCTCTAAACAATTTATTTTCAAATTCTAGTCCTTTATCAGTATGGAGTAAAACTGGAGGGTTATGGTTTTGTATTTTAGCTTCCTTTAATATTTTTTCAAAAGCTTTGGATACACTTTTTCCGTCTTTCTTTTTAAGTGGATAAGACCAAGCAAATTTGGAAAAAGTATCAATTACATTTAACATATAAGAATAATTATCGTTTTCTTTCTCATAGTTTTTCATTATAACTAGATCAGCAGCCCATAGATCATCAATACCCTTGGTAAATATTTTTCTTTTCGGAAATCGTTTCCTTACAGGTTTGTGAAGTTCTTGAGCTATTGAAAGTTTATCCTTTGCCTTTATTTTTTGGTTGTTTTTAATTTTTTCTTCATCTTTAAGAGGTTGAATAAATTTACTTTTATTTGTGTTACATTCAACACATTTTGCTGAGATTCTCCACCTACCATTATTCGTTTGAACTTTTTTTGCATCGATATTTTTTGTTTTTTTCTTACATTTCAGACAATGTATAATTTCTTTTAAAATACCATCCATTTTATAATAGACAATCTTAAATTTTATCGAATTTCTCTAATTGAGTTTTGTATAATATCGTATACAAATTTGTTACTTGAAACTAGACAAATATAGCAAACAGTACCATCTGATACATCTCCATCAAAATCAATATTCAAAATGACTGTGTGTTTAGAACCTGATATACTCACAGGTTGTCTAGTCAGATTTATAACGAATAAAGGTTTAGAATTCTTAAACTGTTCTGGATCTGTGTAGATTAAAGGGAGTTCTCGGTATGTTTTGTAAAAAACTTTTTTGTAGTCTCCAAGCATATCGTAAATATTGTCATATTTATCGTTTTTGAAATCGATATTCAACATCTCTTCTGGATATTTTTCTCCGTTTATTTCAAAGTAAATATTTCTAACATTACAGTGATCAAAATTACTTGATTCTTTTAGTTGAGTATTTCTGTTTGTTTGTAAACCTACAATCCCAAATAAAGGATCATGAGAATTTCTATACATGTTTGTAATATCAAGAGTACACTTCTTTCCACTCAATTTTCTTACTTCAATACATTTAATAGTTTTAAAATCCAAGAAATAATTATTTTTTTCTGATAATTCAACCAATTCATTTATTAAGAGGGTTTTACTCATACTATCATATTTAACTACACGAAAACTAATCCTAAAATCCTAAATAATAATTTTTCCATCTGTTGGCATTTTTTTATCAGAATTTTCTTCTTTGAATAATGCATCATGATCATGATTTCGAGTAAACTCTAATTGAATGTCTCCTTTGTAAAGTGGATATGTTATATCCTCAAAAAAACCCAAACCGAAATCAGACAAATTGCCATAAACATTAAATTTTCCTCCTCCTTTAAATCTGGATTGATATCCTGAGTTTATTGTTGGACCATGGTTATTATTTAAAGCAAAACCAACAACCCCTTTCATATTACTTGTTATACCAGGGTTTTCGATTTCCTCAAGTAATGTTCCATGTTTTTTCAGTTGGATGTTGGAAAACAGTTTGCTTGGAAAACCATTCTCTAATTTTATATTGCTATTAAGTGGATATTCAGTATCGTCTAATTGTACAACTTTTCTGGAAATGTTAAATTTTGTGGATTTTAAGTCTAGAAAACAATCACTTCCATCTATTGAGAAAATTGTCTTCCTATTTTCAGTATTAAGGTTTAACACAGAAGTTGGGTTGAAATCTCTATATTCAGCCCGGATAATATTATCATCATACTTTTCAAAAATTTTTTCCATTTATTATACATATATTTTTTTTTTAACAAAAATTCTAAACCAGACAAAAAATCCGGTTTGAAAAAGAAATTCTAAACCAGGCAAAAAATCCGGGTTAAAAAAGAAATCTTAAACCAGGCGAAAAATCCGGTTTGAAAAAGAAATCTTAAACCAGGCGAAAAATCCGGTTTGAAAAAGAAATCTTAAACCAGGCGAAAAATCCGGTTTGAAATAATAATCTTAAACCAGGTTTATATTCATTAGTTTGTAATAGTATAAAAATTTTAAAGATTTTCTCTTTAAAATTAACAATACATTTTATTATAATTTTTTATAAATTCCAAACACAAATGACCACAAATAGGTGGATCATTATCATCTTGGTATATATTCGTTGATATTAGTAGGTTTTTTTTCCCTAAATATTTAACAAGTTCTGTAGGTGGATTAAATTCTCCATATGAGTCGAAATAAATTTTTAAATTTCCTTCTTTTATCCATGCAACTCAATGTGAACCTTTCTCTTTAGAATCATTTAAATTTAATATACCACTTTCATTTGTCCAAGGTTTTAAAGGAAGTTCGTTTCTCATGAAACACCCTCTAAAATATTATTTTTTTCAGTAAATTTTAAGATATCAAAATTAGTCAATGCTTTTTCCCCATATTTTTTCACAAGGAAATTAACAGATAGATCTACTTTTTGATTGTTTTTTTTTCTCTTCAAACCTGAGCCAATATGTAATGTTTTAACATTTTTAATAATTTTTTCCAATTCCTGATTGTGTCGAATTGTTTCTTTTTCCATTGCTTTTTTATGTTTAGTTTCTGAATAACTATCCCAAATAGCAGATCCTCCTTGAGCTGCAGCAGCAGCTGCTGCAATTCCACCAAATAAAAGAGGAAGAAATCCACCTTCTTTTATTTGATTAAATTCCAATTCTAATCGGACTTCTTTATTTTCTTTTTTGGCTTTTTTTAGCATATTTATTTGTGTATTGGTTAAATTATATAGTTTTCCCTCACCTATTTGATAAGGTTTTAAAAGGATTGTAACATTTTTTTTCTGTTCATGAGCCAAATGAATTTTCTTATTTTGATAATCATTTAGTTTAAGTTTCATTTATTATATAATTTCTTTTTTTTTTTTTTTTTTTTTAAATTAATCCCATCCCTAATTTTCGTTTTGTTTTCATGATGTTTGTTGTAACCCATGCAGCAGATTTTTCACCTAAAGACACATTTGGATCTGAAAATCTTTCCCAAGCCTTATGTTCTAAAATCAAATCAGCTTTATGTCTAGATTTAGTATCTTTATTTTTTTCATAGTAAATATCGTGTTCTTTTGCTGCTTCATCCAGTTTATTAACAGGTTTTTTATTTTTCTTTAATTTTGTACCTGGACCTAAGTAGTTATAAGTAGGCCAATGTATTTCAGGTATAAATTTACTGTTTAAAATATGATTGACAAGACCTTCCCCTTTAATTAGTTTTTTTGGCAAACATTTTATAATTTCGATCAAATACTCTGTACTTTTTGGAGAATCAATCAACTTTTCCATTTCATTTTTGAAAAAGGTTACCATACCTAGTTTTTCATTATGAAAATTATTATTTCCTGCTCTTTCTTCTTCGGCGATTTTACACAATCGATTTATTATTTGGTTTAAATTATTTATATACATATATTCTACAGGATTTTCCGTGTAATATTTTAAACCTTCTCCAACATGTTCAGATGGTTTTTTCATTTCATTCCAAATATTTTTAATTATTAGATTATATTTATTAGAACTGGATGATTTTGGTTTTCCTGTTTTTTTATCGTTTTTTTGATATATCGAGTCGGTTTCTAATAATATTGTTTTATATGTTTTTAAATCCTCATCTCTATACGGTAATATAATATTATTTGTTTCATCCCATAGATTTGACTGTGTTAACAAGTTCCACAATCCTTCTGTTCCTGTATATTGATTCTTGTTTAAAATAATATCGTTGCCGTTAAAACTTATTGCGTATTTCCCAATTGCATGACCTTTTTTATTGGTAGTTTTATTATCATAAATCCAAATTCCAAAAGCTTTATCTCTTAGATCTATGAGTTTCTGTGCGGCGATATTGTCTAGATGTGTTGTTTCTGGTGTTTTTATTGTTTGATTTTCTTCATCGCTTGTTGGTGTTTGAAAACTTGATATCATTTTCGGTTTGTTTTCTGTATGGATTGGTTGCTCTATTAATGTTGATGTTTTTACAGGTACCAATTCTGTGTGTGAATCAACATCTGTTTTGTTTACAGTATTTTTTATGTCTCTTAATACTTTCACTACAGGTTCGAAAGCTTTTTCTTTTCTTATTTTGTTGTTGATTTCTCTTTGATTTGCATTTTTAAAATTATTTTGTAGTTTTTCTCTAATTTTTAATACTTGTTTGGTTTTCTCTATTTTTTCCTTGTCCTTATCATTATTTAAAGTATTTGGTTTAAACATCTCACTATTTTGAAGACCTCCTCCTTTTCTCATTTGTTTTGTAAGATTATTCTGAATTTTTTTAATATCACTATCATTCATTTATAATAGATATATTAAAAAAAAAATATATATCTAAATTATATTACAACATAAACGTCTTACGTAAACCTAAACATAAACATCTTACGTAAACCTAAACATAAACGTCTTACGTAAACCTAAACATAAACATCTTACGTAAACCTAAACATAAACGTCTTACGTAAATCTAAACATAAACGTCTTACGTAAATTTTAACATTGTTTTTTCTCTAGTTTATTACATATATGATTATCTATAACATCCAGAGAAATGTATCCATATTTTTTTTCCCAACAAAGTGCACAAAATTTGAAAAATTTTTCTTTAGATAGAGTTGAACTATAAAAACTTTCCCAAATTTTACTTACGTAGTGTTTTTGTTGTTTAAAAATAAACAAAAAATTTAAATTATTGCGTATCAATTTTAAATCACTCGAGCTAAAACAATGAGTTAAATAAATACAGGAAATATTTTTATGTCTGCCTCTGACAAAATATTCCTTTACTAATGATTGATCTTTTTCCAAAATCCAATCATCAAAAACAACTAGACTATTTGTTTGACATTCGTCGACAGGTACTATATCTTGATCAGAGAAATGCGAATCAATATTAAAATTAATATCAAATATTTTTTGTAAAAATTTATACACTGGTTGTTCAAGATTTTTTGAGAACACATATAGATGTTGATAATCAACCCAATACTCTGTTATAATATTCCTTAACAATGTAGTCTTACCAGAACCAGAACCTCCAACAATTAAACATCGAATAGGAACAGGAAGTAAAGAATCGTTTTTATTTAGAGTTTCGGTTTCAAAAGGATAAAGCTTGAAAATATATTTTTTCATATTTATTATAGAGTTTTTAAATATTCTTGGAATATTTAAAAGAATATATATATATATATATTTATATATATATAAACAAAGGTATTTTACTCAAAAATGACTAAATGTTTTGAGTAACCATTACTCAATTTTTCCAAACCTTTATAAATTAAAGTGAACTTCACTGGATTCGAGTTCATTTCTTCAATATCATTAACTGTAAATTTTTTAGAAAAGTGGTCTGGTAAAATTACTTTTAAATTATTATCTAAAATTACTAATAATTTTTGCCCATACTTTGTTATAACAATCAGTGGCGTGCCCAGGGGGGGGGAGGATAGGGGTTAAACCCCCCCCCCATTGGATCAAGAAAATTTTATAATAGTATTTTATATTATACATCGTATTCACTTGTTAGGCATTCAACATTAATATATCATAAAGTTCATAAAAATTTAATTTTTAAATTGCTATCATCGCCTATTGTCTATTGGTACTAATATCACAGAATAAGTAAAATTTTACTTATTCTGTGCTAATATCATAGATTTACATAGTCACATAGTCACATCTTGTACATAAGATAATATAATAAGCATATTTCAAAGTCTGTTATATTTTTTTTTTAATCAATAACTATGTGATATATAGTTAAAATTCACTTTTGTTCTTGTATAGTGCCTTATTAGTAGCTTATTAGTTATTATAATATTAGTAAAATACTTTAATATAATATATTATAGGACTTTGTTTCTGACAACCTATTTTTATTTATTTTTGCTCTGTACCTAGTTTCTAGATTCTAGGGCCTACAATAGTGATAATTCGGACCTTCTTTGAACCCCCCCCATTTGGAAATCCTGGGCACGCCACTGATAACAATTTCAAAGTTTGTTACCTTATATTTTTTTCCAAGTTCCATGTTTTTTAATGAGATGAAGTATGTGTTTGAATTTAAAAGTGTTTTATAGTTTTCCATTATACATTTTTTTTTAAAATACAATATGCATATTGATGCATATTGATTTTTTAAATTTTTTTGAAAAAATTCTTAATCCGGATTTTTCATCCGGGTTGGTTAGAATATTGGCAACCAGGTTTATATTCATTAGTTTTAAAGACTAAAATGAAGCAGAAGATTTTCAGGATTGGTTAACTATTTTTTCTGTTGAGGTCTAATAAATCGAGATGAAAAATTGGATCTTTGAGTAGGATAAATTCGTTTCCATTTTGATCGAAATGTTTATAGTTTTAATTGTTTTTAAGCTTACAGGAACATAAAATATTTTCTCTGGTCTTACAAATATTTTATTAGAATCAAATAAAAACACGAATAAAAGTTCTTCCTCTACATGGTGAATATTATTAACAGAGGAGAACGATTTTCAATTATGTTACAATGAATTTCTAAAGGTGTAATAATTATGTTTTCATATATAGGTGATAAACCTATATATGATCTTATAGAAAAATTTTTCTTATTTATTCCAAAACATTTGTTTAAATTTTCATCAAGTTTGAAATATTTATCAGATTCAATTAATATGGTATAATTATTTAAAAGAGATATTTTCATATTTGTTGGTATAATTTTATTTAATTCTTCTATTGTATAATAACCAGATTTTATATTGTATTCAGTGCCCAGATAGCAAAATTATAATGTTATGACAATGTAATATTATTTATTATATATTTTCTGCCTAATAAAATAATATTACTTTAAAAATGTTTTAATAATCCTATTTATACAATGATAAAAATATATTACATTTAGAATGAAATGAGAATATTCTTATATTATTATTATTAGATAATTTAAATAATATTTTAAATATAACGTGATAATAATATTTTTTTTTATATTTGAAAAATATTATTATATTAATAACAATATAATAACATTATTTTTTAAATATTATTTTATTATTTTTATTAGGTAGCTAAATATAATAAATCAATTACGTTTTATTCAAAACAATATTATAACATTATTTTCATAATACATTTATGTTTTATTATATTAATATTATACTTAATACTTATAATAATAATATTATGTTTATTCAAATAAATAATTATGTGCATAAAATGGTCACAGACCCAATGGTACAGGTTATAATTATTAATAGTGATTATTAAATTACACTAATACACAATACTTATATATTATAGTATAAACGAGATTATAAACATATAGAAGTATAGAACAGTGAACTAAATATCAAATCATTCAAGATAGGAACAACTTAATAAACATGTCGTCCGCCCTGTGGAATTCCAGATGGGATTAATTCACTGGTAGAAAAGTAACCTTGTACTCTATTGAACTGGATTCTGTTAGTTAAATAAGAGTTAAACCATGATAGTAACGGATCACCAAAGCCTAGGTAGTAGGTACACCTGTACGAAGGCTTTTTCGAAACCCGTGAAAATTATATACATATATATCAAGTTGACTATTAATGTTAAAAGATTCCATTATACAAATTATAACTATTTTATCAGGTATATATATTTTAAGTAATATTTTATGGGTGGATAAAAAGACGTTTTAAACACCTGAGTGGGTGAGTGGTTACATAATATTATATTATTATTCCTACGAGTAATTTGATGCACTTTTTGCACCATGTGTATTATACAACTGTATTTGATTAATCAACTCTCTGCAGTTGCACGGTGCAGTATTTTGTATTCAGTTTGAATTGCACTGACAACATTCGTGTGCACTGATACTAATTTACTGCAATGTCGATGTGTTGTCAGTGCAATTTTTATATGAACACATGCAGCTGGATTTATCCATATTGAGGCACAATAGAATTGTATTCTATAGTTTACAGAGCAGCTAACCAAAATGTTTTAAAAATGTTAACTATAGATATCTACATATCTTTCAATTTTTTCAATTTTTATATTCGATAAACAGAAGAGCGATAACAGTGCTTTGTTGCCCATCACTCAATGTACTTTTTTTTCTCAAACTCACTATCCGTCAGTGACGTCTGTAATAAGCATTAAGCAGTGTGAGGCTGTGAGCGTAATATCACAAAATAAAATAAAGGACCATGCGCAATATCAAGTATTGACGATCTGTATTCTATGCTAGTCGCAAGATATACCGAGCAATTATTACAATAATATAACTGTAGACTATAATATAGTACAAGCGACCCGCCTATAATAAATAATAATAATATTATACAATAATTGTTATCAAAATGTTATATATAACCAACCGATAATAATTATTTATATTGAAACCGTGTAATCGACTATCATGTACCTGCATGTATCTACCACAGTACCCATGATAAGCTAATCAGCAGTGCCGGCGCTAGGTATTGCGGGGCCCTGGACATAGGTAATAGCCTTTAGGTTCTCAGAGAGGGGTGAAATTTTAGCTTTTTTTTAAATCAGGATTTTAAAAAAAATACTGTTTTTCGTCGATTTTAAACACTTTAATAATATTAGGTTATTCTTATTCTTTTTTTTAACACAAAATTATTTACAAATAATAAAATAATAACTAATTAGGTACATATAACAACAATATATAAATTTTTAATTGAAGTAAGAACATATTAATTTTATATTTAATTCTTCTTAAATAGCCTTCTTTGTTACTTTTTAAGTTATTTTCTTCATCATTATTATCACCCCCAAGTCCGTATTTATAAAAAAAATTGTATATTGTTAACAAAAAATGCATATTATGATATTGTCATAATATGGACTATAATATGAGCCATAGAGCTTACGACGGTGTATATATCATAGACCTTTTACTTTGAGTAAAAAGTCTATGGTATATATCGACGATGTACCTGCTGGATGCTATCTATTTTATGAAGAACCAATAAGGCTATAAATAAACTATATTGATATAAAATTTACTATGATACTATGATATTATTATTTTATTATGTTCAAAACATGAATGTTGAATTGCGTAGCACACTTTTCTGTACGGACTACGGGAATACTAAGAAGTAAGAATATTATTACCTTTACCAGTTAGTGTTGCCTCTGCTGAAAGGAGTTTCTCTACATTTCAGAGACTGAAAACCTGGCTTCGCTCAAGGATGAGTGAAGATAGGCTATCAGCATTATGCCTAGGTACTTAATGTTTATAATAAAATTAATATTCTAGATCAAATAGATCATATTATTGATATTTTCGCCAATTTAAAAAATAGACGTCTTGAATTTGTCTTGTAAAAATTGTTGTTTTCTATTTGTTATAAGATTTTGTGAAATTATAGCTTGCCCCCCCCCCCCATAACCTAGGCTCTGGAGCCGCCCCTGGTCTGTTGTGACAATAAATAAACTATACTATACGTAACTAAAATGTAATATTATTTTCTAAAACTGTATAATCTCAAAATTAAAAATGCTAATAAATATTTTACTAATTAAATTTATATTTAAAAGTTAAAACAGACTAATTTTTTTTTTAAATACATTTTTGAAATAATTGCACACCACGAGCCGCCACTGACATTTTGTATACCTACTTGTGTAAACGGAGACAACACATTCGAGTGCGATACCTCCTGATGAAACCTCGCTCAGCACAGAATTAGTGGCGTAGCGTGAGTTTCAGTTAAACCTTTGAGTGGAAAATCGTAGGCTAATAAATTCATAAGGGCTGGTTATTTTATTAATTTACATTTATTTTAACAACTACATTAAATCATCAAATAAAAAATAAATTAATTCATCAAAATGTTTGAATAAAATAATAAATTGTTTGATATCTAAGTACGCGACCGCGGCAGGCAGAAAATGCAATACATGACGGTAAACAATAAATATTAAAACTAAATACTAATCCTGATTCCTGATACACTGTAGATACTCTCGCAGTACCTATATTTAATACGGCTATACTCTAAACTGAAGTGTAATAATAATTTCATAAAATAAAAACTTACTCTTGTGATATGCAGAAATTTTTGAAAAAATATAGGAACTGCACAAAGCGGACTGCGGTCAATTAATACTCTGAATTCTGATACTCAAACTCAATTAATGTCCAACTGAATTTATGTCAGATGACAGATAATTAAATAAATATTTTAAGAATATAGCTTTGTCCTCTTCTATAATACGGCGATACGGGCATACAATACGCGGAAAGCCTTTCCAAATATAGAACAAAGAAAACAATAACCATAGATATAATAAATATTTATATTATTATGTATAGTAGGAATTCTACTTGACGGGTATCGTCAAAATATTACGCTTTCGTTGTATCGATAACGATTTACTCTGTAGTTTGTACTATGGCTAAATTTAGATATTGTTTTCCAAATAACTGGTGATAGGCATAATATAGATTCATAATTGGTTGATATAAAATGTCAATGTGTCTCACGGTATTCGTATTAAGATGATAATTAAAAATCACGGGGCCTTTTAACAAGCGCGGGGCCCTTTAACAAGCGCGGGGCCCTGGACAAATGTCCCATTTGTCCTCCCCTAGCGCCGGCACTGCTAATCAGTAATCAGATAATGAATTCTACAGTGCGCATACCAAACGTCCAAACCTAGTGGTGTAGTGGACAAAGTTTCAAAGTTTATCGTTTTCGCGTTATTCAAACTTTAACTAGTTTACAGGTTATGTCACATACTCACTATAGTCTGATAGTCACTACAATACCATTATTATATTCTGCGATACGTTTTGTGTTTGTTCTGAGGACTTAAAAACGTGTGCGTGTTGCCGTTTTGTCGATCACGTGTTTTACAATTTGACCTTTTTATTAATTGAAATTTGGATTTCACAGTGTGCCGTCGTTCTTATACACCTAGTACTTACGTTGACAATACCACGTTATATCGTACCTACAACTGTTGTCATTACGTTTGAAAGGTAAGTTTATTTTATGTTAAATAAGTGTTGAATTTACTGTACTTAACCATGTGGTTGTTACTTTACAACTTTACCACTTTAGGTACCTATTTACATAGTTTATATTCGTTATAAAATTAATCGAAAATACGGCACTAGGTACCTATATAATAATTTTTTTTCATAGTATACATTTAAAGAAGAAAATGGGGAAAAATAAAAATACACCTCTTAGCCGTAGAACCAAAAAAAGACGTATTGCAAATCAAATATCAATAATGGCTAGAAGTCTGCAAGCTAACCATCCTATTATTTCTTCAGCTACCCATGAAAGTCCTGTACTGATACACCAAAGCATAGATATTTCTGAAAATGAATTTATTCAATGTAATGAATTGTCCAATATTACACCAGATGATCTTATTTCCGATAATCAAAGACCTGGTTTATCTTCTGAAGATGGAAATAGTTCATTAGAGACATTTATTGAAAACATGAGAATATGGGCTTCAAACTTTAAAATCTCAAACAATTCGCTTGATGCACTTTTAATTTTATTAAAGGAACATAAGTGTTTTCAACATCTTCCTAAAACTGCTAGGACTATAATGCAGACAAAACCATATTAATAATATGCATATAGTAGAGCCTGGTCAATATTATCATTTTGGTATTAAAAAAGGTATACAACGGCATTTACCTTATGAATTTGAAGGATTTGATATTAAAATTGTTATTGGAGTAGATGGACTTCCCATTTCCAAATCTAATTCAAACCAATTTTGGCCTATTCTAGCCTATATTAGACCACATAGTGTAGTTTTTCCCATTGGAATATATTTTGGTAAATTAAAACCAAAAGATAGTAACCAATTTTTAAATGAAATGTGTAAAGAAGCAAGTGAACTTATTACAAATGGATTAGTAATAGATAATAAAGTGTTTAATTTTTCAATTGATGCTCTATGCTGTGACGCACCAGCGAAATCTTTTTTATTAAAAACTAAAGGACACTCTGGTTTTTATTCCTGTACCAGATGCCAAATAGAGGGTGAATATTTACAAAACAGAATGTGTTTTCCATATGAGTCACTTTTAGATGCTTCTCCAAAACGCAGCCATAATGATTACATAGAAAAAAATAAAGAAGAATTTCATATTTCAAATGATGTATCAATTATAGCTTTTTTGCCTGGAATTAATGTTGTTACTTCTTTTTCATTGGACTACATGCATTTGATTTGCTTAGGTGTGGTTCGTAAACTTATAATGATGTGGATTAAAGGACCTTTAAGTGTTCGTTATCCATCGTGGAAAATTAAAGAAGTTTCCTTAGCTATGGAAAAATTAAAAGCACATATTCCATGTGAGTTTGCTCGAAAACCCCGTAGCTTCGACGAAATCGGTCGCTGGAAAGCAACTGAGTACCGAACATTTTTGTTGTACACTGGTCCAATTGTTATGAAGTCAATTCTCAAAAAAGATCATTGGAAACATTTTCTAGCTCTTAGTATATCCATGACAATTCTTTTAAGTCCAGATCATTCAAATTTTTTACACATCGCTCGGACTCTATTAGATTATTTCCTTAAACGCTATGAACAAATTTATGGATCCTATTTAATGTCTCACAATGTCCACGGTTTAAGTCACATTTGCGACGACTATGATATGTATGGTCCTTTGGATAATGTTTCAGCATTTCCGTTTGAAAACTACATGGGACAGTTAAAAAATATGTTGCGAAAACCTCATAAGCCTTTAGAGCAAATAGTTAAACGTTATAATGAAACTTTTTCACTACCATTAACTAAAAATAAATTTAAAATAAAAAAATTATGCTCTGGATTACATCAAAATGACCAAATCATTCAAAATAATATAAATAAACTACAATATAGAACTTTAAATTTAAAAAATGCGACTCTTAAAACACACGTTGAAGCAGATTGTTATTTCTTAACGACAAATAATGAAGTAGTTAAACTTATTAACATTATTTGTTCAACAGAAACAAATAGTATAAGATTAGTCTGTAAAAAATTTTTACAAAAATATGATTTGTATCAAAAACCTTTTGAGTCTTCTAAGTTAAATGTTAATGTTGTAAATTTATTAAGTAGTGAACTATTTGACTTAAGTGTTAAAAGTATAAAAAAAAAAATAATTTTAATACCGTTTTCAAATAATGGTTTCATTTCCATGCCTATTGCACATAATGTTAAAGCCTAATATTAAATGCTAAAGTTTTATATGTATAAAGTATTCTATAAGTAAAATGTAATAATGTAAATATTGTATTATAATTATTATTGTATTCTATAAGTAAAATGTAAATATTGTATTATAATTTATTGTAGATTGAAACATGTCTTGGTCTGTAGTTGAATTTACAGCAGATAATTCATTGTACGTTGTTCCATCTTTTTGGTTAAGTCAAAATGAGTGTGCTTGGCCAAAACATAACGTATCCAAGTTTATCACACGTCGTAAACAGCCAAATGAAATAGAATTTATTTTTCTAGATGCAAAACGAATTGGTAAAGCATTAGGTATGTTTCAGATGGTTTTAAATACAATTATTACAATGGTTTGTTTATATTATTATTAAATATGGTTTTCAGACTCGTATGAAGATGCTAAAGGTCAACTGGCCATAGCAGAGTTTACATCAGATATGTCATCAGGGGAAAATTTGAAAAGTAGAAAAGTTAGAAGAAAGAGGCCTTGTGATTCGGATGTCGAAAATAAAATATTAAAACATAAAAAAAAAGTCTTGCCGAAATCTATAATTGAGTCTTGTGATTCGGATGTAGACACTAACATACTAAAACATAAAAAAAAAGACTTGCCAAAATCTATAAGTGAGACGATTACTAATTCTAATAGCTATTGGGGTGGACTATCCACTGATGGATCTTTAAGTAAGATTTACATAAATTACAAAATCATGTTTTTAATAAATTGACTAATATTATGTTATAAATTAATAAGGTGGAGATGATGGAATCACATCTGAGATAGCAGGCCAATCTATAAAGACATTGTTACCTAACTGTGCCCACCAGTCAACTAGTTCATCAATTACAGAGGTCACCGTCACTCCAGCAGTTGATAAACATTTTCTTCATGAAGAGAGCTTGAAATCAATAAATATAGTATCTGGTAAGTTAAAAAATTGTCAATAATTTATAAACTATAAATAAAGGGTGGGTAGTGGCTAAGGTGACCTGAACTGGATTAGACTTATAAGAGGCTACAGAAAACACAATTTTAAGACTAGGTATAATTACTAAATTATAAAAAATATTAAAATTATTAACAACTTATTAAATAATGTATAAACTACACTATCATTACACTGCTACTTTTTCAAATGGTGTAAAACTGTAAGCTACTCTTAATATTGGCAATACTAATACAATATGTTTATGAATGTGATGGGCAACATTTTTAATCAGAAATAAGTATTAATATTGTTGCTTATTTAATTTATTTTTAGTGTTCTAGGCCTCTAGGGGGTGGGTACCCTTATCAAAAAATTAGTGTCCACATCTGGATATAAATAAAAGAATCATAGATTTAATTAAAGTTACTTTAAATAGTAATAGATAGTTTTGATTTAAATTTGACTGAATGTTCAAATACTTTGTTTGTTCTCAGATAGTTTTAACGAATCTTTAATAGTCGAGCCTACCAACGTCAATGAACATGAAATAATCAAATCAAAAAATTTGTTCAATCCAGGTAACATTAAAATCTTTTTTTTCTTTATATAACTATTTAATATAAAAATTAATGAATACATTTTATTTTTAATAGATTTTGATATATTCTTAGCAGATGATTTTCAAAGTACTGTTTTAAGCTACCTCGCCAAAATAAGTGTTGAAATAGGAGAAGTAAACAAAACACTAAATAGGCATGAAGATATTCTAAATACTTTATCTGTTGGAAATAGAACCAATGAAAGTTCCTCATCTGATTTTAACCAGCATTCAGCTTTACGATTTCCAATACAAAATATGACTGAACTTGAACTATGCGAAGAATATTTAACTACAGATAAATCATTTAAATCAAAAATGGCAAGTTAAATAAATCTTTTTTACTGTACTCTATAACTAATGAATAATGATTTTGTTATGACCTTAATTTAGGTAACACAACTAAGTTATCTAGCTAAAAAGACGTTATCCAGTACTGTAAGACAAATAACATCTAGATTGATAAGCGATACAGTTTTACAAGAATTCAGCTATATTGGACAAAAGAAGAAGAAAATATTTAGTAAATTATTAATTTGCAATCTCATTATAGGTGAGTTATTATTAAAAATATATAATCCATATCATTTTAATTTTAATGTTTTCATTTTTCATTTGTTTTTATTCCTTATTATTTGTTTGTATATTAATTTTAAATATTATATTAGATGCTGTCAGAAGTATATCTAAGTTTGGCAGTGCTGTAAATTTAGAAATTGAAGAACCACTGAAAATTTACATAGCAGGTGCAAAGTCCAGAATAAAAATATAAATGCTTTTTTTATATTATAATATTTGACTTTTCTATATTGTACATACTTATAATATGAATGATTATTTAGATTTGTATGTTATGATTTGTATATATTTGTATTATAATATCGCAGTTAATAATATTGCTTGTTTTAAACTATTATGTGAACTATTGTATGAAGTTTTAATTTTTATTTCTTTAACTTGTATACTTAATAATAGATTCCAATTCAGAATTCAATTTTATTACAATAGTTTTGTAACAATTTATTACATATTTTTTCAGTTTTGTTTTTGGAATAAGTTTTTATTAATGTATTATAATATAATGCATATTATTATCTATCTCGTTCTTTAAATTTTATAGATAAGTTATTATTATTTTTTGTTTTTTAATGTTTATTAATTAATCATAATATATCTGTTAACTGATTCTTATTTTATATGTACATACAGATATTATGTTATTATATTAGTTTTTCACACTATTAGTTGTTTTATAAATAAGTTTTTTTATGAATCGATTATATTTATGTATTACAATACATAATGCATATGATCTATAGTGTTCTTTAAATTTTATAAATAAGTTATTATTTATGTTTACTAATTAATTATATATTACCTATGTATAACTGATCCTGCTTTTATATGTACAATATACATATATGTTTTTTTTTAACTTTGTTAAATTGTTTTATATTTTGAATAAAGTAAATTCAAAATACTTTGTGTTTACTGTAATTTAACTATTTTAGGTTTTATTTTTTGACCCAATACTTGATTGAAGAAATTATAACGGGCAAATAAGCTTTTGAAAATCATTTTTTTACTTACATAAAATTATTAACTACAAAATAGCAATCAATCCAATTAGTAAGCATTCTATTTATTCAAATAATTATTCATAAATATTTTAATATTGAAAAAGTGCTTACATTATTTTAAAACACGTAATAGCTAGATAATATAATAATATATTATTATTTCTAGTTAAATTAGGTAATAAAGAATAATATTTTTAATAATTTCTAAAAGTAATATAACATTATAAAAACAATATTGTTATAAATACATCATTTTATCAAAGTTAACTCAATACAATTGCATTATTTTAACATTTGTAAAACATTATTATAATGATTAAATAATCATAATTAATACATTATAATAACATTATGTAACTATTAAAATATTTACGATATGATTATTTAATCATAATAATAACATAATAAAAATGTTAATATAATATTTAAATAATTATTATTATACCATTATAATAATACTATAAAAATGTTATTTTTTATAATGTTATAAGAACGTGATTGTGTTGGGCAAAATTTGAAAATATGATGTATGAATAATGTTATTGTATGAACAATGTTATTTTTATAATGTTATAATATTATTAGAAATTTTTAAAATAATATTATTTTAATATTATTATAATGTAATTTTGCTATCTGGGTGTTATCCATATAAATATTTCCCTCTAATATCCACATTTTATTGTTTATAAATTTTGATGTTTTATTACCAATATGAGTGATTTCTACATTAGAGTGTCGTAATTCATATTGGTAATTTTCCACTCCTAAAATCTCTTTTAAATAATCATCGAATATAAAAGAGATGTTTGAAGTAAAATGTATAATATTATTTTCATCTAATTTAATTATTGTTCTATTATAAGTGGTATTTTATTTAGCTCATGTTGAAATTGTTTTAAAGAATAAATGCCTTTTTTTATCACAAATTCTGTGTTTAAAATTACAAATTCTATTTTGTCTTGAAGTTTATATTCTTTCGTTTTAATAATACAATCTCTGTCTAATCTGATAACAGGAATATACCTGATTTCTATTTCACTTATTTTTGAGTAATCTAATTTTATATACTCTAAATTCAAATATTTGCAGAATTTCTCATCTAAATGATAGTAAGTATTACATGTTATTTTAACTATATTTTCCTCTGAAAGACTTATCACAACAGGATTAATTTTTTTGTTTAACTGTTAAATTGTATATCTGCCTGGCTCCACAGTAACTATTATACCGCCAATTGTAATTATACAATCTGTTTCAATTCTGATTAAATTATGTAAACCAGTAAATGTTAAAGCCTTAAGTCCTAATAAAAAATTACCAGAATTAACCAAGGGGCGTTCTAAATGTATACTATTATTTTTAATTTTTATTAAAACCATCTATTATTTATAATATATAAATATTATTAAAAAACTAATATTTAAATAGTAGATAAGTAAATAAATAATAAAAAAATAATTAATCTAATATAATTATTATTAAAAAACAACTGAGTATTTAATTCGAAGGATGACCTACTTTCGTTATCTTTTGTATGACGTCATACAAGCGATAATTACTCAGTTGAGTTAAAAGGAAATAAATGTAAATGCAATAAATCGACAATCACCGCACAAAAAAAAAAATATATCGTATAATAAATGACAGATATGAATATGAATATGAATACTAAATATCATCCTAAATACTGTGTAGTTTGTGACACAAATATTGCTTATAAAAATTGGTCAAAACATTGCCAAACAAAAAAACACAAAAATAATGATCCTAATAATACAATTACAACAAGGATTCGTAAGAAAACAATAACAACAACCAAGAAACTTAAAAAACAAAGAGTACCTAAAGACCATAGAGTTTTCTATAAGTTCAGTGAAAAACTCTTTAATAAATCCAAAAAAAATCGATCTGTTATCTTGGAAAAAGATACTGCCTTTAACAGCAGAGTTAAAACATTCACAATTAATAATAATTTCGGGTTCAAAGATACTATAAAATTTATGAATCATGTAGAAAGAATAGTTTTAGGTAAAATTCAAGAAGGATTAAATAAACAACATGGTTTAAAAGTAAATTTTATTTTGCATTGTATACACCAGAGAAAAATTACTGGTACAGAAACCATGGAGTATAAGGACACACATTTTAAAACAAAGAATGAAATAATATTGAAAACAACTGATCGAAGTGATTACTATCTTGGAGTGAAAACTAAATTAACGAATGAAATGCAAGAGTTTCAAATTAAACAATCACAGTGGTGTCTTCAAAAAATTGTATCCTTGGAATTGTGTATCAATAAATTTATACCTCTAAGAGGTGCTTCGTATATAGAACTTCCAAAATTTATTCAACTTAAACATGCCGTTATAAATGTGAAAAATGAGGATAATAAATGTTTTTTTTGGGCCTTACTTTCTGCATTATATCCAGCTAAACATCATCCACATAGAGTTTCCAATTATAAAAAATGGAAAAGTGTGTTTGATAAAGAATTCAAAGATATTGAATTCCCTGTTAAATTAACAGATATACATAAAATAGTTGATAGATTAAATATTTCTATAAATGTTTATTGTATTGATGAGTTCAAGCCTGTAATTATTCCCCTTAAAATAACTAAAATTGAGAAGGAGAAACATATTGATTTGTTGTATCTTAAAGAGAAAAATAATGACCATTATTGTTGGATAAAAGATTTATGGAAACTAGTAGGACATGATCAAATTTCCAAACATGAACATAAACGTTTTCTGTGTAAAATGTGTTTAACCAGTCATAAAACACAAGATAAATTAAACGAACATAAAACTTACTGTATGCATAATAAATGTACCAAGGTCATTTTACCTGAACCTTCCAATAATATTGTTCAATTTTCTCATTATAATCATTCTTTAAAAGTACCTTTTTCGATTTACGCAGACTTTGAGTGTATGTTAGAAAAAATACAGAATTGTCAACCTTGTGATAATACTTCGTATATAAACCCATACCAAAAACATACTCCAATAAGTTTCGTATTTTATATAAAATACTCTGATGGGAGTTTTAAGAAAAGTGAAGAATACTTTGGATTGGATGCACCTAAGGTATTTGTTCAAAAAATAAAAGAAAAAGCTCTTAATATTGCTGAAAATTATTTAGATGTAAAAGTTAGTATGAAAAAGTTGACTAAAAAACAATGGAAAAATTTTAAAAACGCAAACACGTCATATTTGTGAGAGAAAAATGGAGGATACACCTCCACAATTGTTACAGAGTATGAAAAAAAAGGAAAAAAAAAACTGAATTCAAAAATAATATGAGAAAAGTTCGAGACCATGATGATTTAACTGGAAATTATAGAGGAGCTGCACATTCTTATTGTAATTTAAATCATCAAATTCCTAGATTTATTCCTGTTTTATTCCACAACCTTTCAGGTTATGACGCACATTTATTTATAAAAGAATTCAACGGCGATAATCAAAGAATAAACTTGATTCCAGATAATGAGGAAAAATATGTATCTTTTTCAAATATTTTGGACTACCAATCATCTGCTTGTATGAAAAATAAATGTTTGAATAAATTCTGTAAAAAAAGTAGAACAAATATTGTCTGTAAAAATCAAATCGAGATAAGATTTTTAGATTCATTCAAATTTCTATCTTGCAGTTTAGATGAATTGGCTAATAATCTAGAGAAAAACCAGTTTAAAGAACTCGGAAAACATTTTCCAAGAGAACATCTAGATTTAATAACTAAAAAATTATCTTATCCTTATGAGTATATGGATTGCATCGAAAAGTATAGTGAAACATGTTTACCTCCCAAAGAACTTTTCTATAGTTCTCTTACAAAAAAACATATAACAGACGATGATTATAAAAATGCTCAAGAAGTTTGGAATGCATTTAATATACAAAATCTCAGAGAATTCACCATGTTGTATAATAAGATAGATGTTTTCTTATTAAGTGATATTATTGAAAATTTTCGTCATCTTTCTTTAGAAACTTATAAGTTAGATCCTTTGTGGTGTTACACAACTCCAGGTTTTGCATGGAATTGTATGCTCAGAAAAACAGGTGTAAAATTGGAATTATTAACAGATTATGATATGCATTTATTCATTGAGAAAGGATTGAGAGGTGGGATGACTCAATGTAGTGTTAGATATTCCAAAGCAAACAATAAATACATGATGGAAAAATTTAATAAAAATAAAGATTCTGTTTATTTGCAATATTTAGACGCAAACAATCTTTATGGATGGGCAATGTCTCAATCCTTACCTTCTGGAGGATTTAAATGGATTGATCCAGAAAAAATAACAGATATATTAAATCTTAGTGTAGATTCCTCTAAAGGATATATTTTCGAGGTTGATTTAACTTATCCTCAAGAACTTCATGATAAACATTCAGATTTCCCTTTTGCTCCAGAAAATCAATTCGACGGTGTTCCATTACCTAAACTTACTCTAAATTTATATGATAAAAAAAAGTATGTCGTCCACTTCATAACATTACAAGAATATATTCGTAATGGTTTGAGAATAGAGAAAATTCATAAAATATTGGAGTTTGACCAATCTCCTTGGTTAAAACCTTACATTGATTTAAACACAAATCTTAGAACAAAAGCTAGAAATAATTTTGAAAAAGATTTCTATAAATTGATGAATAACTGTGTTTTCGGTAGGACAATGATGAATGTAAGAAATCATGTTGATATTAGATTAGTAACAAATGCTTCGCAATTAGAAAAATTAGTTGCGAAACCAAATTTCGATAGAGCTACGATTTTCACAGAAAATTTAGCTGCAATACATATGAAAAGAACTTCGACTAAATTGTTTCAGCCAGTTTATGTTGGGATGACTATATTAGACATTTCTAAAAAATTAATGTATGATTTTTATTATAATGTTTTGAAGGAGAAATACGGTGATAAAATAAGATTATTATATTGTGATACAGATTCTCTAATTATAGAAGTGAAAACGAATGATTTTTATCAAGATATGAAAAATGATATAGACCATTATGATACATCTTATTATCCTTTGGATAATATTTATAATATACCATTAGTTAACAAGAATGTTATAGGGAAATTCAAAGATGAGCTTAATGGTAAAATAATGGCTGAATTTATTGGTCTACGATCGAAATTATATTCCTTCACAGAACATAGTACAGGGAAAGAAGTCAAAAAAGCTAAAGGAGTAAAAAAATGTGTGGTTGATAAAGAAATATGTCATAATGATTTTAAAAAATGTTTAAAAACTCAAAAATCTCTAAGTGTTAAACAAAATATTTTTAGAACAAAAAACCATGACATTTGTACAATTGAACAAAATAAAACAGCACTCAGTGCTCATGATGATAAAAGATTTATATTAGAAAATGGAATTGATACTTTAGCTTGGGGCCATTATAAAACAGGAATATCTAGAAAAAACTTCATTGACCATATTAATAATTTAATCAAAAATAATATCTCAAAAAAATAGAGAAAAATAAACTAAGTTAAAAAGACCACAGACCATAATATAAATATTTAAAAAAAAAAACTAAGTGAAAAAGACCATAGACCATAATATAAATAATTAGAGAAAAATAAACTAAGTGAAAAAGACCACAGACCATAATATAAATAATTAGAGAAAAATAAACTAAGTGAAAAATATCAATAAATTAGTTTTAAGTGAAAAATATCAATTAATTTGTTTTAAGTGAAAAATATCAATTAATTTGTTTTAAGTGAAAAATATCAACTAATTAGTTTTAAGTGAAAAATATCAATTAATTTGTTTTAAGTGAAAAATATTAACTAATTAGTTTTAAGTGAAAAATATCAATTAATTTGTTTTAAGTGAAAAATATCAATAAATTAGTTTTAAGTGAAAAATATCAATAAATTAGTTTTAAGTGAAAAATATCAATAAATATCAAAAGTGGCCTAGAACCGGCACTTATATACTACTCGTGGCCACTACCTGTGGAATCCCGTAATTTCCCTCTCTGTCTACCACGCGGCGAACCGTATTGTCGTACCAACAAAACAAACTCATTTTATGAGAAAAAAAAAACTTATTTTTCATATTTTAGTTATAGTTCCGTAATGATCGTCGTCCGATGTACACGTGCGTTATCGCTGTTCATTAGTGCTATCCAACGTTCATTTTCCATACGGAATTTCACGAGTGTTTGAACGTATGCTTCAAACGACTCAAACGACTAAAATATTAATTAAATAATCTATTATTCTACATTATTACGTAACACTACTACAGTTGCGTTGCGTTCTTATCTTAGGCCGCCGCCCGACGGTCTAATTACCTTAATCACCCATCGCTATCGCCACAATGCCTACTACTTCGACCACTGTCAAAAGCAAAAATAATTCCAACACACCGTCACTATCAAATTAAAACAAAAATAAAGAAATCCAGAATAATAATTCGAATAAAACGAATATAAACAACAACTAAAATACGTCGCTGCCAAATTCCGCCGAAAAAAACGGCTGGACTACTAAAACGACAAAAAGAACTCATTCAAGCTCTTCGTACACAATCTCGGATCCACCGCTGTCACCCCAAGAGATCCGGCATGCCAATAAAAAACTATTTTCGTCAAGAAATCGCTACGAAGTATTCAGTTCAATGGAACAGTCACCCAACCCCTCTGCCGAGGACGCACAGACTTCACTTACAGAACCTGTAGCAAATACAATTACAAAATATATTATACCTCCCCCTATTTTCATAAAAGGCGTCGACGATTTTCCGGGTGTGTGCACAGAACTGATTGATCTGATTCGTGTTGATAATTTTCACTGCAAATCATCAGCCGACCGATTAAAAATTCAAACAGCAAATCCTGAGTCGTATAGAGCTCTTGTTCAATTTCTAAGAAAAGAAAATGCAGAATTCCACACTTACCAACTCCAGGAGGACAAACCAATTCGAGTGGTAATTCGTAACATACACCCAACCACACCTTGTGAGTTAATAAAAGAAAAGCTAGTCTTGCGATTATTTGAGGTCAGACAAGCAACTCCAGTCCTTCACAGACTGAACAAAAACCCGTTACCTCTCTTCTTCGTAGACTTAGAACCCACGACTCACTCAAACGAAATTTTCCAACTCACTTCTTTACTTCACACTAAAATTATTGTTGAAGAACCTTACAAACCCAAATCAATCTCTCAATGTGCGAACCGCCAGGATTACGGACATACCAAGGCCTACTGTGGGTACTCACCTCGCTGCGTACGCTGCGGTAAGGACCATCATTCATCTTCTTGCCCAAATTCACGTGATGAACCCCCCAAATGTTCTCTTTGTCAAGAAAATGATCCTGCGAGCTACAAGGGATGCGCAGTCTACAAAAATCTTCAACGTCGTAAGAACCCAAATACTATAAATAATAACAAAAATTTAACTGTAAAAACTAATTATAATCTTAAATCTAAATATGTACAAGATAGTCACCCACCAAATTCCTCCACGCACCTTCCTGCTCAACCATTAACTTACGCATATGCAACTTCCGGCCTATCCCCCAAACCTACTCCACCTCCTCTAGATCCAGTCACACCCCCCTCAGCCATTGATATAAATACTCTGTTGACAAGTTTCTTAAGTGAATTCAAAACTCTTTTAAATCCATTAATTTCTCTACTTACAAAATTAATCACCAGCCTTTTAGATAAAAAAAATGAATAACTCAATCACAACAATTCCCTCTTAATTTTACTATTCAACGCTAATGGTCTCAAAAACCACATAAACGAGCTCCAATCTGTTCTATACAATAGTCGTATTGACATTGCATTGATAACAGAAACCCACTTCACTAAGTACTCTAAATTCCATATCCCAGGATTCCAACTAATAAAAACAAACCATCCAGATAATACGGCTCATGGTGCAGTAGCCTTACTAATCAAAACCTCCTTATTTTTTCAACCACTCCCTGAATATAGCCATGATTATATTCAATCTTGCTTCGTCCAAATTAAATTGAATAACATCCCAATCACCATAGGTGCTCTATACTCCCCCCCTCGTCACAATATTACCAAAGCTGTACTTAATGATTTTTTTGGTTCAATTAAAAACAAGTTCATTATCGGGGGTGATTACAATGCCAAGCACCAAAGTTGGGGCTGTCGTGTTAATAACCCTCATGGTATCATTTTACACAGCTTTTCCAACGAAAAAAATTTTAATATCCTCTCACCACCTGGACTTACTTATTGGCCTACCTCACTCAAAAAAAAAAACCTGACATTCTTGATATTTTTACCGCCAAGATACCCAGCAACATACATTTCTGTACCAAAAACATACTCGATTTAAACTCTGATCATTCCTCAGTTCTCCTAACTATTTCAGCCACGCCATTAGCACGTATTAATCCACCCAAATTATTCTCATCCCTTACGGATCACATCAAATTTCAGGATACAGTAAATAAAAATATTAACCTAAATATCAGATTGAAATCTAATCTCGATATTAACGAAGCAGTCAACAATTTCACAACTCTAATTCAATCGGCAGCGTGGACCGCCCTGAAACCTGTTAAAACTGTTAATTTAAACAATATAATAACTCTAATTTTAATTACCCATTAATACCAGAAGAAATTCGATGTTTAATTGTGGAAAAACGTAGAGCGAGAGCAAGATACCACCTCTCTCGTCTTCCTTCACACAAATCCGCCTATAACAAACTTGCCAATTCTTTGAAAAAAATCCTTACAAAACATAAAGCCAATGCTTTCGAGAAAAATTGCACAACCTATCTGTTCCTAACGGTTCCCTCTGGAGAGAAACTAAACAGCTTTTAAAATACAAATCTCCCTCAACTCCTCTTAAAAAAACAGACAATACATTAGCTATTAGTGACGCAGTATTCAAAACGCATTTATCAAATATTTTTCAACCTCACGCTGATATTCTAGACCCTCAACACATAGATAATGTTAGAAAATATTTAGACTCTCCGTTACCTAATGGACCTCCCGTGAAATACACCACACCAAACGAGATTAAAAATATAATTTTAAAACACTCGAATAGAAAATCTCCCGGTTTTGACCTTATAACAGCAGAGGTTGCAAAATGTTTACCCAAAAAGGCAATAGTCCTTTTGACTTATAATTTTAATGCAATATTTCGTCTATCATATTTCCCACTTATGTGGAAATTTTTACACATTGTCATGTTTGCAAAGCCAAACAAACCTCCAGATGCTCCAAACTCATATAAACCAATAAGCCTCTTACCATTTTTTTCAAAAATTTGCGAAAGGCTTATTCTTCATCGACTATCCCCACATGTTATCTCAAATAACATTCTTCCTTCATCTCAATTCAGATTTCGCGCTAAACACAACACAATTCATCAAGTACACCGCCTGGTTGATTCTATATCAACCTCGCTGGAACGTAAACAATATTGTTCCTGTGTTTTTTTAGATATCTCACAGGCATTCGATCGGGTTTGGCACGATGGCTTACTTTATAAACTTCGCAATTTTCTTCCACCTTCCCTGTTTCTCCTAACTAAATCCTACCTCACCGATCGATATTTTCAAATTCGCATTGGAACATGTACTTCACAAATGGCTATGATAAATGCAGGCGTATCCCAAGGTGCTATCCTATCTCCATTATTGTTTAACATCTATGCCTCTGATCAACCCGTCACTGAAAACACCATTGTTGCTGATTACGCTGATGACAAAGCTTTAATTTCAATTCACGAAAATCCCCTAATAGCCTCTGGTAATTTACAAACTCATCTTTATCTTATTTCATCTTGGTACACCAAGTGGAGAATAAAACTGTATCACGCCAAGTCAATACATACCACCTTCACCTTGAAACATGGCCTCTGTCCTCCAGTTTCAGTAGATAACATATCTAAACCCGGTTCCGATACAGTAAAATATTTAGGCCTTATCTTAGATAAAAGATTGACCTGGAATCCACACATCAGATCCAAAAGATTAATTCTAAACGCTCGTTCTCGTATGCTCAAAACCTTGTTATCAAAAAATAAATGTTCAAGCCTAAAAAATAAACTACTAATTTACAAAACATTTCTAAAACCAATATGGACTTATGGTCTACAACTTTGGGGTGCGGCAAAGAAATTGAATCTTAATAAAATTCAATCTTATCAGAATATCACTCTACGTCAACTCACTAACGCTCCGCCATACATTTCTAATTTAACACTCCACAACGATCTACATGTCAAAACGATTGAAGAGGAGTCGGTTATATATTACAAGCGATTCTTCTCACGTCTAGCAAACCATATCAACCCTCTAATTAGGAACCTAAATACCTTAACACTTCCCGATAATCTTCGCCGTCGACTGAAAAGGAAATGGTGCAGAGATCGTTTACTATAATTATTAATCACTCTTAAGAGAGCTTAAATATTTTACTATTAGGTCTAATTGGTAACATTCTATACTATAGGTAAATTATTCAACACATTATTTATTATAGCTTATACATTTATATTATAAAGTTTGTTTCCAATTATCCCAATTATTTTAATTAAATTTAAGTATATTTAATTACCAAAGTTAATCACCCAAATTTCGTTTCTTGCATCTTTGGGGAATCTGAACATTCGTAGGCCAGGAAATTTTGTTGCCGTTTTTAAACAATTAAAATATTGACATTTGTTTCCAGGCATTGTTTCATAAATATTAACTCAATGAAGAAATAAAGAAATACGACAAAACGACGATAAATCGTGTAGACGAATTGGCTCTGTGATTAGTGATTACTGATTTGTCAGTGGCGTTGTCGTGTTGATTATATTAATATGATAAACCAATATAAAATTATAAGAATATTAAGAATACCTAAAAATAAAATGTATAACCATGGGGGCATGGCTTACTCCGCGCTCCCCCAGTCATACATATCACCTATGGCGAGGTGGTACCTCTACCGACGACAGCGCGACGACTAGAGCGCTACTATATGGTCGCCAGTGCAGAATTGTCCCCTATTTTTTGTACAGCATGGCTTATCTGTTTATTCTATAATCAATGCTAATATGTTGAATGTGCGGAACGGCAATGAGGTCATGAATAAATGCTGACCAGGGGTTTTCGGTGTGTATATATTACATTGGAAAATTGACAGTCAAGCAGAGGAGAGTGGCAGTGAGAGAGGAAGAAGAACCATTGCGGGAGCCGAGGTGTGAACCGAAGACCATCAATCGGGATAAGAAGACGAGCAATCGGACGTCAAACATCATCCTCAAGCAGTCAAGCAACACCCACAGTGCTCACCTACTCAATATTCATCATACTAGTATCGTATTTATGTTAATATATCAATTAATCGTATATGCCGTCTTTGTACTTTTATATGAGGCAACCCTAATCTGGGGCCCAATTCTTGAATCGCTGTGGTAATTTACCACTCGTGATATTAATGAATTATCCCACAAATATCGAAATTATCGTATTTTGGTATTCTGGAATCTATTTTTGATCATTTATTTTGATAACAAAAGTGGTAAATTATCCCTAGGCATTTTGTAGGTGCAATTGATTATCACAGATATTTCATCATGTCATAATGTAAATAAATTGGTACATACGGGACTAAAAAATTTTGTATTAGTACCTAATCGATTACAGCTTATTTTTATCTTTTTATTCATTGCATTATTCTAAATGATATTATAATAATCTTCAACATTAAAATATCTTTTGGTAATAATAATGGATGACTTTTATGTATTTTTTGTTTTATGCTTCCCTAGAAAATCTCGAACGACAAGAAAATGCTCTAAATTATAGAAAATTCAATCACAATGAAAGGTTTGATGCTTTTTACTACCAGACGATGTTTTTATTAAAAATTATAGATTCAATAAAAAATTAGTGAGATATGTTATAAACATACTTACTCCATTTCTGATAGAACCGACAGTAAAATCTGCTTTAGATATACAAACTAATGTAAGTACATAATGCATATTTTCTATGCCTAACAATAATGTAGATGAACATAATTGGTAATCATAAATATTAAGTTACCTCTTCAATACTTTTAAAATCATACATTTTTAATGTGTATAACAATGACATTTAATATTTTTTAGACATTCGTCAGTTAATTTGTCAATTATAATTTAGGTATTTATAGCTTTAAATTTTTTCGCGACCGGTTCTTATCAAAATCCTGTTAGACATAGTCATTTAACATTTGTTTCCCAGCCATCTGTTTCGAGAGCAATTGATGAATTAGTAAAAGCTATGAATCAACCAGAAATATTTAATTTCTGGGTAAAATGTCCATCAACATACGACGAATTATAACAAAAAAGACAAGTAGCATTCGGGGACTGCCGCGATAAAGCTATTGCATATTAAATAAATAAGAAGTTGATATAATTTTAAATTTTTTTATTATTCTAGTTATTCAGGAATTTGTATCATAAAAACTATAGGCCTATGATAACTAAAATATGAAACATAAGTTTTTTTTCATAAAATGAGTTTGTTTTGTTAGTATGACAATACGGTTCGCCGCGCGGTAGACAGAGAGGGGGATTACGGGATTCCACAGGTAGTTGTCACGCTTTTTCGTTACGAAACATTTTTTTCATTCATTTCACCAGACCTGCGATAAAAGCTATGCAATAGCTTAATAAGAGAAAAGTAGCCTACTAAATTTAATTTTCCGCGAATAGTGGGTATTATCGATTGTACCCATGTTGGAATATTTCCCCCAAAAACGATGCTCCAGATCATCCTGAATATATGTTAATAGAAAAAATTACCATAGCATTAATGTCTAGCTGTATTAATGTGTAGCTGTTGCAAGTTCATCATCGCCGTTGGTTGGTGTGCCGGTCTGGTCGTTATTGTGTCCTTTTTGTTATTTATGTTGTATTATTGCATAAACGGCATCTTGTTTTTTGTTATACATATGTATTATTATTATTTTTATTATTATTAGCCTTAATATCCCCCCCCCTTGGGCACCCACTCCTAGTTTTTGTATCAAATTTGCATTGATTGTCAATAGTAAGGCGGTGCTAGTTGGCCCGTCATCTAACATAAAAAAAAGAATTTGTTTTTTTTTATTATATCGATTTACGCTAGGGTAGAACTTGATCCCAACACTTCACGAGTCGTCGCTGCAAACCGCCATATTCGCAGGAGCGGCGTCGGCGCACAAACATGTGGTAACAGAGCGTGGTTTCTCCCGACTTAATTAGGTGGGTCTAGTGAGTGGTGTGTTGGAGCGTCATTAAGTTCAATTTTAGTGTCGTCGCGTACAGTGTTTAAAGTTAGGTGCGTTTATCTTATCTCGATTGTGCCGAGTGACATCGAGCGATACTTTGATCGTCTACTTTCGATCTATTTTAATATAAAAATGTTGTATGATAAAGAACAGGAGCGTGCGGCGCGTATAGTGGCGCGTGCAAAAATGAAGCGTACTTCCGTGATTTCTCAAATTCGAGCTATACACAGCATGGCACTGCGTGTGTCGACCGAATCCGGTTTAGCTTCCGAGTTTGCGGCAAGCGTGGCCGATTTGGACGTGTTGTGGAATCAGTTCCGAAGACGATTCGGTGCTCGAGGCTCGACTGTTTAGTGACGACAGGTTTACTCAGCGAGTATTCGCCCGATCTGGTATCGGAGGTGCGGTTATTGATTAACGCGACCAAGAACATAAGCCCAGCAATTAACTCCGTCAGGTGCGGAGGCAATTGACCACTCTTATATCCAAAATAGGTTAGGTCCCCCGCCGAAATCGGCTGACGATCCAACCAAGGTATTGTCACGGCTCCCCGAGATACCGTTACCTACCTTTGACGGAGATTTTCGGCACTGGCCAATGTTCCGTGATCGATTTTCGGCGCTAGTAGACAATCGGTCTAACCTGTCCCGCATAGAAAAAATGTACTATTTATTAGGTTGTTTGAAGGGTCTCGCGGCCGACGCAGTGCGTGGCATACCAGTTTCAGCGGACAACTATGACCTAGTAATGTCCACGTAATCTGTTCGATTTCATCAGCCGCGTCTAGTTGCCACATCGTTGGTACACAAATTATTACATGCGCCGTCTATGTCGCAAGAGTCTGGCCACGAGCTCAACGATTTTTTATTTTTATTTAGTGAGGGAAATTCTCTATTCGAGACAGTTGTAAGAGTTTGTTCAGTCGCGAGTAGCGATACTCGAACTCGTCGGTGAACCACGACGCGTAAACACCACCGCCGCGCCCGGAAAATCCGGTAGGCCGAGTGTACCTCGCCCGGGGGGAGAATACTCCAAATTTTCGAGCGTCAAACCGACGTCTTTGGTCACATCCAAAGGGGATAGTAGCTGCCTGTGTTGTTCAGGTGGTCACGCATTATCATCTTGTAAGCGTTTTACATCGTGGAACGTAAATGAACGCGTTCAATGGATTCGGGATATGCATCGATGCTTTAATTGCTTCAGCGCTGATCACTGGTCACCGAAATGTAAAATGAAACCGGCGTGCCAGAAATGTACCCGTAGGCATCATGCGCTCCTGCATTTGCCCACTGACGATGATCGTGGTAAGCATTATCCGACACCGAGCGTAGGCGCAGCGTTATGCGCGTCAGTACCGCGGGCGCCGATAAACCTAGCTACTTCCGTAATGTTAGGTACCGCGTTGGTGCATATGCGTGACCGGTCCGGGGCTTGGCACACTATGCGCGCGTTGGTCGACAGCGCGTCACAAATCAGCACGGTAACCGTCGAATGTGCTGACCGTTTAGGTCTTAAGCGTTCCCGGTGGACAGCCCCGATTAGCGGATTATCCGGGGTCTCGGTGAATAATGTTCAGAGTCGCGTTGAATGCACTGTGCAGCCGCGATTTGAGTCGGAACCCGTATTGTCGATACACGCGTGGGTGTTACCGCATATAACTGCAAATTTGCCGCGTAAAACGTTACCGTCGGTCTTGAAAAATAAATATTATTCGAATCTTGCCTTAGCGGACCCGTCCTTCCATGTGTCGTCTCCAATAGATGTTTTATTAGGAAGTGATGTATATGCATCAATTATGGATGGGCGTAAAATTTCGATTGATGACGCCTTACCGGTGGCGATTAGTTCGGTGTTCGGGTAGATTTTATTTGGTCCTGTGTCCGACTGTGAAGTCAGTTTTTACGAACCACTGCTATTTCTATGTCTGTATCTATTGAGGGGTTGGTTGAACGGTTTTTGCACGTCGAGGAGCCGGAGGTCACTCCCGCCACGTTTACCGATGAAGGACGGTGCGAGGAAATATTTTGCGATACGTTTGTACGGTTACCGTCGGGCCGGTTCTCGGTCCCGTTGTCATTTCGCGCGCCGGTGTCAAATGATATTATTGTTGGATCTCGCGAAGTAGCGGTGCGGCGTTTCGAGGCGCTCGAACGCAAGTTGTCCGTGAACCCGGACTTAAAGTCTTTATATGTCCAATTTATAGCGGTATATATTTCTTTAGGACATATGTCTGTTGCCGAATCCCCTGGGTGCTACTTCATCCCGCATCACGCAGTATATCAGCCGGAAATTGACGCGCGTAAAATCCGTGTCGTGTTCGACGCGTCCGCACGGAGTGGGCGTGGGCTGTCGCCGAATAACTGTCTATTTTCGGGGCCTAAGCATCAGCAAGACATCATTGAAATTCTAATTCGGTTTCGGGTACATAAGTATGTTTTTACAACTGATATTTGTAAGATGTACCGACAGATATTTCTCCTGCCAGAGTGGCGTAAATATCAGCATGTTTTGTGGCGAGCGTCACCACATCATATATCGCATAAACTGTGCGCCTTACCTGGCGCTACGCGTTTTGCAAGTCAACGCGTTCGACGACTGCGCTGAATTAGATAACATTCATAACGCTTTAACGCGCCAGACGTATGTAGACGAAATTTGTGTCGGGGTGGATACCATTCCTGACGTCTTAAAGCTCCAGTCCGACCTGACGGCGGTTTTATCAAAATCTGGGTTCGAATTAAAAAAGTGGGCGTCGAACATTCCGGCAGTGTTAGACGTTGTACCGGCCGATGATCGGGTGGGGGCACCTATGTCTTTTGAAAATGCCGAAAGTTACGGTACAAAGGTCCTTGGTTTAGAATGGCACCCCGACGGCGATTATTTGAGTTGCGCGCTAAGTCTCGAACCGTCACCAGTATATACGAAACGCGGCATTTTATCTCTGGTCACGCGGATATTCGATCCGTTAGGAGTGTTCGGACCCGCGGTGTTTTTGGCCAAAACGATAATGCAACGGACATGGCAACACCGTCTTTCGTGGGATGAGCCCCTCCCTCCCTCCCTACCTAACCGATAATATAAAACTAGCTTATATCAGCCGGTTTAGAATGATGTTTTGTATACTATTTTAATATCTAGAATGAGATTACACTGGTCTGAAGCCCGAACTATGATAATAACTGGCAGAATCACAACATGATTATAATATAATCAGTTACCATAGTATTCTATGGTAGAATTACATATATACATATAATATATATATACATATATATATATATATATATATATATATATATATATATATATATATAATAATTTATATCTATAGGTAAAATTCAGTTAGTTAATAGTTGCATGATAACCTTATCGTAAATAACTGTTTGTATTTATTTCGATTTTGAACTTTTTACGTTGGTCAGTTACCATTAACAAGTCAATTACAGAAGTGTGCATGTGCAGTGTGTTTATTTTACTGTGTTATATAAATTATGAGTGACTCTAAATATTCTAATGAAAAAAGGAAGAAGGGTGGTGCCGAAAAAACGAGAAAAAAAGAAAAAACTTTCAATGGATAATGCAAAAATATGTGCTGATATTCGTGATATGTTTTCTAAATCGAAAGTATGCATTTAATTATTTACTTTCTATACTTTTCAACTTAAGTTTCCTTTGTATTTAATAGTCAAGTGTAATACATAGTTGAAAAAAGTTATATAAATCATCAAGCATATTGTGTAGTTATGGTTTATATTTAATTTTATTTTAGAACGAAGCCTTAGATATGCTTAGGGAATAGTTATAACTGATCTTGATAATGCAAGTCAAATTTCAACAAATAAACATGTTGCCATTGATAATGTATGTGAAGTAAGTATTTTATTATGTAGGTAGTTTTACTTGAAAAATGTTGCACAAAGTTATCAGTTTGAAAATATTTTAATTTTAGAATAAAGTCTTAGATATGTCTGAGGAAATAGCGATAGCTACTAGTACATGTAAAATGTCAACAAATGAAGATGTTACAATTGATAATTTATGTGAAGTAAGTATATTTGAAAAAGAATATAAAAAGGTTATGAATGTCTCAGAATCAATGTTTGAGAAACCACTTCCTTTATTGCTCGACAGTTATTTTGAATATCATCCTCTGCAACCGTCTTCACACAAATTTTTCAATTGTAAAAAGGTTTTTTACAAAGCTGATGGAACTAATAGATTTTGGCTTACATTTGATGGAAAATCACTGTTTTGTACAGTATGCTTGGCTTTTGGTTCAAAAAATAATTCATTTGTACTTGTAACCCACTTATGCGGTCCGGCCCAGAGCTCCCGGACAGAGGGTCGCACTGGATGTATTAAGCCCTACTGATAATCTCACTGTAAACGTGTAATAACGCTACACAATGCATACGCATCGAACCTACAATGCGGACGCAATTATACACCGGGAGACAAGATGACTGAGGACAAGTAATTTGAATACCAATGTATGGTCGGTGCTAAACCGATGACAAATATAATAATAATAATAATAATAATAATAATAAGATATATAACAACGAAACATAAATATGGTATTGGAATTTACAATACGGAATACATAATATAGAGTGGAGACACGATGTAATCACTGCCGGTGACAATGACAATGCTACCAACTTCACTGATCAGCAGGCCACAGCACAAAATGGCTGATAACAAAACACGCAACCAGGGATTAAATGCGTTATTGATAACGGTATGAGATAACGTATAATAACACTAAATAGTAATAACGTTATAAAAAAAACCGTTAAACAATACACTTATGATATCGGTATTGAAGGAATAACGATAAACATTATAAATAGAATAGCGTTACCCAAAAATCCAAATAAAGTATAAACTATAAAGATAAACAATACAAATTCAAATACATAATGTATAAAGATAAGTTGACCAATCGCAGCATTAGCTACTAATGCAAGCAATAATTATGGTATTACCTACTTTTTCCGTTTTCCATGCATCTGTACACATGTCATTTAATGTTATAATTTTTTCAATTATACTTAATAATCTCTAATTATTAATTACGAATTGCGAATTACAATTCAGTTGTATAATAATAAATATATTATATTATAATAATAAATATTATTTGTGAGCTCTTTTGGTTACACGATTAACATCTAGTCGGTAGTGGTACTAAAAGTCATGGCATACTTTTTGCAGCATATCATTTGTAATTGACTGCACCATTGTAGTTAATCGAATTTTTCAATTCATCTTGGTTTGATGGCAATTTTGGAAGGGTAGTATGTACACAGTGTCAATATCTTTATCATATCATAATCATATTACATAAAAGAAATAATCATAAATCACATATCCGGTGACCTAGGATGCCAGCTAGTTTAAATCTATTTAGCATTTAGGCTATTAGCAATACCACAACTATTTTTCAAATGTAGCGATAATCTATAAAACAAGAAAATTAATAACGTTATAGGAACGATTTTATAACGTTTCATTAGTGATAACTGATATCATAATAAACGTGATAACGTTATTTTAAGGATAACGATAAACGAAAAATTTGATAACGCGTTTAATCCCTGCACGCAACAACCAAGCACGCGGCGACGAAAACGACCAGCTATCAACTCGCCGGCGAACACAGCGCACGACGGTTAACAATACAACCGGCGGCAATAATGTGACGGCACAGTGTTCACACCAATACGACCGACGACAGTAATAGTGCGCGTGGAATGAAGCGATCGGTGGCAATACGCACAATGGCGACAAAAACTACGACCGGCAGCAATACGCACAATGGTGACAAAAAAACTATACGACCGGCGGCAATACGCACAACGGCAACAAAAACCTGTACAATCGGCAGCAATACGCACGACGGCGACAAAAAAACTACACAACCGGCGGCAATACGCACGACGGCGACAAGATGGACGGATCCTCGCAACGTCGGTAAAACCTCGTGGTCACGGAAGACGCGCACGGCACCACGGCTCGCAAACGACACACACGGCCTTTCGAATATCGCCGTGTCATAGAGACTGGTCTAGCCTAGGCCAGAGGGAGGGAAGAAAGTTCTCGATCGAACTTTACTCGACTAGATATGATAAAGTATCGGCGTATTGCCTAATGACTCGTAACGATTGAACAGTACTAGGCTCATACCTACCAACGTATTCAAGAAAATGAAAACATATTAGAACACAATGTAAGTACAGAAGCATATTTTTTGCATGTTCATTAGGCAAACATAGATTACCTTTTATTTGTGAATCAATTAAATTCTAAAAAGATTTTAATTAAACAACGACTAAATGCACTTGAACGCATAATAGATGAAATTAAATTAATTGGTAAACGTAGCCTTAGTTACCGTGGAATGCATAATGAATCTGCTTATACTTTACATAATTACTCAGTAGATCATAGAAATTTTCTCGACATAATATTATTACTAAAGAAATATGATGTGCTGAATGAATATTTGGATAATATTATTAAGAAAGTCAAATATCTCATAGTTCTGGTAATAAAACTAGGGGTGGTTTATTAACCTTAATTTCAAAAACAACAGTTAATCCAATAATTTGTTGTATCAGTGATCTTATTAAAAAATGCATCGTCGATCAAATTGTTGAAGCTGGAGTGTTTTCTGTTGAATTAGATACCACCCAAGATGTAGCAGTTAAAGATCAATGCGCAATTGTTGTAGATATATTAATTCAAATGGGATTCATGAAAGACTCATAGCTGTTGTAAACTGTACTGATTGTTCAGTAAAGGGTATTTTTAAATTGCTGTCTAATGTTCTAACAAATAATAATTTAAACATTGAACGTTGCATAGCTAATGCAACATATGGTGCTGCATCGATGCAGGGTATTTATAATGGATTATCTAAATGGTTATCAGATGAATCACCAGGTAATGATCATGTATGGTGTTACAATCACATTTTAAATTTGGTATTATCAGATATAACTAAAACATCAATTGCTACAGCATCAATTTTTTCTTTATTAAATGGGTTAGCTGCATTTTTCAAGGAGTCGTATCAACGTATGGCTGTTTGGTTAAAAGCTACATTGTCCGATGTGAAATATAGAAAACTACAATTAATTGGAGAAACTAGGTGGTGGGCCAAAGAAGAAGCATTAAAAAAATTTTTGGTAATATGATGTCCAACGATTATTTGTACATTGAGTTATTAGTTTCACTTTGTGAAATAGAAACTTCTGAACTTTTTCAGTAGATATAAGATCTAAAGCTAACAGTTTTAAGGAATCTATGTTAAAATATTCTACATTACTTACAGCCTTTATGTAACTAAGAATTTACAAAATAATTTCCCCACTGTCAAAATACCTACAAACAAATGGAATGGACTTGCACAAATCTCAACAATTAGTTGATATCGCCGATAAAGAATTACAACACATACAAAGAAATGTCGATGGCTTAAAATAACAGGTGGATGCATTTATTGTAAATGCTAATAATAAGCTGGAGTTAATTATTGAAGAAAATGAAATAGAGTTGGATATAACTATTGAAACAGAGTTACCAAAATTAAGATTAAGAAAAAAAAAGTTTTTGAAGAGTTAACAAAAGATGACCCAATTATTGATCCATTTAAAAAACTTACAGTAGAAGTACATAATAATGTGATGGATAAGGTAGTTGAAAGCATAGAAAAAAGATTCATAAAAAATAATCAAACACACATGGATTTAGCATGTTTGTCACCAATTCATTTTGATGATTTTAAAAATGCGTTGCCACCGAGCTCTCTAAGTGCGCTTGCCTTAAAACTTAAAACATTAAATGAATATATTACAGTGGATAGCTTACAGTCAGAGTTATTAAATTTTGCCTCTAGTTGGAATAAGTTAAAAACATCATTACCTGAATCGTATATAGATACTGATAGTTCTGATGATAATGAAAATCAAGATAATGATGATATGAATATTTATAAAAATCCTTGTAGTGGAAAAAAAGTGTGCGAAAATTGTTCTGTTTGGTGCTTTAATGTCTTGATGAAATATAAGCTTTATAATGATGCATATCAACAACTAACTCTAGCTTATAAGTATCTACTCACGCTTCCTTCAACCCAGGTAATACTTTAAATAATATTTGTATTGCTTTAGCTTAGATGTCTTATATTTATTATTCACTGCACTAAACATATTTGCTTAAATATTTATTTATGAACTAGGTGGCTTGTGAACGCTCATTTTCAACTTTAAAAATTATTAAAACTCGCTTGAAAAATACAATGAACGAAGATAAATTATAAGCTTTCATAGTTATGGCTTCGAACAAAGATATTTTAAGTAGTATTGATTCTGACCAAGTAATTGAAATGATGAAAAACAAAAGTAAATTGCTTCATAGAGAACTAAGTTATTAAGATTCATGTACTTTATACGAAGTATGTAATTTCAAGTATAATGTATTTCTATATTACAAAAACAATTACCTAACTTATCATTACACATACAAATGACTTAATAATGAGTTACTATTAATTACTGATAGTAACAACTAGTGTTGACTTTTATACATTTATAGTCAAATCATAGCACAAACAAGAGTGACATACTAGGTATATTAAAAACTGTTCATCAATTTCAATTATTATCCATTTTTTGAAGATCATGTAAATAAATGTATTTATCAAAGCAATTATAGTAATTATAGTAATTATTAGTAGAAAAAAAAGTCATACCCCCTAAAATTTTATAAAATCATATGCATATACTTGCAACATTCTCCTTTCTCAAGTATATTAGTATAAAAATGTATGTAAATGTTGGTACTTGTAGTACCTAGATAGTGTATACTTGATACTTATTTTTTTTTTCAATAATCAAATGTATTTTCATTAAAGGTTTAGAAAATTG
The DNA here is from genome assembly GCA_027580255.1 of Therioaphis trifolii. NCBI lineage: Eukaryota > Metazoa > Arthropoda > Insecta > Hemiptera > Aphididae > Therioaphis > Therioaphis trifolii. The sequence continues at coordinate 80,863,289 of CM050404.1, read as the reverse complement.
AATTAATGTTTAAATATAAATAAAACATTTTAATGTTTCTCTTTGTTACACAATATGTAAGGATATTTTCTATATATATTTAAAAATGCATTAAGATCAAACTTCAAGTTAAAGTTGGTACTGGTTAATCCAGTACAAAATCATGTGATTAACCCAAAACTATTATTGCTAAAATTATAGTTATTGTATAGTATACTAATTTATGAGTGAAACTACAAACATTTTTGAAATTGATGCAAAATAAAACTTTTTTTTTGAGGGAGGGAATTTGCGGTCCATGGGCGTGGGCCGGTTTGTTTCATATTTCCCGGGCCGAAAATAATTGCCAATCTGCCCCTGCCATCGGGCGTCACTTCGTCAGTCAACATGCATGCATTGAGTTCGCATTAGTTTTAATCTAACCACCGTCGTGTGATGTCAGTATTCTCGTTTATTGTGATTTTGTATTTTCGTATGATGTTAGTTTAGTTTATGCGTTATTGTTAAGTTTTACAATTTACATATAATCAACAATGCCAAAGAGAAAGTGTCATTTTTCAGAAAATTACACCAAAGAATGGTCGTTCATAAAAAGGGGTAGAAATGAATATGAAGCACATTGTATAATATGCAATATATTTATTTAAGCCACAGTGGTAAGACTTCTATACATGACCACAACAAGTCTAATACTCATAAGTCCAATATATCGATAGCGTCCTCTTCACGAGATATTTCTACATTTATGGTTAAGGAAAACACTCCAGAAGATATTTTAGTTTAAGCTTCAAAATTAACAATAGCTTACAAAATTGTTAACCACCATCAATCATTTAATTCATTGGATTGTAACCAGTGGCGGCTCGTGCTTATGTGCGATGGTGCGGTCGCACCCCCTACTGAAATGACAAAGTAATAATAAAATATTTGATATTATTATAATTTTTAGATAATTTATTTTTATTTTTTATTTTATATAAATACATATAATTTACGAGTATTATTATACGTGTAGAGTGGCGGCATGGCCGTCGATATGATGTGATATTGTGATGTGCTACATTGTGAATCGCTTTTATAAAAACCGGTTTTCACGGAAATTATTACGTATAATTAACGGTTCGGTGGCGGCGGCTGAATTATCTAATATAATCTATGGTGTGCGATGATTTCTGTCGCATATTCGGGCGGCGTAACGTGGCCTGTCGTGCATCGCTATCGGTGAATTTGCGATAGCGGTGGCGACGGCGGCCGTATCGGCTAAAGGCGGTCCCACACGACTGGTGTACTTGGCCAATGTTGGTCACTGGTGATATATGACCAACATTGGTCTTTGCTCCTACACGACTGGTGTATATTTACAAGTATTATCAATGCCCAGCACTGGTATACTTGTCATGGTAATTGTATATTCTCCCACACGGGTTGTATAGTTCACCAGTTAATAAGTTTATCAAGTCCTCTCAATGAATTGAATAAAATAAGTAGTTTGAAATGGATCCCGAACAGAAGAAGGTCGTTGCTGTTGCAAGCTATATTGCATTGAGCTGTGCGTACATGTTGAAAAAAAAAGCAAAAAAAGAAAAACGTAAAAGAAGATGGTGGATGGTTTCGATTCTTCAAAGTCGTGAGCGGTAGCTAAATTACATTAATATTTATAAATAAAAAATAAAATAATGTACCTAGAAAAATTATAAATTAAAAATATTTGTACAATTTGTTAATATTTGTATTAAAACTTTTATCGTATAGGTATAGTGCTACAAATATGCTGAGTGATTTAAATAAAGAACCATCGGGAAAATTTGAAAATTTTTGTAGGATGTCTGCAAGTGATTTTGAGTACTTGATTAATAAAATAGGGCCTCTCATCACAAAAAAACTTGCACGGCCCGTCAGCATATTACCAAAGTGAGTACATGGTCTCGGCACAGAATAAATAAAATCAGAAGCGTCACCTTTGATAACGTTACATTGCTCTTATGGGAAAATGAAAAAACGTTCCGACATTTTGGATATTGAATCAGTGTGACCATGAAAAAAAAATCTTAAATATCTTTAAGTTATTTACGTTTCCGAACATATTTACAAGCTGAAATGTGATATCACTCTAATCAATTATTAAATTAAGATACATTAAATAATAAATAATAATTTCTACTGTGTGAAATTCATTGTATAATTTAGATTTTATATTGTGATGATTCATTAATAAAGTTGTTTAAATTAATTTAAAGAAAACGTACAACCAGCATTTATTTTTTGTCCATGCATTTATCGAAGATTGAAGTTATAATGTTCGGAGTTCTAGATTTTTCAAAAGGCAGTAATTTTGTCTGTTGAGCAATATTTTTTACAAAAACGACGTTCCTTCGGAAGTAGCCTTTATTTTTAAATTTGTAATAAAGTGTTCATACTCTCATAATCAAACATTAATAACAGTCAAGTATTCAATGACATGCAAAAATTAACAAATAATTGAAGGGTTCTGTGCAATAACCAGACAGCTCCATATTTGTTGAAAACTATTTTTATTTTAGATTCTAGTACAGAAAAATAATGTCTATAAATCTGTGTTTTTTATTATAAATATTTGTTTTTAATTCTAATTTTTTTTGTTTTAATATTTATTGATATTTAATAAAATATTTGATAGTTCACTCAGGTTTCATTTTTATTTTCCTAAATTAATGTTTTAGTTTGAGTTTTAAAAGGTTTTATAAACAATTAGGAAGTTAGGAATGGAAACCATTAAACAAACTTATTTTGTTTCCGAAATATTTAAACCAGTTTTCCATTATATTTTATTTGAACATATAGGGTAAGTGCTAATGAGTACAATATAATGTGTATTACCCTACCTACTTTATTATATTTTTGATTTTTCAAGTTATTGTGACAAGTTTTCATAATGTATTATTATAATATGATATGTGGTGCTAATTAATAGTTTTCTGGAACAATTTAAATAAAAATAAAAATGTTTATTACCTATAAATTTATGTGCATAAATCAAGACAGCTAATGACCCTAACTTTCTCATATTTTTCAAGTTTTTTATGATATATTCTTTGAAAATACTTAAAATAATGGCATTTAGTGTTATTTTAAATAGTTTTTTTTTTTTTTTTAAAGTAATTATAACTTAAATATTGAGAACAAAATTTAAATTTAAATAATGCACATATACCAGGACAGCTCCATAATTTCTGTAGTTGTTTATTGAAATTTAATATGAATAAAAAAAGTTAAGGCTTTTGTATTACATCAAAATCTAAGGCTAATTGTATAGATTTTAAAGTAATTTGTATGATATTTTTTTGTTCTATCATCTTTATCAAATCTTCAGCTTCCTGAAAATTTTAAAAAAGTTGAGCTGTCTAGTTCTTGCACAGAGCCCTTCAATTGTAGTATGTCTGTTGTTGATATCTTTTTAATAAAATAAAATCATTGGAATAATCTTGTTCTTTTTTTTAATGAAATACCATAAAAGAAATATTTTATGGTTAATTGTATGTTACCATTATAGGTATTTAATATAAATAAAGAAAAACAAATACAAATAGATTTTACTAGTATAATAAATTCATTTATTAAAATTATTAATAGTTATAAATATACATTAAGAAGAATAAAAAATACAAATAGATTTTACTAGTATAATAAATTCATTTATTAAAATAATTAATAATTATAAATATACATTAATAAATAAAATAAAAGGAAAATGCATGCATACATACTAAACTTTAAGTACATGTAATACAAATAAATTTTATTATACAATAAACATTAAATAAACATGAAGATTAATTATCTATAGAATATGAAATAGTCGATTAGCAATGTGAACAATTTAAAATTGTAAAGAGAGGTTATTTTTAAAATTGATATAATAATATCTTTAAGATCAATACCGGTACAGCTACTAGAGACAAGAAAATAAGCTATTGGTTGTTTCCAATTTTGATTTATTCCTCTAAGCATGAGGACTAAAGCATATTTGGCAGGTTCATACTTTTTATGAGAATTAGATTCATGAAAACCTATAATCTTATCTTTGGAAACGTTATAAAATAGGTTTGTTTTTAAAGCCATTTCATCGGCACAAAGTATGCAATCTAGCGCATTTGATTTAAAATTACTAATTTTAAAAGATACAAAATTAAAAAGAAAATCATTAAAACCTGGATTTATTTCAAATTTTGAAGTTACTCGTTGAAGTGTTCGAACAGTAGGAAGGGAAAGTGGATTTTGCAACAAATTGTAAACTCTTGGTCCTAGAAAATAAATGCTTAAAGCGATTTGTATTATTTCATTAGAGTACCTGAATGCTCGGCGAGTTTTATCTTTATTTTGAATTTGAGATTGGATTATCATGAAGAGGGTGGGGGACAAGAGTTCTTTACATACTTCAAGGCAATTTTTCAATTTGTTACTTGGTTCGTTGGCTATTTGTTGATTCAAATTAATGATGATGTGTTCCAACTCAGCCCGAACCCGTTCACTTTCTTTTAGTTTCTCTCGTAGAGCAGCTTTTCGGGGAGTTTTTGATGAGAGATGACCAGGTGTTTGAACGCCCATGACACTAGATGTAATTCCCGTTGATGTTGATGCATCTGATAAACTTGGAGAGTTTATAGATAAGCGAGTAGATGAACCTGTAATCATATTTGATATTTTTTTGTCTTAATATTAAAATTACTTTAATCCTAGAGATAGGAATGCACTTAACTTGAGGTAAATATGGTGCGAATAAGCAAAACATTTGTCAAAATATGCACCAAAATGCACAAATAAATGCAAAATATGCTCAATTACATTTCTTTTATATCTCAGTATATTTATAATAAAATATTATATGAGACGTACCAGGTGTAGAACATGATGAATGACTTTCGTGTACTTCGATATTCGTTACTGGTTCATTTACACACTGCTTACTATCAACATCAAACAATGTTGGAATTGCATCTTTATAAAGTTGATTTTTCTGAAAATTAGAAAACATTTTACTTTCAAAATGTAAAGAACATAAATGATACTTCTGGTTGAAACCCAAATTGGAGATTGATTTAAGTTCATCACATTTGCTGTTCTTGATCCACATAGCTGATCAGACCGGATCTTTAGGAAATAAAAAAAAACTAAGACTTTCCTTGTCTACCATTAAGTGGCTTTCACAGTTAGTTATATAACATTTTGAATATTGTTTAGGACGTTTATGAATATAAAACTCTTCCATGACGCAAACAAAAAAACAAAATAATAAGAAAAATGAAATGGTTCACGGCGTCTCGTAAATAAAACAAATATTGAAGAAAAATGTATATATATATATATATATATATTATATAATATTATTTAATAAAAAACTATATAGATATATACATAAATAATTAATGCAAAATAAAAATGTGGTAGGTAAGTATAAATTCAAAAAATGTACGAATAGCATAAAATCCACGTCCAATTCGTACAAGCGTCGAAAGCAGAGAACCTTTGTGTTCTATGATTTCTATGCTCTCGCCGAGAAAAAACCGTTACGAACAGTGTTTTTAAACGCAACATAAATATGAAAAACATTAATATTCGATGTGTGGTCACACTGATTTAATATCCAATATGTCGGACGATTTTTCGGGCGGCCAAGGTGACGCTTCTGATTTCATTTATTCTGTGGTCTCGGCACTTGATACAAAATAAACCATTTTCATTGGGCCGTTCAAAATTTTATATTTTACCGCGCTTTTCGTCACCGATATTTTGATAACAATAATAGAATAGAACTTGGTCATTTTACAATGCAATTATACAATTATTATATAATTATATAATCATTATTATGATAATAATAATTTTATATTATGATACTATAATTATTATGTATTATGATATATTTGGTATTGGTATATCATATCACGAATCACGACCACGAGACGATTAAAAGTACAAGTATTAATTACTAAAATTTTTAAAATGGAAACTTTTTCGAGTATAAATTTATCAAATTTACCCATGTCGTTTTTCAACAAAATTTTGGATACTTCTAGTGGTATTAATTATACACTTCGTTCAAATATTCTAAATTTTGAACAATGTGATAAATGGGTAAATGAATTTTCAATGCTGACTAACACAAATTGGATTGTTAGAAATTCCAACAAAATTAGTGAACGTTTTGTATGCAAGTAGGTTACCACAAAAGTAAGTAGCCACAAAACGCGCGTATGACCGTTCAGATGGCTGCGTGTAACGCGAGTTGTACGGGAATGTTCTATTCAAATTATATGATATATGAATAACTTATAATATAGTAGTTATTAGTTGGTACAGCTCAGATTTTTATCGAGAATGGATGTGATAGATGCTGTGTTTGTGGGCCGTCCACAGAAGGATGAGAAGACGCAGACAAATGAGGGAGTAATGAAGTATTGGGTTTCATCCTATTTAAAAAACAAGGCTTTCTTTAAGTCTTTATGTCACGTTACATTATCCTAAACTTAGAGAGCACGATGACAAATCTTTCATCTACTTTTGAACTACTGAATCCTCAGGATCACCAAAGATAAGCACCAACTCTTCCCGACTTTTTCTTTTAACGGTTCGGTTTGAGTGTGCATGCGTTGTCATGTAGGTATATACATTTTATAGAATTAATAATGAAGTTTATAATGTATACATTATGTAGGTACTAGGTACTGAGTACTTTAAATTAATATTTTATACTTCAGAAAGGATTATGTATGCCATCACAGTAGTTTTAAAAAAATTGACAAAGACAAAAATAAAAAAAAATCTAAAAATATGAGTTGCCCTGCTAAAATTAATATTAAAGTTAAAAAAACAACAACTGATACTGTCAAGAAGGATAAATATGTTAAAGTAAGAATAATAATACATATAATTATTGTATTATTGGACAGTATGTTATATACACTGCAATAGCAAATTAAAGTTACCTAGCTAGGTCATAATGTGCCTATTGATATTTTAATAATTATTATCTGTTCTACTCTAATAAACATTGCATACATTGTAATAGTAACCTATATGATTAAATATTTATTATATAACTATAAATTATACACTGATGGAAAGTATCTAAATTTTTTTATTAAAATATTTAAAAATTAAATATTAATTGTAAGCATATTTGCAATCAAATATTTTTTTATTAAATTATTTTATACAATAGTGGTAGGTACCTAACCAAGGTAAGGTAAGTTTATTTTATATATTTATTTACATTTTATGGGTTATTCATTTGTTTAGGAAGGATTAGTGGCAGAAATTCATATTTTTTTCCAACATTCTCACACCATAAATACAGCTGAAGCATTAGGCAATCTTAGAAGTTCTGATGAGACAAGACAATTATTTGAGTCTTATTTCAGCGATGGACATGGTTATTTATCTTTTGAATGTATTTGGATTGAATATCTATTGAAATTTTACAATATTTTTATATTTGTATAGGTATAACAGAAGCTATTATGTACTACGAAGGCAGATTGGAACTTGAGGGCAATGAAATTGCAATAGCTAACGCTTCGTTAAACCCTAAATATAGAACTGTCCAATATTGGCATGATATATGGAGACAAAATAACTTGGGCCCAAGAATTGGCATAGGTGTTTTTGAGGTAAATAATAATTAATAATTAGTTATTAGTAAAACTAGGAGGTCAAACCATAATTGCTTTCTTACACATACCTCTATATTATCTATGATGTTATTAAAATTTTTAAATAATTATGTGATTATATGCAAGTTTTATTAAGTTTAGTATGAACATGAAGTTATAACTAGAGCAAGGACTTTCATGCAATTGCATATTTTTTTTTGGTTCATTTTATTTAATGCTAAATAACATACACAATACCTATATTTCAAAATTTTATGATCAAAGTATAAATTATAATTTATTATAATATATTTCAATCTTAATTCTTAATTTTTAATGCATTTTTTAATTTAATAAATAATATTTTGTTAATACAATATTTAAAAAATATATATAATTTTTAGTTTAATATGTTGGTGTAATTTTTTTGTGTTATATTTAACTGCATATTTTAAAGTTTTTGATGAATTTGATGCACAAGTGCATTTTTTTAAATACATATTTGATTTTATTGGGCATAAAGTCCTTTTTCTGGTAATAACTAATAAATTCCAGGTTTGACAATAACAACATATATTCAATATCACAATATTTTTTTTACAATTAATTCATTATTTAAAGTTAAGTATGAAAATGTAATTAAATATAAACATATGATACTTGGTAATTGGTAGTCAAAGTGTCAGATAACAAAATAAATAACCATGTATAGATATTATATGTATTTATATATTTTTTTTTAACATGAAAATATTTTATAAGATAGGGAATTCGATCCCTCCATGTATTTTCATTGTTTTATAATTTTCGGTGTTAGAATGTATAGGAATTGGTATAAAATAAAATAACTAAAAAGTATAAACAATTTATTAAGACTAATCAGAAAATTATGAAACTAATATAATATCAATGTTATATATTTTTTTTAGAAACTCAAATCAAAAATTTCATCTTATGAAAATAATGGAATTAAAGTAATCATTAATGAAGATCCATTTTCAGTTGTCATTTGCACTCCTTTAATGCAACGTGCACATACTTTGGCTTATTCGAAAGACATTGTATTTGTTGATAGTACAGCATCATGTGATGCCAACAATCATTCGATAACGTTTATGCTTACACCTTGTGCTGTTGGAGCTATCCCATTGGCAGTTATAATTACAAAGGGTCAGTCATTTGTTGATTATGAAAATGGATTTAAATTAGCTCAAAAATGTTTTGGTATTGAAGGATTTAAAGGTCAATAGTTTCCAAAAATATTCATCACTGATGATAGTAAAGCAGAAAGGGAGGCTTTAAAAGTAGTATGGCCTCAATCTAAGCAATTACTATGCCGTTTTCATGTTTCTCAAGCTATTTGGAGATGGTTGTGGAATTCCGAAAATCATATTGAAAAATATGATCGTCCAATTTTGTACAGTTATTTCAGCAAAATCTTAACTGCACCAACAGCTGAAATGTCAACGAGTGCTTATTTGATAGCAGTTGATAATAGTAATGAATATGTTTTGAAGTATCCTAATTGGGTGAAGTATCTTAATTCTTATTGGAACCTTAAAGAAATATGGTGTCTTTCTTTTAGAAATTATGAAACCCATGGTCATCAGACTAATAATTTTAGCGAGGTATGTGTTAGAATTTATAAGGATATAGTTTTGTCTCGAAATAAAGCGTATAATGTAATTTCCCTGATTGATTTTACATGCACTGTAATAGAACAGTATTATGTCCGACGCATAAGAAAATTTTGTAATGGTCGTTGTAATGTAGCACGCTTATTTTTGAACACAATAAAAAGAAAAATTGGATACTTAGCAGTTGAAAATATTAAAAATTTAGACAATAGTGTGTTTATTGTGCCTAGTGAAAAAACAGGTGAAATGTATGAGGTTAATATATCTTTGGGATGCTGTACTTGTGAGAAAGGACGTTTGGGAAGCTTTTGTAAACATCAAGGAGCAGTTTATTTTTTTTATGGAGAAAAGTTACCTAATATGCCTCCAGTTACACCTGAGAGTAGACATGCTAAGGCAATTTTGGCTTTTGGAGAAAATGCTCTACCGTTATCATTTTATGATTCTTTAGAATGCAATCCTAGTATTGAGCAAAATGAGCACGAAAATACATTAATTTCAAATGGATACCAAAATCTCCAAGATAATACAATTTCAAACAATACCAGCTATGACATGACAGACAATATGGATTGAGAAACCAAAATTATAAATTCACCAACTAATGCAACCAAATTCAAAAAAATCATCGATCTTATGACAGAACATCACAATAAATTTGGATCATCCACTGATGCACTCAATACTTATTTAAAAAAAATCACTCTAATAACCGACCTCTAGATTTATCCTCTATACGTTCTTTGTATAAATGTGTGTTTTCAAAGAAAAACCGTATCCTACTTTCGTCGGTGTCCTGGCCGAGGAGCGGAGCTCCTCGAGCCGAACGCTTGGTATATATAATGTAAATACATTGATAATGTATCATTTTTGATACCGATAGTAGTTTTACAACGGCTCCTTATTTTCGTCACTCTAATGAGCCGACTTCTAGACACAACCCATATACGTTAAATCGAGTAGTTAAACCTACCGCTTTCGGTGGTGTCCGTGTAAATAAAATTTATCATGTTTATACTTTTGATCCCGAAAGGCGTTTCACACCGGCCATCTAGACGTTAAAAAAACTATATCCTACTTACGGCGGCGTTGTCAATAACTAAAATATAAAAAAGATAAAAAATATCTCACAATAGTTTTTTTCCCGTCCCGACTGACCAGAATTACTCTTTACATCACTCTAATAACCGACCTCTAGATTTATCCTCTATACGTTCATTGTATAAATGTGTGTTTTCAAAGAAAAACCGTATCCTACTTTCGTCGGTGTCCTGGCCGAGGAGCGGAGCTCCTCGAGCCGAACGCTTGGTATATATAATGTAAATACATTGATAATGTATCATTTTTGATACCGATAGAAGTTTTACAACGGCTCCTTATTTTTGTCACTCTAATGAGCCGACTTCTAGACACAACCCATATACGTTAAATCGAGTAGTTAAACCTAACGCTTTCGGCGGTGTCCGTCTAAATAAAATTTATCATGTTTATACTTTTGATCCCGAAAGGCGTTTCACACCGGCCATCTAGACGTTAAAAAAACTGTATCCTACTTACGGCGGCGTTCTCAATAACTAAAATATAAAAAAGATAAAAAATATCTCAAAACAGTTTTTTTTCCGTCCCGACTGACCAGAATTACTCTTTACATCACTCTAATAACCGACCTCTAGATTTATCCTCTATACGTTCATTGTATAAATGTGTGTTTTCAAAGAAAAACCGTATCCTACTTTCGTCGGTGTCCTGGCCGAGGAGCGGAGCTCCTCGAGCCGAACGCTTGGTATATATAATGTAAATACATTGATAATGTATCATTTTTGATACCGATAGTAGTTTTACGACGGCTCCTATTTTCCTCACTCTAATAAACCGACTTCTAGACACAACCCATATACGTTAAACCTAACGCTTTTCGCGGCGTCCCGGTAAAAAAAATTGATAATAAAGCGGAGCTCCTCGAGCCAAACATTTGGAATGACTCTCCCGCTTTTCGCAGTGTCCTGGAAAAAAAAAATTTATAGTAGTTTTACAACGGCTCCTATTTTCGTCACTCTAATGAGCCGACTTCTAGACACAACCTATATACGTTAAATCGAGTAGTTAAACCTAACGCTTTCGGCGGTGTCCGTGTAAATAAAATTTATCATGTTTATACTTTTGATCCCGAAAGGCGTTTCACCGGCAGCTAGCTTTTCTATCGTACACAAATTTCAATTTTTTAAATTATTAGAGTGATGAGTGTGTGCTAGCCATAGGCGGCATCTCCCACGAATCCGATAAGGTATTATCAATATAAAATTGATTACATTATAGCACCTCAGTCAATCTGCCACCACCAGTAACTCATAAACCAAGTGTTTTTCTTACATTATCGTATGCAATTTTTTTTTTAATTTCTCCACAGAAACTTGGTTTTTTAACGAATCTCGCATTTAAATACTTCACAATCAAAAGACTCTATAATTCACCTGTATTTCACCGGCAGCTAGAGCTATGTTTATACTTTTGATCCCGAAAGGCGTTTCACCGGCAGCTAGTAACAAATAAAACAAGAACTTCTTGGGAAACATTTTTATCTACCAAAGGAAAACAGATACCTATTCGTCATGTGTCTAAGGCTAAAATACATGTTCAGCCAACATCAATAAGTCGTCGAAGGCTAGAAGTAACTAGGGGAAGCAAGCGACTAGCTGTAGGTCGACCACCGTCTGGTGAAAAAGTTAAAAAAAATAAACGTCAGAGATGTTTACAAATTAATGTTAACAAGAACCAACCAAATGCTAAATCCCATGGAACTAGTCATTAATAATATTGTATAAATATATTCATATATTCATATGAGTTAATGTAGTAAATGTATTAAAATATTATTACTTATATATGTATTAAGTTTAAATTATAAATAGTGTTAGTGCATAAATTATACATTATACATATTATGTAACTTGTTGGACATCATTATGACTAGTACAATGATATGGTTATTGATTTTTATGAACTGGTATTTATGCCAAATTTATATAAATCCAAGATGATTCAAGTATTACACTTTGTATTTTTCACACTATATTATGTATAATTGACAACAGTTTTTAGAAAACCTAAGAATTGGTACTTATAAATTGAAAGTCACTCACTTTTATTTTTGTACAAAGTTTTTTTCCCTTATAACCCAAATTTTTGTTAATGTAAAGAGTTATAAGATATTTTATAATATTCGATTCCATATACTTCAATAATAAAGACACACACAAGTCAATGAGTAGGTATAAATATACAAGTATAAATAGGTATTAGGTACCTATAAGCTGTAAAAAAAAGAATTCCAAAATAAGTAATACTAACTAATAGTAGATGTATTAGTAGATGATGTAGCATATGTATTATTGTTTTTACTTTAACATATTTATCCTTCTTGACAGTATCATTAATTGTTGTTTTTTTAACTTCAATATTAACTTTAGCAGGGCAACTCTTATTTTTAGATTTTTTTTGTTTTTATCTTTGTAAATTTTTTTAAAACTGCTGTTATGGCATACATAATCCTTTCTGAAATGTAAAATATTAATTTACAGTACTTAGTAGGTACTTACATAATGTATACTAATTTTGTTGGAATTTCTAACAATCCAATTTGTGCTACTAAATAATATTAAAAATAAATAATAATAACAAATAACACAGTTTAACTTTTATTTTAGCTATTCAAATTCCAGATTAAGTAAAAATGTTAAATTCATATTTTTACAATGTAATTATTATGTACCTTAATACTTAAAATTTAAAACTAAAGTAACCGCTAACTATAGGCACTTTTTTCACTGTAAACATTAATTTTTAGTTACAATCTAATGTTAAACCACATTAGTTTATTAATAGGTAGTTGTTGCAATGCTGCAGGTATATATAATATATATTATATATATATATATATGTATATATAATAAATTATTAATTATATTATATTATATTAATTATATGGTAATTTGTATATTAGACATTAGTATGATTAGGATTGCAATTGACAAGGTATTATAATATAATATAATATATATATATATATATATATATATATATATATATATATATATATATATATATATATATAAGTTCGCGCCAATATGCGCGAGAGATTATTATTATGCTAAATAGCGCAATGGCGACGACTTCCTTATCGCGTCCACCTTCTTCGTCCAGTAATCGTGTGTGAATTATTATAATCGTAAAAATTTCCATGTCTTATGTAATTATTCTAACTAGTTATATTGTTTTGTGAATTATCGTCTTATATTTAAATTATTCATAATATCGCGTTTTATACCTGTACGGCTAATGCCCAATTATTATTTATATCATTATTACCGTTTAATTACGTGGATTTTTTTTTCTTGTCTGTCGTTCTGTGTCGTTCATTGAGAACACACCCTTTTTCTTTTTCGTTTTTTCGTTCTCCGTCCGTCGTGTGTGTATTGTATCCGCCCGTATGTGATTGATATTTTTATTTCTAATTTTTCTTGTGAACTTGTATTATATCGTGATACAAATTGTCGTTGTTATATTGGCTCTAATAGCTAATTAGAATTATTATTATTATTATTATTATTCCTTGTTGTAAAACGTGCGCAAATCGCCGTTGAATTATATTACCTTTTATTGTCTTTTTTGTGTGTTAATTTAATTCAATTTTTAGAACGAGCGCGTGTGAGTTTATTTTATATTCTGTGTGTGAGTGTTTGCGATCAACTTTACAGTATAGCATTGGGTATAGCAGCTGGCCAGCCGAGCTCCACACAAATTGTGAGTTTTATTTTATTTATTATTATTTGTCATTATTTGAGCCACGTGGCTAATTGGAACTATATTTTTATTCTTTATATGTTGCTGTGAATTTTTTCTTATTTGAATATTTTAATTTATCTTTGTAACAATACAGCAACATAGTTACCATTTATATCGGTTACCATTTTATTTATTTGTTACGTCCTTGTTCCCCGTAAAAGTGAAGTTTATTAATATCCCGTCCTGGTCGTCGTCTCACTGTGAGTGGTCCCTCGATTACATATATATATATATTATCTGAGCAGTGCGCTCAAACATTTTTTGGTCCCTCGAACCGGATCAACAATACAAACCACGTTCTATGATTTATATTCTACAATCTTTTTCGTGTTTATGTAACAAACTTTAACCATCGGTTTTTTGTTTTTTTTCGTCATTGGTATCTACATCTTTAAACACGGTAATTACTGCATACCGTTTCTACATCTACACCAAGTGAAGTGAGCATAACCTTTTCAATTTTGTTTATATATATTATATACACTATTCAAACCAACTCGAATCGTTTTGATTATTTTGGTTTGGTGTGGGTTTGGCTGATCGTGTTCAGTAATATTATATTTAAAAATTAAATCGATCACGATGGCGTCTTCGCCCAACATCTATGTTGATTCTCAATTCCGAATCCGACGATCTATTATAAAATTAAAATCTTTCGTTCAAGCTTCCGTCGATTTTAATAATGATCGTACAAATTCGGGAAAACGAGCTAAAATTGCAAAAATGTTAAGCGAACTGTCTGCTCTACGTCTTTCGGTAGAAAATGATATCCAACTAATGGAGTCAGCTGTTAGTTCAAATACAGCCCCTAGTGATCAAACAGACTGTTCTGAAATTCAGAAACTCGTGGACGCGTTTGATACGTATTATTATGAGTTAGCTGCTTTTTCGGATATCCATAAATTACCAACGTCACCTCCGAAGGATCTTGCTGCCTCTTCATTTTTGCAACAGTCGAATAATGTATTCAATATGTCGTCTTTTCAATTACCTAAACGAAAATTTCCAACGTTTTCTGGAATTATGACTGAGTGGCAAAGTTTCGAGGACTTGTTCAAATCTATACTGTCTCATGCACCGAATTTACCTGATGTTGAACGTTTTGAGTATTTGAAAATGTCTCTTGAAGGAGAAGCATTATCTCTTATATCACACTTGTCCTTAACGTCTAGCAATTACCAAAGTGCATGGGAAATTTTGAAAGCCCGTTATGGCAACAAACGTGATTTAGCACGTGTACACCTTGATGCTCTTCTCGCCAAACAATTTGTAAAATCAAATGACGCTTCGTCAATTAAAACCCAAATAAATGTTATTTTGGAACATACTGCAGCTCTTGACAATTTGGATTTTATTACTCGTCAGTGGAGCCCTCTTTTGGTTCACATAGTTGAAAAGAATTTAGACTATGATTTACGTGCTCGTTGGGAATTGTTGGTTGGAGATAATCATCTTCCCCAAGTGACTGAGTTTGTTGAGTTTTTGCGTACTCACTTGCGGTCAGCGGAAATATATTCAAATTCGTCTCCTACCATCGACAAGCTAAACAAAAGTTCTAAATTTCAACGACCAAATAAGCCTATGTTCAACCTATGTATAAACTGCCTTAGTCCAGGTCACAACTCAGCAGCATGCACCTCCAAGTACAAATGTCAGTCGTGTAATCGAAGTCACCATACATTACTGCATTTTGACTCCGTTACTACGCAACCTTCTACCTCAGTTAGTGTACCATCAACAAGTCAGTCGAATACTACATCTCTCATAATTCGAGGACAACCTCAGCAAATTGTTTTACTGGCCACAGTACTGCTCGAAGTTTATGCAGCGGATGGACGACGCCATATTTTGCGAGCTCTGTTAGACTGTGGTTCACAAGCGAGCTTCATGACTGAAAAATCGGCTTGTACATTAATGCTTCGTCGTTATCATTCGCCAGTTACCGTCAGTACATTCGCCAATACGACTGCCACTTCTATTCGTGGAAAATGTACAATTCAAATCGTCCCGTCTGGCTTACTTAAACCCTCATTCTCCGTAGATGTGTCAATCGTTCCCCAAATTACTGGACCATCTCCACAAATACCAGTTAAGGCCGGACCGTGGAATCATATTAACAATTTACCACTGGCAGATCCGACATATCATACCCCCGGTTCAGTTGATTTGCTGTTAGGTGCTGACATGCTACCGTCAATTTGTCTTGAAGGTATGCAAAAAGGACAACCCGGTGAACCAGTTGCAATGAATACTGTCTTTGGTTGGGTACTTATGGGACCAACAGAACCTTGTGATCGGTCTCCTATTACTTCTTTATGTTTGTCAATATCTGAACCTCTCGATGGTACCCTCAGAAAGTTCTGGGAGCTTGAGGAACTGCCCACTGGTCATCATTTAAGCCCTGATGATGTTGCCGCTGAACAAATTTATAAAGCATCTACGACGCGCTTAAGCTCCGGTAGATTTATGGTCACTATACCGTTTCGAAAACCACTCCCACTGTTAGGAGATTCAAAAACGTTGGTTTTACAACGGTACAAAGCACTCGAATTTAAATTAAATCAAAACCCAGATCTTCAGAAACAATACTCTGATTTTATGGATGATTATTTAAAGGCTGGTCATATGGAGCTGATACCACCTTCAGAAATAAATAATCCATACAATTATTATATTCCGCACCATTGTGTACTTAAACCAGATAGTAGTACTACAAAGCTTCGGGTGGTTTTTAATGCGTCTGCAAACACTTCAGCTGGTATTTCGTTAAATGAATGTATGTATACAGGTCCCAAACTGCAGCCTGACATACAAATTGTTCTTCTTCGTGCTCGGTTGTGGAAATATATGTTCATGGCGGACATTAAACAGATGTATAGGCAAATTCTCATACGTCCATCTGACCGAGATTACTTGCGTATTCTATGGAGATTCTCGTCGACGTCACCAATTTCTGAATACCGCCTATGCACTGTGACTTACGGCACGTCGGCTGCACCCTTCCAGGCTCTTCGCACTGTACGTGAATTAGCGAATGTAGATGGGTCAAAATGGCCGATAGCTGCTTCTGTCTTATTAAACGACACATTTGTAGATGACATTATAACAGGCGCCAATTCAACAGAAGCTGCACTGGAGTGTCAAGCCCAACTCATAAACTTGTGCTCACTAGCTCAGTTTCAGTTACGGAAGTGGGCTAGCAATAATAGTGAATTATTGAACAATGTCTCTGATGACGCCCGTGCCATGTCTCCTTCTGTTTTGTTCGATTATGGTGAACAATCTGATTTGAAAGTTCTCGGTCTTAAATGGGACCCGTCATCGGACACGTTTTCGTTTAAAACCAAACTGTCTGCAATAAACCCAACGAAACGCACAGTCTTATCGGATATTGCCAAAGTTTTCGATCCCTTAGGATTACTGTCTCCACTCACCTTTTGGACCAAATATCTTATGCAGAGATTGTGGATTTCAGGCGTCTCTTGGGATGAACCAATTCCAACTGATATCGGTGTGGCATGGTCTCGATTTCAATCTGAATTGCATTTAATCGAAAGTATTTCTATTCCTCGTCGACTTACCCACGACAAAATTGTCTCTGTTCAGCTACATGCATTTTCTGATAGCTCAGAAAGAGGGTATGCTGCAGCAATTTATCTTCGTGTCGAAACAGTCAATTTGATACATTGTCAACTTATAACGGGCAAATCAAAGGTTGCACCGTTGAAACGTTCCACAATTCCACGGCTGGAGTTATGTGGATCTGTTCTTGCTGCAAGACTTCTTCACGTAGTAAAAACCATCTATACGGATCGGTTAGAGGTTGATGAGATGCACGCGTGGACAGATTCGACCACGGCGTTAGCATGGATTCGTTCGTCACCTCACCGATGGGCCACCTTTGTCGCTAATAGGACGAGCCAGATCCAAGAATTAACCCCACCTTCAATTTGGCGTCATGTTCCTACTCAAGAGAATCCAGTTGACTGCGCTTCTCGTGGCTTGTTTCCTTCTGATCTTGTTAAACATCCATTGTGGTGGAACGGCCCTTCTTTTTTAAGGCTACCGTCTAAAAACTGGCCACTTGCTCCTATTGCTCAGCAAGAAGTTGACGATTGTATTCATTCAGAAGCGAAAAAACCTGCTGTACTTCTTGTGGCTGTCAACTTATCAATATTGAGTTTACTCGACCGTTTTTCTTCTCTCAACAAGATTTGTCGCATTGTATCCTATTGTCTTCGATTCACCCAACCACGCTTATTAGTTGCACAAACACAAATCATTAGCGCCGAAGAGATTTCGAAGGCACTTTGTGCACTCGTGTATTGTGTCCAACTGAGTTCCTTTTCTGATGAGATATCGCTGCTCCAGAAGGGTTTACCATGTCCCAAGACTCTTCGTCAATTAGATCCCTTCATTGATGAAAGTGGTATTGTCAGAGTGGGCGGTAGACTAGCGAACGCTGAAATTCCCTATGCTCATAAGCACCCAATGTTGTTGCCATCAAGACATCGGTTGACAGACTTGATTATTGACCATCACCATTTGCGTTTGAAACATCCAGGTGCAACTACACTTCAAGCCAATTTAAAACAAGAGTTTTGGATATTATCGTCCCGAAAAGCCATTCGTTCTCGCTTACGGCAATGCGTCCCATGTTTTCGTACACGACCAAAGAATGTACAACCGAAAATGGCAAGTCTTCCATCCTATCGCGTACAACAAATCAAACCTTTTTCCAGTTCTGGCGTTGATTATGCAGGTCCCATTTTATTGAAAGGACCTCGAGGACGTTCAAGTGTTGCTACAATGGCCTATATCTGTTTATTCGTCTGTACTGCGACCAAGGCTTACCATATCGAATTAAGTTCATCTCTGTCCACTGAAACCTTCCTTCTGGCGTTCACTCGGTTTGTCGCACGCCGAGGTCCGATCAAGGAGCTTCACAGTGATTGTGGGACAAATTTTGTCGGTGCATCGAAATTATTAAAGCCATTGGAAGAGTTAACTCAGTCGTCATCTTTTCAACAACGCATTCAAACCCATTTAGCTGCCAATCAAATTAGCTGGCATTTCAATCCGCCATCGTCACCTCATTTTGGAGGATTATGGGAGGCCGGAGTGAAGTCGACCAAATCACTGATTCTTCGAACAATAGGCAATCATCGGTTGACGTGTGAAGAAATGGCTACTCTATTGACACAGGTTGAGGCAACGCTAAACTCGCGTCCTTTGTGCCCATTGAGTGACGATCCCACTGATTTTGAAGCTCTTACACCAAGTCACTTCCTCACCCTCGAGCCATCGACGTCACTTCCCGAACCGAATCTAGAAAATGTACCTTTGTCCAAACTGCAACGCTGGCGACTGACAACAGATATTCATCGACATTTCTGGGCGAGGTGGAAAAACGAATATCTTTCGACATTGCAAAGTCGCTCAAAATGGCTTACCACACAGGGCAATTTGAAAGAAGGAGCACTGGTGTTGATAAGAGAGGCCTCACACCCTTTACAGTGGAAACTTGGAAGGATCCGCACGCTACATCCCGGATCAGATGGAATAGTTCGTGTCGCGACTGTGGACACCAAGGCTGGCAGTCTAACACGGCCTGCAATCAAACTATGTCCATTACCAACATCTTGAAGGAATCCCTTCAAGGTGGGCGGTGATGTTCGCGCCAATATGCGCGAGAGATTATTATTATGCTAAATAGCGCAACGGCGACGACTTCCTTATCGCGTCCACCTTCTTCGTCCAGTAATCGTGTGTGAATTATTATAATCGTAAAAATTTCCATGTCTTATGTAATTATTCTAACTAGTTATATTGTTTTGTGAATTATCGTCTTATATTTAAATTATTCATAATATCGCGTTTTATACCTGTACGGCTAATGCCCAATTATTATTTATATCATTATTACCGTTTAATTACGTGGATTTTTTTTTCTTGTCTGTCGTTCTGTGTCGTTCATTGAGAACACACCCTTTTTCTTTTTCGTTTTTTCGTTCTCCGTCCGTCGTGTGTGTATTGTATCCGCCCGTATGTGATTGATATTTTTATTTCTAATTTTTCTTGTGAACTTGTATTATATCGTGATACAAATTGTCGTTGTTATATTGGCTCTAATAGCTAATTAGAATTATTATTATTATTATTATTATTCCTTGTTGTAAAACGTGCGCAAATCGCCGTTGAATTATATTACCTTTTATTGTCTTTTTTGTGTGTTAATTTAATTCAATTTTTAGAACGAGCGCGTGTGAGTTTATTTTATATTCTGTGTGTGAGTGTTTGCGATCAACTTTACAGTATAGCATTGGGTATAGCAGCTGGCCAGCCGAGCTCCACACAAATTGTGAGTTTTATTTTATTTATTATTATTTGTCATTATTTGAGCCACGTGGCTAATTGGAACTATATTTTTATTCTTTATATGTTGCTGTGAATTTTTTCTTATTTGAATATTTTAATTTATCTTTGTAACAATACAGCAACATAGTTACCATTTATATCGGTTACCATTTTATTTATTTGTTACGTCCTTGTTCCCCGTAAAAGTGAAGTTTATTAATATCCCGTCCTGGTCGTCGTCTCACTGTGAGTGGTCCCTCGATTACATATATATATATATATTATCTGAGCAGTGCGCTCAAACAATATATATATATATATATTTATTCCCATATTTTAAAATAATTTGTATTATAGGTACTGAGCATAAATAAATAATAAAAACAAACACAGTTTTGTTTTTCATTACTTCTATCCTAAATTTATGTCAATGGGAACGACTAATAAATAGTTTAATTATTAATCCAAATGCCTAGGTAGTTACTAGTTGATTTTAAAATAAACATTACTAAGTTATTAAACAAAATAATAAATCAATTTACGAAATAGTATAACTATTAATTAATCATATTATTTAATATCAAATATTATTGTTTGTTATCAAAATATCGGCGGCAGTAAAGCGCGGTAAAATGGATCTGTTTTGAATCGGCCAATGAAAACTGGTTATTTTATATGCAGTGCCGAGACAATGTACACTTTGTTAATATGCGGCCCGTCACCATGCAGTGCCATGCCGTGTGGGAGCAAACGCCAAGTTGAATGTAAACATTGGTGGTCTTTGACTTGCGTCAGGTTTACCGACAATCCACCGGTACGAGCCAGTAACCAACAATTGTACTAGCTCAACTTCCCACACGACCGGTCACTGGCCACCAGTGACCAACATTGGCCAAGTACACCAGTCGTGTGGGACCGTCTTAAGGTGTGCGATGATTTCTGTCACACATTTCGGGGCGGCGGGAACCACGGCCAGTTGATGGAAAATTGGGCGGCTCGTGCCGCAGCGTTTATCACGAGATGCCGGCTATAGCAGGTTGTGCGGTCGTTGTCGTCGCACATTTCGGGCGGCGCTGTTGACTGATATTGTAAATTATTTTTTACATCATAATAATTCAAATCATTTGATGTAGAATTATTATACGTCTCTTTAGTTCAGCTTCTACGGACGGCACCGGAATAGGTGGTGGGTTTATGTTT
Organism: Therioaphis trifolii; assembly: GCA_027580255.1. Classification (NCBI taxonomy): domain Eukaryota; kingdom Metazoa; phylum Arthropoda; class Insecta; order Hemiptera; family Aphididae; genus Therioaphis; species Therioaphis trifolii. The sequence goes on along the minus strand of CM050404.1, from coordinate 80,841,646 downwards.
CTACTTATACATTCTAGGGCGGTGCTGACGTGCGTTTACAATAGGTGGGGATTATCAATTAACGAACACAATATTATGATACGTATCTATTTTTGACAATAATTTATACATTTTT